>OZ007573.1:16833551-17433551 GCA_963931925.1 Onchidella celtica | reverse complement strand
CCGTAGTCTTCCTCTCGCATTGAACCCTATGCTGTGTGTAGACTTAACCAACAGGACATTAATTAAACTCACCTTTGGGTATGGAGACCGGGCAACCAATGTCCATTGCCTGCAGTTTGGACAATGCAATCTTCTGTAATGCCAATCTTTCTGCCTCTGTGAGACTGAGGATACTGACTGGTCGAAGATGGACCTTCCGTCCACTCACACTTGACCATGTACAGGAGCCCTGCAGATGAGAAAGATATAAACAACTCTCAAACGTGATCTGAATTATTGGTAAATTTGCACAAAATTTATTGTCCCTAGGAGGGTGAAAAGGACAGTATATTCTACATTCGGGCGTGCGTCGACGTGCAGAAATCTCTTCAAAGAAAATGAGGAGTTTGTCACCTTCCTCTCCAGTTCAGAAGGTCTTGAGCTGACAGATATAAATACGACGGCCAGGCCCAACCGTCCAACCAACCAACCAACCAACCAACCAACCAACCAACTAAGCAAGCAAGCAACCAATCCACATTAGTAGGAACGCCATTTCTCCTCCCACTAATCCAGGCTCATCAGCCGTGGAAAATCCATTCTCACACAATAATCGGACAGTATAAGAAATCCCCCCCCCCCCCCACAACAATATATAATAATACTAACATTAATCAAGTTCGCACTAAATGGGTTCACATAATTATTGTTTTTCCTACCAAACCAGTTAGCACTTTGCTAAACAAGCCACCACGGGACAAAGCCTTAAATCTCTTGTCCCTTTAGGCGATCTGGTATGAAGACGAATGTCCCAGTCGTACAGCTATTTGAAAGATTACGTTATGTAGTACGTAGTTGTTTACGTGTAACTCAATTTATTATAAATGAGTAGCACTTTTAGCGCTGTTACGACGCAGGCGGTCGTAAACAACAAGATGTGTCCTGGGTCAAGTGAGGTTTACAAGACAAACAGTAAAAGCCTGCATAATGAAGGTCAGCAAATGGGCTTTTTTCTATCCTTCGTTTTCTTTTCCTCTTCCCTTTCATTTTTTCCCACTCACTTCCTCCCTATCTTCTTTATATTCGTTCAATCTTGAAGTATTCCTCCGTGTTTGTATGTGTGTGAGAGACAGAGAGACAGAGAGAGAGAGAGTGTGTGTGTGAGAGTGTGAGAGAAAGAGAGAGACAGAGAGAGAGAGTGTGTGTGTGAGAAAGAGAAAGAGAGAGAGAGAGAGAGAGAGAGAGAGAGAGAGAGGAGAGAGAGAGAGAGAGAGATGAAATGGCATGTTAGCAGCATTAATAAATAACAAGGAAAATAAAAAGCAGAAGCAAAGGCAGAAAAACAGGAAGATGAGATGACGAATAAGAGATGAATGAAGGAGAGAAAGAATTGGAGAAAACGAAAAATAAGACAACAAAACAGTCAGTGAACCCGCCATTTACACTTCAAGATTCATCATTACTAGCAAATGAAAGTAATTAAGGTAACACTACAGTAAAACACAAACAGCTGCAACATAACGAGAACAGCAACAGCAGCCGCGAACGCTGGATAGAACAATCCCAACAAACTTACAATTCAAACTAAGCAGTTCAAGAGAAAATAAGGATTAGGCGAACCGAGGTTGTTGTGCCTAGTTAGTGCTCAGGAAAGGAAAGCGGGAGTGAAAGAAGGAAGAAAGAAAAATGATCAAGATGGGACTAGAACCCGCGACCTCTGCTACGGCACCCGTCGCCTTGCCAAGAAGAAAACAGATCGCTTAACCGCACGGCCACTCCGTCTCTCAAAAAAAAAAAGAGACGATCGTGGCCGAACTGTTTCACGGTGTTTCTTGCTGTCTTGAGTATTCGTTCGCTGGGACCCTATATTGATTTCTGTTTGATAAAACTCGGAGGCATACATCTTGTACTCGTTGTCCTAGATGTTCGTATTGTCCAATGGCAGGCGGGTGAAAAAGAGAGAACAGGGAGGGGAGAGGTGACACAAGTGGGTTGGGTCCCAGCGAACGAATACTCAAGTCAGCAAGAAACACCGTGAAACAGTTCGGCCACGATCGTCTCTTTTTTTGAGAGACGGAGTGGCCGTGCGGTTAAGCGATCTGTTTTCTTCTTGGCAAGGCGACGGGTGCCGTAGCAGAGGTCGCGGGTTCTAGTCCCATCTTGATCATTTTTCTTTCTTCCTTCTTTCACTCCCGCTTTCCTTTCCTGAGCACTAACTAGGCACTACAACCTCGGTTCGCCTAATCCTTATTTTCTCTTGAACTGTTACCCTAGTGCTCTGCCTCCCCCCGAGCTTCTGCTCACCTATATTGATTTCAAACTAAGCAGGTAACTACGCCTACAACATTTCAGGCGAGAGACATAAACAGCACCTGAAAGCCCAGCAACAGTGAGACAAGACTTCCATTTTCCCCAAACAAAACAGTCCGCTCGCATTTCCCATGACACTGGGGTTTGTTAAACACGGCGGCCCAATTATTTTTGACGTCACAGAACATCTTCCTTTACAATTACAATCAAAAAACGTTAACTTCATTGCGTCGCTTTACGTAGCAATTTAGTGCAAGCTGGTGCGATACGTAATAAAAACGGAGAAATGGTGCAAGAAAGAACGTGTACAGATTACTACTATTAGCCATACGTTTCATTGTTCTGAAATTTACGTGCTTTTTCGGGCGGGTGCAGTGGACTTTTCACTTTTAGTGACCAATTTTCTGTACTCAGGACTCAGGCAATGAAGAAAATAGTATCACATGTGATTGTTTTAAGGCAAATTTCTGCTCACGACCTGCTTTTTTTTTTTTCAACTGCCTGAGGTTTCCGGCATTGCCCCGGAGTACACTTGGTTCCACTTCTCCTGTCAGTCTCTTCTTCTCTTTCTCTCCCTACCCTCCCTTCCTCCCCCCCCCCTTTCATCTCTCTCTTTCTCTCAGATGGATTCTACAAAGGCAGACCTGCTCATATTCTCCTTACACTGAGGTTTTTACTTTCCTGCAGGGAAATCACACCAAACTGAATGTATATCAAATAATCTATATTCTTCCCCTGCTCATTAGCGGCATTATCATTTTTTTTTCACACACGAACCACTGGAAAACAAAATTATCGCAAACAATTGGTTTTTCTAAAAAAATAATCGTAGACAACAAGTAGGGTTGCCAAACTTCCAAAGGATCATCTGCAGTCTGAAAGTAAGCTACGCTGAAAATTTCAAGTGGATCGTTGCAGAAATGAGACTTCCATGAGTGACACCAGTTTGAGGCTGTCTATTATTTTCTGAAGGTTATGGTTAGGTGTAGAAAATGGAAAGCACATAAAGCTGTGTTTTCATGTGTACGGGAGCGGAAACGGCAGCGGAAACGTCAGAAAACCTTCAAGTTGTGAAATAAAATGTTTTTTTATGTGTAAGGAAACGCCACTTCCGTACAGATTGACACACGCTTTCCTTTCACTGCTAGATGGATGTATGCCGTTTCCGTTTTCGTACACATGAAAATGCAGCTTTACCCTCCACGATGGCAGTCTGATCTTTTGACAGATAAATTTAGTTGTGTCTCTCAGACATGTTAGCATGCAACGGCTGACAAATCACTAACAATAAACCACTTATTATGTCACCTTCATAAAAACAGTGACAGCAACTGACAAGTTCTGACATGTGGATTAATTTCATTATCCCGTGACATCCACCGCATTCTTGCAAACCCACGACAAAAGGGAATGTGTTCTGAATAGTTGATACCATGCCAGATATCTCGACGCTGAATAGAAAACACGGGGTTCAGTAACCTAACAGATGTGCATCTCTATATATTTGTGCATGTACAAATATCAAGTTCATGATGAAACTACACTGTACCTGGAATGTGTGATATTGTTTGTCTGCGGGTTTCATTTGATAAATATGTCACTGTAAAAAGTGCCTTTTTTTTTTTTTAGACGCCAGTCGATAGTGCCAGGTGTTGATATTGTACAAACATGTGTTTGTCATTGACTGTCAATTGATAAATACTGTCATTATTTAGCAATGTCATTTTTTGTTCATACATGCTTGTCTGTCGAGAGTGCCAGATGTTGATTCTGACAGGTTAGACATGTCTCTGTGAGGATACAATCATGTGGTTTGATTTTCAAGTGCATAATGATGCCCTTTCTGATGTCCAAGACTTATGAAAGATAAATTAATATACGATCAGCGTCAGTTACATAATGATGATGATATTTCACAATCATTGTATGTTAAAAAACATAGAAATAGAAGTATGTGTAAGTCAGTAAAAACATGTACATGGGAGTGTCGTGTAGGACGGCATCAATGGCATGAAAATCATCTGCGCACATACACAGCAAAATGCAGAGAAACCAACGTGAATAACCATAACAGTATTACAACTAGCAAGAACTACAACTAGAACACAACAGCAAACAGCAGTTACAAAGACAACAGGAACAGCAACAAAATACAAACTGTAACAAAGCGCGACCTTCGTTCTTGTTTGTTTTAACTCCCCTTTTCGCAGAACAGAGAAATTCGACAAGAAACGTTTGAAGTTTGAGTATTATGACAAGGAGTTGGAATAAACGTGGAATTGTGAAACAGCTTGATAGGTGCCACATGGCATTTTAAACAAGTGTCAAAGTGTGCATTTGTTGTACTTCTTCTACACAATTAAAGATCTCCAGTTTTTCTTTCAGAGAATGGAGATAGTACAAGCAAGATCTAAGGTCGCCAAACTTCGTCTTCACCAGTGAGAACTAGACATGAGAAATAGAACCCATTAGGATGACACGACATGCATTGTCCAAATAACAAATTATTTTATTTCAAGTCAAGAATTTGTTTTCAGGCGGCGGCCTCGCAAATTAATACCGCAAATTCTTCCCGGAGACGAACAGTGAACTAAAAAAATAACTGTGACGCCCCCCAAAAAAGCGACATAATTAGCATAACTTCTCTGGTCTTAAGCCATTCATTTCGTCAAGCTTGTTGCTGTCCAACTTTCTGGGGTCAAGCTCAGCCAATGAGTTACTGTTGGCGCCAAGAAAACCAACAAGAGCACTTATTTCGCTGACCTTTACGTGTTTAATTAATTGACCCCTCCGTGCTGCGCTCTGATGTTGCGCGTATTGTCCTTATTAAATCAGTATCAGGCCTAATTTGTTCGGGCGCATACTGTATCAAATTGAATTACCCCAAAACTTTGACGCGGCACAAAGATATTACATGTACTTTGGAAAATTTAATTGCAAAAGCTCTGTGATTTTTAAAGGAACATAGTGCAGACTCATTGACGTTTCAGCAATCAGTAATGTCCATCTGGCTTTCCATTTAAGTTCTAGACCTTTTAGATTCAGTGCTCCAGGGCAACATGACCGAGCTTGGAAAGGTGAAGATCTTTGCTTATAGAGGGCCTCAGCCACCTGTCGGCTCCCAATGAGCTTGGAAAGTAGATGTTAATGCTAACAATAGTACACTTATTGTCTGCGTTTTGTTTCGACCAAAGCTATGTTACCTAAAAGTAAGCTTTTTTTCAGCTGCAGTTAGAAAGCTTTTAGATACTTGCACTCGACACTCCCGATCTTCACCCTCTAAAACCCAACTCGGCTAGCTCTGGCTTTTAATGAGTTCCACTAATTTTATAGAAATTTGCCACGAATGGCCGGGTTGTAAATTTTGGTCCGCTAGGGAACTGTTAATTTCGTGGCTTTCACGCAGGTTAAGGCATCAAAGGGCAGCAGGGCAAGATCATTTTCAAAGCAACGGACTAGTTAAGCTTCTGAGATGAGACAATTTATGTAATTTTAAACCTCCAGTGGCTTTGCTGTCTCTGACCTGTATCCGACTTTAACACCGGTACGTTCTGTTTTCGCTGTTACAGGACCAGAAAAATGACATAACATCTTCACGTAAATCTACACTACCGGTATTTCCGAAATATCCGATAGATGTTTCGAGAACATCAACAGCATTTTTTTAGGGGGGGGGGGGGGAGACTAGGGAGATGGACACGTCAAAAGGTTCGTTGGTCCTCTCCTTTGGAAGACCGTAGTGTAAGCAGTTACTATTGTTGGCCAAATGTCGAGACCTTAGTTCTTGTTTGTTCTATCTCCATTTTCTGAAAAAAAAAAAAAAACTGGCGATCTTTTAGTATGCAGAAGAGATTATAACTACATACTTGGACAGTTGTTTAAAATGCGTTGTGGCACTTGTCAAGCTGTTTCACAGTTCCCATTTATTGTAACTCCTCCTCATAACACTAAAGCTGCAAACGTTTAACGTGGACTTTTTCAGTTTTCAGTTGTGCAAAAAGTGGAGTTGGAACAATCTAGGACTAAGGTCGCAATGTAAATATAATGATTTATTTGCATTGTAGACTGGGGTTGGATTGAGCACAGATAGTAAACTTAATCATTAATCTCATTACGACATTTATCTGTTTGCATTTCCTTCCTATTTTTTTTTTTCCTTGCACCTGAGCATTGCGGCGCCACGCGTTTAACACATTAATTTCAACGTGCCCCGAACACGATACGGCAATTCTCCGACGAGACTCGGAATTTTGTAAAGAAGTCAAACGTCTGATGCCAAACATTCCTTAAGGGCGAGGTACGCATAATATACGGTATCCGATTCCTCAGGATAAGTTACTTGGTAGCTGTTTTTGTATTTATCGCTATTGTGTGGGCGTACGTGTGCGGTGTGCAATCTGAACAATGCATTCTCCCCCATCAGCTGTATTGTTCATGGAATAATTCCAGCACACATGCATATAATCAGATGACAAAAATGGAGACTTTGTTGAAACAGAAAAAAACAACAACCCAACCATGTAGATCTAAAGAGTGACGCAGAAAATAACAGACCTTACTACAACCGATACTGCCATGTTAATACAATTTCTGAAATTATTTGAAATAAACCGAGTTCAACTACTTTTTTACACTTTTCCTTAACAGAAAATAACCTCATTATCATGAAGTTTACAAGAATGGCATATCATTTTTACATTTCAAAACTATGTTAAGCATTATGTTAATGTGTTTCAAAGAAGTCGCTAGGTAGATAATTAGCTGATGATAGAATGAAATAGGTGTTACTGACATAGCGTCTGTGGGCAGTAGTGCTGAATGTCAACATGACCCCTCAAAAAAGCACAGCTGCTAACCTGACCTAAGTGTTTTGAACGAACGTTGCCCAGTGAGTCAACGACTTGTAGTTTGTCGAAAACAAGTACTTATAAAACTCCAATGTGGTCTGCTGTTGCTACAGCTTTTCTGCTAATTGTAAGAGGAATGAATGGAGAAAGTTGTACCTTTTCATCAGAATGGCACTAAGAACAGCTTAACTCGACTGGTTCTACAACAGTAAGCCTGCCCTTGGGCTAAAAAACGGGGAAAGCTGATTATCGGCCTTTGACACAGGTGACGTCAGAGTCTGACTTTGAATTAAACACGTGCCAAAGCAATTCTAACGCTCTGTTTACGATTAAAATGGCCATTTGTTGATTTTTGAGGTTAGAGCTCTAAACGTTCAAACTACAATCAAACCGAAGGAGTGCAATGGCCGTTGTGTCCTCAGGTACCAATACAGACGTTTTCGTCAGCACCCTGCTGAGTGTCTTTGTACGAAATGTGGGCCGTGCCCCGAAGATATGAAACTAAGCAAAGAGCAACCCAAGGCTAATTTGAACAGAACTTAAAGACAGCGTCGCTACCTGGTATAGTTCGACCATTATGAGATTTGAACCGGATTTTCCACGTGGAAGGGAAACAGCTATCATTACAACAGGTGGCTCTGTAGTAAAAGACTGTTCTTTCATAATAGAAATTGCGTATTTTCTTAAATTGTTTATGCCACTTAACGGCTGCCGTTTCTGCCCGAGGTTCACCAACTCATATTCTACTTGATAGCTCGGGTAGGGTGCTAAATATCTGCCCTTCACCGGCAAAATATACAAACTCATTTATGACGCCATTAATAATTATGAAATATTTGTTCCCTGTGCACTCTCCCACTTTTTAACCAAACCTCCGCTGCTAGAAAAACTTTAAATATGAACCATAATTTCTGCATAACAAAAATGCCCATATTGTAACAATTATTATTTTAGTAAAGTTATTAATTTGTGTATCAAATATAAAGATACAAGAGATGGCTAAACCATGATTGTGCTTATGGGACGCATAATTATGGGCCACCTAAATAAGAGCCTAAGTTTTGCACTTACAAACAATCTGACCGTCGTTCTTCAACGGTTTATATCTTAATATTTCAAAAAACCATCAAAAATTATGCAGACACACGCAGAGCTTAAAAAATAGTCATTTCCAAATATTTTCGTGGTTGTTTCCCATAGCTTGGGTGGAAAAATATTAACCAAATAGATACGTTCTTCTCTGTCTTTCACCTGGTGTAAAGAAAACACAAGTCTTTGGTGGTCTGGCGATCACCTGAGGCATTCAAGAAGATTTCTAATGACAGTCCGTGGAGACCGATGGACACCGACCTCTACACTTGACCAAATACAGGCCGTTCCTAATCCTCTGGGCGGGGCTTTTACACACCTGGGTTATGCTGGCTGGATCGATTCCCAAATTTCAATACGATAATTATAATATTATGATACACAATAAAAGTAAACATGATTATTAGACAGAATCGAAATATTGTTCAGCAATATTGTAGAAACATTTGGACTGAAGAGTTTTTGATGGAACTAATTTGCATGCCAAATTAGGACAACTTATTATCTGGAGCGCAGATGTGTTAATGTACCCGGAATTGTTAGTAAGTGGTATTAATGTTTATTTCAGCTCACGGTTATGAGTTGTGTGTTATTTAAAACGAATATTACGAGCAAAATCACTTTTATCACACAATGTTAAAATTTATCAATAGAAAAATATTTAAATCGATCAATCAATAGATAAATAGCTGTATTTACATTTCTTAAAGTAATAAAACAAGAAAATAATCGGTCGGCAGTTACTGTCAGCAAACTGGATCGCGGTATCGATATCATTAAAGGTAGAACGAACAGATGCCAGAACAATTATTCCCTACCTAAATCTCAGTCTCCGCTCGGCCATGTCCGACACTTAAGCCATAGCCTACTCTCCCTTTCAGTGTCATCTTAGCCACCAGTTGGACAACGGCAAAGAAGCTAACACCACAGTGCTAATCCCTAACTGACGAGACACTGTTTTTATGTTCCGGCGCCACTGGGCTCCGGGCACCGTAGACCGGCCGTCCGTGGCGTCCATAGATTCAGGAGAAACAAGTGCAAAGGTCATACTTTAACGCTCTGACTGCTAACATAGCTAAAACTTTGTGAGTTCGTAATTCTTTGTGTAATTAGACCTAACCGTCCAGTGCAGCCGATGGGATTATCACATACATAACTTTAGTTATCCAACAGTGGTTCTAGAATTGATACGGACGGAAGAGTGGCTTCACACCTGGCACAGTAGCAAACTGCTTGTCCTTCAGATAATAACAGAGTTTCAACGGTTAACCAACACAAGTGCAAGGGCTAAATTGCAATTAATATGTCTTGATGAAGTGATTACAAAGTTGCAAGAATAAAACAGCAATTATGCAAATATAATTTAGGAAACAACATAATTATGATAAGCAGTTCAATTAATTCAGCCATGGTTCTCATTTGATTTTAATTTTACGTCCTTCATTGTGAGGCTTCGCGGGGATCTTTCCTTCCTGCCCCACGGTAATTTTAGCATTACAGTCCTGTTTCTACTGCCAATGAAAAGACTCGCTTTGATGAACATCAAATGTCAACTTCACTTAGCAAGCATAAAAATGCCTGTTCTTGGTTTCATTTTAAATATACCCAAATATTCTCTAAACAACAACAACAACAACAACAACAACAACAACAACAACAAAACAGAGATTGCATTTGACATTGGGTAAAAAAAAAACAACAACAAACAAACAGGTCCAATTGTCACGAGTGGAGTGAGCGATAGTTAATAATTACGGGGGGAAAGGAGGAGAGTAAAATTAACGCACGTAGACAGGTAAGGAAAAGCGTGCCTGTTATGAGTGGTGGGGGGTCTGAATGAGGCGAAAGCGCTGTATTACTAGCACTGCACTGAGATAGTCCAAATAGAACGGACGCTAGTAAGAGCCCAGCGGGCGAACATAAGGGGAGCAGTCGGAAGACGGATGAGAGTGTTTTTTCCAGTGATGACTGGTAGGTAGAACGTTGATTGATAATTATGATTGATGTATTATATTATATTCGTCTATTACCATGATGTAAATAAGTATATGTGAGGAATGTGGAAGTCCTTGATATTGGATATAGCAATGTGCGCCATGAGCGATAGATGAAAGTGAGTTCATGGATTTGTAGCACGAGTGAGTATTGTGTACTCCGATGGAGGTGTGTTACCGTAAGATGTTTGGTGAGTGAAAGGTGAACTATTGTGTGTACGCTTCATGGGCTGTAAGGAGAGGTGGAGTGAATAGAAATGGTAGGGTATTATACCAATGTAATGTTATTCTTGTAGGTGTCGGGGACGGGCCAAAGAGCTACCTCGGTGAGCACAGGGGATAGGCCAGCATAGGGCCGGAGGCCCCACATAGGCCAAGAGTGAGGCTGTCGGTGCAGGACAGTAGAGGCACATAAAGTCGTGGCAGTCAGGCCACGGACAGGGACGTAGATATGAGCGTGAATGTGCTAATGTACTATTGCCATGTTGATGGGCTATTGAAATGATAATGTGCTATTGCCCTGCTGAGGTGCTAGTGGAATGCTAAGGTGTATGACAATAGGAAGGTGATATTGAGAGACTGCGGTGCCAGTGAATTATTAATGTGCTATTAAGACCCTGAGGGGAGAGGCTGAGGCCGAAGTGCCTTTAGGAAGTAACTACCGGGTTGTGGATCCGAGGAAGAGTGCATGTGAGAATAAGGCCGTTGTACGGCAGTTAATTTCAATAATATAATGTATGTAATTGCGCTATTATCGGTATAATTATGTTTAATAAATGTGTGAGTCTGATGGGTTGTTCTGTTAAGTGTTAAACTTGTTCGTTCGTGATTGTTGTCCTGTCATAACTTATTACATCTCCCAGTCTGGGATTTGTGACACCAATAACCAAAAAAAAAAAAAAAGACAGAAAAGAAAAGGAGCCCTTGAGAGAGCCAAAAAGAATCAAGCGAAAGATGGCGAGAGAAAGAAAGAGGGACAGACAGGTGAGTAGACAAATGGACAAACAGAGAACGGGGCACATTTCAATTTTGTTTCCTACCCATCTTTACGGAGATTACAGCTCACCTAAAACTAATAAATTGGGCTAAAATAGTAAAATTTCTGTACGGCACAACTTGTTAATATGACTCCAAATACTTCGAGAAAGCTCCAAATACTCCAATTATCTCCAGGTCAACAGATGCTGGGGATTTACTGTTCAACATAAACTTTTGATGTGTTCGTCGACGTCTTTGTCCGTATATTACTGTAGAAGATCACCACGTCTGGTCATTTATTTCACATTTACCGGAGAGGAGAAAGCGGACGTCACGATGCGGGGGTCAAGCTCTAGTCATTATCTCAGTCAGCTTGACAGATCTGATGGTCGTCTTCGGTCCACGTCATGAAAGAAAAGAGAAAA
Source organism: Onchidella celtica (assembly GCA_963931925.1). Taxonomy (NCBI): domain Eukaryota; kingdom Metazoa; phylum Mollusca; class Gastropoda; order Systellommatophora; family Onchidiidae; genus Onchidella; species Onchidella celtica. Next base: position 17,421,929 of record OZ007573.1, on the reverse strand, counting down.
AAGAAGTGCACGCTTCCCCAGGTCTATGTCACCTGGACCCAGGCGCAATGGGCGTTCGGGGACCGGTATAAAATAGCAGTATAAAGAGGTCTATAAAAATGGTCTTACTCGGTTTTTTATCCCCTTTTTCATTATAATTTCTGTATCAAGATATGAAAACTAAGGCAAAAAGAGGGATTGCATCTTAACCCTAGAAGGGCCATCCATAAAGTACGTACGCTCGACGATTTTGGCGATTTTTAACCCCCCAGACCTTGTACTCTTTCATGTACGCTTTCCATACACCAGGCTTCAAACTTCCTATTCTTACCCTCTTGTACGAGTGCAAGGCCGTAGGAATGGTGAATGACCATGAAACGATTTTGATGTCCTAAAACTTTAAGAGGCATTTCACATGGACTCTTTGACTGATTCATTATAAGCATGATTAAAAAAAAAAAAAGCAGAGAAAAAGCTTAATCTACCAAAACAACAACCAGACTCTTGCAATGTAATATGTAATAATTAACTTGTATAGCGCCTAAATTCATACAAAAAATGATGCGCTCTAAGGCGTTGATCTAAAATTAAAAACAGGATTAATGTAAGATAAACCATCCTGCTCACACTCATTCATACATGTATTAACAAACACTTGATCTACTCTCATTCTCAAACCTTTGAGCCAAAAACAACAACAAAAAAACAACATCATTCACTTTCAATGAAAACAGTCCTAAATAGTCCAGTTTGGGTCCTAATTTTAAATGTGACGATGTTTTCACTTTTCCTGGATGGTGTCATCAACGCTGATGCTGTTCCACAATTTAGGCCCACCAGCAGAAAAACCCTTTTCACCAAGCGGCAGTCTGCCTCTTAAACTACTTGCCCGATTCAGAGAGCTGAATGACGGTCCTCAGAAACTCCCCTTTCCTATATATGACTATACTCCCCCCCCCCCCCCAGCGCATTTGTACTTTAAGGATAACCCCCTGGGTCACTCTCCTATTACTGGGCCCTATTACTCTCTATAATAAAAATAAATGCATATTTATACCTGTTGTTGGCAATGCCGACAGTAGTATAAAACATAAGTGCAATAGTTTCTATAAATGTGTCTGGTTTTTATCCCAAGTGGTGTGGCAAAGCCAGACGGCCACGAGAAGAATAAAACAAACAAATAAACAAACAAATACAAGCATATAAGCCTCTTTACAACAATTGGATGCTCGTGATCACGTACTGCTGAACGTGGAAGGCTTGGAAGGCAGCTGATATCCCTAGCATGTTTCCCACATGATAATTATGTTTTTTTTTTTTTTATTGGGGGGGGGGGGGTCTTTTTGGACCTTGTGGACAAAATACAATATGCCTGTTTGTGTCACTAATTTCTAGCCATAACCAAATACGTTACGGTCCCCATTTTGCAAAGGAAAAGGGCATTGTGTGTATATGTCCTGATCTTAAACAATGTACTTTCCCAAAAATTCACTGTTCAGATTAAGCCTAATTCGGCCACATAGCCCCAATAGTCACGGCATGTTTATTTTTTATTTCCCTGATCTAAATTCATTCTTGCTGTGATCACTCCCCCATCAAAGCTTACAATAATACACTCTCACCAAGCGATCACAAAAACTACGAAAGCCACAAAAATGATTTATGAGAAAAAGTTGTGCAATGATTGTCAACCACGAGCTGTTGTTTAATTCTGTTCTCTTCTGTATGCCATGTCGCCTCGTATTGTCCACATGTATGGTCTAGTCCACAAAGACACTCCTGAGCGTCCCCGAGGACACTAAGGGCGCATGAGTCTTTGATGTGATGCTCGGGCGGCAGGTTCACGTGCTGGGCACAGTAAGGTTCCTAATCCTCCCATGACAATGTCCGGGACGCATTCACATACCTTGCCCGGATTTGGCCCAGGTTATATCTGACTTAAGGATTTTCCGCCTTGTCTTAAGCTACAGGAAGACGCCCACGAAGGTTCTCGGACGACTGTACTTGTCTTTATGGATACACCGGTGAAAATCCCAACGGATTCGTAACACTGTAGTCTAACATTATGGTCTCTCAGACTCTACACTTCTGTGCTAATCATAGCTGACATTGTTGGTGGGATGCGACGGATAAGCCTACAACAAAAGCCTTGTCATAGTTCTGGTGTTCCTAATCCCTACATCAGAATACACTTGTATTACTGTCCTATTACCTCTTCACCATTGTCTCCCGACTCTCCTACCTATGCCTATTGGATAAGTATTATTCAATCATTGATAAGGTTAAAAACAAAATCAGACTACATTCTATTCTACCATCTCTCTTGCTCTGACCCTGCCCAGTTCTCTCCCTGGATACGATACTTTCAAGACTCAGACGAAGCTATGCTAATAAAAAACACAACGGGACTTCTAAGAACTGATCTTGCTATTATTATTATATCGGAGATGTAAATGATAAGACATGAGTAGGAAATCAGGTATATGCCGCGGGATATACCAGTCAATGCAGAAGTGAGTCTGACAATATTCATATAATCAAATTTGCAGATGACACTACCATCCAAGGTCTTATCAAGAACTCAGTCGATGAAGATGCCTATATTACAGAAATAGCCAGATTTGTACAGTGGTGCCATGATCATTTTCTTGCATTGAATGTGAAGAAAACAAAAGAGATTGTAATTGATTTTAGGACAAATATGGCACCTTTACCACCATTAAGCATTGATAATGAAGAGGTTGAGCGAGTTGAATGTTACAAATATTTGGGTATATATATCCACCACAATCTAGACTGGCATACATATATTCAAATGTCCATTCAAGAGCCAGCCAGAGAATGTACTTTTTACGAAAATTAAGATCTTTTAATGTTGATAAACACTGCTTTCCCTGTTCTACAAAGCTGCCATCGAAAGCATAATAACTTATTGTATTACAGCATGGGGAGGCAAAGCAAGAGAAAGTGATAAGCATAAACTTAACAACACAATCATCAAGAAAGGATGCAACATGACAGACACGGCATTTTTCAGTTTTAATCATCTATACTCAAATGCTTGTGTGAAGAAATTCATGTCCATCTTAAATGACAGCCACCATCCCCTGTTTCATCAAATTTCTAGATCACCCAAGAGCAACAGAATAATACACATGAAAACAAACAGGGAAAGATACAGAAGATCATTCTTGCCTTCAGCAATTTGCCTCAGCAAGTCATCTTACAGATAAATGTGTGCCACATTTCATTAAGGTTCTTGCCATGTCACGCCATGTATGTCTGTTATTGACTTATTGAGTTTGTTTATTTATAATGATACGTGAGATATATGTACCACGTGTGTGCTGTTAAACACTCTGTGAAAACGAATTTCCCATATGGGATAATAAAGTGATTCTTATCTTATCTTATCTTACTTATTTTTAATATGTTAAACACCTTTCACATTCAAAAACAGACACTTATGCTGGTTGTTAAACATCCTTTGCTAATTATATAATCAGGGATTATCACGTGTCACATGCCCCGAGAAACCAATACACCTCTCAGTCGGCGAATTTCACAAACTTTTTATAAAAATAAAAATTCTTCTCTGGCTGGGCGAATATAAGTGAACGACAAACTGCTGAAATAAACTGCCGCAACATGATTTAGACCAGCGACAAAGGAAAACAACAGCAACACAAAATGTAGACAAAACATCACAAAAGTTTGCATTTTGGATCGTCAGCGGATGGAATGTAACTGGCAGGACTGTGTGATTTTATTACACACCTGAGTTTTTACCAGGATTTTCTGTTGCTATCTGTGCTTGCACTAAAAAAAGGAACACACTCTTGTGCATATTCAAAGGTAAACCATTCACATGCACCCACCAAAATAAGTATCTCTGCATTTCAAAAACACTTTAACTGACCAGCAAGAGCCAAGAACTTCAGTTTCCGAGGGACACTTTGTCCATTCAAAAGTTTGTCGAAATATTGCTCACTAGTACTAACTCTACTCCTTAATGCTTAGCCACTATCGATTGCTCTACCATCTGTGTGTGTATGTGTGTGTGTGATGAAGTGATGTCCACCAGGAGAAAATAATTGCAGGTAAGATAATTGATAACAATACACGTCTCACACACCACCACATGTTGCCGAAGTGGACCACTACAACTACAAAGCCTATGGACGTATCCTAAGAGCGCAATATTATTACCATACCGGACTTAACTGCCTGCCCTAATCCAGCACCTGTGAACGCGTTGCATTAGCAGAATAAAATACAATACATGTCTTTAGTGATATTACACTTTGCTCCTCTCACTCTAGGGTTCTGCGCCTTTCCCACCCCTCTCTCTCTCCTCCTTCCCCACCCCCCCCCTCTCCAAACCAGATTCTTTGGTGACTATAGTTTGCATGCTCCACAGCTCGGGATCACAGACTACACCGTGTTTTCCGGCTTCGGACGAAACACTACTGGAATAAATTAATATGAATTATTACCATAGTGCCCTTGTGAGATGGTAGCAGCTGTATGCCAGAGATGTAATTGTCACGAGTGGAGTGAGCGATAGTTAATAATTACGGGGGGAAAGGAGGAGAGTAAAATTAACGCACGTAGACAAGTAAGGGAAAGGTCATGTTATGAGTGGTGGGGGTCTGAATGAGGCGAGAGCGCTGTATTACTATCACTGCAAGTTAGAACGTCCTAAAGAGCGGACGCAAGAGAAGCCCAGTGGGCGAACATAAGGGGAGCAGTCGGAAGACTAGTGAGAGAGTTTTTTCCAGTGATGACTGGTAGGTGAAACGATGATTGATAATTATGATTGATGTATTATATTCGTCTATTACCATGATGTAAATAAGTATATGTGAGGAATGTGGAAGTCCTTGATATTGGATATAGCAATGTGCGCCATGAGCGATAGATGAAAGTTGAGTTCATGGATTTGTAGCACGAGTGAGTATTGTGTACTACGATGGAGGTGTGTTACCGTAAGATGTTTGGTGAGTGAAATGTGAACTATTGTGTGTACGCTTCATGGGTTGTAAGGAGAGGTGGAGTGAATAGAAATGGTATGGTATTATACCAATGTAATGTTATTCTTGTAGGTGTCGGGGACGGGCCGAAGAGCCACCTCGGTGAGCACAGGGGATAGGCCAGCATAGGGCCGGAGGCCACACATAGGCCAAGAGTGAGGCTGTCGGTGCAGGACAGTAGAGGCACATAAAGTGGTGGCAGTCTGGCCACGGACAGGGACGTAGATATGAGCGTGAATGTGCTAATTGAAATGATAAGGTACTATTGCCGTGTTGATGGGCTATTGAAATGATAATGTACTATTGCCACGTTGATGGGCTATTGAAATGATAATGTACTATTGCCATGTTGATGGGCTATTGAAATGATAATGTGCTATTGCCCTGCTGAGGTGCTAGTGGAATGCTAAGGTGTTATGGCAATAGGAAGGTGATATTGAGAGACTGCGGTGCCAGTGAATTATTAATGTGCTATTAAGACCCTGAGGGGAGAGGCTGAGGCCGAAGTGTCTTTAGGAAGTAACTACCGGGTTGTGGACCCGAGGAAGAGTGCATGTGGGAATAAGGCCGTTGGACGGGAGTAAATTCAATAATATAATGTATGTAATTGCGCTATTATCTGTATAATTATGTTTAATAAATGTGTGAGTCTGATGTGTTGTTCTGTTAAGTGTTATACTTGTCGTTCGTGATTGTTGTCCTGTCATAACTTATTACATCTCCCAGTCTGGGATTTGTGACAGTAATCATGGTAGCATCTGCACTCAGTCAGTTAACACTAGCCGACTGAACCACGATTGCCTATAGTTTGCGCTCTTAAATTTACGACCAACAAAAAAGAAGCGAATAGTGACGATCTCCAATGATTTTTATGGATACATCTGGTACTGACAAGCAACTTTGCACATATAAAAACTCTGACAAAATTTCATTTTGAAAATCGCATGGTGCTAGAAAGAACGACAACTTGTCGTGTTCTAATAGCAGGCTTCCATAATCAGATTTATCTTTCACTGCCATTTTTAAAGACAAAAGTCTCTTTTCTAAAACGTCTATGACGTTTACTAAGCCGGCGGTCGCCAGAGAGTCTTAATACCATGATCATACTACATGTAAGTATTTTTTCCATATTTGCAACAATATTCTTCCTTTTCGTACGCCTGGCTAAAGTGACCTCCCTAAATAAATAGTCTTAGGCACGTCACTTTAGTGCAAATCCATTTCAAGACAAACTGCTCGCAGACTGACCCCCCCCCTCCCCCCCCCCCCCACCCCGAATATTGTGTAAATGGGTATAGGATTTAAAGCAGCAAACCCAAAGAAGACGAAAGAGGCAAAACGCGCATAAAATGGTAGAGAAGACTTCACCGTGTTTTTCCAGTGGGCTGCAGCATGAATGAGAACTGACCATGTGTTGAAACTACTAACAGGTCACCGCCCATTCATAATTGCGCCCAGTTCCGCCCCATCACGCCCTTTTACGCTTGCGACTACTCGTGAGAGTAAATAAGGAAAAAAAGAAGAAGAAGAAGAAATTGTGGCGCTTTGGAAGTCATGACCTTATTCGGCATTTCCCCGCTCTTTCTTCCTCGTGCTTCTTATCCCAAGGATTTTACTGGTAGAAACGAAAACGTCATCATTCACCGTATTTGGAACATCTCAGTTTAAATTATGTTTTTTCCAGTATGGGAGAAACGTGTAATCCTGTGTGGAAAGACCAACCACAGCTAAGCAGATCTGGTCGATCCGCATTTATTTCAGTCATTTTAGCAAATTCCTTTCAAATTTGTTTAATTTTTTTGCCCTTTCGTTTTTTCGTCACACGAAGGTTCTTGGTAATCGAAAACTAGCATAAGTTCCTTTCTTTTCATCTTTTTGGAATCCACCACATAGTTTCTGTATCATTAGTTTTGTTTCCAACGGAGAACTTTGGCAAAAACAATTTGTTTTTTTTCGGGCCACATTAATTATTTGTACGTGAAAAAAGTATACTGATGCAAAAGGGTTAGTTAGGTTTTAGCCACAATTATAGTGCTAATTATTTATTCCCCTCAACATTTCTCAGTCAATGTATTATGCTGTGGACCAGTTGCTGTCATAGTGTTAAGTGGTCACGCCTGCATGAGCGATTTCTGATTACCCATGGACCGACAGGTCAGATCAACTTGTCACGGCGATCCTGCTTAATCAATGTGGGAAAAAGAGAAAGAGACGTCTCTACACTTGACAGGTAAGAGGAAATTTTACAATCTGAAAGTATTTCGACAATTATTGGCGTGATCGATTCCCTATGTTCATTTGTATGGAACAGCCGAGGTGAGAACGCCTCGGGAACAGCCGATGATTTCCATACTGGTATATGTTTGTTTCGACAGACAGAGCCGTGAAGTTCATCAAAATGGAGGCAACTTACACTGTTACAACTACGACGAGAAATAAGCAGTCGCAGCTGATAGTAATACCCAGCTGGTAAAGTGTTTAAACAATGTGATGCAGTAAATACTCACGTACATGCTCATGCCACCAACAGTGGGTTTGGAACACATGATTTTGGCCACTCGAACTTTCAAAATGGCATATTTTGTTCAGGCTTATTACTTGACTGGCTATTCCACGCAATCGATCTACGGTTGCATTTGAAACAACTGACAGGCCAATATAATATGAACTACATTGTCAAGGCCAAACAATCTTATTCAACAACGATGACGACTATAGTGAATAGTAGAAAACCGTTTGTCTTCAGGACGTAAAGGGATGTAAGGGTATCTTACAAAGCCCGGAATGTCACAGCCAGCAAAATAAACGCTCAAGAAATAATGGCAGGAACTGACTGCGCCTGACCGGGCTTAATATGGTAGGGTTTTTCCCGGATTTACTGAGAAAATAATAAGAAATTGTGATGTGCTCTTCTGGTCTGCCAGCAGCTGACTGTGTCGTTCCGGGCTTAGTGTGAAATAGCAGTGGACAGTGTTTGTCTGCCGTCCAAGTTCGTAGGAGTCAAGAAAACTTGGCTATGGCTACGTCATCTGCTCAAGAACTAATAAGTGTTTGATAATCCGAAACGATGTTTTCCGAAGATGTTTTCTCGCCCAAGCAAGTCAGGGCAAAGGCCCGGACTATTAACCCCAGAGAATTGTTATAACAAGATGCAGATTCAAATGATGAACACACACCACAAACATGGATCTAATGGAAAAAAAATATTCATGAAGGCATCAACTGCCACGGGTACACACGATGCATATTAATAAATCAAATCAGACACAAAACAAGGAATGCCTGATTTTCCATTGTGCAGCAACAGCAGCAAAGCAATGTAAAACATAAAATCTCCAGCATAAAGAGCTATGAAATATTGGGGAACATCATTCATTAGATGTGACACATGCTGAACTGAGTGAAATATTAAACAACAGCCTAAATACATTACAATTTCACGGTTCGCTGGCAAAGTAAAGCATGACAATGACAGTAATTATTTATTTGACTGCCACACGTCGTGCAAACTTAACTGAATCTAGGGGGAGGGGGGAAACCTGTGCAAAGTCCATTACTCTGTCAACACCCCAAGGATGCAACTGACTCAGGGGATCTGCTCTGACCTCTGGTAGGGTCATCGGGTTCAAGCACGTGTCATTTCATACGGCGCCACCGAACAACGACTGCACCAGCTCAGCCACCCAGTGCCACTTAACAGGGATGTGTTTAAATGCACTGTGGGCCAGGTGCACATGAATGTTTCTGGAGACATCATCATTCAGCTCCATTTACTCTTTTTTAAGTTTAAGGCTAGTCGCACTGTGTTTTGCGTCGGTTTTGACTCAGACTTGAACCTCCTTTCAAACAAATTGCAGGACAGACTTAGTTCTGTCTCATTAGCTCGCGATGTCCCATTTCACTCCCTTGTCCACAATGCCGAGGAAAGAACACACTCTAGTCAGTGTGCTTTGGGCCTAAGAGTTTCACACAGCAAATTACTTAAAACCAAGATAACTGTAAATTCCAGTAACTGTTGCGTAGTCATTATAGTGTATGTCTCCGTGATGTAATTGATGGCGCCTAAATCCTTCAGTAGTTGCCAATTCATCGTTTTTTCGGGACTTTCTCATGATCAATAATTCCTTCTCTATTATCCGGTGTTTTTGGTAAATTGTCAGTGTGTGGTCAAGCAGACTGTCAAATCAAATCACATCGAAAAGGCCGCGGTTCCGTGCCTAACACACCACGGTTGAGTTGGATGTGCATGGAAAATGCATCCGAACAATGACGCTGATAGGGGTCTCTGTTGTGGAGGCAAACGTTGGTACATCGCGCCTAGCAATGAGTATAGAGCAGGCAATGGCAAGTCATACTATGAAACAACAACAACATTGCCCCTAACACTATGGACCAGAATGTTTTATTTCCTATCATTGTCTCCTTTCATCCAATTTGAAGAGTACAAGTGAGTGAAAAAACAGAGGAATACAGTCTAATGAGATAAAGCATGAAATTCCTGCAACACAGGGCACCCCAATGTCGATATCTCGTATGCTTCCATATTTTCTGTAATCGATGAAATAAAATGCTCTGATACCATACAGCTGGGTTGAGTTAACGCTTCTCTAAGAGAAAGAGAGAGAAAAAGAGAGAGAAAAAGAGAGAGAGAAAGAGAGAGAGAAAGAGAGAGAGAAAGAGAGAAAGAGAAAGAAAGAGGGAGAGAAAGAAAGAGAGAGAGAGAGAAAGAGAGAGAAATAGAGAGAAAGAGAAAGAAAGAGAGAGAGAGAGAAAGAAAGAGAGAGAAAGCAAGAGAGAGAGAGAGAAAGAAAGAGAGAGGGAGAGAGAGAAAGCGAAAGAGGGAGAGAAAGAAAATGACTACAATTTACACTCCCACTGCCAAACAAACTTCAAGAATGTCCCGAGTTCAAAACCTCGCTTGTCCCGTCAACAGTTCACAGAGGGTATGAATGGATGCGAGTATTTTCATTGTTATTTTGATGGAAAAGGGTAGTCCAAGGGTCAGATATAATCGAATGAAGTGCGAGGAGAACTTGAAGTGTGGACTGTTCGTTAGCCGATCAATAATCACTACCGGGTGGAGATGCAGAGAGAGAATTACTTGGACAACCAGGGGAGGGGGTAAATTAGGAACCAGGGTCTGCACAGATTGGCTTACACGGTCTAAGACAAGGATTCCGTGGGGGGTGGGGGTGAGGGTGGGATGGGGTAGCGTAATGCTGACCCTAGCCAAAGATCGAGTCCTGGAAACTGACCAATACAAAATATAATGAACAGTGGGACTAACATAACAGTATCAATCTTTGCTCTAGTTCGACTGAATTCAGAGAAGGATTCTTTCTCTCGTATAGTTCGGTTTTTTTTCAGAAAAGACGACAAGACACAAGAAATGCCGATTTAAAACAAACTAAACCAAACAAATACAACTATGGTCTTTAAATCATGGTATAAGTGGATTGATTTAGTGGGTACAAAACAGTGACCAGATATAACAAATATACGGTGATTTGTTTCTTTTTCTTTCAGTGAATTTTCGTCCATTTCTAGCTTTCCTCAAGTCTTTACAATGCGTTGACGATGATGTTAGTTTACAAAGGAAGACGAGATGACCAAAAAAAAGTTCTTACACCACAATATTTCTTAACTGAAATCTGTCCATTTTCTTCGTACTCGATTTTCAAGAAAACTAACAAAACTCAAACACAGAAGTGCGAAGGACCATGATTGGGCTGGAATATTTGACCGTTTTGATGTGTCCGGTTGTTGCTACCACCACCCCTGTCTTTCATTGATTTTCTCTGTGTCACACACACTTCAATGCAGAATTCCCCCATTTCTCTAACCAACGCTAAAGTAAAACAGTGTCAGGCCTGCCCCGTTGGTCTGTCGGCTCCAGTGTTTGCTGTTATTTCTCGGCATCACTGGCCTGGCTGGCTAGCTGGCTGGCCCGATCCTCTCAAGGTTGGAAACTGACACACAAGGGACCCGGGCTATGCAGGACTGAGCTGTGCCCTCACAGTAGAGGGGTCAGCCGTGCCACACTGTTTTCTATCGTCAATACAAAGAAGCCATTGACTTAACACTTCTTTTTTTTTTTTTTAACAGCTGGTCTTAAGATTGTTCCTACCATCGGAGTCCTATCTCCAAAGACGCGTACTTGTAATTATTTCAGCGACATAATTATTTCAGTTGAATAACATTCTACAATACTTCTACAATAAATAAGATGGGTGGACCTGACAAGGTGATATTTTTATATCATATAAAAAAATCAAAATAAAATATTTCTAAGACCATTTCAAGCAAAATATTTGAACTGATTTCAGAAAAATGGCTAATCGTTCATTTTAATCTCAATTTCCATAGAAAATCCCCCCCCCGCCCCCCCCCCCCAACGTGGAGGAGTTTTCTCAGGAATTTGATCTTTCGCCTTAGGCCAGATCCACTCTAATTAACTAATTAACTAACTAACTAACTGACCAATTACCTAACTAACTAACTAACTAACTAACTAACTAACTAACTAACTAACTAACTAACTAACTAAATTGTTTAACAAACCAGTGCACACAACAGACACTGTAGGTAAGTGACAGAACTTTAGGAAAGAGTGGCAATATTAACACCACCTTTCCGGCTAGCTTAAGGCTACCATGGCACGGCGTGACCCCTACAACCTTCTTTAGCATTAAATTATGTAACGATATTACTACTGCATAAAAGTTTACTCGTATTATAATAAAAGGCTATATCAGATTCATCTTACCGTGTCATATACTAATGGTCCGGATTTACAGATGGTTGTAGCTGCAGAGTGGAAGGCATATTTTACTGACAACTTTTCTCATTATTTCTTTCACTTGATAATTGTTCCAGACGGGAGCAAAGTATGAGCTGGACATCTTAAAGCCAGTAGTAATGAAGACGCACTACCACAACCAGAGGTGGATCTACACTTTTGGGAACCTGAAGTTTGCAGCAACAATAGGGCAACATCCAAAATTCACTCATTAAAAAAAGTTTCTTCATGGCCCCTCCGGGATTAGGAGACCTGAAGTTTAAGCTTCATTAGTTTCATGGGAGAACCGCAACTGGTTACAAGAACTGAAGACAAGAGCACAAAAATGTATTTTTAGCAAAAAAAAAACAAAAAACCAAAAAACCCACAGACATTGGAATGGCTTTGCTGGCCGATGTGACTCATCTCGCTTGGACCTGACCCTGATCATATCACACGTGACCTCGAGAAAATGAGCCTGGATGGAACGGCATGCATGGAAGGTCAGCTTTATCGGCGAGAACGGGTCTCGGGAAAGAGAGTTAAAAAAAAAAGAGAGTGGAAAAAGGACAACGCTACAGTTCAGAAGGAAAGGCAAAAATGTCGGTCGTCGTAGTCACGTGAAAGCTTGATATTGCACTCACTTCATCTGGGTCACATTCCACAAGAATGAATGCATTCAATACCAGCAGGCTCTTTTTTCTTCTTTGACAATGTGGTTGACGTTATTGTCCCCCCTTCCTTTTCCTCCTTGCAGTTGTCCCCCTTTCACTTTTCACCTGCTGAACTTCCAGAAGGGTTTTCGCATTATTTTTAATATCAAAGTTTTATTCGCACGCGAATCTTTCCCACTGGTGAATAATACGCGACCTTAGTTCTTCTTTGTTCCAGCCAACTCCAATTTTTTGCACAACTTACAAATTCGACTTGAAACGTTTGCGGCTTAAGTACTATGATAAGGAGTTAGAATAAATCGGAACGGAACTATGAAACATATTGTAAGCCTGAGTCAGCACAGAGAGAGAGAGAGAGAGAGAGAGAGAAAAAAAAAAGAGAGAGAGAGAGAGAGAATCTGTAGATACAAACAGGTTACAAGTCTAACAAATCACACAATACACGAAGGGAAAACAGTTATCGCCAATTCAATGTCTACAGCAATAGCTGTCATTTGAAACTGCGACAAAGCCAAAGAATAAATGAGAGATAATAAACGGCTCAGTTATTGTTCCTCGGGCTGCTTACAATCACCCACTGTTTTGCGACACGGAAACAATACAATGTAGTGCCTTTCAGAAAGGAGACAATTACTGTAACTTTCAGTTTTTTAAAGGTTCATGCCTTCTCGTATTTACACAATGAACAAAAAGAACAACAGTGCTACTTTTTAACATAGCGAATGATCTGGTGTGTGGTATACCAAAGGCCACGAGAATCACAGACAATGTTGAGTATTTTTTAACAAAAGTGCACGCGGGAGCAGGCAAGGTCACATGCCGTGCATTCCTGTGGTCGTCACATCTCACCACTTCCTCCTCTCCCTCCCCGACTCCGGGCCTCCCCGATTGCCGGGTGAAAAGGGATGTGGAAGGCGGGGGGAAGAGAACTCAATGGAGTCTAACGTGACCGTGGGGGATGGGGGTGGGGAGTGGAGAGTTCCGGGGGTCCCCCAAATGACTTTAACATGACTAACGAGTGCTCCTGTTGAAATTCAATATCCCTTTTCGTCCTCAGGTGTGTTTTGACTCCGACAGCGTCAAAACCACGCATCACTCAAAATGTTGTTATTGTTCGCAGGGCCGGTATGAAAAGGCTGCTATGCCCTTACCCTGACACAAAGGGTTATGAAAACAGACAGGCAACAAGTTAATACAAGTGGGAAACAAAAATATTAATAATTATGCTGCTTCGTTCAATGATCAGGGAATATAAGAGGATGGCAGCGCCTATGACCCCGTGTAACGGAAAAGACCGGATAGGTCCAAGAGGGTTATTCTAACAACATTATTTTTATAAAATGATCTTATCTGTCATCTCAATAATAACGGTTGAGTAGGACATAATATACGGCAGCTGCAATAGCAGCAAGAAGAAAAAGAAGAAAATGAAGGTCCTCCATTTGAATTCAGAAAAAGGATACGAAGGACTTCGATTTGAATTCAGAAGAGAAGAGGGAGACGGAAGACTTGGATTGGAATTCAGAAGAGAAGAGGGAGACGGAAGACTTGGATTGGAATTCAGAAGAAGAAGGAGACGGAAGACTTGGATTTGAATTCAGAAGAGAAGAGGGAGACGGAAGACTTGGATTTGAATTCAGAAGAGAAGAGGGAGACGGAAGACTTGGATTTGAATTCAGAAGAGAAGAGGGAGACGGAAGACTTGGATTTGAATTCAGAAGAGAAGAAGGAGACGGAAGACTTGGATTTGAATTCAGAAGAAGAAGGAGACGGAAGACTTGGATTTGAATTCAGAAGAAGAAGGAGACGGAAGACTTGGATTGGAATTCAGAAGAAGAAGGAAGGCTTGGATTTAAATTCAGAAGAAGAAGGAAACGGAAGACTTGGATTTGAATTCAGAAGAAGAAGGAGACGGAAGACTTGGATTTGAATTCAGAAGAAGAAGGAGACGGAAGACTTGGATTGGAATTCAGAAGAAGAAGGAGACGGAAGACTTGGATTGGAATTCAGAAGAAGAAGGAGACGGAAGACTTGGATTTGAATTCAGAAGAGAAGAGGGAGACGGAAGACTTGGATTGGAATTCAGAAGAGAAGAGGGAGACGGAAGACTTGGATTTGAATTCAGAAGAGAAGAGGGAGACGGAAGACTTGGATTTGAATTCAGAAGAGAAGAAGGAGACGGAAGACTTGGATTTGGATTCAGAAGAAGAAGGAGACGGAAGACTTGGATTTGAATTCAGAAGAAGAAGGAGACGGAAGACTTGGATTTGAATTCAGAAAGAGAAGGAGACGGAAGACTTGGATTTGAATTCAGAAGAAGAAGGAGACGGAAGACTTGGATTTCAATTCAGAAATAGAAGGAGACGGAAGACTTGGATTTGAATTCAGAAGAAGAAGGAGACGGAAGACTTGGATTGGAATTCAGAAGAAGAAGGAGACGGAAGGCTTGGATTTGAATTCAGAAGAAGAAGGAAACGGAAGACTTGGATTTGAATTCAGAAGAAGAAGGAGACGGAAGACTTGGATTTGAATTCAGAAGAAGAAGGAGACGGAAGACTTGGATTTGAATTCAGAAGAAGAAGGAGACGGAAGACTTGGATTTGAATTCAGAAAGAGAAGGAGACGGAAGACTTGGATTTGAATTCAGAAGAAGAAGGAGACGGAAGACTTGGATTTCAATTCAGAAAAAGAAGGAGACGGAAGACTTGGATTTGAATTCAGAAGAAGAAGGAGACGGAAGACTTGGATTGGAATTCAGAAGAAGAAGGAGACGGAAGGCTTGGATTTGAATTCAGAAGAAGAAGGAAACGGAAGACTTGGATTTGAATTCAGAAGAAGAAGGAGACGGAAGACTTGGATTTGAATTCAGAAGAAGAAGGAGACGGAAGACTTGGATTTGAATTCGGAAGAAGGAGACGGAAGACTTGGATTTGAATTCAGAAGAAGAAGGAGACGGAAGACTTGGATTTGAATTCAGAAGAAGAAGGAGACGGAAGACTTGGATTTGAATTCAGAAAGAGAAGGAGACGGAAGACTTGGATTTGAATTCAGAAGAAGAAGGAGACGGAAGACTTGGATTTCAATTCAGAAAAAGAAGGAGACGGAAGACTTGGATTTGAATTCAGAAGAAGAAGGAGACGGAAGACTTGGATTGGAATTCAGAAGAAGAAGGAGACGGAAGGCTTGGATTTGAATTCAGAAGAAGAAGGAAACGGAAGACTTGGATTTGAATTCAGAAGAAGAAGGAGACGGAAGACTTGGATTTGAATTCAGAAGAAGAAGGAGACGGAAGACTTGGATTTGAATTCGGAAGAAGGAGACGGAAGACTTGGATTTGAATTCAGAAGAAGAAGGAGACGGAAGACTTGGATTGGAATTCAGAAGAAGAAGGAGACGGAAGACTTGGATTTGAATTCAGAAGAGAAGAGGGAGACGGAAGACTTGGATTTGAATTCAGAAGAGAAGAGGGAGACGGAAGACTTGGATTTGAATTCAGAAGAGAAGAAGGAGACGGAAGACTTGGATTTGGATTCAGAAGAAGAAGGAGACGGAAGACTTGGATTTGAATTCAGAAGAAGAAGGAGACGGAAGACTTGGATTTGAATTCAGAAAGAGAAGGAGTCGGAAGACTTGGATTTGGATTCAGAAGAAGAAGGAGACGGAAGACTTGGATTTGGATTCAGAAGAAGAAGGAGACGGAAGACTTGGATTTGGATTCAGAAGAAGAAGGAGACGGAAGACTTGGATTTCAATTCAGAAAAAGAAGGAGACGGAAGACTTGGATTTCAATTCAGAAAAAGAAGGAGACGGAAGACTTGGATTTCAATTCAGAAAAAGAAGGAGACGGAAGACTTGGATTTGAATTCAGAAATAAGAAAAAGACGAAGGATTTCGATTTGAATTCAGAGGAAGAAGATGAAGGAGGCGAACAATTTCAAGCTGAATTCAGATGAAGAATACGTAGGATTTCGATCTGATTTCGGATGAACAATGAGGAAGACGAAAGGCTTGGATTTCAATTCAGAAGATGGAGAAGGAAAAGACGAAGAAGAAGAAGAAAAAAGACTTCGCTTTGAGCCAGTGCAGAATTAACACTGAACTTGGAATCTCTCGACCGGAATTGTCAGTAGATAAATTATCCAGCCTTTCCCCTGATAACGACAATGGCCAAGTCAAGCACCACAACATGTGACACACGTTCAAAGTTGACGGGTTTTCAATATTTACTGCGACAGTGAAAAGGGTTTTCTTCGACGTCCCTTTTAATGTACAGTGATTGGAAAGAAAAGGTAAATAAAGGTTTTACATAAAATATATCGCCCTGTTCAAATGGTGCTGAACAAGGTTGACTCCGTGTCGTCTGTGTTGGGGGTCCGAATTCTATACATAAATAATGAGAAGCGGAGCCAATACATAAGAAAACACAATGGGACAGCGCAGCACATGAATGAATGTATGTTTGTGTATGAGAGTTTGACAGAGAGAGAGAAAGAGAGAGGGAAGAGGGAGAGAAAGAACGAAGAGAGAGAGAGAGAGAGAGAGAGAGAGAGAGAGAGAGAGAGAGAAAGAGGGAAAGGGGAGAGAGAGTGAAAGAGAAAGAAAGAGAGGAGAGAGGGGGGGAAAGCGAGAGAGAGAAAGAGAGAGAGAGAGAGAGAGAGAGAGAGAGAGAGAGAAAGAGGGAAAGGGGAGAGAGAGTGAAAGAGAAAGAAAGAGAAGAGAGGGGGGGGGGGGAAAGCGAGAGAGAGAAAGAGAGAGAGAGAGAGAGAGAGAGAGAGGTGTTTAAAATCTTTGTAGCAACCCTGCTCTTTGAAAAAAAAAAAGAAAACAAAAGGATGAGAGGGGTACATGGGGGGGGGGGGGGCGATAGAGAAACTGATAGACAAAAGACGAATTGCGCACAAATGCATGTCAAAAACTTTAACTACTTGGGAAAAAAAAAATCTATTCAAAGAAAATTGGGAGAAAAGGTACGATTTGAAAACTCAAACAAGAGGAATAGCTGCGTTTGCCTTTTTCCTCTGTATCGCAAGTACGGAGAAACGCACTGAAAAATTAACAAACAAATTTGAACTCAAAAGTTCAAAGGCCACGGTTTCCCAAAGAAAATTACAGAGACCCGCAGTGTATTTCTCATTTTTGTTGTTGTTGCTGTAAACGATCCTAATCCGACATGTCAAATTTGTTTGCACCGTCGTCTTGCTCTCTGCACCAATAAAAGAATAAAGGATACGAATTTATCACAGCTTTTCTTTGTCACTTTCATATTTGATTTTGGATTTAAAGGTCGAGAGGTAAAATCCCTTGTCAAATCTTTGACAAAAGTCCTCCTTTGAGACAGCTCGAAATATCCCGTTTAATCTTGGGTGTGTCCAGCTAAAAAATATACTGATAGCAGCAAGAGTTGATTAAAGCTGAGGATGGGAGGGAGTTGTGTGGTGGAAATGATGGAAAACTGAGAGGAGGAGAGAGAATTATAACGTCTGAGTTAAAAGAGGACAGAGAGATAGATAGATAGATAGATAGATAGATAGATAGATAGATAGAGAGAGAGAGAGAGAGAGAGAGAGGGGGGGGCAGTTATAAAGTTTGAGTTAGAGGAGAGAGAGGGAGAAGCAGAGACAGGCGGGGGGGGGGCAGAGACAGAGAGAGGGGGAGAGAGACGGCGACAGAGAGGGGGAGGAGCAGAGACAGGCGGGGGGGGGGGGGCAGAGACAGAGAGAGGGGGAGAGAGACGGCGACAGAGAGGGGGAGAAGCAGAGACAGGCGGGGGGGGGGCAGAGACAGAGAGAGGGGGAGAGAGACGGCGACAGAGAGGGGGAGGAGGGAGGGGGCGAGAGGTATATGAGGAGAGAGAGATTTGAACTAGAGGGAAAGAGAGAGAGAGAAAGAAACACAAGGGGGGAGAGAGAGAGAGAGATAGAGAGAGAGAGATTATTCAGAGCAGGATAAACGGAAATAACGATTTACACAACCTCTTGCGTGATTAACCTTCTAGTTCCCGGTCTTAACCTCATGTGTGGATCATTGTGTAACTTTTTGACATGTGGGTGCTAAGACAGGGCAAATGAACTAAGAAGAAGAAGCCAGTTAGGGACACTTCAACGACAAACACACGGACGGGGCCTTGTTAAGCCTCAGCTGTATGACTGTGTTCCAGGATACTGTGATTAGGGTGAACTACTTTTCAGCACACTCGATTGCCGTGGTTCTCATCAGTGGCCTTCAATTTAAGTACGTACGCTGGGAGAGTGGGTTGGGCAATGCCCCCGGCGTATGAAAAGAAAGAATAAATTTTCTTGGGGGGGGGGGGGTGAGGTCGTACCAACCGGACATAACGATGAAAATGGGGGAAAAGACAAATCAAATTTTTTTTTAATGAACCGGCCGAATAGTCCATGTAAACTTCTAACTTAAAGGGTCAGATAGTCAGAGCCTTGTAATGGACATTCACCACTATACACATGTGGCAAAGCCTCACGCAAGAAATAATACCCAATCAATACAATGAAACGCAAACTACATATTATAAGTTTTCGTTGTGCCAATTTTTGACTTTGCTTTAAGCCTTGCTTTTTATAATATTTCACCAATTAAGCTTTTTGCGACAATACTTAACCAAAACAAGCTCCTCTACAGAGAGTTCTTGAATTATTGAACTGTAAGTAAGAGTTGTACTTTGTCTGAAATCCCTAAATATCCAGCATACGAACTTATAGCCACTGACGCCTTGTCCTCCTTTTGTCCAACCCTAATCAGCCCTACCGACATTCTCCTAGACCCAAACATCCCGTCCCCCCCCCCCCCCCGTTATCCCTGAACCCCTTCCGAGTGTCGGCATTTGATGCTCATCAAAAGAAGTCGTTAAGCCATCCGTTAGTGTAAGTGGCCACCTAGGTATTTATCTGAGGTTGTCATCAATCCCAGGCAGCCCCCGGGCCGTGGGACCACGGGACACGATCTCCCTCAGGACTCCTGAACAATTTGTTACATCAAGACCAAACGCTAGGCTTTGTCACGGGGGTACCAGTTCATTTTTTATTGTTCTGTACTGAACTCGATGGGATTTTCTTTCTTTCTCCCCTTTAGTGTTATCTTTCAATCAGTGCGACTAATAACGGAGCTGTTGTGTGGGTGGCTAGCTACCACTTTACAGCAGGACACTTTGTCATGCTTTCCGCGCAGTTTGTGAAAAACTACAACAAACATAAACAAATTAACTAGTCAAGGAAATCTAACTGCTTGACAAGAAACTAAACTTTTCTTTCACTGGTAGAAAACACAAGGAATTCCCTGTTAAATGCGTTTAGCACTACACAGCAAAACATTATGAAGTTCTTATGGGAAATTCGTAAAACGTTGCAAGAGATGTTATAGTATGCATACATGCATAGCATAATGAAGCTTTAATTTCAAGCTCTTCGAAAACAAAATATTTAATGCTAAGCCCAGAAACGGTAAGATCTTTCCATTTTGACGTAAACAGCATACAGTGAAAGACCACACTGGATGCCAATTTTCCGACGTTGGTGCCAAAATGATAAACTTAACCGAATGACCAAACCCACTAGACTTGAAGGCCAGCACAGGAGTATTGGTTAAGTCTTAACTGGAACTCTTCGCTAGAGATTAACCCCGAATACTACGGACCAATAGATCAAATACGTACCTGTACAGACGGACAACCCAAGCATTGTCTTATTTGTCCACTATACGTAATGGTATGTGTAACTTCGTATGGGAGTGGCTTCTTGGTCAGTGTAGAGCTTGTTCCAAAAACCGCCAGTTTGTCCAACGGGAAGAATGTGCGGAATTGGCAAACCGGCGAAATGAATGACTTACTGTTTCGGTTCATTAAACACGACATTTCTTTGACATGTTTCGATCAGGCCATAAATAAGGTGTTTATTTGTCTTTGAGAAATAACTTGATCACCCAAGTGTAAAAGAGAGTGGGAGAGCCGATCACATATAAACAATATTTCATTAAGCTGACGGTAACTTTACCAGCTGTTTGACTGATAATATTACGAACGCTGTGCAAGAGAGTCTTAATTCTGCATGAGAAGATTGTAAGCAGCCACGGCAAAAGACACCAAGTCTGGCATTTGGAACTTGGAGACCTCTCCATGAAGGCCAAGAGTGTGACGTATTTGGCAGGATAGGCTTTAGGGTATGGTCTTCTCTCTCGTAGTCAAATACTAGGTCGGATTTATCCAAGGTCATTCATTTTTTTCTTCTCCTTCAACACTCTTGGAATTTGGGTTAAAGAAAAAAGAAACGAAGAAGACAGCACCAGTGGACATTCATCAATGGAAAACAAAAAAGATAGATAGATAGATAGATAGATAGATAGATAGATAGATAGATAGATAGATAGATAGATAGATAGATAGATAGATAGATAGACAGATAGATAGATAGATAGATAGATAGACAGATAGATAGATAGATAGATAGATAGATAGATAGATAGATAGATAGATAGATAGATAGATAGATAGATAGATAGATAGATAGATAGATAGATTTATGCAAAACATGAGGTGTAATACTGCTGTGTATGGGTGCATTTAAAAGCACTTTTGAAAGTGATACATCAGTAACAGCATCTCCATGACAACAAATACAGAAGGTGCGCAGTGATAAAGAAAACTACAGTCCAGTTGTGGGTCAACTTTGGATTTTCATAAAGCTTGAGAACAAGAGGACAAACCTCTGGGCAGAGGCGGATCTATTATGAAACTAATGAAGCCTAACCTTCAGGACTCATAGTCTCGGAGAGGCCCTGACGAAATTTTTCTTAAATGAGTGAATTTTGGATGTTGCCCTATTGTTGATTGTTGCGGGGGGGGGGGGGCGCATTAACAGTTCAAGTTTGAGGATCCGAAAATGTAGGTCCGCCACTGCCTGTAGTGACCCAGAAACGAGACATAGAATCAGATCTAATTCAGCTTCATCTGTGTCAGAAACACGTACCGAATGAACTCAGCAAGATTACCTCCCGTAATGCTGTTAAAGGCAATTTACCCTATATTTATGACGTGTTCATTCAATTAACATACCTCAGCAAAGTATGGTCGCGAGCGCTGCAGGTAAGACACGAACGATGAACATCACAACTTGACGCAACACCCGAACTGTCCCGAAAACTTGGGACCTCGAGCTTAGAGATGAGCTTTTGCACAAGTGCACATTAACTGATGACGTCATCGCGGTTGTCTCCTTGCCCCTGTTGACTCGTGCCTTGCATCATGCCACGTTCCTTGTGACCGTTAATGGCGTAATAGTGATAGCTGAATGGGGACTTGAACGCTGTCTATTACGATAGTTTGGACATCCATAAAACTCGAATGACCCCGAGACAAAATGGCAAACGTCTTGGTCTTAGAGATAAGATCTGCAATTTCGATCAGAGAATGACAAGCTCGCGGATCTGAATACGCCAGCTGGAAATTACCCAGTCAAAGTTTATGTCAACAAGACAAAGTTGAGTTTCACGAAAATAACCATTATGCGAGTATTTTCAGCTTTCTCAAAGGAACATTGATTTTCCTAGTACCGATAATGGAAAAGTGGCAAAACATGCCACTCAAAAAATCTAATATCTTGATCTCAACCTAAAGCTGGGATTTCTTGTGTACGGAAACGGAAAAGGCAACGGAGAAGTCAAAAAGCCTTTCCATTAGTAAAATAGAAAGAATATTTTCATAATTATGTACGGAAGCACTCTTTCTTTTTACGACTTGATGGATTTTTGACGTTTCCTTTGCCATTTCCTACATATGAAAACCCAAACTAAGACTTGTATTGTAGACCGTAACATAATGATGCGCAGGTAAAACATTCCCTTTGTTTAACGCACAACCGTGTCCGGAATCACAATATGAAATGTAAAAGCAGTACGGACAATCTGAACCAGCAAATCAAACAACAAATATGACACGAAACCAACATTTCACATCAATCTTGTATCGCACTGAGTGTAGACTAACTTACACCACAACATACCCCGGAATAACAACATCGTTTAAAAAATAAACCTTACAACGCACTAATCAATCTCTCCTTTCTCTTTGTTTCCAAACTTGTGCAAAACCATAACCCTCGAAGGCATAATTATTTCCCGATACATCACTTTAGATAAAATATCTGAACCAGCTGACACGAATAGACTCCAGTAAAAAGCAAACATTCGTCTGTTGTCTTCGGTAATGTGAAGTGTTTAAATGAAAATGATAAATCTATGACGGACCCCCTCGGGAATCTTAATTTTGATGAGCAAAGAAAAATAGCCTTGGGGCGATGCAATTATCTTTTCCCCTACCTTTCTTACCTTCATTCATACTTTCTTTTTTTTTTCCCTGTGTGCAGTCCTAAGCTATTGATCAATCTCAATTGTTTTTCAGGCGGCATTTTAAGGATCCAATCGGTGAGACAAATATATTTAAGCCAATAGAAATAATAAGGCAGTATCCAGAAACAGCCGTGATTTGCACTGACCATAACGTGTAATACACTGCAATTAATGCACCAGATGTAATACTACTTAGCTCAAAACGAGATGGTTGTGCACTTATCGGCTAACGTCACAAGTATCAAGGATAATAATAATGCCCATTGAAATCCCCTGGCGAAAGAGGGAGAGAGAGAGAGACAGAGAGAGAGAGAGAAAGAGAGAAGGGGACAGAGAGAAGAGAGAGACTGTGTGGTGGGGAGGGGAGACAGAGAGCAAGAGAGAGGCGCAGAGTGAAGGACAAAGAGACAGGGAGAGAAAGAGAAGCAGAGAGAGAGAGAGAAAGAGAGAGAGAAAGAGAGAGAAAGAGAGAGAGAGAGAGAGAGAGAGAGAGAGAGAGAGAGAGATAGAGATACAGACAGAGTGGGTCATTGTGTGTTTCTGTATGTGTGTGTGTGTGTGTGTGTGTGTGTTGTGAGAGAAACGGAACAAAGAAATACCATTCTCTCTCTCCTTCTTGGCCTTTGCTCTCTCTTGGGAGAGAGAAGGAGAAAAGGCCATCCTCACGAGCCCAACATGCCCTTTAAAACTACATTATCAGGCCCGTACGACCTTTCCTATTTTTCTCATTATCTGTGGCCACTTGACCGAAGAGCCCCCGGGCCTGATTCTCCTACAAAGTACTTCTAACATGAGCCTTTGTTTTTACACGGGTCCACAGGAAACAGCAATGTGAGCGACGGGCTCAGACTGAACGTCTCTACTTACCATCTGGCCTTGAGGGGGAGAGCGGGGTAAAATAAACCCCACTTGAATATGCATTCCCAAACCACGGTATTTCCGGTGTGATTTTCAGGTGAATACTCTAATGCCATGACCTCTTAATATTGAAAAAACATCCCCCGTCAAAGTGAGAACAGTTGCCGATGCGTATTTCTTGTAATTTATCATAAAGACATTCTGCAAGACCTCCGTCGATCATGAACGATCATGGACGTGCATTCTCTCTCTCTCTCTCTCTCTCTCTCTCTCTCTCTCTCTCTCTCTCTCTCTCTATATATATATATATATATATATATATATATATATATATATATAATTTTATATATATATTATTATTATATTGCTGGTGCTAAACCCGTTAAACGGACGGTTATAAATAAACGGAGCAACCAGGAGCCAATTGACAATAATCAGTTTCCCACGAGATCGATTTAGCGAAATCTTAAAATAGATACAGACTGACTTTGAGCTAAGCACAACTGGTTTGGGGAAAAAAGATTTTGTGATATACTTGTGACTCAACCACAATAAACTAGATAAAAGAAGTCGGGTGAATCTGTTAAGGATTATTACCGTATCTTTATAAATCGCGAATGCTTGGTAGCAGAACAAGAAAAAAAAAACGTATTCTTCATGGGTTACTAATACTAGTAACTGCCCCATTCTTCGAATGGTAAAAAACAAAGCTCACCACTCCAGACCGAAAGGAATCAGCACAAAGACATTGATGTCGAGACACTTTGGGTCATCCACATAAAATCGGTGATCAATTGATAAATGGGCTAGTATTACAGTAGTACACAGTGCACAGTAGTGCGCACCGAGCATTTTTCATGGGCTCATGTGTTCGTAAAAAATGATCTAAATATTTACGCACAGTTTTCTTGGTATGAATGAATGGCACTCACCTCATCTGTATAACACTATACTCGGTATCACTATCAAAGTTGTCTTGGCGTGGCTGGATCGTGAACTCTAGTTTACATTTCCGGTAAGAGGCGGAAATGACGAAATTGACGGAAGTACATTATCACGTCGTATTCGCAATCATGAATTGATAACTGATAATTATAACTGAATTTCTGGGAAAAGTAAAGAGTTTCGGGAAAAAATGAGCTCGACACGTACAGGCTTAATACATTTTACATGCATGTGCCAAGTTTCATTTTCCTACGTTGCGTAGTAAAAAAGCCTTTGCGGGAACAAAGGTGGGCCCAAGCTCCATTATTATATGATTGCGTAAAGCGAAAAAAGTAGAGTCGGAATTCGTCAGCGAATATGAACGTTTCAGTAATCCAAATGCGGTTATGAAGTCTTTACACTTGTTTTTAGACATCTGGTATTAATTGTTTTCTTCCTTGTTTTGGCGACAACTTACCATCGGATGTTACAATCGCCCGCCATGTATAGACACGAACTATGCTAAATACATGACTCTGACGTCCCAAAAATTTGATCGCCACAGGGCAGATTTAAAGGAACTAAAAACAATTTCTTCTTTTTTTTTGGGTCGGATTAAGTATGGAATGCCGTTTCTCCATATTATGTGTCCAGATGTTTGTGATAATGTAGCTTTATGGTATAGCATGTGCGACACTACCGCCCAGTTAGCTGGCCAAACAATGTTGTACTGAACGGTAAATGAATGAATGAGCCATGTACGAATGGCCACAAAGAATAATTAATTGCTTTCAAGAATGTTGATTGACTTTGCCTTCAGCTTTGCTTGAAGCAGCGCTTATAATTATAAGAGAGCGAATGAGTCAGTGACCAGCTGTTCATAATGTCAACTCGTGTCTACTTAAATCCATCTCTCCATGTCATGTTTCAAGAATTCAAGCATCTAAAGCCTTGCCAATTGATGACAAAAACCTCTTTATTACTGTGCCTGGGGCACTCCAATTGTCTAGTAAAGTAGAATGTATGCCATACGGTTATTTTTGAGTCACTGAGGCTTCTGGAATTTTAGGAAAGCTGCCTTTATGATACTGGGATCATTTGACAC
Source organism: Onchidella celtica (assembly GCA_963931925.1). Classification (NCBI taxonomy): domain Eukaryota; kingdom Metazoa; phylum Mollusca; class Gastropoda; order Systellommatophora; family Onchidiidae; genus Onchidella; species Onchidella celtica. The sequence continues at coordinate 17,396,225 of OZ007573.1, read as the reverse complement.
GTCTCAAAAGACAACTTGAATTCACTGGGATAATAATTATGAAATATGTAGAAAAATACATTTCATTTCACAGTGGCACTTGAAATTTCTAGAGAAATAGACTTTACGTTACAATGGCGAAGTGAACCAGTTGGAAATTTATTTTCGCCTTATAACCGAACTCCGTTTTGAATAAAATGTATTTTGAGCCGTATTTTAGATTTCATTTGTTTAAACGGGCCATTCCCAAAGATTAAAGGTTGTATCTGCCCTTGACATGCTTTACGAGGTTCTGCAGCAACTACACTTGAGTCGTCACGACCCCGCAGGTCAAGAGATCGATATACAGATCATAAATCTGACCAGGTCACGACGTTTAACTGGCTGTTAGAAACTACCTGTTCCGGTAATTAGAGTCAGTGATAATAAAATAGCACTAAATCAATGGGCGATATCAGGAAACCAAGTAAGAACAGCCTTGAGATTTTCTCCAAATACATCAACATTACGAATAAAGCCATTCACTTTAAAGAGAATCTTTAAGGCGAGTTGCGCACTAGGTCGAGTACGCCGTTAGTGTGAGGTGCGAACTAGGGAGTTCAAGGCAACAGCGTGCACTGACCAGACTCAAACAAGCCTGTCTCAATAGTTTGGGCTCGTCAAAACTGTCTTGAGTCAGCTGGCGGAAAGAGAGACTTCGCACACTGAGTCAAAACAGAAGCAAAACAGGCTTTACTCTATGAGCCACAAGCATAAGATAAAACCCATTATTATTTTTACACGTCTGAACTGGCTTATGAAAAGCCTGCTAATAAGGATTTTGATTTATAGAGAAAGGTGTTCATTTTTCTTTTTTGGCTGCATCTTTTCAGAAAGCAGGAGGAAAGAAAAGATAGGAATGTTGGGGTATTTTTAGAATAATTATGACGCCTCGGGCCTTCAACATTATGTCATGGAGGAAAATGTCAGTGATCGGGCTATAGAGGTACGTTATGCCCGGTGTAGGTCATCATGACTGAAGGACAGAAGACACCAATTAATGGGATTCATGACCATTCGCCTGATTGATGTCAGCAATTTCGACCACACTAAATCGTGGCTAAATACGCTGTTAAAGCTTGGCATTCATTTCTTATAAAACATCCTTTCAACTATTGCATTCTCATTTATACAGATTGAGAAAGAAAAATAGTTAGACTTTATGCAATGTCCAGCGAAGTCTCAAACCCCTGCAGCGACCTGTTAAATCTTCACAGATAATTTAACACATTGTAATATGCTGTAAATGTGCCTTTGGATAGTCTTATGGATACAACATAAAACGTGTAAATTTTATGGAAATGACTGATTCAGCCGGTCAAAATTATCACTGTGGGTAGCGTAATGCCATCGGCCCATATTTAAAACAGCAAGTAAATAAAAAAGCCAATCGAAATCTAAATACGGAACTAACTGATCTGATTAACTAAAGCAATAATTAAACAAATCCACGGCTACCAGCCTCAAAAAAATAATCATTTCTTATTCACCGACTTCTTGTATTTAATTCTAAAAATAATGACACTGTAATTATACTCATTATGGTCTAGGGACTGAAGCCCCGAAGTAAGTAACTCTAGTAACAGAGGTGGCAGTTAGTGCAAAAAACCCCCCCCAAAAATAATAATAATGAAACAGTACTGCTCCTTTTTGTAAAAGAACCCCCCGCCGCCTCCTTCCTCCTTCTTTTTCCTCTATTCATTGATGATCTAACTGTAGGACCACACCCATAACACGACCCCCCCCCCCCTCCCCTGCCTATGACAGGCCCCGTACAAAAAGTCTACTGGAGATCACAGACTCGCTCCCCGTACCAGTTACAGTTCTGAACCTTTCACCCTCATCAGAGATCATTCAAGGTAAGATCTATGTATGAACGTAGACAGGCCTGAGAGCACTCAGTGGTATGTATGTATGTATGTATGTATGTATGTATGTCGTATGACTGTGTGAAGGTGGGCATGGCCATTTTGGTCACCTGCTAATTTTGCCAGCTGGAATGGGCAACACAATGTCATGGATTAAGTAGTGGCGTACACAGGACAGCGGCGACCATTATTACTGAAGTCAGGGATTATAAGTCTTGACCCTGTACAAGAATATTATGCTTGCGTTGGATAAAAGAGGATAACATGGGTTTCGCTTAAATGCAAATGGAAACATTTCAGTTCTAACCTTAAAATGGCACTTTCTATCAATTCTGTCCTGTCAGTTACCATTTGGAATCAGTTAACATAATTATTTCGCTTTTTGTTCACAAATTAGAAGTTCAATCTTTTCAACAGTTTTGAAATACCTTTCGGTAGTTTAGTGTACTTCGGTGAGTCACAGAGTGAACTGAGGAAACTGAAATGTCCGTACACTTTGAAATGCATTTCGGGTAAGCTTAGGCGAGTACTAGCCGAGTTTGATGGGCCGACTAATTGGATAGTGACGTCACTGAATTGAATTTCAGCGAAATCTCATGTACCCAGCCAACTAGTTGGATCTAATTGAAACCAGAGAGTATGTATTTATAGATAAATCTCACTTCCGCCAATATCGTGAAACTAGGTCGCTGATGTCACAAGATTTGAAAGAGACCGTCTTCACCAAAGATGGTGTACATATCTGTTTACTGTGGTTTGTTCATATTTTTGGGCTGAATGAAACTATTTAGAGCCGTTTGTAAGCTCTTATGACCCATGGAAATTCACAAACGAGTGTTATTTACCGCAGCGACCTACGAGTACTTTCCGCTCCATGCTAACAATGGTTTCGCGAAGCCTCCGGTGTCTGGCAGTGCAAATCGACCAATAGTGAAACCTCTCTATACATAGTACATACTCTCTGTTAAAACTCAGTGTCGTGACGTCATCACCCAACTACTCGGCCCATCAAAATCGGCTACTGCACGCCCAGGCTAAGCGCATGGCTGCTGTATGCATTATTGGTATCATTGTAATTCAACAAGTCAGCCACTCTGATATCACAACGAACAATGTATGGCTTATCCTACTATCACTGAGCTAGGGAGTGAACCTGTAAGCAGCTAAAACTTCGCGACTACGCCATCAAAGATTATGAAACTTAGTACACTGCATCAATTTTTGACGAAGAGTTAAGTTACGTGGACACATTCATTTTGAACAAAAATCAGTCTTTGAGCCGCGAAAACAGAGACACATTTTAATCGGATAGAACCGAAAAGTGTGACCTGAAATTGTGCCCTACGTCACTATTTACACATTGCAGACCGAAAGTCAACGCAATCATATCTGTGTATTCCTACGAACGCTCTATTGGTCACTGCATCGAATCTAAATGCTACTTTTAATGTAGCCTAGAGCTAGAATACTATTTGGGCTACCTACAAAGAATCTGCAAGATTTATCTTGCGCGGGTGGGCTAGTAAAGCTAAATGTTGCGGTTAAGCGGAAGTCTTCAGTTAGGTTGTTTTGCAAGTGCAGAAAAGGCTGTGGTTTGCAAGTTCACCCTGTTCAGTGTAATGCGCCCACGTCGGCCGACGTTTCAAAGGTAATGAACGTACGGCTCACTGGGTCACTATGTCCTGGCGCCTTCCCTGAAATTCAACAATGAGGCTAATCAGCGAAAAACCTTGCTCACCCTAGCAAAAAGAGGAAGACATTTTGTTATTACCATGAATGAGGCTCAGAATAAAAGCTCAGGACAGTAATAGCACATGTTGTTATTTTATTTAGACAAGAGTTATGAATTAATACAACAGTGTACGCGGCTGTGGACAGTCTGTTTTAAAGTATACCAGATATTTACAAAAAATTGCTCTCTCTCTCTCTCTCAAATGAGTTTGAGTTTGAGTTTTACAGTCTGTCGGCGCTTTGCGCCTTTCACGGTCTATTTTGGGTACTTTATTTATGTTTGGTATCCAGAGCTTAATCAATCTAAATTTCACAAACAGAATTAGATCCTTCCGTTACACTTTTTACATTGGTACAGTTCTCAAAAAATTGTTTTGTACAGACCTGAAAAGAATTTTACAAATGTGTATAAATGTGTTTAAATCCAATTGTAGACCTTAACCTCTTCCAGAAAGAACACGAAAAATTTGGAGACATGAGATTCTAATACCTAATAAAGAATGAATCCTTCGTATTTGAAAATAGACGAAGCATTATTGGCTTTTCCAACAATCCACTTAACTCCTGTCCGTTTATCTTCGTTAACACCCGACACTTCATGAACATGCCGAATCAACGATGAGTCACAGTTATCAACCATATGATACAATATTAAGTAAGTCTGATACGATAGAGTTCTCGAATGCCAGGGACACAACACGTTCTGGACATCTTTTATCTTTCACCAGTGAGACAGAAAGAATTGTACTTGTTCGAAGTAAGAGCGAAAACAGGGTATCTCTTTTCTAATTTTGTTGGGGTTTAAATGACTTCGGCCGTCGCGAAGACAAACGCGACAGGAGCCATGAATTGTAACGAACACAGTGATAAGAACAGACAGAAGGAGTATTTATCTTCAGATTAAGACAGCTTTGGCAACAAACTTGCTCACAGCCTTATAATGTTGACACTGTTGTGCAATTAACTTGGCGTCAACTTTGATTGACAGGTTTTGGCATAGGCCAATGTAATAGTAATGACGAGCACCGCGGCTGTCTCCCCATTTCCTCTGTCAAACAAACTCCAGTGACGTTCTGTTATTATGAAAAATATAGGTCACTGAAGAACTCTAAATGGCAGCGTGGTCTCTTCTGTCAAACTTTAGGTAACAGGATGGGTGGATTCTTGAATAGCTTGGAGAATCCTGGGACTCTCAGCGCGTACTCCAGAAACAAAGACCTCTTCAGGGGAGCCTCAGTGGCGCAAAACGACCCTACCTTTTCATAGAATTAGTATAAATTATTCCGAAAATGACCTCAACATTGGACACCCTCCATTCTTTAATTTGAGCTCATCTTTGTAGATGGAACCAGATTTGAAAAGTGTTAGAGCAACAGTGGCAAATGCATGGAGGCTGGTGCAGAAAATGAGTACTGCATGACCACTTCTGAAAGTGTAGGGTAATGTTTGAAATGGGGTATGGGAGTGAGTGAGGGCGGGAAGGGGGAGTACAAGAGAGAAAGAAAGATAGAGAGAGGCGTTGCCACAAACACACACACACATGGGGAGAGTGAGTGAGAGAGAGACAGACAGAGAGAAAGAGAGAAGCAAACATACAAAGAGACGTACCAACAAACAGACATAGAGACAGACAAACAGAAAGTCAGACAGACAAGACAGATAGACAGACAGACAGACTGTAACGAAATGCCGCGTAATGACCGTCCACTTGCCTGTTCGACCGGTCCACCTTCCTGATCTATTGTTCCAAGTTATATCTCAGGCTACCTGCGGGTAGAGCAATTATCTCTGACCCGTCCACCTAATACCCCAGTGTCCGAGTTTGGCCATCGTAGAATCTTTGTGCACGTTTTTATGGCTCACGAATTCGAGCTAGCTAGAACCTCCCAGTTTTCCCCTCTGTAATTTTCTGTAATTTTGAGTTTCTGTATATATTCCAGAGCAAATCTGGAGTCGTCAGTCCGCTTGCGATAGACTCACTGCGAGGTCCTGCTCGTGCGAAGCAGTGTACCTGCCTGTAGAACTCAGGCGTGTATTTACAGTGTCTATTAAGGCCTGTATTAAAATTTAGCTCGTAAGGAGCGAGGTCCTGCTCACGTAGACTGGTGTACCTATCTGTCGTTCTTATTGTAAGACACAGACGTATATTAACATAGCCTATACGGTGTGTTAAGTTAGCTCGTGTATAGAGCGTTTATGGCTTTCAAGTTCGCGTAGGACTTAGTCATAGTAAATTACTGTATTTCTTGCTTCGTCAAAGCATGAAATAAGCTCAGTTAGAGCGGCGTGTGAGTCTAAGCTTAAAGTTAAAGTTAGCTCATGTACGCGGTGGATATATTGCATATATCTTAAGTTCTTAAGGAATTCGTTAATTTCCAGTGTTGTACTCGCTTCTTGTGGCAGTGTCAGACCTGTAAGTCTCAGCGTGACCAGGCAGGCTTCTGTCCGCGTGTAGAGCATTGTACCCGGCGTTTCTGTGAATTGTGCAGAACAGCGGGAAGGCTAGAGGCCAAGACCATAAAGTAACCACCTGTTTTAAAGTATCCTGTGCATATTGTTAGGACATTTCGATCCTGTTGTGTATCCTGTGACTGTGACCAGAGCCTTATCAGGACATTAGTTATATACTATTAGTCATCTTGTGGATGTGGACAGTGCTTTTTATGTGGAGTAAGGACATATTTGCAATTGAGTGTATCCTGTAGTGAATTTAAGAGAACATTATCTTGTGGAGTCCAGTTTCCCAAGAGACCGGACATTCTTCGGTTTAGGACCATCATCGTCAAGTTTACAGATTCAAGATATAGGACAAGTTTAAGTAACATTTTAGTTAGAGTAATTATTGGAAGAGTGTGGATATATCCTGTGTGAAACGTTCTTTGAGTGCAGAGCTGGTGAGATATACAAAGACCTTTTTATCTGTTTTAGTGTAGCATACTATAATCCATTTTATGGTCATTCCATTGTATTAATCAGAAACCTCTTCTTTCAGGGTAGTTAGTTTAGGTTATTGTTGTCACATTTATTATCTTTGGATCATTGCCATTTTATATCTGTATGAAATATTTGTCCATCTTTTCTGTCACGCTATTTAGACTATTTTACTAACATTAATTAAGCCCCCATCCCACGTGTCCCAATAAATTTATTGTGTGTATAACTGTAAAGCACTTGTTTCCATTGGTGTGTTGTAGTCACTCATAGGCCGGAACATCCCAAGGTTGCAAACCGCATTTTCAGTACCATTGTCTGCACCTGCGCTTTGTGACACAGACAGACAGGCATAAAGTGAGAAAGAGAGAGGATTGGGAAGAAAAGAGTATCGCTTCCGCAGGCAGAGCGCCAAACTCGGCGAAAAACAGCTGATTTTTGCATTATTATGGGAAATGCTCAAAGTTTAAATGGGCAAAGTTTTCAGACAGTTACAAAAAACCAACAACAACAAAAAAAAACAAACCAACAAAAAAACTTGGCAGTAGCATAGAACTAATTTTTCTCAGGCCACCTTTTCCAACTCGTTTTCGGATACAGGACTTTGAACACTCATTATAATAATATAATATATTAAGAATACAATCAAGTTTTCCTTTGGTCCTTATCACAAACTCATGTATATGTATTAATAATTCGTTTTAGATTCTTATCATCTTTTTTTCTTGTCCTATTGTTTTCTTTTTTATTATTATAAAAAGCAATGTTTGAAATATTATGCTTATTACTATTTAAATCCTGTGAATTAATAATGTACTTAGGTCACCCGCCGTCACTCTCACTAAAAAACCAAGTTTGTGATTAGTGAATTACAGCAATGATCAGTACTAGCTAGTCCCCCAAGAACAAAATTTCCGATAAGACCTTTTGATTCCAATGGACCAACATGCGTCCATTTTTTTTTTTTTTTTGGTTTTGCGGCTCAAAACATCTTAAATAAATAATAATAAAGATTAGATTTTGTCCAAAAATGGATGTCTTCACCCAATTCAGAGCAAAACAAAAATTGAGGCAGTAGACACATTCTCTAACTTTTTTGATTACGTAGTCACGTAGTTTTAAATGTTCACATGTTCCATCTCTAGCTCTATTGTGGTACGAAGCTGCACTGCAGTAATATAAATTTACTGTTGAGACAGCAGTTTGTGATCGAGAGGTGTAAAAAAGAGAAGAAAAAAACCCCAGTGGTCGTTAGTGCAACTAAATCGATAATTATGTCCAGAACACGAATGCCTTCAGATCAGACTTAGTTAGTATAACACAGCAACAAAGTAACGCGGCGAAATTAACAAAATGCACTCACTATTTAACGCAAACAAGATAGAAACTGTGAGTACTTTGTTGGTTTTTTGGGGAGCGGGGGGTGAGGGGTCGGGGTCGTTATATTATTAGTAGGTGTAGTTTTGCCTATCGCTGTCGGAAAGGTGAGAAATCCACACACTCTCTCTCTCTCCCTACGGAGCAGATTCCTACAAGAACAAGGGGTGTGGTGAGGAAAGGGGAACCTGAGCCTGGAAGCACCCGTGCGACAAACCAGAATTCCCAAACCCTCCCACCTTCATTGCCCGCCACCCAGGTTCAAAATCTGTGGCACGTGCCAACTTTGGAAAGCCGCTGGCAAATTCTGTTTAAACATCTTTTTTCTCTGGCTGTTGCAAATCTGGCAGGGCTGAGATTTTCTCCCGTCAATGAATCATTATCTGGTACACTCTTTGAACTTTGACTATAGAATCAGACGGGCTCCTCTTTGTGTGTATATGTGTGTGTCGTGTGTGTGTCTTAATCTCTCTCTCTCTCTCTCTCTCTATGTTTGTCTGTCTGCATGTATCTCTTCCTCTCTTTCTCTCTCTATCTCTCTCTCTCCCTCTCTCTTAATCCCTCCTCTTTTAACTCAAAACTCTCTTCTCATCTTTATCCTCATCTGCCGACCAGTTAAAACAACAATAACAGTAACAACAATAACAGTAACAACAATAACAGTAACAACAATAACAGTAACAACAATAACAGTAACAACAATAACAGTAACAACAATAACAGTAACAACAATAACAGTAACAACAATAACAGTAACAACAATAACAGTAACAACAATAACAGTAACAACAATAACAGTAACAACAATAACAGTAACAACAAAAAATCAGACGAATTTCATCACTCAGATTTTATTACTTCAAAGGACGCCCGTTTCGTAGCAATAAATACTCACATTTAAGTGGAATTTCTACATGCCGTATCAGTCCTCGACGGCAAATTATTGTCCTCCTCCTTAAACAGTGTATAAAACAATGAGATTCCCCTAAATCCGGGCAATTGCTTTAAATAATTTTTTAAGTTTCAGCGAGCGTCAGTTCTTAATCTCCACTCGCAATGAAGCACGATTATATCACCACATGACACAACTTCGCCCTCGATCCCGATAAACACAGCAGAATTAAGCTAATGACTACACGCCATGACTGTTTTTAACACGTCTTTAAGCTTCTTGTGTTTAATACAGTTACCGATGTAAAGACATCAACGGAATTCATGTCTCTCTGAAATGATTGCCTGTCTTCCAGGGCTTTATGTCACACTAAGCTGCAATGAAAACCAGGTCTCCAGAATATAAAAGTGTCATAGTTAGCAGATCTTGTTCTTGCAGTGTTACTTACTAATTACAGTACCAGCTAAACAGGTCTTTTGTCATGGCTTCTCAGCATCGCAGCAATGTTAGTTTGTACCCTCGGAAACTTTCAAAATAACAAAGTCTCCATTTAAACAACGTGCTCTCACAGTTTTTTTGTTTCATCATTTTTTGTCCAGGGAACAATTTGCAACCAAATACGAATTTACCAATCTTTACTTAAACATCAAACACGAACAAAGTTTTGGACACAGTTTGTATACGAAACTGTAAATTCATCAACCACCGCGATCTTCATAAAGTAAGGAAAGAAAAAAAAATTCTGCACACTTCCGGCTTCATTTGCAAATTCAGTATTAGGGCGGAAAGTGGCATCGCCTGACAGATGATTTAGAACAAAGCATTTCAAATACTGTGACATATTGTTCTAATACTGTGATATATTGTTCTAATACTGTGACATATTGTTCTAATACTGTGACATATTGTTCTAATACTGTGACATATTGTTCTTTTGCTCATGTCAGCCCAGGGAAAAGATTGACAACTCTTTTTCCGTTAAATATTCAACGAACTTTATCAAGCAGTTTGTTTTCTATTGATTTCATGGAAAGTACAATTCTTCAAGTATTTGAGAACGGCAACAAAAACAGGCATCGGCGGTGTCCAAACATGTTCAGTGTTTAGAATTTCACACAGACTGATGCTGTCCCAATTTTAGCGCGTATCGCGTGGGAACATCGCAAACAACCCGCGGATTTCAGAGCTTATTCTATACACTTGACGTAGAAGTAGCAGACAAGACACTACTAAACGAGGCAGCCGCCATTCAGGGGACATGCAAACAGAAGAAGTCGAAGTAGGTCAAGAGATCAGGGTAAACATGACACAATTTCTACAGCACTACGATCATGACACTTTCAGCTGTCAGTCAGATGGGCTGTGTAGACTTTGACAAATTTAAAACTACGGGGCTACCTTTTATCGCATCCACCCAATACAGGTACAACAAAGAACAGATAAAGCCTACGATTCTTACCACACTTCCAAACTATGGGTTGCTCTTATAATATAATAGAATTCTAATAAAGATAACGTATAGGTGTTTTTCCAGTTTTCACCTTTGATACCTATGGGTATTCTGGACCATGTCGGTATCGTTGCAATCCACAGTTTGGGATCCACTGTAAGCCTATACTTTCTATTGGCATGAAGTCAATGTTGTCGCCACTCATCAAAACCTCAACAAAAAATGGCTTTTTCAGATTGTCCACTGTTTTGGGATTCAGGCACTGACCTACTAGTCCAGTGACTGAAGTATGTGATATATTATGAGGGTCTCACATGCTACCCCTTGACAACTGTTGACCCTAAGGTCTTTAGTATTCAACGAGTCGTTCAGTAGACTATCTTCAAGTGTATCTTCGTCTTGACTGAAAGCGCTCTCCATACCAGATGAGTTTCTACGTAGACTCGCATTGTCTACATGGGCAAACAAAGCGTGTTAGCTGTTTCTCCAGTTTTGGAACGTCTTACGCCTTTTGTGTCAGCTTCATTTACTCTCCAAACAGGACAGATAAAGACCAGTTGTTTGAGTCTACATTGCTAGGTTGAAGTGAAAGGAACTTTGGACTACAAACAGAAAACTTAAAATTGGCCGCTGGTGAGGTGAAAACAAATTCAAAACAGGCCGGTGGCGCTCTGAGTCAAATCTGTTTTGTTTCTGTTTCTTGTATTTTTTGTATTTTGTATTTTGTATTCTTTTTTAATCCCTTTTGGGAAATTTGCCCTAGTGTCATTGCAGCTCAGTTACAACTGGAGCAGACACGCGTCGTCGCCGCAGTGCAGTGCCGGTCGGTGGTTTTGTTTTTGTTTTTGCTTTTTGGGTGGGGGCGGGGGAGGAGAGGTGGTGGGGGAAGGGGAGAGAGTAGATAAATTTATATTTAATTTGCCCGGGCAGCGGTGTATTCGGCCTGCTCTTCTCGATTTCCAACTGCCAAGGTATCTTTAACATGCGCAACGTGCACACGGGCCCTTCAAATTTTTCGTCCTTATCCGAGAAGACCAGATGGTCGATCCTACCCACAATAGGATCAGGGACAGAAAAAATATGAGAAAAATCCCCAAAATTCCAACATGCCTGCACGGACCGGGATTTGAACCCGGTGCCCCTGGCATGAGAGGCGAGCACCTTGCCTCTAGACCACCTTGTCCCTAAACAGGACCTCGCGCACTGGCCAGATCAAAGCAAGACTGTCTCATAAGTTCCATGGTGTTAAACTTGTCAAATGGCGGAAAGAAAGACCGCTCGCTCAATGTCAAAACAAACGCAGAATAGACTTGACCCAGTGCTCCAAAAGCCTAACATAAAGCTCAGTTCCCTTAACACTGGTAGCGAGACAACAGCAGCTGGTTTATAAGTATATTTCTTACAAGTACTGAACATTCTAGTGTGAGCATTCTGACTACATGACCTAAATAGCTACTACATTATCTTTTTCGTTCATATCTATGGAGGGACAATGATGTCATCTGTTCAAAATATTGCGTTACATTTCGTCACTGCTTTTACTTCATCCTTCTTCTTAACAATGGCAGCTGTTTCAGATAAGATCAGTTTATGGCCTGAAGTCACAATTATATCTCTTCCTTCTGTCTTACCCATTCCTTTGAGTTCATTCGCTAAGCTTACGGGTATATCAACTACGCATGATAATTATACACCTGACTATACCAAGCTCTACTCGCTTCGGTGAATCACTCTCTTACCTTACCTCAAGCAGTCCAAGCAAAACGTAATGAAGATGTACGGACGGAAAGGGCTGAGAATGTACACATTTACAGATGGAGTAACAGATTAGAGATCACTGGCCCCTGGCCTAAACGGGACTCCGAAATGGTCAGCATAACTTTTGACCATAATGCTTCCTCATGAAACGTAGAAAATGAAGCCGAAAAACATGACTGAGCAGCAGAAGCCTATACTGCGATAAGTCAATATACCGATGTATAATGATCAGTCTTTTAAATTAAAGTTAATCACTCATACGGAACAATTTCAAGTCAAAATACCATTTATGGGTGTCCTTGAATCTTTGAAGTCGCACTCGTACAGCTGCCCACCAGGAAAGGAAAATTTCGTGCCAAATGAAGATGGGTATATTTGTACATTTGTTCATATTAAGCAAGAGAGAGAATTAGAGGTGGGGGGGGGGGGGACAGAGAGAGAGAGGCAGAAAGAGAGAGAGAGAGAGAGAGACAGAAAGAGACAGACAGAGAGAAAGAGACAGACAGAGACAGAGAGAGAGACAGACAAAGACAGAGAGATGACAGGCAGGCAGAGAGAGAGAGAGAGAACCAGACAGACAGAGAGAGAGAAGGACAGGGGAGAGGACGGAAGTTCAAATAAAAAGACCGTGCGGTATTCACCCAAGAACGGACACAATGGACGTGGCAATGCGAGACGTTCTCGAGGACAAGGAAAGTAATTAGTGATTAAGGCAATACAGAGAGAGAAAGAGAGAGAGAGAGTACGGAAAGGTCATACATTCTTCTACAGTCTGTGATAGGGCGAGACCATGGAGATGCCAATTGGAAGAGAAATGATACTGTATGCGAAAGACAGAGCCAAGGGATAGCCCTGGCATGATACTACAAGATGTGGATAGGCAGACAGAGACAGACAAAGGCAATGAGAAAAGTTGAGAGACAGTGAAAAAAAACCCAAAACATAATGGTCGTATAAAGAATCATGATAAGAACAAGAGAGTGAAGCAAAACCTGTACAAACGAACGAAACGGAAAGCCAAAATAAATCGGTGTTTATGCATTAGAACATGGAATCATTCAAATCTAATATAACTAGGCTGAAGAGAAAGAATGTAATCTTATTTTGTATTCTGAACCTACAGGCTATCTCACCCTGTGTTCCTGACCGGTAACTTCATTAGCTCGAGACCCCCAGAATCCGTTGTTTAATTAATTTGGACATCAGGTTTGTTCCTACTGTGTCCCCGCGGTGTCCACCGTTTTTGTCCCCCGGTTTTTATGTGGACAACGTCACAGAGGCCATGCTGTGTCTGAAGGCCTCGCAGTGGCCCTGCATGGACATTCTCCCCTTCCGCCTATGTAAATAGCTGATCTGGCCTCGGAGATCTGATCCGACGAATGGGAATGAATGAAGTTTCTCAAGCTTAGATTGCAACTGGCAATGGCTTCGGCGCTTCCAATTTAAAAAAGCAATTTACAATTCTCAAATGCATTGGTACAGCTAGCTATAGTGTCGGTATGGTGTTTAATACGCTGAACTCACTGCCTCGGAGATCTGATCGGACGAATGGGGATGAATGAAGTTTCTCAAGCTTAAATTGCAACTGGAAAGTGCAACTGGCAATGGCTTCCGCGCTTCCAATTTAACAATACAATTCACAACACCCAAATGCATTGGTGTAGCTAGCTATAATGACGGCGCTGTGTTTGATACGCTGAACCCACTTGCCTCAAATGACTAATTACATCTCGAAATTTATTGATTTTACACGACAACAAAAACAATAACAACAGCAACAACAAGGAACAAAATTGCAAGAGAAATTATTCACACTGTTATAATGTTGGCTTTCTGGCTATTTAGAGTGAAAAACCTCAATTTCAAAGAAACTTCATTTCTGGACAGTTGGTGAAGTTCATCTACAGAACACGATGAGAAGATGAAGTAGAAGAAAAGTTCAAATTTCTATCGAGTTATGAAGTTTCTAAAAAAAACCAAAAAAACTAGTAGGACGCTGTAAAGCCATGTATTCTGGTTTATCTCATGCACCAGAATGCTGTCGTGAAAATGTGAGCTATATTTTTCTGTTTATCTTCAAAGATGATCATGTTTCGATGACAATTGCGTCCCTTTTTACAGTTAAGCCTGCCTAGTTGTAAAATAGAGGGACTGCACTTTTATCTCAATGAAACTGTTATGTCAATTCTCTGGTTTGCCCGTTCAGTGACCATGAGCTCCGCGTCCGGAGATAGTTCTAAGACACGAACAAATCCCTTCTCATTGGAAGCAAACAAGGAAACATTTCAGGAAAGCGCGAGACATGCGCCGAGGGACGGAATGTAGCAAGTGACTGAGCGCGATAATTCACAGCCCGTAAATGTCGAGGGTCATTCGAGTCGCGGATTAATCCCCGCGACTTCGATAACAAAGGACATGATAACTATGAATCGGTCTCATGTTATCACATTCAGTTTCCTTTCTCAAGGTACGGCCACGCTGCTATTGTGCCGAATGCACTGTTGAACGTGTGAATGCTGAACGCAGGCCCCATTCATAATCAAACAAGGCTCTGTTTCACAAGGTGCTACTTTAAATGTCAGAAACATTGGCTGCTGGTAATCGATAGCTAAACAAAAGCATACTGTACGGTACCAGGCGTTCTGGAGAACTTCAGGGACAGACTTCCTGCCCTATCTGTCCTGGCAATGCTGCAGGTCCACTTGAGGTCAGCTTGTAAATTGTGTGGGTGTTTTCATTCGAGGGACACAATTCCGGACCTTCGGCCGAACATGCCCCATGTCCAGCCTTGCTGCATAGTATTCCGAGTTCGAAATGGTTATCGTTACCAGATAGCCTCAATGAAACTCTTCGGTCATGGACCTTTTCATTTGATCGTAAAAATCTGCGACGGCAACGGGCTTTCAGTTTTTTGGTTAATCTGGACTTCAAAATTCGAGGCCAAGTTTCACTGGTGGACAGCTAAAGCTCAGACAGAATCTTTCCACAAAATACAAAGAATTGGGTGATACTTGTGATAAGTATCAGCACTGAGCCTGCGTAATTGCTAAGGATTAGCTCAACTCGCATTTCCCCTCATATTTTAGTTTCGGTAACAAAAAATTAGCTATCTGTGATCACAGGCTTGCCTTGGCTACGGTCAGCATCATGAATAGAAAAGCAATGTCCTTATTAGCATGTCATTGATATGGGTAAGATAAGGAACCCAGACAAAATGCCTTCCAATGCCCATCGTTGAGAATATCTGAAAAGACGTATTTATGATGATTTCTTTCCCTCGACTTTTGTAGGGCAGCTGGGTTCCATTATTGATACAATGCAGAACATTACAATCATTATAATTAAATAGACATACTATTTGTTACTGAAAACTACTTTTCAAAACTACTATACAATGAATTACAATTGAATATAGACATATTGAAGATGGCTCTTCATATCCACCTCTAATATCTTGCAAACCAAACAATTTCATACCAGTTCAGTCTCATTACGACCGATAGAATTCTTTGGGAGTGGAAATTTCCAAAAATTTTTCTTCATTTGTTTTAACTTGTAAAACAACACTATTGTTAATTTACACGATGACGTCAGAAACAAGCAAAAGGGGAAAAATGTGATTGAAAAAAAAAAAAGCGCTTCATCTATTTTTCTTTTCACACCTCCATTAGCACGGAAATAAACATTGCCAGGCGCTTGAGGTTCTCTTGCAGCGTACGTTCATGGTCGACGGAAGTGAAAGTAAATAAATCTTAAGCCGGCAAGCGTCTTAAGAATGTTTTAAACTTCTACGCTGTCTCAAATCTAGGGGAATCTCAGTCAACACGACAGTTCAACGAAACCCGAAAGCAGGAAATCATAGGTGGAACTTGGAAAAAAAAAATCTTCACAATTCTGAAAATGGACAGAAACCATTCCACGGGGGGTGAAACTAGCTGTAAACTTGTGTATTTCTTATTTTTATGAATACATGATGATACATGAATATACATAGACTGAAGGGGGCCGTAAGAAGGACAATTCTCACTTATGCAAGATTGGTGTCGATCGACTTGGAGGTAAAACATGGATTCCTAATGACAAACCAACCAGAACCCACTTTCTTCTGTCAAAAGGTGGGTGGTTGGTGGGGGCTTCTTGTTGGGGCTCCTTCTGTCATATCATTCTATTATATTCTGCCTATCGTCTTGCTTTTTTCCTAGCACAATGAGACCAGTTATCGTATCGACGTACCTTCTCCAAACTCAAACTCGAACTAAAACAATACCATAATTATCAACAACTGCCACGACTTCGTACACCATAGTTATCGAAGATGTTTTACAACTAAACTCACACGAAACAAAACAATCTTCCCCACTATGAAAAACAAAAATTCAGTTTCCACTTTGAAAAACTTTCCAGTTCAGCAGTAACAAAATGTGCAGGAAAAACAAAACGAAAAAAAAAAAAAAGAAATTTGTTCAACAAACAGAAAACTACAACCCGGGCTCTTGTTCATTCATTATGTTTAATATTTATTCACCGCTTTCATTAGCCAACATGATTTTGGACTTTCCTGCTGGTTTTTCCCAATGGATGGGCGACAAGGGGAAGAAAAGAGAGGAGTCATTCAGCACCTTCAGCACTTAACGCTGTCATACGTTCGACTTCTGACACGGAGGCTCTTCAAAAAGGCTCATTAAGGCTACATCTTACCACTTCCACGACAGTCTTTACCTAGTTAACTTCGTACATTCCGAGACGCCTTCCAGTAGTCGGAGCGCCGCTGTAATTGGTGTGTTTCAGACCTTATGACGTGAGAAACTAGACATTTCCTTTAATAAAACTGCAGTGGACCAGCGTATCGTACAGAAAGTGTGGCTAACCTGGAAACACGAGTAATTTGTCGCAAACATTGAACTATTCTAACATTAAGCCTAAATCTCCTCCATAATAGTGCCCGTACAGGTCAATTAATATGCAGAATGAAGCTTGCAAATGTGTCAAAACTGCATCTCAACAGTAATTAGGTTTACATTAGGCGGGATTCACAAAGCTAGATAAAGAAAAAATAAACAGGAATGATATCACACTGCAACAAATTTAACCTCCATTCATCAAGGTCGAGAAAAGCTGCCTATAGTCATTTAATTTGAGAGGTAACAACACGAGCATAATTATGTACATAAACAATCAGAAGCAGTTTTTCTGCCGCTTTGAAAGATTATTTAACGTTACAAAAACAAAACAAAACAAAAAACTGTTCAAAATGTATTCCAATCCAAGTATACAATTCTTCGATCTCAAATAAACACTCAACGACGACATGCATACGTGCTGCAACTAATCTGGTCATGCTATGAATCAGAAACAGGGTCATCATCGATGGGAACATTTCCTATCAAAAGCTGCTATCTGATTAAAGATCTGATAGAATATCTGCACCTGACCTTGTTTCACAACTAAAACTCGCCACCTGAGAGGCCGGTCAGCACTGTGTTTCTGTTACCATACTGAGAAGAACAGGGCCGGCCTTCGTAATATACCAGAACAGCCTGTCATAATTAGATCTATATGACTTTCGATGGCGAAATGACAAACTGAATAAGCACTATGCCTGTAATGCCTTAGGGTACAAACATAGAGGCCACCGAATTCTGTCACCGAGCCACTAAGCGCTTTAGGTGAGAAGAATTGCACTATATAAACGGACCGAATCTAGGTGGGCTCTGTGTGCAGTGTTGTTGAAATTATATAGTGCAATTCTTCTCACCTAAAGCGCCTAGTGGCTCGGTGACAGAATTCGGTGGCCTCTATGTTTGTACCCTTGGACTCAAAGCGCACCGACTCAGTTCTGTTTTGCCTCGGTTTTTTTTAGGGTTATGGAGTTAAACGGAACCTAGCGCACTGGTAAGATTGAAACAAGTCTGTCTCGCTAGCTGATTCAAAAGAACTCCAGGTCTGAATTAAATCCGACGTAAAACAGACTTGTCCACAACCTGTTTGTTCCAACTCCTCTTTTTGCACTACCAACAAGTTCGTCGTTAACGTTTGTGCCTTAATATTGAGAATAGCATTGAGTTTAAATAAAACGGAACTGTGAAACTGATTGATAAGTGCCAGGACGCCTTTTAAATAAATGTCATAGTATGCATTTGTTATACCTCTTCTACATACCAAAAGACCTCTAGATTTTCAGAAAATGGAAACAGTACCAACAGAAACTAAGGTCGCCATTTATCAACAGGTGACTTTTTTCACAATAAACATATGTTTTTAAAAAGTATTATAGACTATGACTATTTTGATTCAATTTTACATGTTTAAGGGGTCTGGATAAAGTAATCTTTGCGTGGGAAAAACAAGGTTAAAAAAATTGCGAAATACTTTAATGACTTCCTTCCTGTTGAAACACTTAAAACAAAAAAAAGTGCCAAGATTGCAACAGCGCATTCAATTCTTTTCCCTCCTACACATTACTTCTCACTCCCGAAATAAATGCCCCCCTTTTCTCCCAATTAGACTATAGCCTATTTTTTGTTTTGTTTAGTACAACTTCCCAGTTCCTAAAATATTTCACGTCTTTTTCCTGCAGACCTTTCCAAAAAGGTCATGAGGAAGTTAATTAAGCGTCTCGGTGCGCCGAGGAGCAGAGCATCAGGTGTGTGCAGTGTAAAACCTGTAGGATAGAATGTTTAGGTTCGGCGCAGTGATTAATTAGTTTTGACAGGAACGATTTGTAACTGATGATGAATGACTATGGTTTCTTATACATGATGCGCCCACAGCCATGCATAGTTTGGCCATGTCTCACTAAGTGAAATGTGAGTGTGGAGTAATTAGTAATAATAGTTCACCTCTCTGTCCCCATCGCCCACCTCCCTGTACTCGTTCTTTCTTCATCCTTCCTCCCATTTCAACTTCTTTATTTCCGTCTTTATCTTCGTAATCATCTTTTCCCTTTGCCATTATGCTCTCCCATATCTCCCCCCTTCGCCTTCATGTCTCTTTCCATTTGTCCCTTCTTCCCATCATGTTTTAACACCCCCCCCCCCAAAAAAAACAACAACAACAACAACAACAAAACCTCTCACTCCAGCGGGTGCACGGTGACGCTTCTGGTAGTCTCCCCTTCTGTCCTATCTTTCTGTTATATTCTGTCTATCGTCTTGTTTCGTACTGGCACAATGTTACCGTTATCGTGTAGGCGTACTTTCCCCAAAACTCAAAGTCCCCTTCTCACCTCTCCACCCCTTCTGAACATCGTTGCCCTTATCGTTTCCATCGTCATCATCCTCTCCTTTTCTTCGCCCCTAATCTCTCTCCCCTAGAAACGCCCCCCCCCCCCGTTTCCAATCATCTTCGATTGTTACTCTCGATATCATCCTCTCTTTTTCCTTATTCGTATCCTCTCCTCTCTCCCTCCTTTGTACAGACACACCCTCCTCCATACAGACACGCGCTCCTCTCGCCTTCCTCGGGTCAAATAAAGGCTAGCAAAACGTAATTAATAAAGCTGACTGCATATCAGAGACTGTCATTAACCTTTGACGGGGGAAACTGATCTGTGGGATATTTTAACGATGACAGATCTGCCCATCTCTGTGAATCTATCAATGCTAGCTGATATGATTGCTAGTGAGCTAGAAAAATCTTTATCATTCGCCCAACTTCGACATTCCTTCAGGATTCTTGGTGTATCTTCGATGATGGATAGCAGATGATTAACTTACTACGTCATGTTTGTTTTTTCAAAAGACTCCCTTGGTAGTCCTAAATTGAACTGGGCGCTCATTTGCCGATGCAGAGGCCTGGTGATTGGAGCACTTGAGATGGCTGCAAGAAGATCTAAGTTTGAATCCCGTTCGAGGCGAGGTTCAGCCTTATTAAGCGTGGTTTTTTTTTTAAAGCACTGACTCCTCGGTGGTTCGACGTATCGTATGCCAAAAATAGCAACACCTTCTAAAAGATATACTTTTTTTTATTATGAAAGAGAGGCTTTTTCTTTCATAACATAGGGAGATTTTTCACTTCGATAAACCTTTGAACTCTTCGGCCCCATTTGACAGCTCCAATCTCTTTTAGCAGAGGAAACAAAAACAAATACACAAAAAAGTCAGTTTTCTGTTTTCAGAGTCTCAGCATCAAATTCGTCATTTTGCTATATCAACATCCCTTACACTCAAAAAAGGTGTTATTCCCTATAGAATTACAGAGGTCCCTAACGTTATCTGATCTTGGTTAAAGTTGCCTCTAAACTTCTGACAACAGAAGGATCTGTTTTCGCTGTGCTAGAAATCTCTGCCGTGTTACGAAAAAAGACGGTATATGTCAAAGTAGGTCAAATCCACGTTTTAACTTGATTTTCTAGAATGAAATAAGTTTATCTTTCTATCTGGGTTATAATTTTGTAGACGCGAGAATACCGAGACCGACCATTCCTTCTTTCACTATAAAATGTCCACAATTTGCGCGCGTATAACCACGATGAGTACTACTCACAAAGCTCTGTGATATACGATACTAGTCTTTTTCGATCAATTATGAAATGGTATGGTGCCAATTGTTGCATTGTTGACATAGATGATACGCGCGCAAGTCGACGGACGGAATTTGGCGAATTGAACCGTCTTGGTATCCTGTGTCTGGGGTACGACTAAAAGTTTCTTTTGAATATCACAAAAATGGAAATTGAACAAAAATTAGAGCAAAATGTTTTTTGGATCTGCTGTAAAGGTTTGTCTTTGGCACTTGCAGTGTTTTTTCGTGAAACGGCAGAGCAATTCCATGGTCCTTTTTCTTGTCCCTTTCTCTTTCATCCTCCCCGGCCTGCCCTTTCGGCGAGACCCGGAGATAATGTTGCCTGTCACGTGAACAAACACCAGAAACAACGCAGGCCATACGGGTCCAAATGAGTACCAGGTCATGGGTCCTGAGCCCAGGTATGTAAATCCCAACACGCACTTCCATATGAGCAAATACAGCATAGAAAGAGCAGGCCTACCACTTAAAGGTAGACAGATAAGTGTGAAAGTGGCGTTTTTTTTGGTCAGATGCCACACGTATGTCCGGGCCGGTGGGAAACAGACACATACACACCTTCATACACACACATATTATTTTCAGAATATACCAGGTAAAGATAGACCTTTGGCGTGGGTGGGAGGGAGACGTATTTGACAATAACATCCTTAGAAAATGTGACTATGATTTGAAAGTCTTAAACATAAGCCAAACCATTCATGAATAACACAGAACAACAAGACTAAGCTCGGAACGGCACAGTCAGCTGGTGGCAGACAAGAAGTGCACAGCATAATTTCCTATATTTTCTTAAACCCAGAAAGACCCTGTAACACTAAGCCCGGTCAGACACAGTCAGCTTTTGCCATTATTTCTTGGGTGTACATTTTGCTGGCAGCGACTGGCTGTGAACGTTCAGGGCTTAGTATGATGCCCTCCTTAGCTGAAACACCGGGAAACAAACGTCTTCAGCGCAAGAACTAAAAAATCAGAAATATGACATTCACAAATTGTAAGGAAATTATATGAAATTTAAATCCGTACATGAGAAAGGTATGGACTACCCTGAACAAAGAAAAATATCACACAGCAAACCGGTGACAAGTGAAACTTCACGATTGAAATGAATCATCCAAAATAAAAGCAGTAAAAACGAAGATGTTTCCTGCTTCTTCACGTTATCTTTGGCAAAGAAAAGACAGTAACAACAGTACAAAGAAAATTGAACACCTAACCGGGGGGGGGGGGGGGGGGGAGCCAATGGTTTTTGTTGACAGCGAATCAAATATCGACAGGTGACTTGCCATCAGGTGGCCGACATAACACTTCATGATCATGATCGATTAATACAACCTTATCCTCTCAGGAATGAAGTGAGACGGAGACCAATGCACTGCTCCAGATGATGTCACCTCCTTAATACCGAAAGGCGATTTCTCATAACGAACCACCCTGAATCTGTAAGCCTCCGGTACCATTCATAACACGATAACTCCTGTGTAACTATGAGGAGTTATGGAATACGGAATGCGCATAAGAACCGAATTTTGATGCGCATTTTGAATATTTTCCCTTCTCTCGTCTTTACTTATTTTTGTCCTATTTCTTTCTGTGTGTTCAAAGTTTTTTTCCAGCCATGTCATCACCGGTAAACCCCCAGTAACATTCATAACACGATGACTCTAGTTTGTGTAACTATGAGAAGTTATGGAATACGGAAAATGCAACATGAATTTCGATGAGCAGTTTGAATGTTTTCTTTCCCGTATGTCTTTACTTATTTTTGGCCTATTTCTCTCTGTATTCAGGTTTTCTTCCAGCCGTCTCATCCTTGGTAAGCTCCCAGTAACATTCACAACACGATGACCCCAGAGTAACTATCAAAAGTTAGGACACAGGAAATACGCATAAGAATTGAATTGTGATGCGCATTTTGAATGCTTTCCTTTCTGTTTGTTTCTAACTATTTTTGTCCTATTTCTCTCTGTACTCAGTTTTTCCTTCCAGTCATCTCATCCGTGGTAAGCCTGTGCACCCCTTTCTCCTTTCCACTGCTCATCTGCCAATTCATTTGTCCACCTATTCATCCATCATTTATCTGTCCATCCACTCACCCCATCACTCATCTGTCCAACGACTCAACCCATCATTCATCTCTCCATCCATCTGCCTATCAACGTTTTCAATTACATAAATCTGTATTTTCCGCCCGGAAAAAATACCTCTTGCCTCTTCCCCATTTCTCGCACATCCAAACACCCTGAATATCCAATCAATGCAGTTAAGTTGTTCTGACATTGTTTCAAGAGCCCAACACAAGTGCCTTGGGAGACTGGCATATTACTGGAGAAGGCCAGTCGTGATGAAATATACACGGAACTACAGAGGCCAACACTCCCTAGATCGTATTTTCAGAACAGGGTGACCGACACATACTTTATTTCACTCCTCCCTCTTTAATAGATTAAGAAGTCTGAGCTGGAGTTTGAGTTTGAATTTGAGCTCGAGTTGGAGTTTGAGTTTGAGCTGAGTCTGAGTTTGAATTTGAATGTGAGTTTGAGTATGAGTTTGGAGAAAACATAATATGGCACAGTAATGGCCACATAAAAGGCAATAACGATAGACGGTATTACGTAACAGAACGATGGGATAAAAGGAGAGCCTACCTTCCAGTTCCAAGTAGCCACTCAGATTAAGGAATGGCAGATGAAGCAGTGACCGAAAACAAACAATAATAGCAACAACAACAACAACAAAAAGGAAAAACTGCCAACACACAATAACAATAACAGAAAGAGGGGGGGGGGAGTGCCATAACAGCTATGAATGTTTTCAATAATACAAAAGTAAGAAATAATACGGGGCAGGGTGGCAAAGAGGTGAGGCTAAAAAATGTCACTGACTTGTGCCTGTTTCATTTGCTAAGCTGCATTGTTAATAAAATAATGCTCTTGCGGTTAACCAAGCTGGTTCACTACTACAGGTACAATAGGATTTTGATTCTTTTGATTCTGAGCCCCCCCCCCCCCCAACCCCCCCCCCCCCACCTCCCTCCATTGGATAAAAGGGCGAATCACATCTTGTTCGTAACAATGGCTCATTTTTTATTCAGACACCAAAATTAACAGTGGTGGGAACTAACACGGCTCTGAGATTGCATTGTGTGCCAAAAGGTAGATCATATCACGGCACACCTGCCTTCTAACAGGGTAGTGGCAAGGACAGGTAACTTGAACAGGTTGTTCCATTTTGTCTATGAATTCATTTGCCAGGGGAGAAAACAGAGGGGTGCGGTGGGGATAGGTGGGGGAGGGGGGGGGGGAGGGTTCATGACCTCCATTATGACACACAAAAACAAAACTGGCGTAAAACGCGCCAATGCAGGTCAATAACTGAATTATTTGCGCACCAACCCAAATCGAAATTCACATTTTCGTTTTACAATCAGGAAATATGATCTCCGACACCAGAGTAGAAATACGATCTCCGACATCAGAGTACAAACAAAATTATAGCGCCAATTCATGTTCAGTGATCCGGTTCAAGGACACTTTCCTCGGGGCCAAGATTTCAATTTTACTCGTACGGTAAGCCACAATCTTGTCTGAGGTGAAAATCTGAGATCTTGAGGGGTGATTTTTATCGACGAGTTAATTTGGAAATACGAGTGAAACTTTGGACAAATGCCCGCACATAAACACACACACTTACACAAAGGCAACAGGAGTATGACTCACAGAAAATTATTTTGCTCTCAAGGTTGGCAAAACCCAATGAAGCCTTTCTTGAGCGACACAATGTTTGGCGGTCTACATAGTACCAGTATGGTACAGTCCCTGGTCTCGCTGGCTTCAAAAGGTGTACGGCTCCAGGGAATACACTGAACACAGGGGTTGAGAAGAAAGGAAGTCATTTGATACACTACCCCCTCCCCCCCCCCCTCCCCAAATGTTTTTGAAGTAACTTTCACGCGTTTAGCGACGAAGGAGGGCAAAGCGATGTCGTGGTTTCATTGACGATCTCGAGGAGCTTATTATCTTAAACAAACGATCTGAAAAACTCCGTAGGTCCGAACATTTCTTACCGGTTGGCGTTGTCAATCTGATCTCTCGCGACTACTTTATGTCGCCGTAGACAACGATAACGACCAATCAAGGGATCCGTGTCATAAACAGAAAAATCCGACAATACAAACAAACAAAAGCAGTTTCCAATCATCAAAACTCATGTTTTAGTGAGAGAAAACCAGGACGCGTTAGATCTCAGCTCATTCTCCAGCGTATTCTCCGCAGTTCAGTAGCCGGGGGCGCGTACGTATAGATACCTATCCCTGACCCCGTCCTTATCCTCAACCCTAAATCTCATCGAATCCCTACACCCTGCACCTCGACTCTTTCAACCCCCCCCCCCCCCTCCTCCTCCTCAAAGGAAAACAAAAAGAAAACCTGAAATAATAATTAAATAAAGTTGTTGTTAGGCAGTATTTCCGGAGGAGCTCTCTAACTCTGGAGTCACGAAAGGCTTTAAAATCCGTACCCCTAGTGTAAAAACAAAACTTGAGGGGACATGCGTACTTGTAACAATCTACTTCAAGAAATACAATTTAGCAGTGAATGACATAGTTACGCTAAAGTCACTTAAGCCATCGACAATGCAAAGACTGGGGCAAACGTGTGCTTCTACAACTATCAATCGTAGACGAAGCGCTCTCAGCCAGCACCGGCGTGGATCAAGAAAAAAAATTCTATGCTGCTAAATTGCCACACCTTTCCAGAAACTCAGAAGTAACAAGATACATCTAGCTATGTGACCCACTGTTAACACCAACAATTAACAATGTACGCCCCTATTTCTTGCACTCTAACATTTCTCTTTTAAGAAAATAAATTAGAAACAAACCAAAAATAACCAACTTTTCACTGGGTCGATGTCAAGGACATGACCTTCACACCCTACTATGTAAAGAATGTGCCAAAGGGAGGTAAATGATATCAACAATGGCAACGAGCTGATGTTTTCATAGGAGTTATCCTAAACTCTGGGATACGGCTATCTAAGATACACAAATATCGAATGACACCATCCAGTCTGCCTGTTTTTGTCCTGGGATTAAGTATTTCTTATATCAACACAAACGTCTCTTTGCATTTCTTGACGTCACTGCGGAAGATGTTGAAAAAAGCACAGAGTGAGAAAACAAATAAACAAACATATAAAAAAAACAACAACAAACAACCCTATTAGGCCTGGTGATTTCTCCACAAACAGCGGAGGCTAACTAGAGTTTAAATTTCAAAAAATCTCAAGAAAACATCACAGATTCCTTGTAAATAAAATAAATAAAAAAGAAAAAGCGAGCACCAGTATAATTTACCAGAAAATGTATTTATACTCATTATGAATGCTTTCACAGAAAGAGAATGGGGAGGCTATGGGAGAATATGAACACCAGAATGTGCAATGCGTTTAAAGTCGACAAAGTCAGTGAGCTTGAAATGCATAAATTAATTACAGTTTGGTTAAACTAGCCGGATTATCCCTGCATTGCGAGCGGCTACACAATCTGGAGTAGATATCCTTTTTCTTTTCTTTTTTTTTTTATAACTGCTTATAGTTTTCGTAACTGCAAAATACAACCCGAGACCTTCCATACCTGAACTCTCTAGACCAGCATGTCGTTCTGTTTGACACTGTATTGCTGTTACCTGGAATAGTATGTGCGCGACTCATACTGGTGTCGATCACAGAAGGCCAAAACGACAATTTTACTGCCTCTGTGTTCGGTGAGGCAGAAAAAGAGAATGCACTACCAAGGAGAGGAAGGAGGCAAGTAGGACGGTAGCTGGCAAACAAAAAAAACGGCTAAAAGAAAAAATGTGCACCAGGATACACAGAGCGAACCTCTACAGAAATGGAGATTAGAAGGCAATAAATATAGTGCGTTTTGGACCGTGACCTCGTTATGGAGACTTTATGTTACAAATACCCCCGGCGTCAGTTCTGGGGAAACTATTTGAAGCATTTATCAAGCAAAAATTCAAGGTCTATATTGCCGTTGATATAATTCAGCTTTTAAAAGTCTTTCGCGCAAGCCGCTGCTATTGGTTAAGATGATGTTCAGTATAGTTCATGAAAATGCCATAATGTATTATGCCCGCGTACACTTATTTGTGTATGCGTATAATAGCGGGAAGGGTGGTAGACAGTGACCCAATTCAAGCTAGAAGAACTATTCTTCGAGAAGTATTTACAAACCGAGCGCTGGTAGAATGAATTTCGAAGTTAGATAGGCGAACTGAAAGCAGGGCATGTGTTATCGTGGCAAATTAAAATACATCTGACATAAGTTCGGCGGTCCAAGAGATAACAATGTCGCCAAAACGCCACTGAGAGCTACAAAAATAGACGTTTGTAGATAAAGAAGATCAGCACTGTCATTTCTGGGACAGGCGCTGACAATACGAATGCCCGTGACACATCGTGGAAAGCTTATGAATAATTTCTTGGAGAAGCCACTGAAAATACACTTCGTCTCTATTATAAGCAAATCATTTCGTCTAACCAAAAGGTCATGCCAAATTCTTTGATCATTTTTGCATTTACGCGGCTGGGGATGGCTTCATCCAGAGATAAAACGAAAAACAAAATCTACAAAAGTGATTTACACTGGCAACGAAACGAAAATCATAGAACTCGGTAACCAATTGAATGTAAACCAATTACAAACATGCACCCACTGAAAAAAAAAACACGAAAATGGCCAATCCGCCTCTGATGTCGATGAACTTTCCCAATCTCACAAGGCAGTATTTTCCTTATTCAAGAAAAGATAAGACAGATAAATTCATATCAAACTGAACCAGGACTTGAGAGTTGAAGTAAACAGTGGAAATTTTGGTAGCGCGACAGGGAGCTGCACCACTGCCACCGACCCGTCATAGTACAAACCCGTATGCCTGACTGTTTACCAACATAGGCCGGGTAAATCCGTTCAAACAAAATTTTCAAAAGATAAAGGAGGGTCGATCGAGGGCTGGCACAATCAGGGAGCAAACAAACTAAGGCTTTGTTGGAGGTAAGTCCGGCTAGTAGGTCTGTGGTTGCTGGTATAATAAAAAACACAAATAACGGGCTGTTTCTTGATTCACGTTGCGGCCGGAACTGACTGAGTTCCTGTGTCAGGGCTTTGAAGGTGTGGTGTTATAATACACAGTTAACTACGGTTTCCTACGTCAGACAGGAATAGTTTGAATCTGACATGCTGTCACATGGACATGATAAGGCAACAGCTAAGAAAAAACTTAACTGCCCTCGTGATTCTGGTACTGAAACAGACGACTGGTGGACTTGGAGTTAGGTACTCATAAACTAATCATCGTTTTTAAGATACCCAGAATGTACATGAAAGCATCAGTTACTGACAATTCAAAATACGGGGTGGCTTGCATCTTGGGGCATGAATATGATACAATAATGTGTATCTGTGTGAAAGACAGCGCGAGAGAGATTCGGAGTTCCTCCTGTGATGTTATCTAACACCGTTATTATATTTCCGTTGGTTTAATTCCGGTTTATCCCTGAAATGGTCAGAGTTTATCAAGACAGGGGACAGGGATGTTAAAAGAGAAGGTTAATAACTTTTCTGATACTTAAACAAAAATACAGTGACTAAACAGAACAAATTATCTTTTCAAACCACCAAAAAAAAAATGCAAAAAGATCCAAAAAAAAAAAAAAAGAGAAAGACAAAAGACGGTGAAATACCACATACTAACGCCTACGTTAAGTTGCTGGTCAGCTAAGTCCAATCTCCTTGACAACCCTTACCTTTGTATAATGTTCTGCTTGACATTGATTATTACAGCCCGTGACCTCCCGGTCAAAGGAAACCTCTAAACCAGCGGCCACTCCCCCTAATCACTAAACCCGCACCCCATTCTTCTGTCCCCCTCACCTTCCTATTGTTCTCCTGAATAAATACTTTCTGTTTTTCCCGAATTCTTTCATCGATTAAGCCTTGGTTCTGTTGTTAGCCAAAAACCTTGACAGTTTATTTGTCAGGAATTTGCCGGTCAATGTCAAATAAGGCTATACGCTAGGTCCCCTTTGGTGAAAACACCTATTCCTTATGACTGTGCAGTATGCTGACATTAACATAGGATAGCTCAGAGCAGTTACCATCTCAAAACAAATAAAATGAACGATGCTTTCATCCTCTAAAGTCCTTTATTAAAATTTATGATTCAGCCATCAAAACAACCACGTACGATCAAACAACTGACTGGTTCTTTCCGTGCACATAAAAGCAAACCTTAAGCGATTGCCATTCAGATACCTCCTCTCCTCTCCAGACACAATTAAGACTGCAAAATTCATCCATGTATGGGCCTGTAAACTGATACACATAGCGTTGTAGAACATAAAAATTGGTGGTAACCCTAAAACCGAAACTCTAACCCTTGAGGACCTAAAAGTCAACGGCCATGCACTGGAGCTATCAGCGTAACAGCGTTTAATCATAAAAATGCCTTTTCTCTCCTTCGACGGTGGGTGAAACTGGGGATCTTCCTGGACTAAACCAACACTGTTCACGGTCAGTGAGACAAAGTATGTAGAGGTCCTGGACCCCACAGTTGCAGCAACCCTCTCTGGGAGGTCTGAAATACCTTTTTGAATGCCATGTGCAATCAAGCGGTAGAAGTAGGGAAAGGAAGAGACTAAAATGAAAGGTCTGCTGCATTGCAGAACACACTGGTCAGCTGGACACTGTTTCTGATGCTGGGATATTGTTTTTTTCTTAGTGTGCACGGTGCTCTCAATAACTTGATTGGACTGCGTGATGAAAAGTGTACTTGTGAGCTATGAGATCCTGCTGGTAGTATAAACGCCAGAGCTGATGGTCGCTGACTCCAGTGAAATACGAACACGCGGACAAACGTGACAAATTCCAGTGGGTTTAATCATTGAGTTCATTAGCATGTCCTTAACTCGCACGTTTATATGAACAGCATTCAAAGCTCTCCACAACTCCCAAACTGACTTCCCTTTATAGCATCTCTTTATTTGAAACATAAAAATATGATCTTTCCCGAACGACATGAGAGTTTTGAATTTCCATTACACGAAGACAGTTGAAAACACAATTTAAACTTCAAACCTTTCTTATATTTAAGAACATATTTAAACCATTTCTTTAGTCTGAAATTAAAAAAACAATTTAAAAATCCCGATACTGAATCTGCATTTTGTTGTTTGTTCAGATTTATAACAATCGACATAGTACGCTTCTATACTGGTATCAGAACACTATCAAGATGGTCATTTTGATATTTAAGATGGTTTGCCATTTGATTAAAAAAAAAACCCAAAATCCTTTAACATCAGAGGTGCAGCATTGGGTGTGCAGACCGCTTTGCAGCACGTGAGTGTCATCAAGTCACTGTGTTGTCGACTTGTTTATTGACTTCATTCATGAATGAGTCAGATCGATCGAGAGAAGCTTGCCCTCGCTGATGACCCATTGCAGGGGAGCATAATGGGGGAAGCTGGATCATCCCTGGCCACTGACGTCATCACGGCAAGGGGGGCATAACAATGAGATAAAGCTAACCGATTGACCCGTGGCTCACAAACTATTATCTTTGGCCTTCCCTACCCTCACTGTCTTCCCGATCTTCCTTTTTTTTTTTTTTATTACTCTGGGCTTTCTCCTGCTGGGCCCTTAAATCAGTCGCAATATCAGGACAAACTAATCGGTTGATCAGAATCTGGCCTTCAAAGTATCTGGTCAGAATGTCCTTACTTCTTCTCTCTCTGCTTTCATCTTTCATCTCTCGCAACCAACGGCAATAAGCAAGCAGAATCACAGTCAAGAACAGAGTGCCAACAGCACTAGAGTGCAGCCTTCGAAAAACAAAGATTCCCACTATTTCCGCTATTCTCATCTCTCACTCTCTCCGTATCACCTTTTCCCACCTTCATCAGATCTTGAAATCTGAAAACAGCTCTTCTCTGCGTATAACAGGAAAACATCCGACCGACAAGTTCGAAGTATAACGGAAGATATATTTTTCCGTAGACCAATTTTAAGAATGGCGAAAATATTTCTCCCATTGACCAAATCGAAGAACAGCGCCAAGATGTTTCTTCCACTCTCTTTCTGCTTTCTTACCCCAGCTCCCACACTGTCTTTCTTACATTGCATCGCTTTATGGGGAAACCTCATAAACGCATGGATCTTTTCTGAACGACAAAGGAGTTTGTTTCCACCAAAAACACTACCAAAAGGAAACAAAAACAAAAAAGAAAAGAAAACGAAAACAGAACCAGGGAATGTGTAGTTTCCTCCTGCTGACACCGACCACATGCTAACATGTAACTGTTTTGGTTACTTTACCTCCCACTGGTAACAAGGACGATGTTTACCCAATCAATATACTAATTGCCGACGTTAAAACTGGAGGTCTTAATGTTGTCATCGGGGAGGCCGGTTACAAGAAAGAAAAAAAAACAACAGAAGAAATCATGCATTT
The DNA here is from genome assembly GCA_963931925.1 of Onchidella celtica. Classification (NCBI taxonomy): domain Eukaryota; kingdom Metazoa; phylum Mollusca; class Gastropoda; order Systellommatophora; family Onchidiidae; genus Onchidella; species Onchidella celtica. Next base: position 17,365,163 of record OZ007573.1, on the reverse strand, counting down.
ATCACTGTAGAAAGAGGGGTAGAGTGAGGAAATGTTATGGGTAGCGCCAGAGTATTACAAGTTAAGGTCATCGACCCAGATAACAATGAACATTTCCTAATAGGTATGACTTGCTATAATCTTTATTGATCTGTGACATAATAGTTCAGTTTCTTCTCTATGTTTCTCCAGAACTGATGATATCAGAAAAAAATATTCTTTCTGTGTTCTAAATTTCTTTCAAAGCTTGAGGTATGAACTCTTTCAATACTGATAAATTCCATGTTGGCAGCTTGTTTGTTTGAAATCTTCAAAAGCACAAATCTATTTGTGTTGGGCATTTAACATGCTGAAAAATTATATCGCCCGGAAGAGTCAAATTAAACACTGACTGACAAACAGTTTGGCAATTCTGAGTCTGCTGTGTAAATTTATACATTTTAAAACAAAATGTCGACAACGTTCCAAAGAACCTATGTGAGAGAGAGAGAGAGAGAGAGAGAGAGAGAGAGAGAGAGAGAGAGAGAGAGAGAGAGAGAGAGAGAGGAAGGGACAGACAGACAGACAGACAGAGCGAGAGAGAGCCAGAGAAAGAAAAAGAGAGAGAGAGAGAGAGAAGATGAAGTGATACTACAAAAGGTGAACCCACATTGGCCAGAGTTACAGGCAAGGAAAAAGACACACCAGAAACCTTCTAGCTCATGGCCAGTCTGAGGCGTCCGCGAGAATTCCTTTCTTTTTTCTTCTCTCAAAATAAAAAAAAATTAAAAAGTTCCAAAGAAAGAAAAAGAAAAATGTTCAGATGATAATAGAAAATATGAACCCGGACCGGCAAGCGGTACCAGACAGTGGGGCAATGTGCATATCGTTAAAAACTACAAACAAATGGGCTGACGTTTCGCTGTTACGGCGTCTGCCCGGGGTAAGTCTCCAACCATCTGCCCGGCACTGCAGAATTTTACCTGCAAGTTCCAATTTGAAACCAGCTGATGGTGTTTAATCTTTCCTTCTCCCTTCTCTCTCTCTCTTTCTCTAGCTCTCTTTTTCGTTCTTTATTTTCCAGCACGATTTTGCTTTGTCACTTAAAATTTCAGCACCTTGCGTAGGTAGAGGGTGTTTCAAGGTCGAATGGCTGTGCTCAGCGACTAAACTTACTTATTTTAAACATACACCGAAACGTACAACACACACATACATACGCATCCACACATACAAACACAAAACCATTCATTTTAGTTGCTACTGGTAACAAAAGATAATATTGGCTGGCTTCCTCGTTGAGGCATTTTACACAAACATTGTTGTAGTTTTAAATACAAATTAAGAAAAGAAAAGAAAAGATGTGGGGGTGGGGGGGGGGTGGCGGTGGATGGATTGAGGAGCTTTGTTTGCTGATGCAGATCTCCGGTAATGTGGGATCTCCCTCATCATAATAACTTTTCCCAGCCTTCGCTAAAGAAACAAACAGACGAACAAGCAAAAATAAAACAAAACAAAACGAAAAACAACAACACCGTTTTTCTTTTGGGCCTATTAGGAGGAAGGATTTTCTGCACCTCCTGCAAAGTTAAGAATTGAGAGAGTAAAAAATTAAGCCCAGACGCCGTCGATATTATTATGCTCTAATTCACATTCTTTGTTTCACAACAACAAGCACACAGAAAACTAAAGAAAAAAGACAACTAAGAAAATAAAAGGATTTGGAGTACTGTCAAGTCATCCCAAGGAAGGTTTCAAAATTAAAAAAACCTTTGCCCCTCTGGTGTCCACATTTAAAACAAGTAACTTTGTGCTTAATTTTCTATTTTTGATGCATTTCCAAAATATCTGGATCACTTAATTCCTTCCTGGGTCTAGAGAGCGTTGCACGTTGAAAAGCCTTCCCAAATATATATATCAACAAACAACTTTTAGTGCAAAACATTATTACATATTTTTTGGCACTTACCTCCTTTAAATCCGGTCTGCATATTAATTCGGAAGTTTTAAATGGGGCAATTTTTGGGCAGGATTAAGAAGGTGAAGTCTATTAACCTCACTCATTAATCACTGTCGGTGCACTCCATTTTTCAAGCCCGATGACAAAGGGGATTTCACAGGTATTTGATACACGATAACACAATGACCAGGTAGACATGCAGCGTAGAAGGTGCAAAAGGGCAGTTTTAGAAGCTTTTCAAACTTAGGGATAAAAAAAAACAACAAAGACAAAGTAATTAAAAACCCATAATTATTTGATGTGGTTTTAATCCTTCATGTGAACCGAGATGCATTTTGAATCTTCTTCGCGACGGCGTCTAGATGTCCATAAACTCGCGTCTAGGTTCCCACGTTATGAGGGGTGTCACTTCAGAAGAAGAAAAACAATTACGGAAAATAAATGGAAATTTTCAGTGTCTTTCCTCATCATTACGTGTAGGCCGAATATAATAATAATAATAATGGATGGCATTTATATAGCGCATATCCATTGCCATTAGAAATGCTCTATGCCCTTTACAGAAGCTCTCTCACTCGCTCTTTCTTTCTCTTACCCTCTCTCTCTCTCACTCTCTCTACTTCTCTCTGTCTCTCTCTATCTCAGTGAGCTCAGAGCAAATTGTAACCGCAGCCTGTTAGGCGCAGTTCACAACTCACAACTTGTATTCTAAAATATTAATATGCAAAGGTTCCTTACATGAAAGAGACACTGTATGTCAGACAGTCGCAATTTTTTGTTTTTACAATTTGATGTCTTTACGCTAAAAAGTCCACCAGGAATTTTTTATGGAACGATCTGCATTAAACGACAACGGTTTAGTCCTATCTCCACCATTAAAACGGCAGTGTATTTCCAGTCTGGTGAATGAGAAAGAATTATAGCTTGAAAGGTCAGAACCATTTTTGTTTTTGTTTTTTTGGTCTCCTGAAACGGTTATTTAAACAGACCATTCTACTCCCGAAAGATTATTACGACCAGTACATTTTGTTTATTTAATGTTGTCTTGTGCAAATTTTTTCATTGAAATGAACCAATACAAAGACAGCCTCGTCTGAAATGTAAGCCTAACCTTATGGGTATCATTTTCTTTTGGTGCTGAAACGGTTATTTCAACAAGCCATTCTAATCCCGAAAAGGATATCATGGCATGGCCAGTACATTTTTTTTTACTGAAATTATTCAACAAAAAGACAGCTCCCATCTGAAATTTAACCCAAAACCTATCCCTAACATTAACTCTGATACTCCCCCTACAAAAAATACTTGACGAACAGTATCGAAGTTGGCCCGGCCATTATCTTTGCAAAGAAATGATGTCGGTAGAATGAGAACAGAAGCTCCTGGGAGAGCGAGGCTTCAGAAGATCTTCAGGGGAAGAGAACTCCCGTTACACAAGACAAGTGTTTCGACCTTTGACTTCCTTACACTCTATGACCGATATTATGTGAACTGCAAGAAATCAGTTCGGTCAAAAATGTCCAAATCCGGCCGTTTCAATCATTTCGTCTATCTGTCATTTTTTTCCCTCTCGACTCGTTGCTGTTGTGGGGAATTTGGGTGAGGGGGACACACTGTAGTATGCAGCAAGTACGTTTAACAAAAGAACTCGAACTGTCCACCTGACACAAATCAAGGTGACAGCTCAGCTCCCTTCGGCCACCCAGGTAATGGAGTGTCCAGCTGCTGGCTCAAGGCCATTGCGTCATGCTGATTGTTGTGTGTGATGTCATCTAATTGCCCTTTAACGGTCCAGTTGCTGGGGTGTCCTGAGTTTAATTGACAGGGCTTTTTTTTTTTTTCAAGGTAGAACGGCAGGTTTCAGAGACTAGCTGGCGATACTGCGCTGTACAAATGACTCCACAGAAAGTGCTCGCGTGGTGTTTTCCTTGGGTAAGAAAGACACAGACCCCGAGTGACTCAGACTGCTTGTCACCTGAAACGTGTGTGTGTGATTGTGGTGTGTGTGTGTGTGTGGGGGGGTATGGTGAGTCTAGACGGAGGAGTTGTTCGGAGTGTTGAAAGTCCAACAATGCCAGCTGGTCTAGGCAAAAGGTGTAGGACGCATGCTGCCATAAACATACAACGGAAGGGGCAATTGGAGACTGGGCAATTTCTTTGTCGAGCTTTCCACGGGACAGTCTTAAACAGAGTGAAGACCAAAACTAGCTGTTTGACATTTTTAGATTATATTCTGGTTTAAATATTTTGACTTTCAATATCAGAGACTAATTTAGATTTATGCGAGACGGTTCTAGTTATGAATCGTTCTTAGAATCAAATGATTCATCTGTTGAAACCCCTTGGTTTGGGGAGCTCAGATCATTGTGCAAGATATTTAAACTTTAAAAAAAAAAAAATCATTACTTTGTCATCAAAAGCACTCAGTGATTATTTTTGGTAACAATCCTGGCCGTCGCTTCATGATGGCTGGGCACATTTAATGAGCGAACATTCTCATTCAGTTACAATTATTATTAAATAGCCTGAGCAAAATGTCTTGTGTGGATATTTGATGTATAATTATGCTGCCCAAATAATTACGCCCTGAGCTTCGTGAAAGGCCGCGAGTAAACATGAAGTTTCGACTTATTATATCCTCACGTAGTGAAAAATCGTAAGCCTTGACTTGGGTACGAAACGAAAACGGCAGCGGAAATATCAAAAATCCACCAAGTAGCAAAAAGAAAGAATGTTTCTATTTGTACAGAAACGGCGTTTTTGACGTCTCCGTTTGCCGTTCCCGTTTCCGTGTCCATGAAAACACGGCTTAATTAATTGGCGTAAAATAATCGGTCTGGATTTAATTATGTACGCCGTTGGTGCATGTTCTGAGCTTCGTGAAATGCATTCAGCCTCCTGTTGGACCAGTGATCCTGACATTGGACGGGTGAGATGTTTGGACCAAAATGTTGATCGTGACGAACACCAGAAGTGGGTGACGATCGCTAGAGGTGACAAGCCAGGCGGTTTAGTTATAAATCTTTCAAGGATTACAATTAACGTCAAGCCAGTTACGACCGATGCCGTCGGTCACGAACTGACTTAAAGGAGTTCAATTTGGTGACCATTAATTTGAATGACCTGGTGGTCCAGTTGACACAGCGACATGGCGGGGAATTGTTCTGCACTCAATACGTGAAGTAAAATATTTCCTTAAACTTAATCCTGACGCCCGGACGCATGAAAACACCTCACGTGAAGAGAGAATTGTTATGTTCTCTTAACCGGTAACAGTTACCACGTAAGCACAGTCGGCCTTGTATTGTGCTGCCCGTAATAGCGCATGTAACAAAATCAATAGCTGCAGGAAACAGGAAAACTGGTCTGACAATAGTGTTGAACAATTACAGAAAAACTCAGTTGTGTTCAGAAATGCCGAACTGAAGAGTCTCCGTGTATTCGTATTATTTTGAACTCTTTTATGTTTTCTGTTTTTTTCCAACTTGTTCGTGGTTCTTTTTCATCTCTACTCTGACGAAAGTCTATTATTATTATAGAGATCAAAAGCTTGCGTCGTCTTTTATTTTTTCATCAAGAACTTTGTAAATTTCTTTTGAAATTTATTGTATGCTTTTCTTGTTTATTTGTTGCTAATGTACATGCACATTTTCTTTCCATAGGACCACTTTTCAGCTCCAACGATGAAAGATGTATGTCTATTCAACTCAATTCAAAGCCCGAAATAAAGAGTGGTCGTTTGTACCGTATAACTTTTTTTTTTACTGTCTATGAGAAATGTTGTGTTGCATACATTGAATATTATTATATAATAACATCGATATCAGACATGGGCAACCTGCGGGCCGCGTCCCCGGCAATTATGGCCGGTCCCCGAGGTTGAATGAAAGTACACTTCCCCGGTCACTGAGCCATAGAAAATTAATGCCAGACAGACACAGTCACCCCCCCCCTCACCCCCTCCCCAACCCCCCCCCCCCAACCCACCCACATACACACACAAACAAAATAACACAAGAATTTGTTTCGTTGAAATCAACCTCCAAATAAATAACATGCCATTCATAGAAAGACTTTAATGAAGAGGTGAGAGTACCCCGCCCATTGCTAGGTCTCGCTCTTGCTATAATGAAAGGTTTGCCAGTGCCTGGCCTATATCTTATATTATAACACTAAAAGGCTGCATGTCGTTCCCCTCAGCCTTGTAAAAAAAACAACAACAATGCGACCCAGGTTTTTGTTTGTTGTATCTCCATTTTCTGAAAAACTAGAGATCTTTTAGCATGTAGAAGAGGTATATGACAAATGCACACTTTGAGACTTGTTTAAAATGCATGTGGCACTTATCAAGCTGTTTCACAGTTTCGATCTATTCTAACTCCTTATCATAAAACAACAGCCGCAAACGTTTAACGAAGAATTTCTCAGTACTGTTGTACTAAACCTGGGGTTCGAACAAACAAACACTAAGGTCGCCACAAAGTAAAACGGCACAGGTGATGCTGCCATAGACATCTTTTAATTGCGACTGTTCCATTCAGTACTGGTGCAGAAGAGTCATGACGTATTCCTTCCACCTATTCACTCAACGCTACGACCTGCCATCTTTCCAGTACTATGGTAATAACAGGTATTGGTAAAAGTACACAGGTAGACCTTAAACCTGTGAGTGTGGCCCGTAGACCTGCAGGTGGCCGTACAACCCAGGTGTTCAACCAAAAGGGCAAAAAAACAACAACAAAACACCAAAAAACTAGTATATTTTTTTCCCCAGTTTGGTATCTATTACTTGTAAATGAATGGCCAGTGGCTGTTCTGTTAAGGTTCACTGCCTCCGCCAAAATATCTCCACATACAGTCACAGATACACACACCTAAACACCACAAAAAAAAGAAGGAAAATAGAACCCCCGGCAGAGGCCATTACCATTACGTATACTTGTCAAATTCGCGAGCCTGTTCTAAATGGAACTAGTTATTCTGCAATAGAGCCAGCCTTTAATCTCTCCTACGTGTCATCGATACTACAAACCAATACCGCACACAGTTCTGGTACAGCCCCCAACATAATACACACAAAGGCCAGCGTAACATTTGGAATGGGTTGTCCACAATAAACGAAACAAAATTATGCGGTATGGAGCCATCTCAGGCATTTATTGGGTGCCCGACGTAATTAACTTTACTTGTTACGGCCAGTCCACTTTGCGCTTAATTATTAGCTAATTACGGGTCATATAATCAGCCACCCGTTCCCCCCTACCGAGGCGGCGAGATGAAATAGGTGTAGAAGGAAGTCGCCGCTTTTACGATTCGTATAATTTTGTATTTGCCATATTGAACACCAGACGGACTGGGACTTCCTTTGGTTGGACGTGTTTAATAAAGTATGATTGCATGGTGGGAGTTGCAAAACTGCTGTGGACATTTTGAAGAAATTAAGAAAATTTTGAAAATGAGTTTGTAGAGACGGGAGGGAGAGAGAGAGAGAGAGAGAGAGAGAGAGAGAGAGAGAGAGAGAGAGAGAGAGAGAGAGAGAGAGAGAGAGAGAGAGAGAGAGAGAGAGAGAGAGAGAGAGAGAGAGAGAAGGGGGGGGGGCTAACAGACAAAAACGCGGTTATAAACAAAGTATAACTGAAACTAAAGCAACGGAAGATTGGATGTTCTGTTATTAAAAAAAAACAACAACCGGGGAGCAGGGATATAAATCACTAATCATCATTTTTAAATTACATTAAGAGATCATCGAGTGTCATGGTCACGCCTAGCTGAAAAGATATTGGAAAATACCTCCGTGAGGATTGTTATTGTTGGACACACACCCACGCAATCATAAAAACACCAACAATAAACCAACGGCATCGGGCAGTATGATGACGCTGATCGGGCCATACAGAAGGCAACTCTACATCTGATACGTGGTTAGAATTACGGACAGATTACTTGAAGAATGCATGGACAGGCAGTGGGGGTATATGTGGTGTGGCTGGGGCTTCCCCCCTCTCTTATTTCACCTTATGGCCTCATATTTTCTCTGAATGGTCAAATAGGGTATCAACCACTCCCTCTTTCCCACTTTCTTTTATGCCACTGCTTTCATGTTATCCATTGTACCATGTCCCTATATGCAACACAATTGGGCACTGTACTAAGGCTTGCCTGAGCCACCAGTACTGGACACAGTTATCATTGTCGTCTCATGGCCCTAGGGTGTGGGTTTGTATTGACCAGCGAGTCTCGAGGACCCTTACAGAGTCCCACAGTAGCCGGGCAGGGTCGCGCGTATTTCACTGTATAGTTAAGTTCTAGGTAGTACTAAACTGCACCACTAGCGGTGGCGCATGAAGTAGCGAATGCGTAAAATATCTCACTCGCCTCTTGGCTCAGATAAAACCAAGAAAAAAAAAAAACACCAAAAAAAAAACAAAAAAACAAACGAACAAAACAAAACAACCTAATAGAATTATATTTCGTCTTTGTATAGTTTTCCGTCTAGAGTGATATGATACAAAAAAAATAACACATTAAACTCAAAATATCATGTTTGTCTATTGTACCTGAACTTTTGTTATCGGTACCAAAGGAACTCGAAATCAATTTGACAAACAATAAAGCGCATCGTTGCAGGTTCTATGCCCGATACCGACTGGCAGTAAAGATAGCAAAGGCGCCAGTTGAAACTAAAAACACTGAATAAAAAAAAAAAGCACACGAGGTTTCAAGGTTGGTGCTGTCGTTCAACAGCGCAACCCCCCGCCAAGATCTGTGGGCTGTTGGTAAATTTATTTCTCTTGGGGATTTCGCAGATACCAAGTGCCGCCTGTTACGCTGGACAGTGCGAATGGACCAGGCTGTTGCATTAAGCGGGATTTATTTAATAGAGGAACTTAATGGAAGTGGTCACGAGCGGGTCTGCAGTGTTTTTACAATCGAATGGCTGCAGTAGACGTGGTAGAGGGAAGGGGCACTTTCAGGTGTTATCGCAGAACAAGTGAAAACGATCAGAAGGCGGGCAATGACGCACCCGAGAGTTATTTCAGGATTAGGACATTGTCCCCGGCTTTGTGGGTTGGAACTCCGTGCCGCACGGTAATCTTCGTATAAGACGAGAATTTCAGGAATTTTTCCCAACTGAAACAGAATAATGTCAGATTTTAAAGTCTCTTGATAACAACAGTGAACATGGCTGTGACAGAAGCTAAGAAATATTCCTCTTCTGTAGAACAGTAAAACGCAGGTGTCAAGTAAAAAAGAATGGAATTGTTAAATGGTTTTATAGGGAACAAGGGTGGACTTATTGCATGGGTGCGCGCTGCGTTTTTTTCCCTGATACCGAAATATCTGGTTAAGCTTTCTTTTTTTTTTAATCTCCAACCACTGGCGAGACAGATTGAGAGAGAAACTGAACAGAACAAAACAATTCTGTTGAACTGTGTGGTACTATCCAACGTGCAATAGTTACAGACATACGATCCGGAATAAGTTTAGATAGAAAGACAGCACAGTGTCTCTAGTTAGCAGTCATGATGATATTCTCTCATCACACTTTTATTTAAAACGTTCATTTAACTGGAATTTAAAGTCACACAATATGAAACAGAGACAGCATACAAACCTCATAAACGCAATCACTTAATTTAAGACCTACAGCCGATACATTTTTAACAGAATTTGACAGGACTGCAACCTTTGAAAAAATCACTTGCAGAAAAATCTCCCAGAGCACAAAATAAGGCCTTCTATAATTAAATAACTATTATATAATGTCAAACCAGTGCAGTATTAAAAAAAATAACAAAACAGGAAACCGTTATTACAAAGCAAGAATGATGAGGCAGGGGAAGTACTTTTGAAAGACTGAATGGTTTTTCCTGTTGAATTCATGACACTATTTCAAGAATACATTGTCACGAGTGGAGTGAGCGATAGTTAATAATTACGGGGGGAGAGGAGAGTAAAATTAACGCACGGAGACAAGTGAGAAAGTCGTGCATGTCATGAGTGGGGGGTCTGAAGGAGGCGAAAGCGCTGTATAACTATCACTGCAAGTTAGAAGGTCCTAGGGAGCGGATCTGTGAATAATAGCCCATCGGGCAGAGATAAAAGGAAGCAGTCGAGAAGACTAGGAGAAAGTCTTTCCAGTTATGACTGGTGTCGGGGACGGGCCGCAGAGCCACCTCGATGAGCACAGGAGATAGGCCAGCATAGGGCCGGAGGCCGCACATAGGCCAGAAGTGAGGCTGTCAGTGCAGGACAGTAGAGGCACATAAAGTCGTGGCAGTCAGGCCACGGACAGGGACGTAGATATGAGAGTGAATGAGATACTATATTGTTGCCATGTTGATAGGCTAGTGAACTGATACTATGTTGTTGCCATGTTGATGGCTATGGAATTACTAATGTGTTATTGCCCTGCTGAGGTGCTAGGGGAGTGTTAAGGGGTATGATAATAGGAAGGTGATATTGAGAGACTGCGGTGCCAGTGAATCATTAATGTACTATTAAGACCCTGAGGGGAGAGGCTGAGGCCGAAGTGCCTTTAGGAGTAACTACCGGATTGTGGATCCGAGGGAGCGTGTGTGTGAGAATAAGGCCGTTGTACGGCAGTCATTTCAATAATATAATATATGTAATTGCGCTATTATATGTATAATTATGTTTAATAAATGTGTGAGTCTGATGGATTGTTCTGTTAAGTGTTAACTTGTTTGTTCGTGATTGTTGTCCTGTCATAACTTATTACATCTCCCAGTCTGGGATTTGTGACATTGGGGGCTCGTCCGTTGTGACATTGGGGGCTCGTCCATTGTGACTCGTCCATTTTCGTAATATTTAGTTGTAGTTAGTTAGTAGGTATTTGTGCTGTCTTGTTCGTTGGATGAATGGACATTTCATGATATGATTTATGTATATTGATGAATATGTATTGATACAGGTATTGCTATGAATAGGTTTTAATGTGTATTTAAACTTTCCAGAGTGTGTGCGTGCAGCCTGAGGAGACAAGCAGCCAGAGCTCCGATTAAAGGGAGGAGTTTTACTCAAAATTTCAAAAGTTAAGTGAAAGTCAAAATTTTTGTGCCCTGGATTTTGGGCTGTTCCTTTAATCTGTCTTTTTCCCTGTTTTTGCTGTTTTTGTTGTCGTTATAGGTTATACGGGCGGTGGCGCGGGTTTGCTGTGGTGAGCGTAGTTTGTCCTCTTCGGGAGGTGGGCTAATCTAGGAACTTCGTTCATCACAGTGAACAGTTCTGTAGGGACCTGTATTTTTGTTTAGTTGTAGCGTTCTATCTTCCTCGTTGTTTTAGGAAGACGTTTCTCTTGTCCCTCTCTTCCCTATCTATAGATACGTTCTTTTTTTTCAGACTCTGTTCTTGTTCGTACCGTGTAGTGTAATCGGCGTAGTTAGGTTGCAGTTTTTTCCATTATATTTTCTTTTTTAGGTCTTTGTCCTAGTCTGGTTCGTTGTCCTTGACGTACTTGTGGTCTTTCTATTGAATTTCCTTATTCTTGTCTTTTCTACTCTTTTTTATTATTGATAGTGCAGTACATTTTATGAATATAGAATTAGTTGTGCTGTAAAGGTAAATTTCTGAATTGTATTGGATACAAGTAGGTGTGGTTATATCTGGTGTGATCTCAGGTCTCTGGTCGTGTTGTTAGTGATCATACCGACAGGTTAGCCGTTTTTTTTAAATATATACCATAACCATAAATCTGTGAAATGGCGGAACTCCAACAACTAATGAAGTTGGGTAAGGAACTTGGCCTTGAGGGAGAGGAGCTACGCGGCTGGATCAAAGAACAGCAGGCGGATTTGCGCGATGAGCGTGCTAAGGATAGAGAGCGAGAAAAAGAGGCTAAGGCTCAGCAACAAGAAAGAGAGGCTAAGGATAAGGAAGAGGAAAGGGAGTTTAAGTTAAAGGAGTTGCATCAGCAACAGGAGAGACAGGCTCAGGAGAGGGAGCTTAAGTTAAAGGAGATAGAAGCTCAAGAACGGGAGCAGGAGATAAGGTTAAAGGAGATAGAAGCTCAAGAGCGGGAGACAGACGCGCGAGTAAGAATAGCGGAGTTGGAAATCAAAAAGAGTGCGCCAACAGAAACAGTTGAGCGGCAGGTACCCAATAAAGGTGGTGTCAGGATTAAGCTCCCTACGTTCGACGACCGGAAGGACGACATAGACGCCTTCCTTTACAGGTTCGAATTGAACGCACAATTGCAATGGGGGGAAAATAAGGAATTATGGGCCACGTACCTGGCATCGCTATTGCAGGGGCGAGCGCTAACCTACTTTAAAGAGCTACAGCGCGAAGACGTGCAAGACTACGATAAGCTGAAGGCTTTGCTGCTTCGCCGATTTGCGCGTACCGAGGAATATTTCCGGGAGCAGTTTAGGCGGGCACGTGCAGATACCAGGGAGGACTTTGCTGCCTTCGTCGCGAGACTAACGGAGTATTTCGCGAACTGGGTAGACTTGGCGCATGTGGGCACGGATTTTGCTAAACTGAAAGACTTAATGATCCGTGACCAGCTGTACGCGTCGTGCCACAAAGATCTGGTGGCTTTCCTGAAAGAGAACGAACCCGCGACGGTGCAGGAGGCGTCTAAGTTGGCGGAGGCATACCGTACGGCGCACCCGTCCAAACCAGTCGCCAGGGCGTACGTCCAAGATGCTGGGTACGTCGCCGTTGTCGAGGGGTCGCCGGCAGGACTCAGGGACAGGTCGCGTCAGCGTGGTGCCTATAGTGGGCAAGCCCAGGGGCAGCATAGGGGCTATCACCAATCACCGGCATATGGATCCGGTAAGTTTGACCGAGCAGGAGGGCTAGGTCGCGGTAATGGCCGGGGGCGAGTTGTGACCTTTGCCGATGACCGACGGCATAGGGACTCTAGTTCCGGTCGCGAGGGGTCACGGGGACCCAGGCCTAGAGCAGCACAGGGAGCGGAGTGTTGGACTTGCGGACGCGTGGGTCACTTTTCGCGCGAGTGTAGGGCCGCGAAGTGTTGGAACTGCGGAAGAGCAGATCACATCAGCGTGAACTGCCCTGCAGGTAGGATAGCGGCGAACGTGGACAGTAGCTCCAGTCCATGTTCCCCAAATAAATTTCACCATGCGGCTGCGTGTGTTACATCGGACAACGGAGGCGGACAGTATTCTAAGTGTCCCAGTTGTGAGAAGTTATTATCTTCCGGTGTTTTACCTTGTGGGAGAAAGATCCCCGTCATAAATTCATGTCATACAGGAGGTGGTCTTAGGGTTTATCCGGGGTTTGTTGGGGACGAACCGGTCTCGGTTTTACGAGATACGGGATCTACCGTTGTGGGAGTGCATAGAGACTGCATTCGGGATTCACAGCTTACAGGTGAGACTGTCCCGTGCATCCAATTTTCGGGGGCCATTGAGAAATTACCCATGGCAAAAATAATGATAGATACACCTTTCCTTAGCGGGGAAGTCGAAGCAGTCGTTGGTTGTTTTCCAGGCGCCCAGCTCATCATTGGGAATGTATCACGGGTAGTTTCCCCTTCCGATGAGAACGTGCAAGCATGGTCGCAATCAAAAGGTATTGACTTTTGCGCCGCGGTCGAAACACGCCGACGGTTAGCCGATAAAGACAAGATTAGACCTTTGGCTACGCCAGCGGTCAACCTAGACATCACGCCAGAGCGCTTGGCGAAATTACAAAGGGAGGACCCATCATTAAACCCATGTTTTGGGGAAGCGCGAACCGAGAAAACGAGGAGATATAAGAACGGGTCGTCCTCCTTTATTGTTCAGGCGGGCATCCTGTTCCGTAAGTATGTAACGGTGTCCTCCATTTTAAAGCAGGTCGTTGTGCCAGCGTTGCTGATCGCAACAGTATTGCATTTGGCACATGATGTCCCATTAGCGGGTCATATGGGGATAGCTAGAACCAAAGAAAGGGTTCTTAAAAATTTTTACTGGCCATCGATCCACAGAGATGTACAGGTCTATTGTAAGACGTGCAGTGCGTGCCAAAAGACGACGCATAAGGGTCGTACACCCCAGGCTCCTCTTCAGAAGATCCCCACGGTCTCGGAACCGTTTAAAAAGGTCTCGATAGACCTTGTGGGCCCCATTCACCCAGCGACCGATAGGGGGAATCGATTTTTCTTAACGGTCATATGTAATGCTACGAGATGGCCAGAGGCGGTTCCTCTGCGGACCATAACGTCTGAGGCAGTCGCGGAAGCGTTGTTTGCAATTTTCGCTAGGGTAGGAATACCAGAGCAAATTCTGTCTGATAGGGGCGCGCAATTTACGTCGCAGATGATGAAGGAATTGTTCCGCTTATTCAGTATACAACCCATCACTACCACCCCTTATCATCCGCAGGCTAATGGCATGTGCGAGAGATTGAACTCGACGTTAAAGTCGATGCTGCGTAAGGTAGCTGCTGATCGCCCTAAAGATTGGGATAGATATATCCCTGCAGTGCTATTCGCGTACAGAGAGGTACGGCAGGAGTCAACGGGATTCTCGCCGTTCGAAATGATGTACGGTCGTAGTCCGAGGGGCCCAACTGATGTTCTTCGGGACATGATGACGTCGCCATCATCGGGAGACGATGAGCAGATTTCGGTGTTTCAGTACCTTGTTGATTTAAGAGAAAGACTATCTTCAGCGCGCACTATAGCGGAAGAAGCGTCTGGTATCGCTTCGAAAAGAGCAAAAGACTATAAAGATAGAGGGTCCAAACTGAGAATTTTTAAGCCAGGAGACAAGGTTCTGTTGTTGTTACCTACGGACCATAATAAGTTATTGATGACATGGAAAGGTCCTTATGTTATTGAGCGAGTTGTTTCAAAGGTAGATTACGCTATCCACATTGATGGAACGAGTAAGGTTTTCCATGTTAATATGCTACAGAGATTTTATGAGAGACCACAGTATCTGTGTGCACAGACAAGACCAAAGGAGACTGTCTTCTCTACGGCTTGTACGGGGGTCGTAGACCAGTTGGACTGTGACGTAAGCGACACCGAGGCGCAGGAGGAGTTACAAATTCAATTGCCGGAGTTAACTCCGACACAAGGTTACAGGGACGTAAAAATTAACCCTGACCTTACAAGTTCAAGGAGTAGGGAACTTGAGACCCTGTTAGCGTCATTTCCGGATGTTGTTACGGATTTGCCGGGTCGCACTACGGTGATCCAGCACCAAATAAAGTTGACTTCGGATAAGCCAGTATTTCTTAGACCGTATCCGTTGCCTTTTTCTTCGAGAGATAGAGTCATAAAGGAAGTTGAGTCAATGTTGAAGTTAGATGTGATAGAACCATCAACATCGCCGTATTCATCACCCATCGTCCTCGTGAAAAAACTTGATGGATCGGTGCGGTTCTGTATTGATTTTCGAAGATTGAACACTATTACGGTAGGCGATAGGGAGCCTATTCCGTTTCAGGAGGAACTAATAGCTTCACTGGCCGGGTCCACGTGGTTTTCCAAGATAGATTTAACGAAAGGTTATTGGGAAATCCCGCTTACTGAGGAGTCTAAACAATACACGGCGTTCCAAACGCCCATTGGATTATTCCAATTTAAGGTCATGCCATTTGGGTTGGTAAACGCGCCAGCGACGTTTGCACGATTAATGAGATTGGTGTTGAAGGACATACCTAATGTCGTATCATTCTTTGACGATATAGCATGCCATACGTCGACATGGTCTGATCATATTCAGACACTAACAGTAATTTTTCAACGATTACGCCAGTTTGGGCTAACTGCTAAACCCGCAAAGATGGATTTGGCATGTCCAGAGATAATATTCTTAGGACATATTGTGGGTAGAGGTGTTCAGAGACCGGAAGAAACAAAAATTGACAAGTTAGTAGGGTTGCAAATCCCAAAAACAAAGAAACAAGTCAGAAGCTTAGTGGGAATTTTAAATTATTACAGAAAGTTCATTCCAAATTTTTCCTCCTTGTCATCTTCTCTTACTGACCTTACTAAGAAGGGACAACCCGATAAGGTCCAGTGGACGTCTGAATGTCAGACATCATTTGATAATTTGGTGACAGCATTATCATCGTCACCCATTCTGATATTACCCGATTTTCGATCTAATTTTATCCTCAGAACGGATGCGTCGGACTCTGGTGTCGGCGCTTGTCTTCTACAGGAGAAGAACGAATGTCTCCATCCTGTATGTTATGTCAGTAGGAAGTTATTGCAGAGAGAAAGAAAGTATTCTGTGATAGAGCGTGAGTGTCTTGCCATTGTCTGGTCCGTCCAGAAACTAGGACGTTATCTCATGGGACGAGAATTTTGTATCCAGACAGACCACAAGCCGCTGACATTTTTGTCGAGGAATCGTTCGTCCAGCCCACGCTTGTCTAGATGGGCATTGGCTTTGCAGCCGTATACCTTCGTTATTCAACCAATTCCAGGAACCAGCAATCATATCGCCGACTACCTTAGTCGAGCCTAGGGGAAGATTTCAGGAGCTTATACATCGGAGGACAGGAACATTGACAGGATCTGTGTGAATAAGTCGACTTTAAAATATTGACATTATAAATATGATATGAAGAATGGTTGATAGGTTGAATGGTTTTTGATTCTGTATTAAGTATTGTGGTTAGTTAGCTATTCATGATGTGACACATATATGCATATTGCAGGCCATATTGATCCCCATATTTTCCCCTGATTTCGGTATTCTATATACTAGGAACTGGTAGGTCATTTTTAATGTAGGTATTGCTCAGGCTCACTCGTTGACAGTCATCTTGATGCGATTTGAAATTAATTGCATTAATTTTTTTGGGGTGGGGGATGATGTCACGAGTGGAGTGAGCGATAGTTAATAATTACGGGGGGAGAGGAGAGTAAAATTAACGCACGGAGACAAGTGAGAAAGTCGTGCATGTCATGAGTGGGGGGTCTGAAGGAGGCGAAAGCGCTGTATAACTATCACTGCAAGTTAGAAGGTCCTAGGGAGCGGATCTGTGAATAATAGCCCATCGGGCAGAGATAAAAGGAAGCAGTCGAGAAGACTAGGAGAAAGTCTTTCCAGTTATGACTGGTGTCGGGGACGGGCCGCAGAGCCACCTCGATGAGCACAGGAGATAGGCCAGCATAGGGCCGGAGGCCGCACATAGGCCAGAAGTGAGGCTGTCAGTGCAGGACAGTAGAGGCACATAAAGTCGTGGCAGTCAGGCCACGGACAGGGACGTAGATATGAGAGTGAATGAGATACTATATTGTTGCCATGTTGATAGGCTAGTGAACTGATACTATGTTGTTGCCATGTTGATGGCTATGGAATTACTAATGTGTTATTGCCCTGCTGAGGTGCTAGGGGAGTGTTAAGGGGTATGATAATAGGAAGGTGATATTGAGAGACTGCGGTGCCAGTGAATCATTAATGTACTATTAAGACCCTGAGGGGAGAGGCTGAGGCCGAAGTGCCTTTAGGAGTAACTACCGGATTGTGGATCCGAGGGAGCGTGTGTGTGAGAATAAGGCCGTTGTACGGCAGTCATTTCAATAATATAATATATGTAATTGCGCTATTATATGTATAATTATGTTTAATAAATGTGTGAGTCTGATGGATTGTTCTGTTAAGTGTTAACTTGTTTGTTCGTGATTGTTGTCCTGTCATAACTTATTACATCTCCCAGTCTGGGATTTGTGACATACATGTACCATAATTCATAGTGGTATATTCTCTTTATGTGTTTCTCAAGTGCGGATGTGAATACCTGTATGAAACCAGCCGATAAAAACACGATAGCATTACAATCTATAAGGAAGTTAAAAACACAAAATTAATGTTGAAAATCCCAACTTGCTTTCATTTCTTCTGGTTATTTTTGTTTCTACCAGGAATGGGAATTTTTGCGTTGAAAGTCCTGACATTCTTTGAACAGGTGCAACTATCAAAACGATTCAGGTATTACATTTTTATGATTGCCACCTGCAGTTTGGAAACTGAGAACTATTTCAAAAGTCTCAAATTCTTCAATGATGTGAAAAAGACTCGACATGCTGGAACGTTTCCGGCACAGTAACTCCACGCATGTAAAAATGCATCAATTACTGCTTGGCTGTGATGCTGACCAATTTTTCATAAAATTGCGCCTACATGAATGGAACCAGTTTTAGTTTCTACTGTCAATGTTTTGAACAAAGTGCACACAGAGGCGGCGCCATGTAATTATAGGTGTGTCAATAATATCCAGCCATTGCCGGGAGCCCAGATACTCTGCCCCATTGAACCTGTTACAGAAAACTACAGCGGCTTACAGCTGTTCATAAATCCACTGCAATGTAATGCTTCTGACAGGGAAATTTTGCGGAGAAAAGAAATGGGAAGACAGAAATTCGACCTCCTCCTTTTCCACACACACACAAACACACACACGAACAAAACCCATCCAAGGCCATGCAGAATATCTGATTTCTTGTCTCCTCTATGATTAACTCAAACACACACACACACATTAACTTTAAGCCACGGACAATACAGAATAGAACGAATCCAGAGAAATGTCATTTTACAAAGATGGCTTTTTGCTCCCTAACTGTCTCTCTAAAAATCTCATCGGATAAAAGAAATGACTTGAAACTTGAAACGACAATAGCCGCATTGCATGGAGGTTACATTTTGTCACACTGACACGCAGTTTCATTTCTCTGAGAGGCTCGACGTGCATGTTAGGTGAGAGAAAATATTTGTCAGGCAAAAAAACACCTGAAGGCTTGAACTGTGTGTATCTTAGCTGAGAACCCCACGCCTTTTGTGTAATTTTGTCTAAGAATTGCAAAAGATGTCCCGCCTTGCACTGTTTGACATGTCGAGAAAGCCCTAGGTGGTCGGCAAAACTCCACAATACTCTGCAAGCTTGGGTAAAATATCTTTACGGCTCAGCAAAACGGATACACCTTTTATCCCCAATCAACCCCCCCCCCTCTTCTCTTTCCTTCAAAGAAAAAAGGTTCAGGGACTGCATTTTATCAAATTTGCACGTCTTCATCGTGACGTAGCGAGAAATTTTATACTCCTGCCGTGCTACAGAAATCGCGTTGCCAATATGCTGTTCTTTGTTCAATTTTCATTTTTTGGTGACCACAAGACACAAGAAACTGTTAGCCGAGCAAAATGATATCCCAAACAGAAAGATTAAAAAAAAATTTCATTCTGTAAACTCGTGTTTAAAAATTAACCTCCCCTAAATTGGCGTATACGGTGTTTGATCATAGCACACCAGACTTAATGGGTGTAGCAGTAAAGAATAGGTGATGAAAACTGCAGCGGCTATTTTTCATTAACGTGCACACATAAATGTAAAGACTCGCCGGTACTGCAGCCTCAGTGACAGGGGGATGGGGGATGAAAACAGCTGGGATGTGGGGAGTTAGTTTCACCTGTCAACCTGCATTTTTTTTTTATTAATCGCTGTGAGTAATGGATTAAAATGTGTCAAAGTACGGTTGTTTTTTTCCCCTTCTTTCTACACACGAAACTAAGGACATGCGGTGTATCTTGGCCGCTTTGCAATGAATTTCAGAATTCAGTTTACATCACTAGAGGTTCTACCTACAGGAATAAAAACCAAGGGCTGTGCCACGACATTACTGAAATTTCCAAGATTCAGGACATAATAATCTATATCTAACACAGCGGCGTTGACCAAATTTCCAGGATTCAGGACATAATAATCTATATCTAACACAGCGGCGTTGACCAAATTTCCAAGATTCAGGACATAATAATCTATATCTAACACAGCGGCGTTGACCAAATTTCCAAGATTCAGGACATAATAATCTATATCTAACACAGCGGCGTTGACCAAATTTCCAGGATTCAGGACATAATAATCTATATCTAACACAGCGGCGTTGACCAAATTTCCAGGATTCAGGACATAATAATCTATATCTAACACAGCGGCGTTGACCAAATTTCCAAGATTCAGGACATAATAATCTATATCTAACACAGCGGCGTTGACCAAATTTCCAAGATTCAGGACATAATAATCTATATCTAACACAGCGGCGTTGACCAAATTTCCAGGATTCAAGGCGCTATATCTATGGACCTCATCCATTTAACACTTTGACCACTGACAATGTGAAAGGTAGATTTGCCCAATCCAGTTTGTATTAAGCTCCATTTATTTCAGTTACAATATTTTGAATGGTAAATGTGAATCTAAATCTGTATAAAAGTCAGTAATGGAGAAACAAAATCTGAAACTGATGGAGCAGAAAAGAGTTAAATATCCACCCGTTCATCTTCACTTCTGCCCATTCAACGGGTACCTCTTTCCTATCCCTTCGCCTCTATGTGACAGTATGTTTAACTGTCCACCCCTCTTCCTGCGTTCTACTATTACTAATCCATTCCTTTGTTAGCTAGCCTATGCAACAGTTAGTACTTTGACCCACTATAACGATTTAAAGAGATAACCATTAATAGCTCTTTAAAACCTGCAACTGAAGTAAGTAAAAAGGGTCGTATTTTATTTGAACATCAAATTCCAATGCAAATATTCCAAAGATATCTATATAATACGTGCCGTTATGCTTAAACGCTAGTGTAGTGTTCTGAGTGTGTAAAGAGTATACCTACAATAGTTTGCTCTCGGGGAAGTCAAGGGCGTAATCTATTCTACTGTACTGGTAACGGCGTCCCTAGTCTATGGTAAAGAAAGGTGTCTACATTTGAGCTGTACTACTTGTCATCTACGTGATACCTGGGAAGGTAGGGACCTTTAGCGTGGTCGAACATATGTCAAAAGTTACTATGTGCTTACGGTAGCTGCTGGTGTCACCTGTTCTGTATTTTAGACGCATAGAAACTAGGAATATTCATGAATACAAATTTGCATGCCATTATTATGAACCAACTAAAAAAACATTTCATGGAGCGAGACATATACACTTCAAACAAAACAACAGTTTTAACATTATGCTGTCAGAAACGAACAAATACATAAAGAAGGAAAGAATAAAATATACCAGCTAACTAAATACTCAACCAACCAGATAGCCAACCCCCTAAACAGCCATGCTTAAACCAACCAACCAATCAACCAACTAACCAACCAACCAACCAACCGACCGACCGACCGACCGACCGACCAACCAACCACCAACCAACGAAATAGTTATCTTTCAAGCAACCACCCCATCAATCAAGCAATTAACTAACCACGCCAACGAGCCAGTAAAATGCAATACAAAAAGTCAGTACTCACCGCTGGTCCAGGGGTCCACATAGCAGCCGAGGACACCGAGGGTACTGCCTTTGTCTTGCTCCTCCATCGCTTCGGGATGATCCTGTTACCAGGTGATGGAGATTTGGCCTTGTTCATAGCTGCAGAGGAAGAGGAAGAGGAGAATGAGATTGGATAGCTCAAAAACCCGAAATCATCTCCGTCTTCATCATCGCTATAGTTTTTGGCACTTTCGTCGTCGTCCACGGTATCGGCCTGCAGATCTGGTAAAGATTTACTCCGGGTCATCTTTTGGTGCTGAAGAGACTGATTTCCATTGCTGCTGCGTCTCACACTGGTATTACTATTATTGAATGAGTGCTCAAAAGTGGGCGTGGTACCCCTGATGCTCCCCAAAGACCTGGGGCTACCACTGCCCCTTGAGCTCCCACCAGAGCTTTTACTGGAAGAAAACACAGACCCAAGAGTCTCGGCTACTGTCCGAAGGGTACCAGTGCTGTTTTTCTTCTTCAGGGTCTGCCTTTTGGAATCTTGGAAAGTGCTGTTGTTAGTTTTGAGCATGCTTTTGTTAGGTTTGACTAGACTAGAGGGAACACTAATAGGTTCAGAGTTAGTAGCAATAGGATTTGTGATGAAATTTTCAGTGTCTTTGAAACTACCACAGTTTGATGATGATGGAGAGGGCTGTGGCAGCGATGAGTCTGAATGAACTACCACTCCTTCAGCTACTCTACACAAACGCGTGTTCTGCGGTACGTAACGACTGTCCAATGTAACGTATTCTGATTCAATCTCCCCGTCGCTGGGTGTTTTGACTATGATCGGCCTTATTGCTTGAACTTTCGGCTCGTGAGAAACTGTTCTTCGGAGGTAGTGGTCAGAGCTGCCTCTACGGGGTAAGGTTGCATACATGCTGTTGGCAGCTTCTGGACTGCCTGTAGTGGCTGATGACCGGCCACTGTGGCGAGCAGTGCTCATGCTTCGAAGTGTAGTGTATTCAGCCACCAATGACTCAGAAATTGATGACTCTGAAGATTGTCTTGCGCGTGACATATTGGGATAAGACTGCGAACTCAACTGCATTGCGTAGCCAGATTTGCTGTTTTTCAGAGCATTACTACTGTTGCTATAAATACTTTCGTTGTCATTGTTTGAGAAATCCGGACTATTTGTAAAACTCTCCGATTTCCAAGAGATATCACTAGAACCTCTAGGTACCGGGTTATGAATAGGGTCTGAGTCTCCTTTACTCGTAAAGAAATTAAGCTTGACATAGCTCGGGCTCCAGGTGTCTAGATTCGTCATTGACGAACCAGCTGAGTCAAATGACATAGAGGTCACTGAAGGTTTGGACGTCCCATTGACAGGGAAGGAGTTTCCTCTAGCAAAACCATTGGGTTTCGATCGTTGAGTATGACCGGACTTGACCAGCCGTTGCTGTGAGTCGACTTTTACAAAATTGTGATGACTGGAGGGGGCAAATTGCGAATTGCTGTCTTTATGGCGTGCATTGTGCTCACCAGCGTCAATAAGACTGGATGTTGAGTAGTGAGATGGTAATATTTGCATGGTGTTCAGTGATGTGCACGACTGCGCTTCAGGGCCGTAGGGTGGGCGGTTTTGATTACTGTCATCAAAAGAGTTATGGCCCAACCTATGGTCAAAAGAATATCCATTCTTATGGTGTCCTGAACGTCGCGGTCGCTGCGATGATTCTGTTTGCCGCCCGTCCATTATGAATCCGTTTACCACCGTTTTCGACTTCGTTGGAGGGGATGAGGAGGAGGCTAGTGATGATGATGACGACGGTGAAAACAAATGCTGCTGCTGTTCTTGTTGTTGCTGATGTTGCGTCGGTGTTCCGCCCGGTGGCGGTGTGAAATGGTCAAGACAGGAACTTCTCAACATCATGCGGCTGTCGTTGTGAAGCGAGTACTGATGCTGGGGCTTGTGTCCTTGAGAACGGTGATGATGTTGCGATGCATGTAATGTACTGCCACAGTTGCCTTCAGTATCGCGTGATGCTGGATTTTCCTCAAATCCATTGGGGATGTTGCGATGATGAATGTCTGCCACTCGTGGTCGGGAGTTCTGCATGGCACTAAAACTGCTCACTAGCACCATGTCCGCCACGGCCACAATTTGCCAGTGACTGTCACTTTGAGAAACTTATTAATATTACTGTTTATTTACGTTCATGTTTATTATCTAGTACAGTTTGTGTTCCAGTACGAATCAAACATAGGAAACTAAAGGGATAAACGATTATTAGGTTATTAATCGCCGCATGGTAGCCAATTCCTTAAAAGACAGCGCAGTCACTGAAAGCTACACTCTTCACGCTGGTGCTATAAAGTATCGCTCCGCCAAGTCTAAAGCACGTAGCGCACTGTGCCAAATCTGTTTTGCCTCGGTTTTGCGGACTACTGAGTTAGGGACGTTGCTCACTAGTGAGACTGAAGCAATCCCGTCTCCCTAGTTGATTCAAAGGAAATTTCAAGTCTGAGTAAAAGCCGGCGCAAAACAGTGACTCAGCATGCTTTTAGCGTAATACTACATGATCTCCAAGCATTTGTCGTATAATAAACTGAAATGGTGCAAGCCTAAAGAGCCACTCACATGAAAAAGATGTAAATGTGAGTCATCCAGACCGGACTGTTTTTATTGCAACTGTTATTTTGATGTAGGGCCAACATTGACAAAGCATTTCTCCACCACAGAGGAACAAGATGTTGAACCGCAAACTTCAGAAACTAAACTAATTAGACTTAATTTAAAACTAGAATGTTTTAGAAAGTCCATTTTGCTACCATCAACTTCAATGCGATTTTTCATTAAATTGTTTTTCAGCGGATGGTCCACCTTTTTAAAAATTTTTTAACTAGCAGTCATTTACCAAGAGAATGAATATATAGGGAGGGTATTCAAGAGAGCCCTTTAACGAAGATATATAGAAACAGTTTGTTAATTAACATTCACTTTGAAAATGTCTTTAAAATGGAGCAATACCCGTCTTTATTTTTCACATACGCCCATGAAGGATGGATTACTTCAAGATTAAATCTTTTTTGATTATAGATGATGACCCTAATGTAAACTGTTTTACCGACACACAAATAATGTAACTTTGAACCTCCCATTTGATCCCACGACATCCACAGATGTTTTTTCCAATCATTGACGCAATTTAGAATTTTTTTTTTAGACATATAGGATAAATACAGATTATATCATCGCTGACAAAAAGCATCATTTAAATGTGGCGAACTTCCCGACCGTAATGAAAGTAAACAACTGTAAACGAGCTCCCGTGGGGTATATCACCGGTGACGTAGGTTTACAACGGTCCAGAATGGATTGCGGCCAAATAATAATAATAATAATAATAATAATATTCTCGTTTTATTGATTAATGGAAAGGCGTGTGGCTTCGTTTAGCTAGATCTAGATCTATATCTAGATTAGATGAAAGATCAAAAAGTTACAAATTTATTGATCCATAAATTGATTTGCTCAGGGGTAACTTAGTTGCAAAAAATATACAGTTCCGAAAACCCGCAATTTAGAGAACATTATAATAGCTCTGTAAAACTAAATTCAGAAACCAGTTTTGGAGAAACAGAACCATCCTATGGTTTACTTCATTTCTGGACACAGCCTTTTGAGAGGACTTTAAATTTTCGAATTACTACCTGATGGCGTTGACAATAGTCTAATCTACTTTAGAACTGATGACAACAGCTTTGGGTAATTTAAATCCTCTTAAAATGAGTAGAAAACCAAAACTATAAAATTAATAAAATTTCTTCAAAATAAAAACAAAATGACTGCAGGAACTGTAACAACAGACAAAGGGAGCATTATCAAAAAGCATGTAAATTGTTTTTAAATCAAAATCTGTATGGATATCCAAAACCAACTGAGTGTAGCCTAATAATTATCTATCTACTTCCTATGACACGAAATAGGATCTTTCACGATATGAAGTTCCGGAGTCCTGTTGATGTAATTATTTGCGTTTTCGCCTCAGCAACAGGTTACAGAATCTTGATCTATTTATGACTGTCCTTGTTGAAAAATATAAATCTATATAATAAATAAAAAATTTCTTTGATGGTACCATAAATATGATACTATAAAACACCGGTAACACTAATATTCCATAGTAAGAATACACATAAAATCCATATGGAAAAAGACGAAGCAGGCAACAGCTTCATTCACCAGACTGGATCCGTAAAGTAGTCGCCAAAAGCCAACGAAGGATCACAGGCTGAAAAAGTCCCACTGAGAAAAAGCCCAGAACGCTCTATATCTAGCCAACTAGAACAGGCTCAACATTTACTAGCCATGCGAAACTTCTCGCGGCGAATATCGGTCAACTGCTGGTGACTGCCACACTACATACACCACAACACAGTGTGGTGGGAGCAAGGAGAAGGGGGAGCGACGACCACTACACTACTATAACAAAGTCACGTGACGGCAAGATTACAGGGCTATTCATACGGCCCGCGGAGGACGACGGTGGAGTAGATGACGGTGGTTGGGCCCCAGCACCAAGTGAAGCGGGCGTAAGCTTAAGTTTGGTTTCATGAGCCCCCGATTTTCTCACTTGTAGCTTCTCTCTCTCTCTTTTTTTTTTTTTTTTGCTTGTCTCTCTCTCCCCCCCCCCCCCCCTTGGCCAGGGGCAGAGACGGAATAAAGAAGTAAAGCAAAGAAGCCCCACGGTCGGGCCGTTGAAGGTTTACTCGTAGTCTCTTGTCATAGATCGCAGGGGCCCTTTTGACTGTTGCTGACATACGACATGATTATGCTTATGCCTGTACCAATTTTACAACTAAAAACATTGTAATGAAAACAGGCTGTTAATCCTTTTTCCGTTCGTGAAATTATACTACTGAAATCAAATATGATGCCACTGCTGAGTTTTTATTTTGCCATTGTGTGTAATGTAAGTACACGTGAGTGTGTGTGTGTGTGTGATTGTAATGGCAGATCCAGTTGCACACTGGGACAGTTAGTAGAACAACCCTCAAATAGATATTGGATCGGGGAGAGGAGCACTTATGGGGATGCCCGGTGTGTTTAGGAGTCTGATTCTTATCATCAAACAGCCAATCAATCAATGATAGATAAAAAGTTAACAAAATCACTGTAGAACCCTCACGTTATCTAAAATATTTGAGACCTCGAAAGGGACCTAAGCACTCTTTTTATTTATGTGTGCCAAACATTTCCTTTTCGATGTACTCTTTCCATATGCCTGGCTTCAACCCCCCCCCCCCCCTTTTTCCCCCCATGTATGAGCGTACGACAGACAGAATGGTCTATGTCTATGATAAGGCCCAGATGTTCTAAAACTGCAAGTGGCAATCTGCATGGCTTATTTGCCTGTTTCAATAATAATTTTTAAAAAAACTATAATTCAACAGCTTAGTTTTTTTTTTTTCTTCTCAACCTTTTTTTTTTTTTTGTTTTTTGTTTGTTTCACTTTATTACCAGAACTGAAAGGCTGTTGATATAAATACGTAAGCACCTCCAAGTGTTCTGCGCTATGAGTGTGTACTTGTAAGTACTATCCCTAACCTTATCTTCAACCCTAAATTTTACCGAATCCTTAGCCCTACCTCCTACCCTTTCAATTAAAAAAACAGAAGGAAAACAAAAAGAAAATCTTGAAGAAAAATTAATTAAGGCTGTTGTTAGGAGTATTTCGGGAGGAGCTGTCTAGCTAAAAATAATACGTACCCCTAGAGCAAAAAAAAAAAACAACAACAAACAAACTAGTAACTTGTAACAATATTCATAGTTCAACAGCTTACTTTGCCTTCTCAACCTTTTTTTTTTCCCACTTTGTTACCATAACTGAAAAGCGTTCCTGCGCTCACCAGACACCCTCCTCACTCCCATGCACGCTTTTCATACTCGGAGGGGGGAAGGCCCCCTCGCCCCCACAAAAAGTGCTTACTTTATGGAAGAGGGGAGGGGGAGGATTGAGGGAAAGGGAACATCACCATTGTTGCTGAAATGCTCTTTAAAGAATGTTGTTAAGAGTACGTACGCCTCCCGCCATTTTTTTTTTGCGCTAGGGGTTTTCTTCCGCGTTAAAAAAAAAAAAAAACTGTAAATTTGCATGCATGGGGCCCCCTAAATCCTTGGCGCCCTTGGGCAACTGTCCACTGTGCCCGTGTGTTAGGACGTCTCGGCCAATCATCCCCGTATTTTGTAGTGAGACGTATTTTAAACAGCTAAATGACGTCATTTGCAGTAACACAGCGAGCAATGTTGTCACTGCCATTATCCGCTCCCAGACAGAGCTAGAATTACCCCGTCATCAACAAGACCTCTCGGAAGTATTCAGCCGGGAGCAGGGAACAGAATGTTGTCTTTAATCATTTATTCCATCAGCCGTTCGAAAGTTCGAGATCCAAGACCCTCGAGAAGCCATTTAGTCGTAACACCTTCTGTTCAAATCGGACATAATATGACTATAATCCACATGGCTCACCTGCTTTCATGGGAGGATTTTTCCATTATAGAAGTGAGCCTGCTGTGTTAGGATAGGTGGTGATGTCGTGGGAAGGGCTGTATAAACACTGCAACTGTGTTCAATACTTTTATGAGGACGTTAAATTTTCATATTGCCGTACTACGAAAAATGACCGTACAAGCCCCCCCCCCCCCCCCCCAGGTCAAATTCACTTTTGAACATAATTTTATGTTACTCCATGCCAATAAAAAAACATAAAAAATAGCGAGACTGGTCTGATTTTTCAAAAATAATTCAACATTATGTATTATTTCTCATCGAATCCCCCGAAGAACTCCCTTCCTGCATTTACATTACCCATTCCAGCTGGTGTGAAAGCTTTGGGAACATCGCTGGATCTCATCCTTTGGGATCATGTCGAGGGCCTTTGACGACGCTTCCTGGATCTCCTCAATGACGTGCAGCGATGCTCTTTCAGTAATATTTAAAACTTTGAAACTTGAATAATTATAATCTTCCGGTTTTCACATTTTGACCCTGGGGCAAAATATTCTTTCATAATGATACCTTGCCAGTCAAAGCAATCGGTGAGCGAAGCATGCATTTCTTGTGGGCTTCTGTGGTCGTGAGAAATGCGGACCTTTCCATTCAGAAGACATCATGGCACACAAAAGGGGCTAACAAAATCACAGTCATGTCAAATGAAAACTGTTAAAATAGGTCGTCTGCACATTTTCATGACAAACAATTAGTTTTTCCGGAAGTCAATGAACACGCATTCATTTAGTGCGTTTATTGGGTGGGCACACAGTCAGTCTGGTCTCGTTATTTGTTTAACACAGTAGTAAGAATGAAATGTGTTCTAGCTTCCTATCTCGGTAATAATTAATTTTGCATAACCGGTAGTTTCTTTTTGTCTCTACAAAATTGAAATTTAACGAAGACTAAAAGACTCGGAATTTGTTTCTTTTGTTTTTTGTGTCCCTTGCAATATTTTGCTACCGGCCTATAAAGTCTGTATTCATAGTATGGCAGCAAAGAGCGTATAGTATTACTTTCTATCTTGCACATTTTCCTACATTTAATATTCGTAAATTCACTCGTAGATACACACAACGCAAATGCAACACATGAGGACTGTCATCCTGTTTAACTAGATCCATGCCTTAAGTAAGAAATTCGGCGCACAGCCTCTGATTCTATCTCTCACTCTTTCTATCCCCCCCCCCCCCGTCTCCCTGTTTCTTTCTTTTTCTCATTCTTTCTCTCTCTCTCTTTCTTCTCTTGCCCCCCCCTCTCTCTCTCTTTCTCTCTCACGCATTCACTCTCTTCCTGTCTCCTCTTCTGTCTCTCTCTTACCCCTCTCTTTTTCCTTCTTGCTCTCGGTCCCTCTCTCCCTCCCTCTTACTTTCTCTTTCTCCCCTTCTATCTTTCTCTCTCTTTCTCTCTTTTTCGCACACTCTCTCATTCACGATTTTTCCCTCTCTCTCCCTCTTTCTCTGTCTATCTTTCTCAGTCTCTGTCACTCTCTCCCTCCCCTCTCCCTCTTTCTCTTTCTCTCTCTCTTTGGCAAATACCACACCCACATACACAAACAGTCCCTTTCAGTAGAAAAACAAATACATGACGTGTGCTCAGACCATGGCACTTCCCCATACCCCCCGCCGACAAAGTAAAGTTCAACTGCTCAGAACGTCTACCAAGATGTTTGTCCATCTGTTTGCACGTTTGTTTGGACTACGGATTGACTGTGAGGCTTCAGTCAGGAGAACAAACCGTTAACGGCTTCTCACCAGTGCAATCTTGACCCTTCGTTCAAACACCCCACAAAGTGACCTCTCAGTGACGAAGAGCCAAAACAAGATATCCGTTTCATTCACAACCCTGAATCCAGATAACTACAGGGTATCAGTAAGCTGTATGAGAGTATGGCTAATGACACTATAATTAAATTATAGTGTCGTACACCAAGTTATATACCATGCGTGTATTGTTAACATATTCCTTGGAAAAGATATTCATTATGACTACAGTTAACTGTAACACTATTATGTTCACAAAAAGAATACTATCACCATATCATTAAGTATTAGAAATAGTCTCATAATTGCAAACTCTTCCGATTCTCTGTGTTACCCTGTGACAGTGTATTTTTAGGTCCCACAAGATAAGTCTGCTCAAATCACTTGGTTATTTGAGAACTGTAGTTTCTTCTTCAAACATGTAACGAAATGCAATGAGCTCGCGTGAGAAAATTCACAAGACTGGAAACTTGCTCATCCACTAAAAATTATCACTGAACTGAAACGCCAGCCTTCCTTGAAAGACGCAGGACATGTGAATCGTACAGTTCCCATAGTATCGCCAAAATCCAAAAGTTACTTTAAATCTCGACGAAAAAACAAAAACAAACTCTTTTACTAATTCGGACATTGAACTGTTCGTAGTACAGAAGCGGACTGACCGATGCGCTGACACTTTAATTGAATAAACGCCTAGAACGGTTCGTCTGAGGTTCTCAGCTGATAAAATGTGTACACTAATATTACATGTATATAAAATAATGTTTATTTAGGACTCTGATAAACGGTGCAATTTAAAAAGCAAAAACGACAAGAAGTAACAACTACCATAACAACAAAAACTTTGACGCAAACCAGAAACACTTGGACTCGTGGCTCAGGCTCCAGTAGGACAAATTGGGTCAAGTCTTTGGCATCTAATTCAACGATCATTCCCCAAGAGTGATTTTCTCCACTTAGTTTTTTCCAATACTTTTTTTTCCATGGAAAAAAAAAATGGGACAGAAAGACTGATGACCAAAATGATGCCGGAAAGAAAAAAAAAAGTCCAGGAACGGGAGGCCGAGAAAAATCAATGCTTTGTTAATACCTCTGTAGTGCTGTCCTATGGAGAGCACGGACAGACACTTGTGAGTCATGGCACTAATGTTTTGGCAGCCCGGACCAGTAGCGGAATTGTCTGATCTTGTAATCAAACTGTCATAAATCATAATTATTATAAAGGAAGTAACTCCTCCAATGCAATCATGAAAGACTTTCTTTCTTAAATTCTACAAAATATCATATTAAGTATAGAATGATGTAAAGGTGTACGTGGGCATACTTCAAAAGGTCGTGGCATTCACTACATTTTAAATATTTTTGTTGATTTTGAGCCACAACTGTCTTGAGTGGAAGAAAGTGTTCCGACATTTTGAATCTGAAATAAAAGGAAAAAAGCCAGGAAACTTCGTCCTGCGCCTCAGTTTACACACTTGTGATCGAGACTCGACTTTAAAAATCACATTGTGTATTCCCCGAGTCAACGGGCCAACTAGTATGTTATAAACCTACTAACGACATTCCAAATGCGCCCATGAATAAAAGAGTTATTAAGAAAACTGAGTTCGAAAATTAAAAGGAGCCTTTGTTTAAGAAATAAGCTACGAGAAAAGACACAAAACAATCAGTTGTATTTCGTTTCCTGGGATTTAGATCGTTAGCCATTCAAAAGATTGGTGGATCCTGTTTACGCTCACAGGGTTATCCCAGTTTTAAAAAGAAGTGAAGTTAAACCATCCGTTTCCCTTTGGACACAATTAAGAACGATTCGTTGTTTCACAAAAAGATAGCTGTATTTCGGTCCGTTAATTTTGTTTTTCGAGGCCATTTATTGTGAATGTCAAATGATGCCAGAGAATGCCAGAAACTGACTGAATTTCATGAAAAAGAACACAGAAAATCTGTTGAGTTCCATCAAGCGTTGGGTCAAAGTAACAAAAAATGTGGCAAAAAAGAAAGGCTGTATGTTGCAAAGCCTCTCGTGTGAAATATTACACACAAACTATGCAATGAAACACAAAGGGAAGGGGGAAGACAAAACAAGCTCTCGTTCCGAAAGACCTTCAGACAAACCAGTGAAACTGTATGAAAAGAAAATTAAAGAAAGCAGGAAATAGCCAAATTTACTTTTTATTTGATCTAATGGGAGTTCCAGACTAGGAAATAGCCTTAGATATGGTGCCTGGAACCACATTTATTTGCCTAATTTTCTCTTCATGCGGTGTCATATTTTTGCCCTAAAGAAGGTCTCTTTGACAGAAAATTAGTGTTTGTCTTTCCTTCTTCTTTGTGTTTTATTGTGTCGTTTATATACAATTTCTTACGCAAGGCGTCGCAACATGACAATTTTTTCTTTTTGCCATCTTATTTTTATAGAACTTGACCAGTAACCCAGCTTTCCAATTTGGCTGCGAAGTAAAGTAAAAAAAGCAAAGCCAAAATAATTTAATATCTTAAAATGCTAGTTGACCACACTGAGTAAAAACAAAAGGGTGGATCTATCTGATCCTTCCATGGGTGGCAGTGAGAAAAAACAACAACAGCAACACTCTTTCATGATTAGAAAACTTCGTATTTCGCATATGGTTCAATTGAAGGCAATTGGAAAAGCGTTGGCGATACCTAGGGTCCTGGTTTAAGAATAAACAGTCGCTTTCGTGACTGAGAAGGAGATAAGGAGGGTAACAATCATATTGATGAAACTGCACTGTTATATCTTCTGTCTGCCTGTTAGTCTATCTGTCTGTCTGTCTGTCTCTCTGTCTGTGTGTCTGTCTTCTCGCACTCACTCTCTGTATATATGAGTTTTCCTTTGTTACCCACATTTCCCATATTATACATTCCAGTTGATTGTTGTATGAGTAATTTAATACAATATTCACAAAAAGTGAAATTACTCCTTTAAAAAAAAAAAAGGCAAATTGACAAGTGCATTTACGTTCATTAACATAATTTGTGTCTAATATAGCTGCGTATCTACTGGGTTTTTCAATATTCTGCCACTCAGAGAATATACAGTTTTTATGTTTTTAAAACCAAAGGCGGTATCAGTCAGCAGTGTCACTCTGTTTCGTAAATGCTATTCAGAGATAAACATTCATTCATTCATTCATTCACCTGTCCGCGATTTATCGCGCCTTACAATAATAGTAGTATTGTGCTTTACCTTTTCTTCCTTCATATTCTTTCTGTCCTTCTCACCTTCACAATGGAAGCCTCGAGAGGTCGATACGTAACCAAGTTTGCCTACATTAGTTCAATTTGACTTGCTAATGGGTAGCAAATCCTGGTTCAGAGTAGCCACTGGTGTTGACGCCATGAATGGACAGGCCGTGAGCGGCATATCGCGCAAGAGATTGGGAATACCGCGAACAGTGACTGCGTTATGTTGTATGGCAGAGAATGCGATAGAAGGACGTACCTTTCAGAAATGGAAAAATGACAGTTAAATGTGGTGGTGTCACCTCTCACTGTCTTTCTCTCCCCCTTTCTCTTTCTCTCTCACTGTCTTTCTCTCCTCTTCTCTTTCTCTCTCTCTCTCTCTTTTTCTTCCCTTCCCTCACCCAGTGTCCAATAGGAATGTTGAATTAAAGAGAAGATTAATTTGGTTTTCATTTGAAGATTTGATAGGGAGAGAAAGAAAGAGAGGGAGAGAGAGAGAGAGAGAGAGAGAGTGAGAGAGAGAGAGAGAGAGAGAGAGAGAGAGAGAGACAGAGAGACAGAGAGAGAGAGAGAGTGAGAGAGAGAGAGAGAAAGAGCAATAACATATTGGTGGTGTTTTCATAGTGCCCGGAGTGATTCATGTCCCCGTGGGAGACTGTGGAATGGAGGGTGACCACTATTTATGTTACAGCCATTATCTTTGGCGTCAGTGAGATATGACACCACATTAACATTGAACACAAGTTTCTGGAGCCAGTATGGACACACTAAGTGGTCTTGTCCACAGCATCCGCTCCGCTATTTTTACGGAAAATGACTATTGAAAAACTCTTTTTGTCTCTATAGCGGTGAGGAGCGGAATGGAAAGGATGCTGTAGACAATAATTATTATGCATAGGCAAAGAGTCTTTGACTTTTTCATACGTCATTTTCCGAAAAAATAGCGGAGCTAGCGGAGCGGATACTGTGGACGAGACCACTAAGGAGTAATGGACGGGCAAGGGGCAGGTAATGTTGGAAAGTTATGATGTTGATGTGCAATGATCTACTTTTACGTCATTTTTAAAATATTTAACAAGGATCAGGGACCACTGATAGAGTTTGTGCGCTGACTCTAGCGTATGAACAGCGTATACGGGGGAAAGTGAGAGGATGTTCTGCGGAACACATGCATGCTTTTCAGTTATGACAATGAGTTATAAAAATTGGTTCTATTTGCTTTTGTTGTTTTTTGTAACAAAACAGTTGTAACAAATCAAATATTGGCTGTTATCTATCCAATGAAATAGTCAAACAGTTCATGCAAAATACCACTGTCAAGCTTCAAAACATCAAACATGGATATTCACCACTCTGATGATCGTTTAAAGAGGAAAGTACTCTCTTTAAGGATGGCCCCTTAAAATAATTGTTCATGAAAAATATACAATTATGCATTTTGCATTTATTCAAGTATTTTAAATCCGCTTTGCATACAAGCATGGTACGTACTACATGGTTGCCCCTTAAAATAATTGTTCATGACACGTGTGTATATTTTTCGGCACTTACTTAAGTATTTCAAACCAGTTTTGCATATAACCAAACATGATTTTAACGACGGATCCCATTAAAATAAATGCTCCCTACAACTGTGCATATTTTTTGCATTTACGTGAGTATATTTTAAAATAAATTTCACGTTTCAGAAAATGTTGGATCGGACAAATCTTTATCTGGGCACTCGAGGGGTTAATATGAACCTTTCAAAATACGAAAAATTGTTTCTACACTTGAAAGGCGTGACTATCAGGCCTTTAAACTATTAGCTGTTGAAACATACTGTGTGTTATCTTGAGTGTTTAAGAAAGTATCAAAATCGCGGGTGTTGATAGCCTAACATCAAATTGTGATATCGTACTTTTGAAATTGCGGGGGGGGGGGGGGGTGCTCTAAGTGCCTTGTGTTCAGGGTATACTTTTCTAAATCAAAGTTATCTTCCATCTCGTTCTTGAAAATGAAGCGCTAACAAGTGTTAATAATTTCTGTTCATTATTTTCTTTGCTGAACATCAATGGTGAAAACAAAATAGCACTTGTGTATAGCATCATGGCAAATTAACCTCTGTTTATTCCGAAGACTCTGTTTTGATAACTAGAGAATTGAAATTATTTCGTCAGCATTGCAACTCATCAAGTTCTTCGTGCTTGGAAAATTTGCTGTTTGTGGTGAAACGTAGGCGAGGAATGTGGAACTGTTACTAAGAAAGTCATTGATTTTCGTAAGTACTAGTTGACCTTTATATAATTATCTGACTCAGGGAACATAGAAAAGAGATTTTTAAAGTTGAATTTCGATCAGAAAATGGGTAAATTGAGACGCAGAACGAAATTTCAACCAAAAAATCAGGAGGAAAACAAAAAGAAAATCTGAAAGAATGATTAATTAAGGCTGTTGTTGGGAGTATATCGGGAGGCGCTGTCTAGCGCTGGAGTCGCAAAAGGCTTTAAAATACGTACCACAAGCACAAAAAAGTTGGGGGACATACGTACATATAACAATATACATTATTATATCTAGTATCTTTGAGAAGCGTTATGGTTCCTTGGCCTTGAATCTCCGGTGTTGCATAGCTATTTGAGTAACCAAATTCCTCACTGGAAATTGCCTGCTTATCGAACTCCCCGTCGCGGCTATATGACGTTGGTGGCACAATGACCTCAGCGAGTATGTCCCAGACATCTATATCAACAAACATTTGTCTGGTGGCCTGTCCTTAATGTGGACCGTGAGTCAGTCTAGCATGTGCTCACTATGCATGGCTGCCAGGTAGGTATTATATTAGCTTTATTGTTGGACATCAGGAGATTTAGAAAATGTCGGTTATTGTAATAATTATAAGGTTTTAGCCATAGATGTAGTACAATAATTGTACAAAATATTGTACCGTACCTGTGGTTTAACTAATTTTGCCAGATATGTCAAAATGGAATAGAACGCCTTTGAAACAACACACAGGATGTATTTGCTTCTTTTTTTTAACCTATCTATCTATCTATCTATCTATCTATCTATCTATCTATCTATCTATCTATCTATCTATCTATCTATCTATCTATCCATCCATCCATCCATCCATCCATCCATCCATCCATCCATCCATCCATCCATCCATCCATCCATCCATCCATCCATCCATCCATCCATCCATCCATCCATCCATCCCATCCATCCATCCATCCATCCATCCATCCATCCATCCATCCATCTATCCATCTATCTATCTATCTATCTATCTATCTATCTATCTATCTATCTATCTATCTGTCTATTTATCTATCTATCTGTCCGTCCGTCTGTCTGTCTGTCGTCTGTCTGTCTATCTATCTATCTATCTATCTATCTATCTATCTATCTATCTATCTATCTATCTATCTATCTATCTATCTATCTATCTATCTATCTATCTATCTATCTATCTATCTATCTATCTATCTGTCTGTCTATCTATCTATCTATCTATCTATCTATCTATCTATCTATCACCTGCCTACTGGTTAGCAATCCCTTTAAAAAAAAAAAATGTCATTCAATCCTTCATCGTATAGAAAAACCTGGCACTAGATCTAGAAAAATCTGTTCCATCACTCTCTTGGAAAGGAAGGGGAATGGAGAAGGAAGATAATTATATAAAAGGACGAAACAACGGACATAGGAGTGATCTTTCCTTTCATGCTGTATCTAGCTGGAAAAGATGAAAGGGTAAACGGGAGTCAGAGAGTCAGAGAGTCAGAGAGAGAGAGAGAGAGAGAGAGAGAGAGAGAGAGAGAGAGAGAGAGAGAGAGAGAGAGAGAGAGAGTCAGAGAGACAGAGAGAGGAATGGTTGGCAGGGGATAAGTGAAATGATAATGAAGAGAAACCATTTTACATTTACGATGCCATTAGCGAAACAGCGATCGATGAACTTAACAAAATGACTGCCAGCCCGATAATGACTCCCAAACGTTTTATGCAGAAATGCGGACATTAAGACAGGACGCGCGCATGGGACTTGCTGTTAATATTGCGATCTTATCTCATTTTCATGTTCCCGTTGACTCTGCCAGGTGTCCGTGTCTCGCATGTGACGTGAGCATTTTGCCCAGGTTTAAAAAACTGGGACGTGGCCGCCACTCAACATAACGTGGCGTGAGGCGTGGTTAGCTTTAAAGAGTTGGACGTCGGAAATAACTGACCTGAAAAACAGTTGTCAGACAGAAACTACAATCTGTCTGCAGATTTACAAATCTGGATTATACTACAGACCCTAAGGCCAAGCTTCCGAAGAGAAAACGGGAAGGAGTGGATAGAAAGAGATGGGACGCGGATGGAAAAAGTGTCTGAGATGACGTTGTTTTCTCCAGCTGTACGTTTATCTAAGTCCGTCATCGAGCATTTCTGTTTCCTTGACCTCCCCCCGGGCAAACTAACGGCCTTCGCTAGCACGAGGGGGCGTGTGTCAAATAGGCGGAGTGTCCGCATAGGCTTGAGCATCTGCTCCTAGTGGTGGACAAGATTGTACTGTAAGAAATATGATCTTATTATGGATCGATACTACCAAGGATAGTGTGGGTAATGATTCAATTTTATTGATTTTGTTTTAAAATTTCAATATTTAAACCTCTGATCTGAAGACCAGGACATTGACTACTCAGGGCATTCAGACACTTTTCGTGTAACTCAGTTCATGCCACCAGCCTCACAGCCCACTGAGTCAGACTGTTTTGCATCGATTCTGTGCACACGAAACTCCGTGCACTAGTAAAATTAAAAACTCCATCAGCATCCGTCAAATGGCAATGATTTGCGCACGGGTTACTTTGTTAGTGAACACATCGCAGGAAGTGATAACGTCATGTGTAGGCGGAAGTGGGCTATTATTAGAAACATACATCAATATCTTATTTATCGTAAATTTCGGATCAAACGCTCTCGTGAATTTAGTCTTTAATTATAATCGCATTTACCGATTAACTCAGAAATAATAAACAGTTTTGTTGTGTATAGCGATAGGAACAATGTTCGCTATCCCATAATTTTTTGCGCCAAATTTCAGGTCGGTGCGTTGTGTAGTTTCCGAGTCCATAGGAATATTAGGGGTTTTGTTGCAGCTTTATTATATAGAGATCCGCCATGGGCCCCGCCCCCGATCAGTGCGCAAATTGTGTGCACGGTTTTTTTTTAGCGGTGCGAAGCAGACAGTGTCTCATCTCATCGTTTCTAGTGTCTTTGGTGAAACTGGCACAAGTCTGTACCGCTAGCTGATTCAATGGGAGTTCAAGTCTCAGCCAAAAGCCACGCAAAAGTAGACCTGACTCAATGCACCGTGGCTCTCAGACAAGTGATGACGTTGCCCAAAACACGTCTCGATTCAAAAGCATTTGAATTGGCACTGTGAAAAAATGTAGGTCTACTTTTCGGGGTGAAACTCTGCAAGACGAAATGTGTAAAAATTTTATGTGCCCAAAGAAAATGGATTTGCTTATACGACGGATATAGAGGAAATCACGATAGAAAGGGAAATCGAGTTTGAAAAGTATAGAACATATTTGTTTAACTTTTCGCCCCAGCAAAACACAGAAATATGCTTTAGTATTATAATAGTTTCGATACTATCTCCCCCCCCCCCTCTCCACCAGTAATCGATACCACCACGACAAGTGCTAGTACTGAAAGGGATGTGAGGAATGTTTTACATGGCAGAATGTCAACGAGGATGTTTTTTTTACTGTACGTGGATCATTAGCGTAAGCGAGAAAAACACGAGTACCAGGGTGGTATGATTACTAAATGATGACGTTATCAAACAAGCTGATGAGATGGTTGAGTGGATGACGTTAGTGTTGGCTTAATATGTCTATTAACGTATGTTACAGTGGTAAATATGGCCCAACTTGGTCATGTTCGAACTTTATTTGCCATTAATAAACAAGGATGTAAAGTCCGAAACACTGAAGGTATTTTTGACTTCCTAGATAGCTGTGTGGAGGAATATGGAACATGGTAGGGGGAAGAGAAATTGAGAGGCAAGGGAATGAATGACTTAACTGAACTAAAAGACGTTGGGCAACTGGTCACTAATAATATATATAATAATTATGTTGTCTTCGTCCGCTCTATTATCACTAGTTTTAACTCTCTTTTTCGTCTTGCCATTTCGTTCTCTCACTCTCTCCATCATTCTTTTTCTCAACCGCCCCCCCCCCTCTCTCTCTGTCTGCCTGTCTATCTGTCTCTCTCTATCTGTTAAAACCAAAATAGTGAAAATACACGACATTCTGAATTTAGAAAATCTGTCATTCCAATGTATATTTATCAGTTCTCCACGCTTGAAACAAACAGTAGGTATTATTATGTAGATATACAACCATGCCCATTTTCAATACCTGCTTATTTTATTCTTATGAAAGAGGAGCAAAAGCAGTGCAAGGTGAGATAGGTTATTATAATTATGGCTTTGTTTAGACCATTGGGTTTTCTTGGTACATGTATGGCCAGATATATTCTGAGCGGTTTCCGCTCTATTGCTCGAACGTTCACTTAGCCACTGAGTTTGGTCATTTCATCCTTGTCAAAGACTGAATCATGCACAAAAAGCAATGTACAGTATATAAAACAAATACATAATCAGCTTACTGTCTTAATATAGATAGATAGATAGATAGATATAGAGAAATAGATAGATAGATAGACAGACAGACAGACAGACAGAAGACAAACAGACAGATAGATAGATAGATAGATAGATAGATAGATAGATAGATAGATAGATAGATAGATAGATAGATAGATAGATAGATAGATAGATAGATAGATAAATAGATAAACTACACTGTCAGACAGTCGGATAGAACGATATGATCTCAAATAGTCAGACAGACAGATAGAACGCCTTGATGTGACAGATATTCAGAGAACCATACACACACAAACAGACGATAGATAGTTACAAAAGTTACACCCGACGCCTGCTCATTACCCCATCTACCAAGTCTACTACTTCTATAGTAATATGCCAAAAAGAAAAAATCAGGAGAGCTAGTGTTAATTAATCAAATTGTTTTTTGCCACCGGCCTAGACACCGTGAAATCAACACCATCCATTAGTGACTGGCGGTGACAAGCCATGGTGATCATTAGCTAGCTCGCGGTCAAAGGTCAGCTCATTAGATGTCACAACAAAATGGATGATGCAGATTGTGAAATGCAGCATCTGCAAGATTGCAGAAATAACCTGCACATTTCGCATAGTTTTAACCCGTTGGGTGTGGAGAAAGAGCTAATTAGTGTGGAAACTCGTGACCGTGTGTCAGTCTCTCTCTCTCTCTCTCCCTGTCTGCCTATCGCTCATTTCATCCATCCATCCATCCACCCATCCACCCATCCATCCATCAATCCATCCATCCATCCATCCATCCACCCATCCATCCATCCACCCATCCATCCATCCATTCTTCCGTCCGTCAGTCCACCCGTCCGTTCATTCATCATTCCTTCATCCCTCCCTCCCTCCATCCATCCATCCATCCATCCGTCCATCCACCCATCCGTCCATCCATCTCTCTCTCCCACTCTCTCTAAATCTCTCCCTCTGTCTCGCTCTCGCCTCTCATTATCTCCCATCCCCTCTCTCTTTCTGTTTGACGGTCTGACTCTTGTCAGCCTATCTATCTATCTGCCTATCTCTGTCCTTGTCACGAGTGGAGTGAGTGCAATTAAGGGGATTGCTACAGAGCGGGTGTAGAGTAAGAAGGGCTCACAGTAGACAGCAAGTTAAGCGTGCTGTTGTGAGTAGTGGGGGGGGGGGTCTGAATGAGGCGAAAGCGCTGTATAACTATCACTGCAAGTTAGAAGGCCCGACGGAGCGGACCTGTGAATAAGAGCCCATCGGGCGGACATAAAGGAGCAGTCGAGAAGACTAGTGGAACAGTCTTTCCAGTAATGACTGGTATGTAGAACGTTGATTGATTATTATGATTGATGTATTATATTATATTCGTCTATTACCATGATGTGAATAAGTATATGTGAGGAATGTGGAAGTCCTTGATATTGGATATAGCAATGTGCGCCATGAGCGATAGATGAAAGTGAGTTCATGGATTTGTAGCGCGAGTGAGTAGTGTGTACTCCGATGGAGGTGTGTTACCGTAAGATGTGTGGTGAGTGAAAGGTGAACTAGTGTGTGTACGCTTCATGGATTGTAAGGAGAGGTGGAGTGAATAGAAATGGTAGGGTATTATACCAATGTAATGTTATTCTTGTAGGTGTCGGGGACGGGCCGAAGAGCCACCTCGATGAGCACAAGTGATAGGCCAGCATAGGGCCGGAGGCCAGACATAGGCCAGAAGTGAGACTGTCGGGGCAGGACAGTAGAGGCACATAAAGTCGTGGCAGTCAGGCCACGGACAGGGACGTAGATATGAGAGTGAATGAGATACTATATTATTGCCATGATGATGGGCAAGTGAACTGATAAGTTGTATGACAATAGGAAGGTGATATTGAGAGACTGCGGTGCCAGTAAATTATTAATGTGCTATTAAGACCCTGAGGGGAGAGGCTGAGGCCGAAGTGCCTTTAGGAGTAACTACCGGATTGTGGATCCGAGGGAGAGTGTGTGTGAGAATAAGGCCGTTGTACGGCAGTTCATTTCAATAATATAATGTATGTAATTGCGCTATTATATGTATAATTATGTTTAATAAATGTGTGAGTCTGATGGATTGTTCTGTTAAGTGTTAACTTGTTTGTTCGTGATTGTTGTCCTGTCATAACTTATTACACCTCCCAGTCTGGGATTTGTGACACTGGGGGCTCGTCCGTTGTGACAGTGGGGGCTCGTCCATTTTCGTAGTATTTAGTTAGTAGTTAGTGGGCATTTGTTACTTTAGTCTTTGTCCACGTAGTACTTATCTTGTGGTAGGAATTTGTGCTATCTTTGTTCGTTGAATGAATGGAAATTTCATGATGATATGATTTATGTATATTGATGAATATGTATTGATGCATGTATTGCTAGGAATAGGTATTAATGTGTATTTAAACTTTCCAGAGTGTGTGCGTGCAGCCTGAGGAGACGAGCAGCCAGAGCTCCGATTAAAGGGAGAAGTTTTACTCAAAATTTCAAAAGTTAAGTGAAGCTGAAATTTTGTGCCCTGGATTGTGGGCTGTCCCTTTGATCTGTCTTTTTCCCTGTTTTTGCTGTTTTTGTTGTCGTTATTGATTATACGGGCGGTGGCGCGGGTTTGCTGTGGTGAGCGTAGTTTGTCCTCTTCGGGAGGTGGGCTAAATTTGGAACTTCGTTCATCACAGCGAACAGTTCTGTAGGGACCTGTATTTTTGTTTAGATTGTAGCGTCGATATCTTCTCTGTTCCGCAGGAAGACGTATTCTCTGTCCCTCTTTCTACCTATCTATAGATACGTTCTTTTTTTTCAGACTCTGTTCTTGTTCGTACCGTGTTGTGTAATCGGCGTAGTAGGTTGCATTTTTTTTTCCATTATAGTTTTTTTTTTGTAGAAGCTTTGTCCTAGTCTGGTTCGTTGTCCTTGACGTACTTGTGGTCCTTCTACTGTATTTCTTCATTCTTGTCGTTTCTATTTTCTTTTATAATTAATAGTGCTATACATTTTATAGATATAGAATTAAGTTGTGCTGTAAAGGTAAATTTCTGAATTGTATTTGAGACAACCGGGTATTGTTATATCTGGTGTGATCTCAGGTCTCTGGTCGTGTCGTTAGTTATCATACCGACAGGTTAGCCGTTTTTTTTAATACATACCATAACCATAAATCTGTGAAATGGCGGAACTCCAACAACTAATGAAGTTGGGTAAGGAACTTGGCCTGGAGGGAGAGGAGCTACGCGGCTGGATTAAAGAACAGCAGGCGGATTTGCGCGATGAGCGTGCTAAGGATAGAGAGCGAGAAAAAGAGGCTAAGGCTCAGGAGCAGGAGAGAGAGGCTAAGGATAAGGAACAGGAAAGGGAGTTTAAGCAACAGGAAAGAGAGGCTAAGGAACGGGAGCAGGAGAGGGAGTTGAAGTTAAAGGAGATAGAAGCCCAAGAGCGGGAGATAGAGGCTAGGGATAAGCAACAGGAGAGAGAGGCGCGAATAAGAATCGCCGAGTTGGAAATCAAAAAGAGTGCGCCAACAGAAACAGTTGAGCGGCAGGTACATAATAAAGGTGGCGTTAGGATTAAGCTCCCTACGTTCGACGACCGGAAGGACGACATAGACGCCTTCCTTTACAGGTTCGAACTGAACGCACAGTTGCAATGGGGGGAAAATAAGGAATTATGGGCCACGTACCTGGCGTCTCTATTGCAGGGGCGAGCGTTAACATACTTTAAAGAGCTACAGCGCGAAGACGTGCAAGATTACGATAAGCTGAAGGCTTTGCTGCTTCGCCGATTTGCGCGTACCGAGGAATACTTCCGGGAGCAGTTTAGGCGGGCACGTGCAGATACCAGGGAGGACTTTGCTGCCTTCGTCGCGAGACTAACTGAGTATTTCGCGAACTGGGTAGGCTTGGCGCATGTGGGCGCGGATTTTGCTAAACTGAAAGACCTAATGATCCGTGACCAGCTGTACGCGTCGTGCCACAAAGATCTGGTGGCTTTCCTGAAAGAGAACGAACCCGCGACGGTGCAGGAGGCGTCTAAGTTGGCGGAGGCATACCGTACGGCGCATCCGTCCAAACCAGTCGCCAGGGCGTACGTCCAAGATGCTGGGTACGTCGCCGTTGTCGAGGGGTCGCCGGCAGGACTTAGGGACAGGTCGCGTCAGCGTGGTGCCTATAGCGGGCAAGCCCAGGGGCAGCGTAGGGGATATCACCAATCACCGGCATATGGATCCGGTAAGTTTGACCGAGCAGGAGGGCTAGGTCGCGGTAATGGCCGGGGGCGAATTGTGACCTTTGCCGATGACCGACGACATAGGGACTTTAGTTCCGGTCGCGAGGGGTCACGGGGACCCAGGCCTAGGGCAGCACAGGGAGCGGAGTGTTGGACTTGCGGACGCGTGGGTCACTTTTCACGCGAGTGTAGGGCCGCGAAGTGTTGGAACTGCGGTAGAGCAGATCACATCAGCGTGAATTGCCCTGCAGGTAGGATAGCGGCGAACGTGGACAGTAGCTCCAGTCCATGTTCCCCAAATAAATTTCATCATGCGGCTGCGTGTGTTACATCGGACAACGGAGGCGGACAGTATTCTAAGTGTCCCAG
Organism: Onchidella celtica; assembly: GCA_963931925.1. Lineage (NCBI taxonomy): Eukaryota > Metazoa > Mollusca > Gastropoda > Systellommatophora > Onchidiidae > Onchidella > Onchidella celtica. The sequence continues at coordinate 17,321,280 of OZ007573.1, read as the reverse complement.
TTGTGAGAAGTTATTATCTTCCGGTGTTTTACCTTGTGGGAGAAAGATCCCCGTTATAAATTCATGTCATACAGGAGGTGGTCTTAGGGTTTATCCGGGGTTTGTTGTGGACGAACCGGTCTCGGTTTTACGAGATACAGGATCTACCGTTGTGGGAGTGCATAGGGATTGCATTCGGGATTCACAGCTTACAGGTGAGACTGTCCCGTGCATCCAATTTTCGGGGGCCATTGAGAAATTACCCATGGCAAGGATAGTTATAGATACACCTTTCCTTAGCGGGGAAGTCGAGGCAGTCGTTGGTTGTTTTCCAGGCGCCCAGCTCATCATTGGGAATGTATCACGGGTAGTTTCCCCTTCCGATGAGAACGTGCAAGCATGGTCGCAATCAAAAGGTATTGACTTTTGCGCCGCGGTCGAAACACGTCGACGGGTAACTGATAAAGATAAGATTAGACCTTTGGCGACGCCAGCGGTCAACCTAGATATCACGCCAGAGCGCTTGGCGAGATTACAAAGGGAGGACCCATCATTAAACCCATGTCTTGGGGAAGCGCGAACCGAGAAAACGAGGAGATATAAGAACGGGTCGTCCTCCTTTATTGTTCAGGCGGGCATTCTGTTCCGTAAGTATGTAACGGTGTCCTCCATTTTAAAGCAGGTCGTTGTGCCAGCGTTGCTGATCGCAACAGTATTGCATTTGGCACATGATGTCCCATTAGCGGGTCATATGGGGATAGCTAGAACCAAAGAAAGGGTTCTTAAAAATTTTTACTGGCCATCGATCCACAGAGATGTGCAGGTCTATTGTAAGACGTGCAGTGCGTGCCAAAAGACGACGCATAAGGGTCGTACACCCCAGGCTCCTCTTCAGAAGATCCCCACGGTCTCGGAACCGTTTAAAAAGGTCTCGATAGACCTTGTTGGCCCCATTCACCCAGCGGCCGATAGGGGGAATCGATTTTTCTTAACGGTCATAATGTAATGCTACGAGATGGCCAGAGGCGGTTCCTCTGCGGACCATAACGTCTGAGGCAGTCGCGGAAGCGTTGTTTGCAATTTTCGCTAGGGTAGGAATACCAGAGCAAATTCTGTCTGATAGGGGCGCGCAATTTACGTCGCAGATGATGAAGGAATTGTTCCGCTTATTCAGCATACAACCCATCACTACCACCCCTTATCATCCGCAGGCTAATGGCATGTGCGAGAGATTGAACTCGACGTTAAAGTCGATGCTGCGTAAGGTAGCTGCTGATCGCCCTAAAGATTGGGATAGATATATCCCTGCAGTGTTATTCGCGTACAGAGAGGTACGGCAGGAGTCAACGGGATTCTCGCCGTTCGAAATGATGTACGGTCGTAGTCCTAGGGGCCCAACTGATGTTCTTCGGGACATGATGACGTCGCCATCATCGGGAGACGATGAGCAGGTTTCGGTGTTTCAGTACCTTGTTGATTTAAGAGAAAGACTATCTTCAGCGCGCACTATAGCACAAGAAGCTTCTGGTATCGCTTCGAAAAGAGCAAAAGACTATAAAGATAGAGGTTCCAAACTGAGAATTTTTAAGCCAGGAGACAAGGTCCTATTGTTGTTGCCTACGGACCATAATAAGTTATTGATGACATGGAAAGGCCCTTATGTTATTGAGCGAGTAGTTTCAAAGGTAGATTACGCTATCCACATTGATGGAGCGAGTAAGGTTTTCCATGTAAACATGCTACAGAGATTTTATGAGAGACCACAGTATCTGTGTGCACAGACAAGACCAGAGGAGACTGTCTTCTCTATTGCTTGTACGGGGGTCGTAGACCAGTTGGACTGTGACGTAAGCGACACCGAGGCGCAGGAAGAGTTACAAATTCAATTGCCGGAGTTAACTGCGACACAAGGTTACAGGGACGTAAAAATTAACCCTGACCTTACGAGTTCAAGGAGTAGGGAACTTGAGACCCTGTTAGCGTCATTCCCGGATGTTGTTACGGATTTGCCGGGTCGCACTACGGTGATCCAGCACCAAATAAAGTTGACTTCGGATAAGCCAGTATTTCTTAGACCGTATCCGTTGCCTTTTTCTTCGAGAGATAGAGTCATAAAGGAAGTTGAGTCAATGTTGAAGTTAGATGTGATAGAACCATCAACATCGCCGTATTCATCACCCATCGTCCTCGTGAAAAAACTTGATGGATCGGTGCGGTTCTGTATTGATTTTCGAAGATTGAACACTATTACGGTAGGCGATAGGGAGCCTATTCCGTTTCAGGAGGAATTAATAGCTTCATTGGCCGGGTCCACGTGGTTTTCCAAGATAGATTTGACGAAAGGGTATTGGGAAATCCCGCTTACTGAGGAGTCTAAACAATACATGGCGTTCCAAACGCCCATTGGATTATTCCAATTTAAGGTCATGCCATTTGGGTTGGTAAACGCGCCAGCGATGTTTGCACGATTAATGAGATTGGTGTTGAAGGACATACCTAATGTCGTGTCATTCTTTGATGATATAGCATGCCATACGTCGACATGGTCTGATCATATTCAGACACTAACAGTAATTTTTCAACGATTACGTCATTTTGGGTTAACTGCTAAACCCGCAAAGATGGATTTGGCATGTCCAGAGATAATATTCTTAGGACATATCGTGGGTAGAGGTGTTCAGAGACCTGAAGTAACAAAAATTGACAAATTAGTAGGATTGCAAATCCCTAAAACAAAGAAACAAGTCAGAAGCTTAGTGGGAATTTTAAATTATTACAGAAAGTTCATTCCAAATTTTTCCTCCTTGTCATCTTCTCTTACTGACCTTACTAAGAAGGGACAACCCGATAAGGTCCAGTGGACGTCTGAATGTCAGACAGCATTTGATAATTTGGTGACAGCATTATCATCGTCACCCATTCTGATATTACCCGATTTTCGATCTAATTTTATCCTCAGAACGGATGCGTCGGACTCTGGTGTCGGCGCTTGTCTTCTACAGGAGAAGAACGAATGTCTCCATCCTGTATGTCATGTCAGTAGGAAGTTATTGCAGAGAGAAAGAAAGTATTCTGTGATAGAGCGTGAGTGTCTTGCCATTGTCTGGTCCGTCCAGAAACTAGGACGTTATCTCATGGGACGAGAATTTTGTATCCAGACAGACCACAAGCCACTGACATTTTTGTCGAAGAATCGTTCGTCCAGCCCACGCTTGTCTAGATGGGCATTGGCTTTGCAGCCGTATACCTTCGTTATTCAACCAATTCCAGGAACCAGCAATCATATCGCCGACTACCTTAGTCGAGCCTAGGGGAGGATTTCAGGAGCTTATACATCGGAGGACAGGAACATTGACAGGATCTGTGTGAATGAGTCGACTTTAAAATATTGACATTATAAATATGATATGAAGAATGGTTGTTAGGTTGAGTGGTTTTTGATTCTGTATTAAGTATTGTGGTTAGTTAGCTATTCATGATGTGACACATATATGCATATTGCAGGCCATATTGATCCCCATATTTTCCCCTGATTTCGGTATTTTATATACTAGGGGAACTGCTAGGTCATTTTTTTTAGTGTAGGTATTGCTCACGCTCACTCGTTGACAGTCATCTTGATGCGATTTGAAATTAATTGCATTAATTTTTTTGGGGTGGGGGATGATGTCACGAGTGGAGTGAGTGCAATTAAGGGGATTGCTACAGAGCGGGTGTAGAGTAAGAAGGGCTCACAGTAGACAGCAAGTTAAGCGTGCTGTTGTGAGTAGTGGGGGGGGGGGGTCTGAATGAGGCGAAAGCGCTGTATAACTATCACTGCAAGTTAGAAGGCCCGACGGAGCGGACCTGTGAATAAGAGCCCATCGGGCGGACATAAAGGAGCAGTCGAGAAGACTAGTGGAACAGTCTTTCCAGTAATGACTGGTATGTAGAACGTTGATTGATTATTATGATTGATGTATTATATTATATTCGTCTATTACCATGATGTGAATAAGTATATGTGAGGAATGTGGAAGTCCTTGATATTGGATATAGCAATGTGCGCCATGAGCGATAGATGAAAGTGAGTTCATGGATTTGTAGCGCGAGTGAGTAGTGTGTACTCCGATGGAGGTGTGTTACCGTAAGATGTGTGGTGAGTGAAAGGTGAACTAGTGTGTGTACGCTTCATGGATTGTAAGGAGAGGTGGAGTGAATAGAAATGGTAGGGTATTATACCAATGTAATGTTATTCTTGTAGGTGTCGGGGACGGGCCGAAGAGCCACCTCGATGAGCACAAGTGATAGGCCAGCATAGGGCCGGAGGCCAGACATAGGCCAGAAGTGAGACTGTCGGGGCAGGACAGTAGAGGCACATAAAGTCGTGGCAGTCAGGCCACGGACAGGGACGTAGATATGAGAGTGAATGAGATACTATATTATTGCCATGATGATGGGCAAGTGAACTGATAAGTTGTATGACAATAGGAAGGTGATATTGAGAGACTGCGGTGCCAGTAAATTATTAATGTGCTATTAAGACCCTGAGGGGAGAGGCTGAGGCCGAAGTGCCTTTAGGAGTAACTACCGGATTGTGGATCCGAGGGAGAGTGTGTGTGAGAATAAGGCCGTTGTACGGCAGTTCATTTCAATAATATAATGTATGTAATTGCGCTATTATATGTATAATTATGTTTAATAAATGTGTGAGTCTGATGGATTGTTCTGTTAAGTGTTAACTTGTTTGTTCGTGATTGTTGTCCTGTCATAACTTATTACACCTCCCAGTCTGGGATTTGTGACAGTCCTCATTAGCTTAATGCCCACATGCCTTTCTTTCTTTCTTTCCAATCTCAGTGCAAAGCAACAGCTCAGAACAATTCCCTGCCATATCGTGCCCTGATATACGGGACAGTCATGGCATTCACTTCACAATGCGGACTCAACGCATTTTTTGTACCTCCTTGAACCCTACGCTATCATGATACATGAACGCAATGCGTTGCATTAGAAGATAAAATAGGTGTAAAAAGAGATGTTTTACACCACAGACGCGGAAATGGAATGCTCAGAGAGCTGTGAGTACAAATTCAGACGAATGTTGTTACAAGTAGGTACGCCCAGAGAGCCTCTCTGGTACGCCCCCCTCCCCCAAGTTTTTTGCACCAGAGGTACGTTTTTAAGTCTTGTGTGACTCCAGAGCCTGAGAGCTCCTCCCGAAATGCTCCTAACAACAGCTTTAATTAATTATTCTTTCAGATTGTCTTTTTGTTTTCCTCCTATTTTTGGTTGAAAGGGTATGGGGGCAAGGTTAGGGATTCGATAAGATTTAGGGTTGAGGATAAGGACGGGATTAGGGATTGGTACGTATACGTACGCGTCCCCAGCGCAAAACGCTTGGGGTGCGTACGTACAAGTAACAACAGCCAATTATTTAGATGGTCGTCCGTCCCCATTGCAGCGGCTGCGTATTTGAGTGCTGTCAGATATTATAGTGCGTATTCTGATACGAAATTTTCAGGAGTCTGGTATGGCGAGCAGGAAGAGACAGTGTTACAATTTTCGTCCCACATTTTCCATTCATGGAGTTTTGCTGGATTTGCCATAGCCAGAATTTGAACCATTTTATCTGACTACTAGATGGAGCGTCTTCTGAAAACAAATTTTGATTACCCCCTCCCCCACTCCCCCTTTTTTCTCCAAGCAACAACAGCAATAACAACAACACAAACATGCACTACTTTGTTCTTCTGTCTGTCTTATTGTCTGTTTGTCTATCTGCCTGTCTGTATGTTTGTCTATCTATCTGTCTGTCTGTCTGTCTCTCTTTGGACTTATCATGTGACTCCCATCAACATGGACTGAAGATAAGTAAATACCCATATACATCGCACATAGGCTTAGTTTAATTAAATTCAGTCACTTTCATTAATTGTACGAAAACAATAATTTAGCTTCTACGAGCATGACTATGTACCGCTTCGAAAATTTACACTTCCTAGTACAAGAGATGGTATCTTGTACGCACAGACTAATAAATAAACCAGACTGGATTATCCCAGTGTGTGACGTCACAAAACAGCGAAAGGTCATGAACCATCCGCCACATTAGGTTTACGGTAACGACCGACGCTTCAGCATAGCTGCAATTTTGAATGACACCATTTTGACGCGAGTACTGAACGCGGAAGTTTGGTTCCGCACCAAGAAATTAATACATGTACAACCAATCTTGACAAATAAAAAGAAATTTCTACTGCAGAGAGAACTAGAATCCCAATTTCCCGAGCGGCGGCCATGTTGATTATACGGCCGCCGCTCGGGAAATTCCGTAAAAAACGACACAGCCCGAAGCTCGTGTTTCCAGTCTGGTTAATTTATAAGTCTGTGGTGAGCAGGCGATGAACGGATGTCATAAACCGAAACTACTTTTTTCCTAACTATTTCCACGGTGATAACAGACAGCTATGACGGCTTTCCGTTCCTTTGAACATTGTGTGTTAAGAACGATTTTGTTGACATAAGGATCGGGTCCTGGACTGTGTGCTGTACTGTTTTTGTTGGTCTATTATTGGAAGCTTAAGTCATTAGTATTGACAATAAAGAATGCAAGATAATGAATTTTCGTTTCACAGAAACATGTACATTATTTTGCTTTCGGCCTGCAGCTCAACCGACTTACAATTAAGAATCTATATCGTAATGCGCGATTCTGAACACTGCCGAAAAAAGGATGAATTCGCTATCCAAGGGGATAGTCTTGATTGACATCCCCACTGCATAAATGGGTAAATGGGAGTAAATCAAGAAGAAGAGGAAGAAGAACCACAACAACAACAATAACAATAAAAACAACAGCAACAACAACAAAGTAAATGATGCTGTCACTATCAGTGACAGACATTTTCCTAACCTTTTAGGCACCATAATGTATCACCAGTGATACAAAGACATTTCTCACTTGGCTGCAGTTCCCACAAGATCCAAGAACTCAGCGTGACAAAAGTTATTTTTAATGTTTTCTACAATATTCACAATAAATCAACTAAATTATCATAATAAAAAAAACAAAAAACACCTAATTTACGACAAGAACAAATTCTCCCAAAAATCAGAATTCGTCCACAAGCAGAAATAGGGGCGGTGCCTCGAGGGTTAACAAACATTACCATGGCCCCTGCTGAAAATTCTACCGATGGCTAATAAATATCTGAAATCAGGTTATGACTATGTCGTTATTATTTAAGGACATTTTTAAATTGTTGTAATATTTACACTGAGTCATTTCAATTGAGTTGAACAATAGTTCTGAAAAATATGAGATGGATGATCAGAAAGAGATGGAAGCGAACGAAGGAAATCGAAAATGCAATTATGCATAGTGGGGGGGATCATAGCGGAAAAACGGAAGAACAAGAAAAAAAAATCATGTAAGAAAACTGACTAAAAACGCTTCTCTTTTGGAGGAAGAAGAGGGAGAATGATAAGGACGATGAGACAGTGGAGAAATCGGAGGAAGACGGACATAACAGGGCGAGAAAAAAAAAAATCAACTATTATTGTTCACTCCCTGCCCTGCTGCTCATTATCTCTTACTCCCATTATTGACTCACAGCCAAGGAAGAAATTCCAACCGGTGTGTATTGCATCGAGTTCTGAATTCAAAAAAGTTGTTTACGAACATTTCATACCTACACTGATGACCCAAACAGACATTACTGCGCAGATGGCTGGCGGTAAAAATGTCTTCAGAATGCGGAAAAATGTTTCCTAACACCGCCACGGGTATGTTTGGCTCAGAATAAGATATGCAATCTTTTTACCTATGCTTAAAGTGTACTAGCTGGTCCTTGCACTCATTTTCTGTAGCGTCATTAAGAAGTCAGGTAATTTGTAAAAAGGGTAAGCTAGGACGAAAGATGACACAGAGAGAGGTCGTTACGTACGTGTTTGGAATGGAACCGGCGTTGGTGAAACTGAGAAGAAAGTATGAAGGAACTAAACTGTTAGCGATGGTTGTTAAAACGAATTCCTTTTCATATGTTATCTGGTGTTTGGTAAACACCGTAATGACGGTGTACTGAAACAAAGTGTGCACTTTTTTGACAGAAACCCAACCTAGATGCTGGCAGTGGTAAGAAACTCATCGGATGCAGCAAAGACAGGTGACGATCTTCAGAGAGGGAGTGGGTTCTTTCACTAGATGTTTCGGCGTTTAACTTCCTGACATCTCCTAGAACCCAGGCCACATCGAGGTCATGACTCTCGGTGTTCGGCATCCATCTTATTATTTTTTTCTCGAGGCCAGGATCAGGGTTTGAACCAGTACCGCTGGTTTTTGATGCAAGTAAACCAAAAATCTCTGGACAGATTTATACAGCAATGACCAGTAACCCTACATCGATATGACTACGTAGGTTTGACCTCAGCTTTATTCACATGAATGACGTAGTTGTGACGTTAGGCCGGCTGGTACGTCGATTTGATGTATGAAATCCGTCCCTAGAATGTCAACCAAACGAAATCCCGTACAAATCTGCGTCAGACTGACAGAGGGATACTGGCCTGGGAGATTCTAAGTTATGGAGGGCTGTTGACACCCTATCTGACAAGTGTTAACTCAGAATTTAATCTCTCTTGCAACAGTACTTGACAAAACTGCCCCCAAGATGCTAACAAATCACTGCGGGTTGCTCCAATCTATAATACAAATATAAATCATTATCAAACTGTAATAAATGAAAATAAAATAACCGAATTTTGAGACGCCCTTTCAGACTACAATTCCCCAATTTGTGGCTTGTTTAGAGTAGTTCTAATTCAAAGCCCTGAGAATAATGAGAAGGAAGGACCACCACCACTATTAGAGAAACAACAACAATCTCAGTGACATTTTGAAAGCAACAGCAAAAACTACATGGATAGCAAACCGAGAGTCTGATAGACACTTAAAAAAACATTAACATTCACCGACATAGTAAACACCGCACTGTCAGATCAAAGTAAAAACGTCCACTGTTTGTAAGTGTCAACAGTGTCACCCATCGATCAGTTTCACCGCAGATAAGACGACAAAAATTGATTAATAATGATGATGATGATCCCGGCAGGTAAATAATCCTGGACACCGCGTCCTTAACCACCCAGATATGTTTACAGGGGATTGGCTGAAGGAGCCAAGCAATGAAACGTCTCGATTAAATAAAAATGGAAATGGCTTATTTGTCTTGACCTTTGTAGACTTAAGAATAAGATCCACGCTGTCATGATACACTGCCACAAAAAAGTTACATTGGCAATCAAGCCTTTTACTGTAGAGGGAGAACTTGTTTTTCAGTGAAAATTAAAGATTTGTGGTCAGTATTCATGATTTAGAAAGGCAAATGAGCAACAATTGATAAACACTTTTAAAAATACTCAGATTTTTATTCCTAGAGCATTCCAATCACTCTTGATTTTGTAAATTTTTTTGTGTGCAAATATCAAGCTTAGCCAAATCTCATAAGTAACCAATAGGCCTACAGCAAGAAATGTATAACAACATCAGATTCTCAAGAGTCCAATTTCGGTAGTTATGAAAAGCAAAGTCATCGTTCGATTGTATTTCATGACTTTACATATTGCAAGAAACAGGACGACTCCAACTTGGACCGCCTCCTCTTAAATTCCTTTGGTATACTGGTATAAATATTGCCGTTTTTGTGGTAAAAGACAGTATATGACCACAAATAAAAAAGAAAAAAAAACGTCCCAAAAGTTTCTCTCTACGCCATGCTTTATCCTCTATTCACTTCACAGTGTGACCAAAATAAGCTATTAGTCGTTCTAAATTATAACCATGACAGAAGGACAGAGTACATTTCATTCTATAAGGCGATCTTGCCAGGTGAATTTGACCTGTATTTGGCGGATATCGTCTTTTTCCTTACTGGCAGATTATCCGTTTCAAGCAAGACAGTTGTGTGAAGTACGTGCTGTCACTATTTCCGAATTGAAAACAACAAAACAGCGTGCAGGTAAACACCAAACACAGTAGGAGGTCTGCATAACTGTAACACTGTGGTTTAAACATTTGTGTTGTTTTTTTAAAATTTGATTTTAATCCCCTTGACGTGTTCTTCACCGAATCGCCCATGTAAAGGGATCATTTGTCATGATAAACATGTTTTGCACTGTAACTTAGAACAGTGGTTCTCAGGGTCACATTCCTCCCCCTTTACAACCTCAGGTTTCCTGAATTCCTATCCCATTTTGAAAAGTCATCTCATAACTTTTTCATTATTATACTGTTACGTTTAAACCTGGGCCAGTGGCGTCAAAAAAATCCTGACCATGACGCCAAAACAGGTTCCCTAGTTGGCCGCAGATCGAAAGCTTTTTCTTCTTGCAAACGTCCTCGATGGCACTAGCAGAATGAAAACACACACAATCATATACTTTTACACTTGTTCTTATGGAAACAATTTATGAAACTATAAACTTCTCTATTAATTGCAATCAAATGAAAAAAGGAATACTTCTTTCAATGGATCAAGAAGTTTCTATTTGATTTAATGCTCAAACATGTTGTTAGGAAGGCCAAACTTTTCCATTTCCTCAGCTTTCCAGGGCCGCTTTACGATTTTGAAGGCCCGTGGGCTATATATTCTGTAAGGGCCCCAGTAATAATCAATAAAAGCACGAATTCCAGATTCTTCAAATCAATTTAATATTCAACTTCTACAACATAATGTCAACATTAGGCCCGCATTGATGAGTACAAGTGTAACACAACAAAAAGAAAAGAGACATAATATATTTTGTAATTTCACTCTAGAGGCCTTCTGATGGCTCTGATCGGGGACTGCCACTTCCTTACTAAAATTCCTCCACTTAGATTTGAAATTCGCTCCTTGGAGCCCAAGTGCTCCCCGTTTAAGAATCACTGAGTTCGGAGGAAACACAGGATTTAGCACTGTTATCATGTGTGTTTCCTGCAGAGAGATAACAGGCGATTATGTGTTTGAAAAGTGCTCTATGAAAAGGAACATTCTTTCTCTGTTACCTTTTGTATTTGTAAATAACAACTTGTAAATTCCTGTGGTTTTTCATGCGAACAGGTTTATTTACGTCTCTCATTCTAAAGTTGTAGTAGTTGTTTTTACATGTACGTATGCATCCAAGCATTTTGCGCTAAGGGCGCATACGTACACGAACTATCCCTGGCCGCGTCCTTAATAACCTCAACCCTAAATCTTATCGAATCCCTAGCCCCGAACCCCTACTCTCTCAACCTAAACACAGGGGGAAAACAAAAAGAAAATGTGAAAGAGTAATTAATCATAATTAATCACGGCTGCTGTTAAGAGCATTTCGGGAAGAGCTCTGTAGCTCTGGAGTCACAAAAAGGTTTTAAAATACGAACCCCAGCGCAAAAAAAAAAAACACAAAAAAAAACTTGGTGGACGTACGTACTTGTAACAATCATTCAATGTTAGACGGACATGATTGTAGCCTGATTGTCTGTCGTCTTTCCTTTCCTTTCAACAGGTATTTGCTGTTCAACACCCACAATGACTGTGGCTGGCGTCTTTATCCACAGGAAGTTTTGAAACAACAACAAAAACAACAACAACAACAGCAACCACAACAACAAAACGATTATCTTCCATGATCACTCTTGCGCTTCACCAACATTTTGCGGAAAATTAACTCATGAAAAAGTTGAGCTCAGACAAAATGGAGTGGAAGAAAAAAAGAAAGGCAAATGGCCCAAGCTTCCGTTATCAAAATACTTTTCTTTGTACACATAAAAGAGGAATTTTCTCACCGGCTGTAACATTATCAATTTAGTGCAGTGATGAAGCACGAGTATTACATCTCTCTCTCTCCCTGTCTCTCCGTCTCCCCCCCCCCCCCTTCCTTTTCTCTCTCTCTCTCTCTTTCTTTAAACTTCAACATCAATGCATTCTACGGAACAGCAAATTAATATAATACAATACTTCAAGTCAGTCATTTAAACCTACTATGGACTGTTATCTAAGTCTGTCACAGTTCAGCCGTCTCGAGACTGTCTCTGTTGTGACGACTTCAGGCATTTCTGTGATCGTTTACAAACTGTCGCTACGAGTCTCACAAACGCCTACATCTCCTGGTTTCTGTTGCCATGATACTACAGAAAAAGCCCGTATTCACCAATCTAGGTCAATTTCGCTTTCTAACACCATTTTAGAGAATGATATTATGTGCGCTATCTTTCTATGTGAGTTATAACTGTGCACGGCTAACCATTTCTTTTCGCGATCTTAATTCTTGTTTGTTCCAACGCCACGTTTTGCACAACTGAGAAATTCAACATTAAACATTTGCGGCTTTAGTTATTATAAGAAGTTAGAATAAATCGGACCTATGAAACAGCTTGATAAATGCCACCAACTAGCATCAACGTGTGAAATTGTTATACCTCTTCTACACACTTAAAAGAAGTGCAGCTCCCCCCCCCCCCCCCCCCCCCCCAGAAAATGGAAACAGAACAAACAAGAACTAAGGTCGCGCTTTGGTCATCATAAAATGGAAATGAAACAAGGAACGAAGAGGAAAGCAACGAGAATGTTTCGTTTTTTGTTTTTGGGACTTACAGTCTTTTCTCATCCCACAGCAGTGTAGGGGTCACAGCTATTACAGCTTGGTCTCACACTAATGTAAGATTTATCAACACTTCCCTATTGACTTACGAATGGGACTTATCGGGCCCGACGTGATAACACAAAAGTGACACCACGTTGATACTCTTGACCCTGGACCGCTCCCTGGACAGACCAGACCAGGGGTTATCAAGTTATGTGCCTTGTTGTTTTAGGTCTTTAGTTTAGAAGTTTCGCTGCTCTTGGCATTTACACCTCACTTTTCTTGTTTTTAGTTTTCTGGTTCTTGTTTCTCTGTGTTTTTATGGTAGGGATTAGGTTTTTTTTTTTTAGAATTTGTGCCCGGGCAGCGGCCTTGTTGGCCTGCTCTTCTCGACTTTCAACTGCCAAGGTATCTTTAAGGTGCGCAACGTGCACACTGGCCCTCCCAGTTTTTCGTTCCGTATCTGAGAAGGCTAGATGCTTGATCCTACCTACCATAGGATCAGGGACAGGAATTTCTCCCCCACCAAAACTTTCCCTGAAAGACGCATCGGTACTAACTTATTGTTCGGTCACATTTTGAGTGGAAAAGCAAGGCCCGAATAGTTTTATAAGGGAGCTAACTCAGCAATAAAAGCGATATCAATTTTATTAATAATTACCTCCCACTACATTCCCCCCGATAGCGGGGCTGGGGCGACCCGACTCGTCCATTGAGCTGAAAAAGACGACCTAGTTTTGATATCAGAGAACTGTAAGGCTGGTGGCCCACTAAGTCAAGTCGCTTTTGCGTCTGTTTTGACTCAGTGTGCAGCATCCGTCTTTCCACCAGCTGACACAAGACAGTTTTGACGCATCCGAAACAAATGAAAACAACTTGTTGAACTCCAATGATTCACATCTCATTCTAAAACCAGGAAAAATCAGACTTCATTCAGTGTGCAACCAGCCTTAGCATTCAGAATGACAGTAACACGTCCACATAATAATCTCACTAATATTTCACCAACATCCCCCCCCCCCCCTTCACTTATAGCGGCCTTGATTCTTGTTTGTTCAAACTCCAATATTTGCACAACAGAGAAATTCTTCTTCTTCTTCTTTTGTAGTTGGTCCGTCTATAAGACGTTAAACGCTTTCATCGTTTAGTCCAGCCTGTAATGTCCGTGAATAAACTTTGCCCTTTTTGTGGCTGTTTTTATAAGTGGGTACGCACACCAACCATTTGGCGCTAGGGGCACGTACATAATCGTACCTATCCCTAAGCCCGTCCTTATCGTCAGACCTAAATTTTTTCGAATCCCTGACCATGCCACTTACTCCTTCGACCAAAAAAAGAGGGGGATCTAAAAAAAAAAAAAAGCAAAAAAAAACAAATCTGAAAGAACAATTAATTAAGGATGTTCTAAGGAGTAATTCGGAGGAGCTCTCTAGCTCTGGGGTCACAAAATATTTTAAAATGCATACCCCTAGCGCACAAAACTTGGGGGACGTAACAACATTTGCCCTTTATTCATTCATTCTCTGCCTGGAAGTGTACTTATGTAAGCGTCTGTGAACGAGTGCCCATCTCCCTTCAGCAGGCACATTCATAATTATGTGACCGTCTGTAAAATCTTATTTTAACGGTGTGCCTGTATCTTTAATATATTATTTGATTTTATAGAAATTTCAGTTACTGAAATATCCTTTGTATTTTTGTTGGTGTACCTCACAATTTTGAAAACAATCTGTGAGTGTGTGTGCGTATCTCTCCCCCTCTCTGTCTCTCTTTCTCTCTCTTTCAGTCTTTCTCTCTGTTTCTCTCTCTCTCCCTTTCAGTCTCTCTCTCTCCCTCTCTGCGTCTCTCTATCTGTTTTACTTTGCGTATGTCGGTCTTCCAGAGCACAATACTCCACATTAAACTTTGCATCTTTTAAAAGTCTACCATCAAGCCCTACATTCAGAAACACAGGAATAAGAGCGATCTTTCACTAGAACAGTTCCACTGAGCCCACGTACACTGGGTGAGTGAGTAGGCTGTTCTTTTGTGCTCAGACATAACAATAGAACAACGGTAGTCCAAAAACCTGTATATGATCTACATCACGTCAAAGGTTCATTCAGAATAAATATGTGGACCTGGTACAAGCCGGGGTTTTCCCAGCATTACCTTGTCGAATGTATTACCCTGTGCCATTTCTTAAATAAACACACGAGGCTGAGGTAATAGTAGTAGTTTCGTACAAAGCCAGAATGTAGCTACAACTATAACAGCATCATCGACAACAGTGACAACAGGAACAAGAGCTAAAGTCTAAAGTATCTTTGTCTCCTTGTCCATATAATTCACCACAGTGGATTTTTATGATTCATTTTTGTTCCATAGCTTTCGACCACAAGGCATCCGTTGTTTTTGATGTAGTCAGCCCTCTTCACACTGGATTTGACGTATTCCAGTTGTGCATATAGCGCTTTTCTCAATGGAATAATATTCCAGCAGTGCATATAGCGCTTTTCTCAATGGAATAATATTCCAATAGTGCATATAGCGCTTTTCTCAATGGAATAATATTCCAGTAGTGCATATAGCGCTTTTCACAATGGAATAATATGCCAGTAGTACATTTAGCGCTTTTCTCACAGGAATAAAATACAATAGTGCATATGGCCCTTTTCTCACTGCAATAATATTCCAGTAGTGCACATAGCCCTTTCTCACTGTAATAATATTCCAATAGTGCATATAGCCCTTTTCTCACTGTAATAATATTCCAGTAGTGCATATAGCCCTTTTCTCACTGTAATAATATTCCAGTAGTACACACAGCCCTTCTCGCACAGGAATGGAGTGTACATAGCCCTTTTTTTCACTGGAATAATATTTCAATTGTAAATATATATCCCTTTTCTTACAGGAATAATACTCCAGTAATGTATAGCCCTTTTCTCACTGGAACAATTTTTCAGTCACGTATATTGCTCTTTTCTCACTGGAATAATATTACGGTAATGCGTATATTATTGATAATATAATAATATGAAGAAAGGGCTAAATCAGCTGTAAAAAGAAAATCACACATTTTTCCTATAATGGTGTTCTAGTTCTTTTTCCCCAGTTTCTCAGGCATTTTCTGTTTCCAAATCCTCTACCTTAAATTTTTACGTTCAGTTTTCTTGTCAGTCATTTATTACTGAGTGGAGCTGTGCATCCAGCTTTCTCCTTCTTTGCTTTTTAATTCTTTTTTACCAAACAGTTTTATCTCAAAGTCAATGTCTCTTTGTGTTTGGGCTCCGGCACTGACGTGCACTGAGAGGGGGCGTTGGACCATAACACTGCGGTGAGTCGAACACGCCTGAGCGATAAAATATCTAGCATCAAAGTACGGCGGGGAAATCCAGGTTTACATTCTCTGGAAATAAAACAAATAAACTACTCAGGCCCTGTTTAGATTTCCCAACACAACGATTCACCCAGATGCCGTCCTGGTAGAGAGAGAGAGAGAGAGAGAGAGAGAGAGAGAGAGAGAGAGAGAGAGAGAGAGAGAGAGAGAGAGAAACAACCCTCCGTTGTGTCTAAGAAAAACAGTTAATACTAAAACCTATAGTGGCACGCTACAACAGGCTAGCAACCGGGCTGGATTAACCGTTTAGCAAAATAAGCACTTGCTTAGGGCATCAAAGCAACCCGGGGGAGGAGGGGGGGGGGGGGAGAGGGGTTACCACAGAAATTTTCATTGCCAGATTTACCATGTACTAAATGATGCAGCTGAACCAGGGTCCAGAAAAAGATCCCCCAACCCCCAACAATAAACACAATCTTCCATCTTTCTGTAAGTTTTGTTTCGTTTCCAAAAAATATAATTTTATTTTGTGGATTAGCTCTTGTTTATATTTTGAATGACATAATAATATACAATATGAGGGAGCCAAAATCGTTTAGTGCTTAGCGCCATTACAGGTCTTAATTCGGCCCCTGGCCAGTAGTACAATATAGCTGATAAATCGTCGTGTGCGGACATCCATTTCTGAATTGTCAAAGATAGAATAACACGCTTAACAAAAACTGAACAGTCAGGGATAAAAGCTTTGGAAGCAGTTGGACATTCTGTACAAAGCATAGCGTGGGTCCCTGGATATTTCACTTTGCGCAGTAAAAATACTATAAGATTATATAAAATTTGATCAGCGTCAAGTTGAAAAAAAAATCTGGGAATCGACAGGGCAATAGAACAGACTAGAATAAAATGAAATTAAATAAATATGATTAAAGTAAACTGAACTAAACGAAATGATCTAAACTTAACTAGTACAAACTAAACCAAACAAAGCCAAACTGAACTAAAGTGCCCTCTAAACTAAACAATATTTAACATTTTGTCGATTATGCAATTAAGAGACGTAGTTGAGGAAATCCTGTTTGGACCACAACCATGTTTATCTACACGTACAACATTCATAATACAAGAGAGCTGTGCATTTAAACACAAAATAGTATCGTGCTGGACGTTGTATTTGTTGTGTTCGAGCCGTAAATTTGGTTTCTGATAGGAAACAGATGTTTCCGGGAAATAGAAAAAAAAAATCCCATTTACCTGAGCTTTTTCACCTTAACCCTCAAGTTCCAGGACATAGAACGACGTATCTAAAACTTCTGAAACATGCAAACTTGATCAAGTAAAATGGTCAAATTATTGCAAAAATAATATAAAACGATGCGTTGATAATGAATTAGAATACTGAGTTGGGTGACAAGTTGGTCTCAAGGCAAAGTGCTCGCCTGTCATGTCCAAGGCACCGGGTTCGATTCCCGGTCGGTGCAGGCATCTTGGACCTTTGGGGGGAAAATTCCTGTCCCCCATCCTACGGTAGGTAGGATGGAGCACCTAGTCATCTCGGACAAGGACGAAAACCTCGGAAGGCCCGCCTGCAAAGTTTGTGCACGTTAAAGATACCTTAGCAGTTGGAAATCGAGAAGAGCAAGCCGAGGCAGGCTGCTGTCCGGACAAAAGCACACCAAAACATTAACAAGAAAAATAAAACCAAGAAAAGCCAGGTGTAAATGCCAAGAGCAGCGAACCTCCTAAAATAACCGAAAACAAGAAGCTCCGCACAAGATCAATGGAACGCTGGGTAGCGAGTGATAAGATTCAAATAAATATGAGACATTGGTTACTATTGGGTTAAAAGTCACTCATTTAGTCTTGTTTATCTTCTGTTTCATTCTTGACAACATACACTCCGAATACACCTGAACAGTATGCTGGTGTTAGAGGCAATGAGACAGCCGATCTACTTGCCAGCAACGCCGCTGTCCGGGGAGACCTTCTGCACGACAGCAAAGAGCCTCCGATTGCGAGAGGCAGAAGACACTGAGGGTGTCCCCTATCGATAGAATGATTGAGGCGGGGTGCAGACGGGGTGAGGGAAGGATGTCGGACAAGGCTGGACGAACGCGGCGAATATGGAAGCAGCTGGGCACTGGGACCACAAGCAGGAAAACCCTAGAGTAGATTTTGGAGCGGGGAGAGCAGTACTTATGGGGATGCCCGGTGTGCTTGTCACCAAACCAAGGTAAACCAAAACCCAAACAGTGACTCTCGAGCAGGTTCTCGGGGAACAGGCTTGGGCGAGATTTATAAGGCTAATAGTGCACTTAATCAAGACTGCCTCGCGTCAGTTTTGACTCAGACCAAAGATACTAGAAATGATGAGATGAGTCAACAGCAACAACAATACAACAACACACAACATCATCATCATTATCATCAACAGCAGCCATCGGTGTGAAAATCTGCAGCGTGACCTCATATAGCAAACGCAGTCCAAAACGCTATACATCGTGCAGCAGCGAGAGAGAAAAAATGAACACGTTAAAACGACAAGTTGGCACGCACGAGAAAGCGCCACCCAAGCATGGAACTAACAACAGTCAGGTTCTAACGAGGGACACATTCCGCAAATCTTGCCCGTGGAATCCTGGACCGGAAATGACACATTATGGTATCCCGGATGAGGAGAATTTTGTGGGGTGTAGTAAGTGAAAGCTGGCACCGGGAATGCACACCTGGGATGCGGAACTCAAGTGTAAATTGGTAAACAACGTTAGTAGAGCAAGGGTGTGCCTTGCAGATATGTTATTTTGTAAATACCGTGCAGACATGACAAATGAAACAATAATGATGAAAAGTATTTATGAGAAATAAAGGTATTTATTTAGGCTGTTGTTATAGGCACGTACGCACCCCAAGTGTTTTGTGCTGAGGGCGCTACGTATACAGACTATCCCTAACCCCGTCCTTATCCTCAACTGTAAGTCTTCTCGAATCCATAATCTTAACCCTTACCCTTTCAACCAAAAAAAAGCAGGAGGAAAACAAAAAGAAATCCTGAAAGAATAATTAATTAAGCCTGTTGTTAGGAATATTTCGGGAGGTTGTCGGGAAGAGCTCACTAGCTCTGGAGTCACAAAAGGCTTTAAAATACGCACCCATAGCGCAAAAAATTTGGGGGACATACGTACTTGTAACAATATCCATTTGTTTATTGTAACTAAAGCAGCGCTGTTAGCTGAATGAATGTTTAGTAAAGATCGTATCGTTGAAGAATGGAAAGGCGTAGTTCACATAGGGCCACTTTTTCCAGGCTTTGCAGTGAAGTGGGATTGTCTAAAAGTCACCTAAATTAATATATTTTGCAGAATGGCATGTTCAGTATAAAGAGTTAACGTCTCTTGGTTAAACCAACAGTACTTTCAAAGAACAAAAAGTCATTATAATTACTGGGGGAACAGTTTATATTTCAACTCTAGATTTTCCAAAACGCTGCACGGACCAGCAACCAAGGACTGGAAGAAGAGGACGATCAGGAAGAAGAATGCAAGACGACATAACACATAGAAGAGGAACATCACGGATGAGGAAAACATCAGACAGAAATGAACGGAAATCATTATCTGAGGGCGCTACATCCTGCACTGGATGAAAATGCGTAGGTGAAAAGTGAAACATTTTACTATAGCTAATGTACGACCAAGGTCATTGCACACCAAAGAGTGTGTTTGCCAGGTTTACAATTTATCGACGTTTATTGTGATATTTGTTGCTTCCAGGAAGCAACGGAAATGTGGTTTCCTAGAAGAATGCTTCGAATTCCATGGACTGCCAGGAAGACAAATGAAGAAGTGTTGAGACAAGCAGATGAAAAGAGGACACTCCTAAACAAGGTCAGAAAAAGACAAGGAACATTCTTTGGACATAATATAATGAGAAGACCAGGATGAGAACATTTAGTAACAACAAGGAAATTCAGTGGAAGAAAAAGCCGGGGACGACAACGCATAAAGATGCAGGACGACCTAAAGGCCTGGCTGGGAATGCACACCACCAACGACGTCATCAGGGCTACGGAAAATCGCGAGAGATGGAGGATCATTCTCGCCAACGCCTGCCGGCAGGGCACTTAATGAATGAATTGTGATATTTCTGTACATTTTCTAGTAAGAAAATGATCCGATTCAATGTTCTTGGTGGTTTAAACCAAAGCATAACGCGGCCAGTAAACTTTACATGCTGATGAAATATCATTATTCCGTAAGCAGTCAAAAGAATTTTATAGCAAAATTTCGTACAGAGTCATAAAAGTAAAAGCGACAAAACTCACTTAGTTAATGACTGCATTAAAGTTTGTCGGTCAAGGGTAAAAAGTTGGACGCCTTGTGGGAGACACCCATGTTAACAGGATCTCAGCTGCCATAGAATACTTCAACCTGACGTAATTCACACCCAGTTTCGGAAAAAAGTACATTCGAGGAGGTGCAGCCGAATAAATCAGTTTACTCAAACTTTAGATTGGAGTGATTTAGGAAAGAAAATCAGACGGAGAGGTCTCCAGCAGTGTCTTGACTACATCCTGTTGCTATTTTTAATGCTGATTCATAAGATAAGATGATAAGATGAGATAAGATAAGATATAGTTTTATTATCATGTTGTCAGAAAATTTGTGGTCATAGCAACAGCAACAGTATTACAGTAAAATACAACATCTAAGGCATGCAGGTTTTTAACGCATACCACACACACGCACACTGCTCACACAACATTACCAGCAGTTTATAGTAATAACTCCCCCCAAAATCTAGGACCTTGCGATGTATTGCCAAACTGTGCCAAGTTTGAGAACATGCCTGAGCTGCTTGGCGCTATAGTCGAGCTCAGACTGTCATTTTTTTCTTCTCCGTAAAGTGCCCGATGGCGCCTACATGGTTCGCAATGTTTCAGAACTTGGGCTCTTTCTTAGACACACAAACAATGGTTTTACTGTATTGATTGTGTAATTTGTTGTCTCCATGCTGAAAGAGAACAAGCGATTCCTTCTTGCTATCCTCTGTTTATGTAAGAGTTGCCTTTGAACTGTGTTCAGGTGATCTGTGGCATTCGATTTTAATGACATCAGATCAAGCCTATTCGGTGGAAATTGAACAATGAACTTATAGTCCGTTCACCGAGGCGTGATCACGGTGTAGTCGGATTTTCTCAGCTATTACGAAATACAGCGTCCGGAATTTTTGCATGCAGTGTTACATTTATCATGACCCTACAAATCTTGAATTTGAAGTCTCTGCACAGCTGCACCGTTCGTTCAAAGCGGCGAATTCCTTTGATCCTTACTTGAAATCCCTCTGAATCCCTGTCATTGTAAGAGCATGGCCTTGTGGGTACAATGATCAGGCTTGCGGACTTGGGTTAGGGTCATCACAAATCTAAGACTTCACGCCAAATTACATTCAAATATCATCGACGGTTGCAACGCTGCGAGGAGTTTTCTGTGATCATGCCTCGGTGAACGGACTATAGTAAAGCCCGAGAGAAATGGCAAAACACTTTTTTGTTCTAGTCTTGAATACTGCAGCAATTAAACACTAAAATTCAGACCCCCTTCCCCATGCAGTTAGTGAACAAATTAAGAAAAAAAAAAACCAACGCTCAGGAGAGCGAAACTACAGAGGATCTACAGAGCACACGAAACATTCGTCAAACAGGTGTTTAGGTCCTTGACTTCCTTTCCCGCGGAGCCGAAACACATGTTTGACGGGAGCTCTCTTCCACTTATAAATATTAAATATCTAAAGAACAATGTACACACACTTGAATTATTAATACAATATCGATTAAGACACATCCAAGATTTATAGCTGAAGGTGAAGAGGACAGATGTGTAATTCTTCAACTTATCGCATGTGTTCAAACTGGAGTCCATTCTGGGTCTCATACTGATCAGAACGGCAGTTCAGTAGAGTTGCAAACTACATTAAACATTTTTAATATGTGTATAACGTTTTTGAGATTCGCCGCATGATTATTTTACTTGAATAATGATTGTTGATTAAAATACCCAAAAAAATACGAGCAATTATTTCCTTATCACAAAAAAAAAAAAAAATGACAGATCTTAATCTACTTACGTGTCAACAGTGAAATTATAGTATACATGGAGTCTCTTTGTTGTTAAACCGCAAAACCGACTTCGGATGTGGTTCTAGACGTAATGAGTTCAAAATAACGACAAGCGGACATAAACAAATACCTTTTCCCAAACCCATCAACATGCAAATTTGTTTCAAAGTTCAATTCGTGCTCAGATTTCAAGCGTGCATTCATTCTTTCTGACACAGTTACGTTACTCACGGTTCGGTGTCCTACACTATCCTTCTTTCCCAGAACATTCCATTGCTGGGAGTTACCCCTCAGGTGATCGGGGTTGGGATGGGATGGGTGTAAGTGTAGGTACTGCTTTCCCTTTCCCCATCAGTTCCTTACAGCCTAACTACTAATGTTTGCAGATTGTGCATATGTGCGCTCGTATGTGTATGCCTGCATGCGTTTATTTCTTCACACACTTCCTTTTGGAACGGTATCACAGAACGTTTCTGTTTTTATAAAGCGACTCACAGACAGACCAAGGGAGCGTGGGGGTGTCTCTGTTTGCTGTTCAAACGCCATGAAACCTGTTACTCCCCATAGTGCAATTAGTTATAATTTGAAAGAGTTCTTTCTTCATAACAAGAGTGAAAGATCGGCAGAGGAAGTGCGTTAATTGAAAACACTCCCATTTTCACCCAATATTTCAAAACGAACCACACACCAAAATAATAATAATAATAAACAAGACAAAAATAAAAGTTGCCATCTCAGTGGTTTCCAGCACAATAAAATTTATGGTGTGATAAAATTCCTCTAAATTTCGATATTTGATGAAATCATAAAATTTTAATTAACCCTTTAAGTGGCCAGACATAGAAAGCATTATCCTAAATTTCTGAAATGTGCAAATCAGAATTAAAGTTGTCAGACAATTTATACAAATATTTTTTTATCACCACACAAAAAAAGAGTATTTGTTGTTAAATTGGAAAGTATTCCAAGAATGTCCTACGGGACGCCAGGTGAAATGTTTCAAATTTGGAACACCGGGCGGAGCAGGAGGGTTAAATTAATGTTGAATTGCTGAACAACTATTGAAACCGAGGGAAGAACATTAAAAAAAAAAATATTATATTATATAACAGCGGTGACCAAGTCGCGGCTGGCAAGCCACATGCGGTCTCTGACCGTCAGTATGCGACTCGTGAAAATATGTTGGCTGAGATTTAATGTGTTCAGTATAGTTGAAACAATCACCAGTCAAGATTTTGAAAATATTTCGCATATATGCGTACTTTGTGATTACTGAAACTAACATAAACTAACAGTTTTAAAAACTGCACACATGAGTAAATATTGTTACATACATGCATTTCTTAATAATTATCTCTATTAAATTTTTGCAACAAAATGTGTCTGTAAAAAAGACAAACGCGTGTGTAAATTTTGTTCATTATGTTATGGCTCTCGAACATTTGAAGTTCATCTTAATATGTGGCTCTTACCTTAAGCACTTTGGCCACCCCTGCTATATAAATCTGTGGTCAACTATTTCTATTGGATGATCCCCTAACACGCTGAAAGCTTGGGGTTTTTGTCCCCCTGGGTATTCTGAAGGACTCGGATGGAGTGGAGAGCATGAACAGGCAGAGTGGTTGGGTTCGCCGGTGTGTAGACTGTCGTCATAGTGTTTTGCTTCTCGCATAGTTTTGTTGTCTTGAAGATTGTAGGTTTTCACATCCGGAAGTTTCCAAACGAAATGCAATGGCACTTGTCCGAATATTTTCTACTGAGTAAATTTGTAAAATACTGAAAACAACAACAAAAACAACAACATATTTTTCTTCGGTAGTTTGAAGTTATGTAAATGTGTGGAACGTAGAAGGTATGGAGTGGGTATCTATTAATTATTTTATCCCAGACAAACATTTTTCTTGAAGCAAAGCCTATTTATTCCCCGGTGATTACAAGTGTGCAGGTTTTCATATCAGTATCAGATCAAGCCTATTCGGTGGAAATGAAAACAAGGAACTTAATAAAAACACAATAAAATGACAAAAGACTTTTTTTTTTTTTTGCTTGTCTTTAATATTGTAGCAATTAAGTACTAAAATTCAGACCCCCGTCCCCATGCAGATAGTGAATAAATTTAAAAAAAAAAAGAAACTCTCAGGAGAGCAGCACTACAGAGGATCAACACAGCACCAGAAGCTTCCGTCAAACAGGTGTTTCGGTCCTTGACTTCCTTTCTGGCGGAGCCGAAACACAGTCATGTCGGACGGAAGTTCTCTTCCACTTATTTAAAATGTCTTTAAAAAAAATGTATACATACTTTGAATTTTTAAGTTTTCGAATAACGAAGATTGACGCTTGCCCCGAGATTTTTCTCTTGAATGATTCAGTAAATGAAAGTTCGAGTCTCCTTTATTAATAGGTATTTTAAAAGAACCTTTGGGAATGAAGCGTTATGGAACAGAGCGGATCAATAAGTATAATATCTAAGTCAAGCGGGCTTTTTTTTTTTTTTGCTATCCCATAATTTAGTCCCTTGCAGTGTCACTTAGTGGTATTGTCCACAGCATCTGCTCCCGCTCCGCTGTTTTACGGGGAATGAAGTATGACAAAGTAAAACACTCGCTGCCGCTGTATACTTGCCCACAGGATCCGTTCCGCCCCGCTCCTCACCGCTAGAGAGGCATAGAGTGCTTTACTTTTTCATACGTCATTTTCCGTGACATAGCGGAGCCGAACGGATAGTGTGATTTGAGGTCTTTATTTTAGGAGGTTCGCTGCCCTTGGCATTTACACCTCACTTTACTTGTTTTATTATTTCTTGTTCTGGCGGGGGGGGGGGGGGGGATGATATGGATAAATTTTTAATCTATTAATTTCAATTTTGCCCGGGCAGCGGCCTTTCGGCCTGCTCTTTACGATTTCCAACTGCCAAGGTATCTTTAACGTGCGCAACGTGCACACGGGCCCTCCGAATTTTTTCGTCCTTATCCGAGAAGACTAGGTACTCGATCCTACCCCCCAATAGGACCAGGGACTTGAAAATATGAGAAAAATCCAATTTCCAAGAACTACTCGATCCTACCCCCCAATAGGACCAGGGACTTGAAAATATGAGAAAAATCCACTTTCCAACATGCCTGCACTGCCCGGGTTTAGAACCCGGGACCCTTGGCATGAGAAGTGAGCACCTTGCCTCTAGACCACCTTGTCCCCGAACGGATACTGTGGACAAGACCACTTATATATACTGGCGTGTCACGGGAAAAGGCCGTACAATAGGCCAGCCAAGATCAAATTCTATCTTTAACGTCATTTTATAGAATGAAATTAATGGTCTGTATACCTTTCCATTAGATGGACATTTTGTACGACTTTTCGTTTGATCAATCATAGAATGGAAACGTGAACGAAGAATGAAGTGGGTACACCGACAAAATGTTTCTTTACTTCTCTTTTTTGAATGAGTATCCTGTAAAAATAGTTTTCGGCTTATACGGTCTTTGTCCATACTTCGGCAAAATGACCTATTCAACCATAGAAGAAACTTACGTGGGCTGTCCAGAGTTTTCGTCCTTATCCGAGAAGACTAGGAGCTTGATCCTACCTACCTTAAGATCAGAGACAATATTTTTTTCCTCAAAAAATTCCAACATGCCTGCACCGATCGTGGATCAAACTCGGTACTTTCGGCATGGGAGGCGAGCACCTTGCCTCTTGTCTAACGTGTTCCCAGGGCTATCATAATATAAGGTTCTAAGAAACACTGAAAGTCTGGTAAGGGATGGGCAGGTTTGGGGGTGGGAAGTGGGGGTTGGGAGGCAGGTGGGTTGAGGAAGGAAAATATATTGGAAATGTCCCAAACCCGTTTGAATCACTCTGCCAATCCTTCTCTTCTGGTTTAATTGTCTAGTCTGTTTTTGGTGGGTTTTTTAAATGTTTTTTTTAATGTGGTTTTGTCCACAACATCCGCTCCGCTACTTGTACGGAAAGTGACGTGTGAAGAACTCTCTTTGCCTCTATAGCGGTGAGGAGCGGAGCGGAGCGGAATGAATGCTTTGGACTAATACACGGTGGCAAAGAGTGTTTACTTTCTTACACGTCATTTTCCGTAAAAATATCGGAGCGGAAGCAGATGCTGTGGACAAGGCCACTTAAAGTCTGTCTCATAGTCTGAAAACGAAACAATCTTGTCCAAGGTACAGTTACTACAAATCTACCGTTAACTTGCAGTTAACAGGGTAAAAATCAGTAATTAATTAAAAGTAAGATAAATGTTGCGTTATATGTGTGCTTACATTAGAATAGATATATAAAAAGATAAGATAAGATAAGATAAGATAAGATAAGATAAGATACATTTTATTCGTCCTTGTACAAGGAAATTTGTTTTGATTATTGAATACATAACAATACAGTTACAGAAGCAGAAAGTATGATACATAGCGCGCACACACACATATATACACACACACTGATAAATTAACTAAATTAACAAAATTAACAGTGCACACAATATGCTTCCCTAACTAAAACACATTGACCTGACACGCAGGACATAATTCAACTGTGCACAGATTACGATCAAGATGACGACATTATTGTAACATCCTAGTTGATGATGGAATAAACGATTTAAAGTAGCGCTCAGTTTTAGTTTTCTTTGACAACAGCCTTAAACTTCTTACAGATCTTATATATTCCTTGTTCAGGGGATGTTGGGGGTCATTTATAATAATATTAGCTTTTTTAATACAAGCACCAGTGTACAGCTCATCAAAATATGGCAGATCACAGATACAAATTTTGGATGCTTTTTTAATTAAATTATTGATCTTATTTTTATCTTTTTGTAAGATGTTTCCTCCCCAACAGACAACTCCATAGATCAAAACGCTCTGAATAGCCATGGTGTAAAATATTTTCAGAATGCTTTTGCTAACTTTTAAAAAGCGGAGCTTTCTGAGGAAATACATGCGCTGGTTGGCTTTCTTGTATACATATGTTACATGTGCATGCCAGTTAAGCAATGAATCAATAGTAATGCCAAGATATTTGGCCTCTGTGACAATTTCAACCTCTTCATTGTTGATAGTAAGAGGGCAAACAGGATCGTTGTTATTTTTCCTAAAGTCAAAAACAAGCTCTTTTGTTTTCTTAACATTCAGTAGAAGATAGTTGTTATTACACCAATTACACCAAAACTGATTTAATATGAGAGAGTAAGTGAGAGGGAGAGAAAGAGAGAGAAAGGGGGGGGGGGGAAATGTGAGAGGGAGAGAGGGAAACGCGAGATAAAGAGAGAAAGAGAGGGAGAGAGGGAAACGCGAGATAAAGAGAGAAAGAGAGAGAGAGGAGGGGAGATTGAAAGAAAGAGAAAGATATAGACGGGAGAGCACGAGAGAAAAACGGGAAAGGAGAGTAAGAGAGAGAGAAAAAGACAGAGAGGGAGAGAGAAAGGGAGAGAGAGGGAGATAGAAAAAAGGCAAGAGAGGGAGAAACAGATAGAGAGAGAAAGAAAGAAAGAGAGAGGCAGAGGGAAACCTAAGAGATTGTGTGTGTATGTGTGAGAGAGAGAGAGAAAGGGAGAAAGAGAGAGTGAGAGAAAGGGAGAAAGACAGAGAGAAGAGAGAGAGAGAGAGGGAGAGAGAGAGAGAGAGAGAGAGAGAGAGAGAGAAATAAAAATGAACAAATTCGAGAAATCCGATGCTTATTCTTCCGATGAATAGTAACATAAACCTAAGTAAAACCAATTGAAGTCCTACCTATGCATAAAACATGCGAAATTCACGCGAACTGTGAATAATACTCTTGAAAGACTAAAGACTTATTCCAATTCCAAAAAAGTGGCGCGATGCTCAGGAATTCCACCCTTCAACATGGCTGTTGTTATAAGTACGTACGTGCCCCAAGCGTTTTGCACTGGGGGGCGCATATATCTGTATACCTATCCCTATTTTCCGTCCTTATCCTCAGCCATAAATCGTATCTAATCCCTAACCCTGCCCCTTACCTTTTCAACCAAAAAACACAGGAGGAAAACAAAAGAACACCTGAAAGAATAATTAATTAAGGCTGTTGTTAGGAGCATTTCGGGAGGAGCTCTCTAGGTCCGGAGTCAAAAAAACTTTAAGATACGTACCCCTAGCGCAAATAGCCTTCGTGGACGAACGTACTTGAAACAACACATTTCTTCAACATACCAGAGTTTGGTCTACTTCGTCAGGGTATGATGTGATTCCTCAAGTATCTTCCCATCCACGGGTGTGTTCCCTTTGTGGTTCTTTGCATCTTGTAATTTTTTAATTGTTTCCCTGTGTGAGTGTGTGTGTGTGTGTGTGTGTGTGTGTGTGTGTGTTTTCTGCTTTCACAGTGCCAGAAAAATGGAAAGGTGTGGTAGGTAGTGAGAGGAAAGGGTTGGGGGGTAGGGGAATGGTGGCTTGGAGAAAGAGGGGGTGTGGTGGTCGTGGTTGTTTTTTTTTTTTTTTGGTATGTGTGTGTGTGTGTGTGTGTGTGTGTGTGTGTGTGTGTGTCAGATTCTCATAATGCCAGAAAATGAAAAGAAATGAGGTGCGGTGTGAGGAAAGCGGTGGGGGTTGGGAATAGGGTGGGGGGGGGGGGGGCTCTCAGAGTGGTAGATTCTAACAGTGAGGGAAAAATGGAAAGGAATTGGGGAGGGGGGGGCGGCGTCAGTGTGGGGCTTATGGCGGGGGAGGGGGGAGGAGCGTTTTTCACAGCGCTGGAAAATGAAAAGGTGTAGGGTGTAGTGTGAGGAAGGGGAGAGAGCAGGTTTTCACAGCGCTGGAAAATGAAAAGGTGTAGGGTGTAGTGTGAGGAAGTGGAGAGAGCAGGTTTTCACAGCGCTGGAAAATGAAAAGGTGTAGGGTGTAGTGTGAGGAAGGGGAGAGAGCAGGTTTTCACAGCGCTGGAAAATGAAAAGGTGTAGGGTGTAGTGTGAGGAAGTGGAGAGAGCAGGTTTTCACAGCGCTGGAAAATGAAAAGGTGTAGGGTGTAGTGTGAGGAAGTGGAGAGAGCAGGTTTTCACAGCGCTGGAAAATGAAAAGGTGTAGGGTGTAGTGTGAGGAAGTGGAGAGAGCAGGTTTTCACAGCGCTGGAAAATGAAAAGGTGTAGGGTGTAGTGTGAGGAAGTGGAGAGAGCAGGTTTTCACAGCGCTGGAAAATGAAAAGGTGTAGGGTGTAGTGTGAGGAAGTGGAGAGAGCAGGTTTTCACAGTGCTAAAAAAATGGAAGGGCGTGGTATGAATTGTCCGGAAAAAAAGGGGGGGGGGGGTGGGGTGAGGCAGATCAAGAGATCAATTGAGTCAATGGTGTTTTTTTTTTAAATATTGTTTTTATTTTACCAATTCTATTTATTATCAACTTTTTTCACCAAAGCATTCGCCGGGAAACAGAATACCGAGCTAGACGAACCATCCCTTCTCCATGTCCACAAGTTGCGCGCGAACAAATACGGTGAGTACTACTCTTTTTCGTTCAATGGAGGGGTGTGTTGCGAATGGTTGCAATGTTGCCAAGTTCGTAGCCAGGGACAATAAAAAAAAAAAGTAGAAAAAGGACGTATTGTCAGTTACGTCTTTTTTTCCTTTGGGTGGCAGCAGCAGCGTCGAGAGGGAAAAGAGGATACGAAAGTAAATAAATCAAAGAGTACTACAACAACAAAATACATAACGACAAAAGATAAGGATGACAATACTGATGATAATATCACCAAAACAAGAAAAAAAAGAAGAAAAAAAAGAAGGTAAACATGATAAAGTGTTCCCTGTTAAGCTATATCTTTCCATGTAAGATACTACGGTCCCGTAACAATTGCCAAGACCGGGAAGTAGCATAAAAAAAACAACAGGAAATAATTTCAAAGGAGAAAATAACATACAATCCGACGCACCGATGAAAACATTAAGACCTTAAGACGGAAGACAGTGAAAGTAAACACTGCCAGCATCTGCTGGATAAAAGTGGGAAATCTACATCAACATCAGAAAAGCCAGCGAAAGCAAAATCCACTAGATAGAGGAATTTTTAAAACACCAGTAGCTGCAGTTATACGCAAAGATACCCAATTATAAACACATTCACTCTGGGTAATCTTAGATGAGAAAGGCGGAGAAATAATCGAGCTTGAAATATGGAATAATTGCCTTCATATCCTGTGTGATGTTGCCCACTTTTTTTAAATGTTTAATATATCTGCTCCCTACAGGTTTTTGCATGTTAAATCTTTGATAGTGTAGGACTGTGCTTACAGAGCAGTTTAGGTCGAATAGATAGGTAGATAGATAGATAGATAGATAGATAGATAGATAGATAGATAGATAGATAGATAGATAGATAGATAGATAGATAGATAGATAGATAGATAGATAGATAGATAGATAGATAGATAGATAGATAGATATAGAAGGATAAACAATCATGGCGAAAGATTAAAAATATGAACACATCGGTGGATAGAAAGATCGAGAGATAGAGACAGACAGACAGACAGACAGACATACAAATAGGCAGACACACAGACAGACAGACAGAGAGTCTACAGGAAGAACGCACATGGAAAATTCACACCAAACGCGTTCATAACAAAAAAAATAACTCACTCTTGCCATTGTTTTCGTTTGTCATCATCAAGAATGAGTCACAAGTTGCTTGTAATGCAAAGCTGCATTGTCTCAATGTTAAGTTTTTGCTTTCTCTCTCTGTTATTCCTATCGCTCCAAGTTCTGATAGTGGGTAAACTGTGTCAAGATTAGCGCAAGTCAAAGAATAGAAAGGGCTTACTCATAAGGCAGGTGTGGCTTCGGTCGGGATTATGAATGGAGGTTAATTTTGCTGATGATTTAAGGTAAGTGGGTGTTTGCTGAGAAAGCAGTAAGTAGATAGGCCTGGGTGTGGGTTGATAGTGTGTGAAGTGGTGGGTAGGGCTGGAAGGAGTTCAATGATTTAGTTTTATTATTATCATTTTTGATTTAAGAAATAAAGGGGAAACGCGGTAGGTTAATAAGGGAGTGGGAAATGAGAAAGAGAGGGAGAGAGGGTGGGGAGAGAGAGAGACAGAGAGACAGAGAGAGAGAGGGACAGAAACAGAGGGGGGAGAGGAGGGAGACTGAGAGAGATATGGACAGAAACAGAGAAGGAGAAAGAGAAGCGAGGGACGGAAACAGAGAGGGAGAGAGAGACAGAGAGAGGGAGAGAAAGAGAGAGAGAGAGACAGAGATGGACAGAAACAGAGAGGGAGAGAAAGAGAGAGAGGGGGAGAGAAAGAGACAGAGAGGGATGGACGAAACACAGAGAGAGAGAGAGAGAGAGAGAGAGAGAGAGAGAGAGAGAGAGAGAGAGAGAGAGAGAAAGAGAGAGAAAGAGAGACTATTGTATCTGTCAAATGGCTGAGTTTTAGGAAGAGGGAGGAGTTACACCTCTTCTCATTACTTAACAGTTTAGAATTTGTCTCAGGAAAGAAGGGTTGTGGCACAGCAAAACAAAGAATTATTACTCGTTACCGCATTAAATAGAAACAAAACGACAACAATAACAACAAAGAATTTTGCTATATCACTGATCAAAACCGTTTGATGGCTAGTCACACCAATAAAGCCAATGCTATATATTGTAGTGCACTGTTGGCTTCAGCCTATGCAGGAAGGGTATCATACTAAGCCCGGTCACACACAGTCAGATGCTAGCAGACATATTATTATTTTCTTAGTAAATCAGGGGGGACCCTTAAGCCCGGTCAGACGGAATCAGCTTCAGCCATTATTTCTTTGGTGTACATTTTACAGGCAGCATCTGACTGTGTCTCACCGGGCTTTATTGATTCACTTCTGTAAGCCGCTCTCGGCGGTTCATACGAAAAAGCACTCAGTTCAAACGGTGCATGAAAATTGCGCATACACAAAATATTGATTCACTCCTGTAAGCCGCTCTCAGCGGTTCATACGAAAAAGCACTCAGTTCAAACGGTGCATGAAAATTGCGCATACACAAAATACTTGTTTTTAAATTTCCAATAATTTGGCTTTTTTCTAGATCTCACAGTGGTTCCTCGTAGCCTTAGTACAGTACTAATCCTTGACTTTCAGAATGGGGATTATGAAAGCTGTGGTCATCTTGACATAAGAAAATACTGGGAGTGAGTCGGTTAGTATGATATTATATCCCCCTCTCCCCCTACAGATATGCCCCCCCCCCCCTCTTATTAGGCAGTAATTATTTGGATGTCACAGCGACAAGTCTGGACATCATTCACACTTCATAACCCCCACTCCCTCCAACAGCATTACAAACAGTGAGGTGCAAAACGCTAAATTTGCTCCATGCTTCTTCATTTTGACAGAAATCATACATAAAAACAAATACGACTTTCTCCATTCGCTTCTGTAAACATTCGTATCTATCTGCAGCCTTCAGGCACGTGTGTTGGAGACGCCACCTGGACCACACGGGGGTAGCTTGTACTCAAATGTCATCGCGTCCTAATCGAGTGTGTTTCCTGTCAATGCTAGTTGGCCCAGGCTTATCAAGGCTAACATTTAGAGAGAGCTGGTCCCTGTTGAACATTTGTCTGGGTACAGATGCTCACCGGCATTGTCTGTCTGTAGATGCTTTCACTTATTGTCTGTGTACAAACGATCCCAAACAAACATTTTCTGTCTATTTGCAGATCGCAACCTTAGTTCTTGTTTGTTCTATCTCCCTTTTCTGAAAAACTGGAGATCTTTAAAGTATGTAGAGGAGGTATAACACATGGGCACTTTGACAGGTGTTGAAAATGCATTGTGGCACTTATTAAGCTGTTTCGTAATTCCGATTTATTCCAACTCCTTATCACAATACTAAAGCTGCAAACGTCCAACTTCGAATTTCTCAGTTGTGCAAAAAATGGAATTGGAACAAATATGAACTAAAGTCGCGAGATGCTCCCAAATATTGTATACATGCAAATAATGATCCCCAACCTCGTCCATGTGCCGATGCTAAAAAACACTACCTGTCTACAGATGGTGCCACGTTTCATCAGTGTAAAGACATTGCCGAGCACTGTCTTTCTGCAGATGTCTTCTTCCAAGCACTGTTTGCCTGCAGATGCCTTCAAAAATTGTCCCTGCCTGTGTGCCAATCCGCCGTTGATTCCTTGTTGCATAAATTATGCTATCTGCAATTGTTTTTCATTCTGAAGAGCGGGGGTGTTCCAAGCACTCTGTGTAATCATTTCTTGATTTTAAGACTCAGGCTATAAAAATGAGTCCTTTGTGGATGTTTCATCACAGAAATAATGATACTCAAGCCTATACCCACAATAATAATATGTGGATAAGGTATTCGCATAATAACAAATTTAGATAAAAATAATTACGGTTTATTATCTATTCTATCTTGCCATTCCAGATTCCTCTGCCCCTCCTTGGCATTTCCCTGTTTTATCAAACCTGCCTTTCAATCTTAGACATGCCCCCATTCTTACGTTTACCTCGTATTTCCCAAACCAGTGAATTTTCTTAGGTTACCGTAGATTTCCATATCAACTTTCTAAAGTTCATGGTAAGTTTTAAAATCTATCTTCAGAGAAAAAGTTCACCCAAATAGTCATACATCTCAAGCAGTCATGTTAAGAACACGCATGCGTCCGGGTTTACAAATACAGATTGGTGGTGTTTAGTGGAGAATCAGATTTGTAAAAAGTTATGAAGTAAATCCACAGTCTCACAATATTAGGTTTTCTGTCTATTATTTCCAGAACAATTTATCCACAAACTGGCTCCACAAGAACCTAGCTTATTCTATCACTTTTCCTCTTCCAAAGTTTCATGACTATTCAGCCGTTTTTGTTGTTTTTTTTCAAAAAATGAGAACACCGCCTCAAAGTTACCGAACTGTCATAGTAGATTAAGTGGCCTTGTCCACAGTATCCGCTCCGCTTCGACATTTTACCGAAAATTACTTATGAAAAAGTAAAACACTCTTGGCCACTGTATACTTGTCCACAGCATCCATTCCGCTCCACTCCTCACTGGTACAGAGGCAAAGTGTGTTTGACTTTTTCCATACGTAATTTTCGGTAAAATAGCGGGCCGGAGCGGATGCCGTGGACAAGATCACTTATAGACAGAAGTGATGAACATAAAAAATATCAACTTCCATCGAGGGCTGGCCGATTTATGACTAACACATGCAAAGGTCAGTGAGTACTTTTACTACGGGCGTGAGGGAAAGTCCAGTGTAATCTTTGATGTGACAGGAGCGCACGCCTCTCATCATTAGTGACTTCCCGTACGCTGGAGGCTGTTGATTCTTGGAGTAGCAGCTTGGGATTCCCTTAAGCTCTCAGGATTTAGTGAAAGGTAAAAACTTTCCACAGTCTTTGAGCGATTCAAGGATAAAAACGGTAGCCTGGATTTGATACGGTTCAGTAAAAGGTGCACTGCACTCATTCACTTTTTGAGACTTTGAACAACCTGCGTCCTACAGACCATTCTAAGTTCTTCTTCATGTCATGTACTCTTCTCACAGTCCTTTTTGTTTTCTTTTCTGAAGTTTGATAACTACAGCTAAACTGGTCGAAATTCGAAACGGGATTTTTAAAGCTAATTCGAACAAAACAAAACAAGAAAAAGACATGACGAACCGAAACAAAACCAACACTACAGACAATGAAAAGAGAAGAAAAATGCTTGCTGTGCTAATACTTTGTAAAATACAGGAATAGAATGGAAAGAAATAAACCTAAGCAATGCAAATCCCTGACGGTGTCCAAGAAAAATAAAGCGAAAAGTGTTTTCGGACAACTTCTCTTAAAAATAGCCATTCCTTGTGTACGGCAAGTCAGGTGCTTGGGAGCTGTATCAATAAACAGATTAGTTATTTACCTGCAGGATATGTACGCGTATCTTTTTTGTTCATGTTCTCCCATGTGGATTGGTCAGTCCAAATAAACTAATGATCAGCCCTTGACCATAATTATTATCGCCGGTCTCAGATTTCATGGTTTGAGAGGGGTGAAGTCAGTGCGTTGCGTTTAGTGCAAAGGTTTGGGTTCAGCAAGTGCTGACGGCGGGGGGCACTGACTTGTTAGAATGAAGTTAGATTGATGGTTTCCTGAGTCGTCTGTTTTGCGACTGTTTTGTCTCAGTGCGGGACGCTTCTCTTTCAATCAGCTGCCTCAAGACAGTTTTTGAGCAAGCGAACTAGTGACACGTACAGATAATTATGTGTAGCCGCCCGACAAAATGAGGCACTTCATGCATTTTGATGGTGTGGAGATATTGGTATCACTAAATAGGTTCCAGTTGGTAAAAAAAATATTACTCTAATTTAATTAGCAGAGAAGATGTGGCCTCTCAAAGACAGAAAATGACACAAACACAGTTTTGAGAAAAAAAAAAAAAAGCTTTTAAAGTTTCGGCTTTTAGTCAAAATTATTGATGGTGACTCGATTCAAAGTCAATTTTGAGGCATTTACCCTTCTCAAACAGGATCATCATTTGGGAAAGGAATAGTAAAGCGGTTTAACTTTTCAAAAATACTGAAAATGCAAAATCGATAAAAATCACCCCATGATGCGTTTAATGATTTACTCTAATCGGGAGGAGCAAAATGTGCCCCATTTTGTAGGGCGGCTATACAAATGTTTTAGTCTCCCCAGTGCGCTAGAAGCCGTTTACTCCATAGTCCACATTTTACTCTAAACAGACATGAAAAAGACTTGACCCAGTGAGCCATTAGTCTAAAAGTACATCTTTCGCCTTTGTCCCAGAACAGCGAGATTTTTTTTTCTTTAATGAATGACGTTGGTGGTAAGAAATGCCTCAGGTGGAGCGAGACAGATGACGATCTTCAGAAGAAGAATGGATTCAGTAATTAGATGTTTCGGCCTTTAACTTCCTGACATCTTCTAGAATCTCGGCCACACCGAGGTCATGATTCTCGGAGTTTGTCATCCACCTTATTTCGTCAGCAAGGATTTCTTTGGGTATGAGCCGGTACCGCTTCTTTGGTGCAGGTGTTTTATGCATAGGACAGTACTTATGGCAAACCGGGGATGGCAAAAGGAATCAAGAGGAGTGATAGTGACACGAATTATTCAATGCAAAGTTATGAGTGCTGACTACGGCAGGGGGTACTGACCTCTGAAAATGGGACAGGATTATGTCTTTCCTCCTTATTTTATAGCGATCATGCAAAGCCCAAACAACTAGCTTATATACAGGACAGCAACAATGTTAAAACAGAGACAGCAAAAAAGAACAGCCGCAGTCCATGCATTGACTGTGATCCTACGTGTTTCTTTAATTAACAATTTTTAAAAAAATACTAGGAAGATTAACGAGGGGCACTTTGCAAGACACAAAGGGTGGAAACTGACCCATTCTGTGGGACTGCATTGTGGTGACGACATTTTACTACCCGAAGAGCTTAAAAAAAAACTACTGTATTTTGTCATGCTTGCAAACATCCTTCGCATTACCACGGTTCTTTATAATGGGCAGGAAGGCGCTACAATAACACATCTTAAAACAAGCACCGACTTGGACCAATTCATCTTCTACACTTTTCTTTATTTTCCCATCCTGGCTGCAGAAATTTGTACATTCTGAATATGACATTTCGTTAGGCACAAAGCAATGGCATCTATTTTTTCTCCTTCCCCTTTCATACGACATTCAGGATAGGATAACATTGGGGAGAGAAAGAAGTACTAGTGGTTTAATAAGAACAGGGCACGGAAAAGCTAGATCTAGCTTTAATGCAGGAAGCGCTGTGGGCCAAATGTGAGTGCACGCACGTCACGGTACGCAAGGACTGAGACGTAACTTAGGCTTAAAGCTGAGCGTGTTAAGCTGTTCTGCAACATAAACAAGGAATTAAGTGCACATAAAGCATAAACTGTGTTTAGAGTGAAGGCCGTTTCAAGCCGTGGCATGTCTGAAATGGGTGCTCTGTTCTCTGGCAGTGTTGTAAAGGAAGTCTCCAGGACATAAATTTGGAAGTCTTTTTCCTTCTCCTCAACTGGCAAAGGTGATTTGAATTGCTATCTTGTATATCATAGGGTGTAAACCAGAGAGAAAAGGAGAGAGAGAGAGAGAGAGAGAGAGAGACAGACAGACAGACAGAGAGAAAGACAGAGAGAGGGAGAGAGAGAGAGAGAGAGAGGGGGGGGGGAAGAAAGAGACAGACAGACAAACAGATAAGACAGACAGACAGACAGACAGACAGATTACTGCAGCCATTTTGCCAAGAAAAATGGTTATTTTGGCCGTGAGTTATACGCAGTCCTCATCCCTAATTCTTGTATTTCCCCCAACAGTTCATTGTACGAACGGGACTCAACTTGACCAATGGTCAAATTCTAACTCCGTTTTTTTGGGGGGGGGTGTGGGGGGTGGGGGGGGGGGGCTGGAATCCCAAAAATGGACATTCAAATTCTAGCACAGACCAGAGATAACTGATTCCTTCTTTTTTTTTAATATATGAATGGCATTGGTGGTAAGATACTCCTCCGGTGGAGCGAGACAGATGACGATCTTCAGAAGAAGGATGGATTCAGTAATTAAATGTTTCGGCATTTTCCTGACATCCTCTAGAACCCCAGCCACACTGAGGTCTTGACTCTCGGAGTTCGTCATCCACCTTTTTTTTGCAACCAAGGATTTCTTTGGGTTTGAGCCGGTACCGCTTCTTTGGTGCAGGTGTCTTATCCATTCTGCCAATACTGCCACTGGTTATATGGTACATGTATAATTTAGTGTCCATTTCTTTACAATTCGAGCGTCGGTATGTCTCCACCCGGCCCTGATGTCGAGTGTCCACACTGTTAACTCTCTCACTTAAGCCGGCTCTTCCCATCACTAGTTGATTTTTCTACTCATCCATGAGAATGTTCTCCTCGGCCGCTCTAAAGATACCAATGCATAATAACATAGCAAACCGCTTAAAAGCTGGGTATAGCATGAAATTGTGTTTATTACGAGAAAAAAAAAAAAGAAACAACAACAAAAAAACACGAGTGAGCACGCGAAGTTCAATAGAAAAACCAGCTGAGTCAAAGTTAAGCTCAGTCATTAGAAATCAAATCAAGTCTGTTCAAAATTGATAATCATTATTATCATCATTGTAAAGCATATTCAGAAATGGAGCAAAAAAAAAAAAAGCTTGCAAATAATAAAATCACGAGCAAAATGGTTTAAAGAAAAATTGTGATTTTCTCTAAAATTTAAATAAACCATGACGTGGCTGGTTTTTCACTTGAGCCATTCATAATTATACACACGTGCGCGCGCACACATACACACAGGCACACACAAGTATACACTCGCTCACTCACTCACACACATGTGCCGCTTTCATGAAGATGCTGCTTGTCTAATGCACAACGTCCCTTATTTATCAGA
Source organism: Onchidella celtica (assembly GCA_963931925.1). Lineage (NCBI taxonomy): Eukaryota > Metazoa > Mollusca > Gastropoda > Systellommatophora > Onchidiidae > Onchidella > Onchidella celtica. Next base: position 17,282,895 of record OZ007573.1, on the reverse strand, counting down.
TCCGTGCAATGCGCTGATATGCCGAGATGCTGCAGTAAAACGCCCCACTTTTCATGAGTCCCGCACGCACTTGTTTGAGTTGGCACGTAGACAAGAGTAGAAGAGGCAACGACCTCGTTATTTCATAAACTTCAAACATTAAACTTAGTGAAGAAAATTGTTTAGTTTCAGGTTTTTTTCTTCTTCTTCCTTTTCTCTCTGTTTTCTTTTCCAGATTTAAATTAGTGACGGAAAGTTTGTTGTTTGTTTTTTTTTTCGTTCAGTAGTCTGAGATGCAGTGTCTTTCCAGCAGGGTTGAAAATTAAAGAAAAATAATCGAATGGCTGGTATATTCATATGTGGCGGTGCTGTAGTTTCCTCTGAAGCACGCCAGTCTCTGGTTTGTGCCAATCTTATATAATTAAAAAACGAAAACGCACGTGATTTTTAACAAGCCCTACCGCCGCCCATACAGCTTGGATTTGCTTGAAATTTTACATGCCTTCCTGCCATCTGTGTGAGTTTTTTTTTTTTTTAGATTTGGAAACTTGAGATGGTGGGGAAGTATTTTTTGAGTCTGCTTTGTGTCGCTTCGTCAGGTGAGGTGCAAGGGCACAGAGGTAAACAATGATGACCACGTCACAACGACAACTCCTTCTTGAGGTTGGCTGATGACAGGTCCGAGTGGAGAGCCAAGGTTGCCAATGTCTGTTCCAGACAGGGCAACCGATGATGATGGTGAGCCCAATGGTAAATCCGGCACTCATGGAATGGCACAAAAAAAAATAAAAAAAAATCCAACAACAACAAAGACACAACAGAGCACGTCCTCCAGCGTTCCGCCATATGAGCAAGAAAGGGAAAACCCCTGTCCTGGAGGTAAGGCACTTCAGTCGAAGCTGTATAGCAAGAAAGGGAAAACCCCTGTCCTGGAGGTAAGGCACTTCAGTCGAAGCTGTATAGCAAGAAAGGGAAAACCCCTGTCCTGGAGGTAAGGCACTTCAGTCGAAGCTGTATAGCAAGAAAGGGAAAACCCCTGTCCTGGAGGTAAGGCACTTCAGTCGAAGCTGTATAGCAAGAAAGGGAAAACCCCTGTCCTGGAGGTAAGGCACTTCAGTCGAAGCTGTATAGCAAGAAAGGGAAAACCCCTATCCTGGAGGTAAGGCACTTCAGTCGAAGCTGTATAGCAAGAAAGGGAAAACCCCTGTCCTGGAGGTAAGGCACTTCAGTCGAAGCTGTATGGGACTGTAGGAGTAATTGAAGTCACAGCATCTTTCATACAGGCCACGGCCTCCCGATCTAGTAATAACTGACACCAAAATCGCAGAAGAAGAAGGGGAAAGTGTGAGACAGTGACCACGGAGTTTGCTGAAAAACGCTCGGGGTGTGTACGTACTTACAACAACAGCTTTTATTTGAACAACGGTAATCATCGCCTTGAAACATACAGCTCAGAGTTAAAATATTCGAAAAAAAAAAAAAACGCTAGCAAAAATTTCCACAATTCAGGTTACGTATGAACTCTGATCAAATTTCTCATCTGACTGAGATCTCTTGAAGATTACAATGTCAAGTCACCTCGACCTGTCTTGGCTAAAGGTAAATTTTTCTTAATAATCTCTCTGGCTTTCTAGTGTAAGAACAGCAAAATTACGCGCCGGGGATTCTTGTAGTTGTCAAGATAGATTTAGATAAGTTTCTTTCCAATTGGTAAATAGATGGAACCTGAAATAAAGAAGAAACAGAGAAAAAGCACAGCAGAGATAAAGGCAGAGAAGCTGAAAAGTGATAACGAAAATAAGCAAAAATAAATTTGCATACGAAACTGAAACATAGACAAAATCATTCTTTCGGAATGAAGAACATTCGGAACACTTTGGTTTCAAACAATGTCTTAAAGCAACCATTAGGATGCCCAGTTTACGTTCTTCAGTCTTAGCGAACAATGTGTCGTCACACTCTTGATTTTGTAAGATCTCCCAAAAATTAACAGTTTCTAGCTTCCAGTCTTGTATACTGTTGAATCAAAGTTACAGAGGGTTACGGTGATTTATTATTCATGAAACTAAACCAATGTGTAGTAGTATCCTTGATGCATTCTCCTTACTCTCTCCCTCCCTCCGTCCCTCCATCCATCCATCCATCCGTCCGTCCACCCACCCACTAATCCATCCATCCACTCACCCTCATCGGCGATATTAGTGTGTGTGTGTGCGTGTGTGTGCTAAAACTTCAAGACAAACTGTAGGGAAATGACGTGAGACATCCAGGTCTGAGTTCAGTTATAATAATTGTTCTATCGCAATCACATAACAAAAAAAATGTATTCCAAGAGATACAGACACATTACTCTGTATTTAATAGTGTGCAAAAGGTTACTTTATTACAATCACAAAAAGATCATGCCAAAGACCAAATTCCGTGTAACTTTCTTTTAATTTCGTATTAGCTCCACAGAAATGTTTCCTGTCTTGGCAGTGATGAATCTCAGAAATGTTTGTCTGAAGGTAGAACTCATCTTGAAATAGATGAAGAAATTTACTGAAGCATTGATAAAACTAATGAGAGATATGAAGTAAACAATAGTAAAAAACAGGTTTTGCTCTTCTCCACCGATGTAAAACTTGGCTGATGTTAGTCTCATGGAATATGATATCAAGCGAGGTGCAAGGGCACACAGGTAAACAATGATGACCACCAATAACATCTTAGCTACTTTGGTATCTTTCTGAGAAATGACGTGTTTTTTGTCCACCGTGTGCTGGGCTCTAAACTCCGAAGACTGCCGGAGCTTGCCGGTGATAACAGCTGAGCAAAAAATAATTATAGAAAAGGACAGAAATGGCCAGGCCATGGATATTGCGTTGTAGTATCCAAAAATCTCCTCCAGATCGCTTGGTGCTACTAATTTGGAGTAACGGTACTTAAGTATTGTAGCGTTGTGTAATGTGCTAAACTCGGGGTATATTTCCAAAATGAAGACTGTAACGAACAGTGAAGCGAAAACACCACCAGATATTGTCAAAATAGCGGCGAGTGTTCTTCTGGGAGCCAGAATTAATTTGGCATCAAAGGGGAACGTAACACATATGCATCTTTCTATGGCAACGTAAGACGCTAGACACGCTGAGGACATACTGGCGAGAACGTTCAGGTAAAATAACAATACAGAACAGACATTGTCCCAGCTTGCGGCTAATGTTGGGCTAAAGAAGGTGACAATTCCAGAAATCCTCCGACAAAAGCCGTTAAAACAGATGACCAGGTCCCAGCACGCTATTCCTGTTAAAGAAACAGACACGCTGTCTTTAAAGCCTTGTTCCCGAAACGTTGCAATGACTACGGCATTAGTTGCTATACCAACAGTTGATACAGCCAGACAAAACCAGGTATTGACGATCATTTCCAAACTTTTCACCACGGCGCTGCTGACCAACATTTTGCAGGAATGACAAAAATGATAGTAACTTTGCTCACTTTATTTAATGCTTAAATAGAAAAACTACTCTGAAGAAAATGTACCAGCAAAAAAGATATTAGTATTTTCAACTCTGCCGATTAAATGTGAGTGCGATACATCTAATAGCTATTGTGTAGTGGACAGAGACTAGCAATTTGTAGCATTTCATACTAATCAAAGGTAATTAACATTTGACTAGGTTAAAAAAACACACTGCCTTGTCATCAGACGGAAAATAATTTGAAAGTACTTGTCACAGTTTTGATTTGCTCTTTGAAGTAAATCACTTATTAAACCTAAATCATTTTGTAGTTTTTCTGGCAATGATGCTGTCTAATTTTGGTGTTCCTGAAGTGAAAGTGCAAAGATGTATCTATGTAAACTATTTCGTCAGCTGCTTTACAATTAACTTGGGGGGAGGGGGGGGGGCGGTTGAAGTAGGAAAATCAGAGTGATAATACCTAATTCTGGCAAAAAAGCATGTTGACTGTAAAGAAAACACCAAACAAGTTATTTAACTGCCTGTTTAATATATTACTATTACCAGACAGTTTGAAATTTGTAGTGCAAATGAAAGGGTAGCCAAATAGTGGAAAAAAAAGAATATACCGTCAAGATGTGACATTGTCTTCTTCGCGCCACTAAAAAAACCGTGCACACAATTTGCGCGCTGATCGGGGGCGGTGCTCATGGCGCATAGTATGAAAATGATGTTTGATATACATATAACGGTAAATTTATGATACAAAATTGTGACAGTACTACTGCGACTAAAAAAACAAAACAATAGCCAGAGTTTTCCCCACAGCGATTGAGGTTATTATTCCACAATAAGGGAGGCCAGTCAAGGCCTAAAGCGATAGCTGAAGAGTGAACAGAATTCAATATTTTTCCTACTTGGCTTTGTAAAATATGGCACTTTTCATGACTTCCGCGCGTTTGCCTCCAGCCAGATGCCGGTGCGAAATTTGTGCACGCTAAAAGCACTAGCTATCTTATCTTGTCAATTCTAGTATCGCCCACATATGACACTAAAGGCGAGATAACACAAGACTTCATTCAGTTGGTCAGCAGCCCGTGTATAATAGTATAGCATTTCACGATCTTAGTTCTTGTTTGCTCAGTCTCCGTGTCCCGAAAAGCTTAGATCTTTTAGTATGTAGAAGAGGTATAATAAATGTACATTTTGACCCTTGCGCTGTGGCACTTATCAAGCTGTTTGACAGTTCCAATATATTGTAACTCCTCATCACAACAGCTAAAGCCGCTGACTTTTTTCAGTTGTGCAAAAAGTGGAGTTGGAGCAAACAAGAACGAATGATGCCATCTATATTTGTTCTGGTGACTAGAGCATTAGACTATGCATTTGCCTCTATCCACATTGACATTTAAATGCGTAATATAACACCGTGGTTCTTGTTTAGTGTAAATTAAGAAAGAGCTGTTTTGTCATTTAAAGCAAAGTACCATACCGGTAACTACTTATCTATGGTGTAACTCTTCTTTGTATCGGGGCTTCTCACAGATTACCTTATGGAATAAACCACTATCGACTCAAGGACAACATTCGTTGTGACTTGTTATGTGATTCTGATATTGTCGGCATCATTTTTGAATGTGTACTTTTATCATCAACATCGCTCGGACACATTACTAAACAGTTCTTATGCAAGAACTGACATATATATTGTTTATAATTCTATTTCATTCAGTGCGTAGGATTGAGTGTTCTATAAACATTTACTTAGTTACAGCACTCATAAAGTGTGAGTTTGCTGAGATAGCTGATGTTTGTTAAAAATCAACACTGTGTGAATATTTTGGAAGTTTGAGGAAACAAATGCTGATATCTCGTATTCTTGAACAAATGGCTAATAAAATCAGCTCAAAAGAGACTTCATTTCGACCATTTAGATGATCATTAATAATTATTACGATAATGATTATGTTTGTTGACACTGTCCACCAGCCGTCTTCTTCCTCATCTACAATAGGCCTACGCGACCAAAATTCATATTCATACAGTATTATCGTGAGCTGTAGACCAGGCGTGCCAAGCTGAAAAGTGCTTGTGGGCCATCATTATCACGATATCGTAAGGGCTGCAGCAGTTTGATTCAACTAAAATTATTCTCAAAGATAGAAGTGGGCCACATTCATTCAGAAGAACACAAATTAATATACAACAGAGTATACCTGGTACAATGTAACATCTAATATTCATAATGAACAAATTATTTACAAACATTTTATACAATAAAAGACGTTGAACGTCTCGACAATCCACACACACACACACACACATACATGGACCATTATCATAGTTGGCAGTTAGGCTGATAGCGCACTGGCTCGTCTGTTTTGCCTCGGTTTCAGTGTAAGAGGTGTGGACTGTAGAGTTAAAAAGAAACTCTCGCCTTCGCACACCACGGAGGCCGAAACAAGCCTGTGTCGATAGTTGATTCAAAGGAAGGTCTAGTTGGAATCAAAACGAGCTCAGTTTTAACTCAGTGGGCTAATAGCCTTAGCAGAAAAGGATTTTAAAAAATCAGTATTCCCTGAGAATTATAAAATGGATGAAACAAACACGTAAACAATAAAAATAAGAAATCAAGTTGGTGAGAAAATCTTGGAATGACCAGTTAATGACTAATGCGATATCCTCGGGCAAGAACAGAATTTCATCATGGGAAAGTCACGCACTTCATTCAGCTGACTTCAGGTGAGCAGAGAGCAACAGTCCTTGCACTAACTTGTGACTGCACCGCTAAAAAAATAATTTTGCACTGAGTGTTTTTCTACAGCACTGGCAACTCAAAACATAATAATTATATCGTGCATTTTTGTAGGAATTCCATCATCTTCACACACACACACCATCCCCAATGCGTCATTCTTAACGACAACAAACAATAATTTATGTAAACAAACACAGATCGTTCCTCAGAGTGCGACCAATGTTCTTGTTTCTCATAGCTGTTGTGGAAGGCTCATAAGCGTTTTAGTCACAGTTGTCGTTGACTTCGGGTATTTTCTACTGATCTTACTGGGACATCTTTAGTAGTGCACTCATCCAATTTTAAGTAAGCTGTTCAGAGGACAGAGTAAGTGATACAGAGGAAACAGATAATCATATTATAAAGGAAGTAAAGTTGGGTTTTCGTGTGTACGGAAACGGAAACGGCTACAGAAATGTCAAAGACCCTTCAAGTAGTGAAATAGAAAGAATATTTTCCCTTGTGCAAACACGCCGTTTCCGTGCTCATGGAAACAATCTTTCTTTTTACTACTAAATAGATTTTTGACGGTTCCGTTGCCGTACACATGATAACACGGCTTAAGGTCTCCAATGTAATCATGAAAGGCTTTTTCACCATTGAGTCTTAATTTCAACAGTATATATTTATCATGCATAGAAAGACGTAAATGTGTACGTGGGCATATTTTAAAAGGTCTACATGTTCGCTAGACGTTAATACTTTCGGTGACTTTGATCCACAGATAAGCTGAACAGAAGAAAGTGTTCCTACATTTTCCTCGAAGCGCCTGCAGGCTAAGCATACTTTGGACCGGATCACGACGCAGTTTCGTACAGTAGAATCGAAAAGTATGATCTCAAAGGGCGTTCTACGCCTAATTTTTACCGCGACAAGCGGCAGGGGGAACTAATCTGTTGTTACATTTCTGCCCTTCTGCCGGGTCGACTAGCATGTTGAAAGACAGTTGTGAATTGCAGTTTCAACATCTATGGAATAAAACACATGATTTAATCCCACCCAGCGATTCAAAGAACTTGCCCGACATTTACCTATTGAATTTGTGTTTGAATGATCTTTCTTGATTCGCACTTTTACACTCCAAGGCAATGCTAAAGAGTGTGTCTTCCTAAAAAGGCAAACTGTAGATATTCTGGTCTATAGTGGAACTGTCGAATCTATCATAAACATATTCAATCTAATTATATTTTTGGCCTTTTTTATTACCATTTTTTCAAAGAATACCAGGCAGAACCAAATATAACCGGCTTAAGACGTCGTCATAATCCACTGTTTCCTGGATTTTTATCTTTAAAAAAAATGAGAGTAAATAATTATAGTTTGAACAACACATAAGCATGAAAAAACAAACAAAATGTCCAGATTAGGTCATTCTAGATTGGCATTTGACATTTTTCTTGAAATACATAAATAATTCGAAAGTACCCAGCAAGATCAGAGTATTCCCTAGACATTTCTTGGATTCACTTTTCCAGTAAAATGAGACAGCTTGTTCATAGAAATCAAAGAACATGTTTAAGTGTTCACCAAAGAATCATAAAAGTCATTTCTCTTTCTCTCTCTCCCCCCTCTATCTAATGTAGGCTACAGGTTGAATTCAACAATTTCCAAATATACAACAAAAAAAAAATGGACACATTCATTAACTATTAAAAAGACAGAAATAGAAATAGTCATAGTCGCATTATACTTGCTCCTAATTAACATGACGTGCTTTTGATTTTCCCAAACGTCAGGTTTAATCAGGGTAGTTCTGTGCATGGAATATCACCCAAGGCTCCGGCGAATTCCAAGCAAAACGATCACATCATGGTCAAATTTTCAATCTCTTTGAGAGGACATCTAATGCAATACTTTGCTTTGACTTTAATCCAGTCCTCGGATTTGGAGTTTCATAAACAAAAGCCTCACTATTATTTCTTTATTCTTCGGCTTGGACACGAATGCAGAAAAACTCTATGACACGAATGGCGTATGGATTGCTCATCAAATTTCACATCCGACCTAGCGCCCTTGAAAATACAATATCATGTTACCTCTGGCTTACAAAGCTAGGGTACATTCCAGAATAATCTCACTGGCTTTCGCTAGGATAAACACGAACATTTCGCTGTCGGTGATTCTTGTACTAGTCAAGATGGGTTTAGATAAGTCGCTTTCAAATCCGTTAAAAGAAAGACGCCGAAAACAACAGTGGAAATATAGAGATAAAAGCTTTGAAGAAAATTACACCTTAATAATGAGAAAAGGCAAAATATAAATTTTACGCTAAACTCATAGCAGGGTCCATTTTTGTTGGGGGGGGGGGGGGGGAGGAAGGGGGGCTCAGATTGATATGCGATTTGGAATGTGCTCATTCTGTGCATGACTCAATGATTACAGATAACTGGATAGATAAATAACTATATGACTCAAAGGACAAAATAAAAATAGATAAATGTTCATTCGTAAGTATGTAAAAGGATTGAAAGTGAGTAAATAGGCAGAAAGAAAATAGAAACGTATGAAAGTAATCATTCTCTTGGGGAATGAAGAGCCTTCTGAGCACTTTGGTTTCAATCACTGCTTAAACATCCATGATGATGTAGATCTTAAGACTTAGTGCATAGTGTCATACACTAGGGTTTTGTGAGTTCTCCCATCAGCCAAGGGCTCTAGCTCCCAGTCATGTATACTGTAGAATTTAAGGTACAGAAAGTTACTGTAAGTTAATATTCACAAATCTTAACAGTTGTGTAACACTGTGAAGCACTCCCCGCGATCCATTGATCCACCCCCAAGTCAATCAAATTATCCATCGTTCCGTCAGTCCGTCCATCCATCCCTCCACAGATCCAGCCAACCATCTAATCATCCGTAGTCCATCCATCCATCCATCCATCATCTAGCCATCCATCCGTCCATCCATCTATCCATCCATCCATCCACCCGTTTACCCTCACGTTAGCCATTATTTAGACCTGTCTATATGTGTATATGAGGGTGCTGTGGATTAAAACTTCATGGCAAATTGTAATGAAATGATACTGAAATTGCTGGGTTTTAACTGAATTCTAATATTCCACCGTATCAAAACAAAAACAGGGATTCGGAGAAGTGTAGAGTTAATCATAAATATCTATATCTTGACAAACAGTTGGGAAAAAACAACCCCAAAACACCCAGTTACTCAGTTCTGGCATCAACTTTCTTTAATTTCCTTTTAGCTGCACAGACATTTTCCATGTCTAGTTAATGAAGCTGAGAAATGTTTGTCTGAAGGTAGAGCTCATTTTGAAATAGATGAAGAAATTTACTGACGCATTAATCAAACTAATTAGAGATATGAAGTAAACAATGGTCCAAAACAGGTTTTCCTCTTCTCCACCGACGTAAAACTTGGCTGAAATCAGTCTCATGGAATATGATATCAGGCGAGGTACAAGGGCACAGAGGTACACAGTGATGACCACCAATAACATCTTAGCTACTTTGGTATCTTTCTGAGAAATCACATGTACTGTTGGGCTTGTGTGTTGGGCTCTGAACTTTGCGGACTGTCGGAGCTTGCTAATGATAACAACAGTGCAGAACAGAATGACAGTAAATGACAGAAATGGCCAAGCCATGGATATTGCGTTATAATATGCAAGTATCTTCTTCAGATCGCTTGCTAATAATTTGGAGAAACGGTAGTTAAGTACTGTACCATTATGGAACGTGTTAAATTCAGAGTAAACTTCAAAAATGAAGAGATTAATGAAAAGCGAAACGGAAACAATGCTAGAAATTGTTAACATAGCGGCTAGTGTTCTTCTAGGAGTTAGTATTGATTTGGCATCAAAAGGAAAGCTAACACATATGCATCTTTCTATGGCAACGTACGATGCCAAACAGGCTGAAGACAAACTGGCAACAATGTTGAAGTAAAATAATGATACAGTTGAAACATTGTCCCAGCTTGCCGCTAATGTTGGGCTGAAGAAGCCGAGAATTCCGGAAATCCTGCGACAAAAGCCGTTAAAACAGATGACCAGGTCCCAGCAGGCTATTCCTGTTAAAGAAACCGATACGCTGTCTTTAAAACCTTGCTCGCGAAATGTTGCAATGACCATGGCATTAGTTGCCATACCAGCCACTGAAATGGCCAAACAAAACCAGATATTGACAATAGTTTCCAAACATTCCGCCACAGCGTAGCTAACCAACATTTTGCAGGAAGGTCAAGGAAACATTTCTTAATTAAATTCCTTCTCACTTTGTCTGGTGTTTAAATAGGAAGACGTAACAAACAAACAAAAACTCCAAGAAAACATGCCAGTTAAGAGAAAAAAAAAAAAGTACACAACGGCCACTTTAAGCAGATACACATAGAACAGTAATTTGAAGTCTTTGAAAAGTAATGTGTAGTCTTTCACCATAATTAAAGATAATTAACATTTGAAAAGGTAATATTTACACAGTCATGTGTCTTATCATCAATTAATGGAAAAGAGTTACCATTTTTTTCTGTATCTTCTTTTGGATTTGGAATTGTTTGTAATAGCTTTGAATAGCTCTTTGGAGTAGATCATTAAACGTAAATCGTTCTGTAATTTTACAGGCGATGACATGATCTTGTCTAATTCTTGTGTTCGTGTGGTGGAAGGATCGGTGCGTAGGGAAAGGGGAAAGCAGGGCTTGATCCCTCCAAAAAACCATGTTGATTCTAAAGAAACCACAACACTGGTTTAAACTGCCTGCTTAATAGATAATAAATATTATCAATACTACCAGCAAATTCTGACATTTCGAATGAAAAGGATAGTGGAGAAAAGGATGTATGCAACAAACAAAGTCTTCAATTATTTTAATTGTTTATAATTTAGTTGTTTACAAGCTGGAAAGAGCAAAGCTTAAAAATTAAATGTAATTGGTTCATATTTAAGGTAGATCAAACCTTTGTTAATACAGAATAACATTCAATTATCCTTATAACGTCGTTATGTTTCCTCGTTCTTACAAGGGGACCAATCAGTCCTCAATCTACTCGAATGATATTTCCGTGGTGGGACTTCAACCCTCTGCTGCTCAGTGTTCCATACGTGAGTCGCGTCATCATATCTATATGAATATTCCACATGTTCCATGTTATAAAAGCACATTTCATAATTTGTTTACAATACATAACTTTTTCCGGATAAACAGTCTTTTTTTTTTTTTTCATTTGACTATTTTAAAACATTTTAGATAGGTTCTGAATTTCAGGACAAGTTAACAAGACAATCTTTGTCTGGGTGCTAGAGCGTTAAGGCTGGTCTCCCGCACTGAGCCAGATCTGCTGTGCGACACTTTTGTAGGCTCAAGCCTTGGGGATCTTGCGTTCTAGTGAGACTGTTACAATTGATCTGTCACACTAGTTGATTCAAAAGAGGTTCAAAGGTGAGTCCAAATCGAAGCACACCAGACTTGCCTCACTGCGCTACCAGCCACAGAGAAGGAAAAGGATGTACGTATTTTCTGAACGTTAAGTATCAATGAAAGAATAAAAGAGAAACTAAGCCGCGTAAGTCTTGCTACAAACTTTAAAGGCCTAAAACTTTTGAACGAATAACGTCAATTAAAAATATATCAAATAAATATTAAATATATTATAAATATATTAAATAATAAAAAAAAAGAAATAATCAAAGATTATTCTCGTCAACTAAAATCTTCCATTTTTCTAATGCCTTGATGTCCTGTCATAGACAACCAACCAACATGGTTTAGAACTATATGAGGTTTCAGGCTGCCAGGTCAAGTGTATTGACGGTTTCCAGCTTGTCTGAAATACTCATTTAGATCTAGATCTAGTTCATATTTATATGGGATGAATAGAACTTGCATTAAAGACGGTAAGGTTTATCACTTCATCCAGTTATCTCCAGCGGTTCAAAAGGACAGTTACAGCCGTTTAAACATTTGTTGTAAGACTTATGCGGCCAAGAATACAAACGAGAAAATCTTGGAATGACCTGTTAATGAGTAATGTGACATTCTCGGGCAAGGGAACAATTTCATCATGGGAAATGCACACACTTCATTCAGCTAACTTCAGGTGAGCAGTGAGCAACTTGCACTTGTGACTCTGCACTGCTATAAACATTTGCACTGAGTGTTTTTCTGCAGCACTGGCAACTCAAAACATACATCGTGCATTTTTGTAGGAATTCCATTATCTTCACAGATCCAGCCAAGGAAAGCGTCATTCTTAACGACAACAAACAATTTATCAAAATAAACAAAACTCTTTCCCTAAAGTGCAGTCAGTCTTCTTGCTTTTCATAGCTGTGGTGGAATGCGCACAATCATGCATTATACTCACGGAGATCACTGACTTCGGGTATTTTCTAAATTTATCTCACTGCGACACCTTGCATAGTTGTAGTGTACTCACCCAGTTCTAAGTTAGCCGTTCAGATGAGAACGCAAGTGATGCGGAGGGAAAAGATGATAGGTATACATAGAAACACGGCTGTCAAATGCAATTTCAACATCCGTTGAATAATTATACATGAAACTGTGTATACGTACAAACAATATAATTAAACCTGTTACAACTTTGGTTTCAAATTTATAAGGAGTTTCTGTTATATTTTTTTTGCAGCAGCTTGTCCCTCCAACGAAATCGGATCTTTTCACCATTTTCTCAACCTGCCATTTGTATCCCACTAGAACCATTCTAGTATAAAAACAACAACCAGTCGATTTTTTTGGTATTTAGCCATGCTTACCAAATCTCACGAAACTGTATTACATCAGCTCCGCTGTCTGGGTGAATATTTATATATAGTGCTGACAAAGACGCGCATTGATTTACCACCAATTTGAACCTGTTGGACTCATGCCGCCTTTTTTCCCACCAACTTCTGATCTCATGCGTCTACTGCCGGAACATGACCTCATGCGTCGAAGCACGCCTTTTTTTTTTTTTTCACAGGCGTAACTCTAAAGGTGAAACGTTTAAGGTCTCTTTCTCACTCTAGCCTCCCAAGTGTTTGATAATAACAGTCGGGGCAATGAACTGGATACAGGGTAAAGACATCAGCAATAGCACAGTCTTTTTTTTAACTCAGCGACGATTTTTTTTAATGCTCTTTTTAAATTTTGAATACAATAACAACAACATCAACTACAACAACATCAACAACAACAACATCAACTACAACAACAACAACAACAGCAAGGAATGCATCCGAGTTGCAGACATTGGAAATCTTTCAGTATTTCGGCCACACCTTCTAGTTACACACCGTTTTTTTCTCCTCTTCACCTGTTTTAGTAATCATGAGTTGGGATAAAAGAGACAAAGAGGGGAGAAAGAGAGCGAGAGAGAGAGAGAAAGAGAGACACAGAGAGAGAGAAAGAGAGAATGAGATACAGAGGGAGAAAGAAATCGAGAAAAAGAGAGGGAGAGAGAGAGAGAAAGAGAGAATGAGATACAGAGGGAGAGAGAGAGAAATCAAGGAAGATAGAGAGAGACAGAGAGAGGGGAGGGCACGCCGGATGGGTGTGGGGGCGGGGGGGGGGGGGGGGCGAGACAAACTCATACAGAATGTAACGGTGAGAAGTTCTGCAGTTACTGCATACCAATTCTTCCAACCAGGGCCAGGTGTAAAGACATCCCAAGGGCTGAAATAAGGGGAGAATAATGTCTTGACCGACATTCGCCTGTCTTGTTTTCGTTTGAATTATCATGCTGGATTAGCAGGCTGGCATTCCAAGGAAATGATGAAGACAGCGTCTTTGGTGAAAGACAAACAAACTGCAGATTTCTGCCCCATGGAGAAACTTGCTAATCTATCACAAATGCATGCAATTTTATATGTCTCACTTCTTTTCGTTTTAATTATTTATTTTATTATTTTCAGGTACACAGAGCAGATTTACTGGTGTAGAACATTGTCATAATTCATTCTTTCCTAGGGTTAACATGAAACTCAATTTTTTTAAAATATTGAGAGCAACGAATCATTCTTCAAACAACAACGGTGACAACAACAACAGCAGCAGCAGCAGCAGCAGCAACAACAACAACAATATAATAATAATAATTATAATAATAATAACAGACATAAACAAAAAAGAAAAAAGAAACAAACAAAGTATCCAGTTGAGATTATCCGAGATTTGCATTCGACGTTCTCGTGGAATGCGCTCTAGTTCGAGCGTACCCACTGAGATCAGTGTTATACAGAATTTTCACGCACTTACTTTTCCAGAAAATTGACAGCTTCATCAAAGAAACTGAAAAAAATACATGCTTTCATGTTCATCAAAGAATCCAAAAACTCATTCCTCTCTCTCCATCCCAAGAACACGTCATTTCCACCAGCAATTGACTCATAACATAGACACATATTATTAACCAGACGAAAAAGAGAAATAGAAATTTCTCTTTATTAACACATGCTTTTATTTTTCACAAAGTATCATGATTAACCAGAAGTAGTGGAAAAGAAAGTTTAAATAGTAGGCTATGCGCCTGGTATGTGGAAATGGCATGTGGTTTGAGAGGATGGTATTCTTTGCTCATTCTATGACACACATGTATTGCGTTATACGTGGTGGGACAAAAATCCTAGCTGGTCTGTCGATGAAGTTTCGCTGGTCATGACCTAAGAAAAACCTAAACATGGCTTATAAAGTGTTATTTATGATCGTCTTGAACGAAAAATACAATGCTGTCATTCGTAAATGTGCAAAATTCCTAGTAAAATACTGCTTTTTCCGATATTTTATTATTTGCAGCACTCCCAAGGTTCGTTGTAGGAATTTCAGTTCCTTTTGTTCTTCTGCATTTGAATGCAAATACATCCCTTCAGAAAAATGTGCAACATTCGAAATGACAGCATTGGTTCTGTGTGATTGAAATCAATATTCGAATTTGCATTAAAAAAACAAACAACAATAACACCAGACTTTCCCTTGGGGATTCGTTATGGAATGACCTTACAGCTTTTGCCCCAAATATCAACAATTATTCAGCTTTCTGTCGGAGGTAGATAGTTCCCGCATCACAAAGATTACTGATGACGCTGATATCAATGATTAAAACACCGTTGGACTTTGCCCTGAAACGTATCCCCCCCCCCCCCCCAAATATTCTGGGATTTCACTGACTCGTTGGTTTTCTGTTTTTTTTTTAGGATGAGCACATCCCTCATAATGCCATTCTGAAAGTCAAGGATCAGTTCTAAGATTATGAGAAAACATTGTGAGATATAGCAAAATGCCAAATTATTTGAAAATTTGAAAATAAACATTTTTTTGGGGTGGGGGATTTTCGGGCACCAATTATTGAACTGATTGCTTTTTCGTGTGAACCGCTCAGAGCGGCTTATATGGGTGACTCAGATAAAAGCGATGTGTGAATGAATTACTCATCAAATTTCTCATCTGACTGATCGCTCTTGAAGATTACAATGACAAGCCACGGCAACCTTGCCAGGCTAAGGGTAAATGTTTCAGAATAATCTCTCTGGCTTTCTCACGCACGAACAAGAAAATTGCGCCACGTTAATTCTTGTTGTTGTCAAGATGGCTCTAGATACATTTCTTTTAAATTTCTTGAAAATAACCAACCCCGAAAACAACAGACAAAATACACAGCAAAGATATTAAACAATATAGACGTTAAAAGGTCATAACGAAGAAGGGTGAAAAATATATTTACATATGAGACTGATATACAGGTGCATCCATTCTTTTGTAGAATTGAGAAAATGATAGGTGATTGGTTTCAACCAGCATAATGTGAAAATAAATACACCGATGTATGAATGTTTTAGTTTCTGCTTTTCGTTCCTAGCGACAACAAGACTCTGTGAATCATCCCAGTATAGTCACTTTCAGCTCCATATAATTATATACTGTGCTATCAATTATGCTTTATGGTCGGAAAACTAGACCAGTGTAATATGCTAGTAGGCATAGAGCATTCCTCACAAATCATATATTCGTCCACCCAGCCGTCCATCCATACATACAGATCGTCCTTGAAACTTCAGGATCTACGACTGATACTGAGAAATCCAAGCTTCATCCTAACGACATTCTGTCTAAATGAGACAACACTCAATCTTTGAGAAATACAGAGATAATCTTACACATTCATAGCAAGACCCAAAACTTTTTTCATTTCATTGTGGGCCTAAACCTGTTTTAATGTACCAGGAAAGAGAATATGCTGAGGGAATACCTTATGATCAACCGTCACGTAGATATCTTTTATATTTTATTAGCTGCCCACGCAATCACCCAAGGAAAGTGATGAAGCTGAGAAATGTTGGTCTGAAGGCAGAACTCATCTTGAAATAGATGAAGAAATTCACTGAAGCATTAATCAAGTTAATTAGCGACATGAGGTAAAGAATGGTCCAAAACAAGTTTTCCTCTTCTCCACCGATGTAGAACCTTTGATCAATCAACCTCATTGCATATGATATCAGTCGAAGTAGAATTGCACAGAGATACACAATAATGACTACCAGTAACATCTTGGCCACTTTGGTATCTTTCCGAGAAATCACCTGTTTCTTGTTCTCTGTGTACTGAGCTCTGAATTTTGAAGACTGCTGGAGTTTGCTGATGATAACAACTGTGCACATTAGAATAATGAAGAAAGACAGAAATGGCCAAGCCATGGATATTGCGTTGTAGTATTCAAGGATCTCCTTCAGACTACTAGCTAATAATTTGGAAAAACGGTAGTTGAGTATTGTATCGTTGTGGTACGTGCTGAATTCGGGATAAACTTTAAAAACGAAGACCATAATAAAAAGCGAAGCGAAAACAGCACTAGAGATTGTTAAAATAGCGGCGAGTGTTCTTCCAGGAGTCAAAACAGATTTTGCATCAAAGGGAAAAGTAATGCATATACACCTTTCTATGGCAACGTAAGAAGCCAGGCATCCTGAAGACAATGTCGCGAGGACATTGAAGTAAAATAATGATACAATAGAAACATTGTCCCAGCTTGCAGCTAATGTTGTACTAAAGAAACCAACAATTCCAGAAATCCTCCGACAAAAGCCGGTAAAACATGACCAGGTCCCAACATGCGATTCCTGTTAAAGAAACAGATACGCTGTCTTTAAAACCTTGTTTACGGAATGTTGTGATAACCACGGCATTAGTGGCTATGCCAAAAGCTGATACAACTAAGCAAAACCAAATATTCACGATAGTTTCCAAACTTTTCAGGAAATCGTTGCTAACCAACATTCTGAGGGTATGACAAATTGGTTAAAACATTTGTTTACACACCATTTGATGTTTAAATAGCAAACCTAGAGCAATGTGGGAATTCTGAAGAAAACAATTCAGAATTGGCATATTTTCAACTGTAGGCTACTAGTTGGATTTGAAGACCTTCAATAGTTGCCTGTACCAGATGAACTGACACGGTAATTTATAGTCTTTTACATCAATTTCAAATAATTAAAAGTTGTGTGCCCTGATATTAAATACCATCCTACATCCTGCAACAGGATATGAAACTACCCTGTTCTCGATCATTCATTGCTAATTGGAATTTAAAAAGTCAAACAGGAATACTTAATTCTGTAGTTTAACTGATAATGATGTGGAATTTTATTCACTACTGTCTTCTAATTTTTGTGTTTCTGAACTGAAGTGATTCGCTGCTGCCCTCTTGTATAATGTAGTAAACTTTTCTATTATATTTTTTTAACGTGGGATGGAGATGAAGACCGCTCAAAAGGGAACAATTATATCTGATTTAATGCTTAAGACCACGCTGATCTTGAAATTAGTTTGCCCGGAACAATCATTAAAATTCTTATCACACGGGAGTTTAAATTTGTAATCGAAAGGGAAAAACTGGAGAAAAACGATCCTCTCGGAAAATGACGAATATTTCATAAAGAAAATTTATGTCCAATAGACATATAGATTTTCAAGTATATTATGTGTTACCATTGACAAAATGGTACACCGCAGTGCTTGAGCATTTTATGTAATTAACGATTCCGCATCAAGGAAGATCAATTTAATAAAATTTCACAATACCTTGATGCCTTCCGGGGGGGGGGGGGGGGGTTTCACAGACAGAGCGGTTGGTCTGATCGTTTTATGACGATCGATGTCAGTTCTTCCTGAAGTACACTTTGTTGGTATAATTTCGATGCCAAAAGATTATGTTGTTGTTTATTCATCCACGGTTAAATTCCACCATGCACATTTACCACCATAGTTTTGTTAAAGGTATGAATACTCCGTGCTATACTTTGATTGTTATAGAATATCGTAATTTAATCAAGCTAGTTTTTAACAAAGGACTCTTGTAAAAGTCTTCCACAAGCCTGAGTGGGAGGTGTATGTGTGGCTCTACAATTGTTACATAATGCCAGCAGTCCTATAGTGTGAGCTTGCCGAGACAAGCTGGTATTGTGCTCATCACCAACAGTGAGTTCATGTTTATGGAGCTGAGACATGCATATAATGTGCTACGGCTTTGCATTCCTGATCAAATAGCCAATGAGAAGACATTAAAAAAGACTCTATCTCGACCATTTCAAACTCTAAATGTGAGTGGATGTGGCGAAATCGGGCATAAGGTGAAATACCAATTTCCCGAGAATACTCCTCCAAAGGTGGAAACATATGTGAGTGTGCATGAGAAAACCCGGCATAAGTCGGCAACATGACATTTTGAGTTTTGTACATATAATAAAAGACAAGACATTTCTGATAAATTGAAGTCAGTGACCCCCTAAAACAAAATTTTGAGAAAACGGCATTTAATCCTATAAGTGGCATAGCTAATTGACCCCTTGATATTGGAGTGATTGATGTTAGGAAACCGTAGTCTAATTACAAAGCCGTTATAAAGATCATAGTGAGTAGTGTTCACTGCTCATCTACAGTTTACCCTGTAACATACCACGGTCCCCTAAACAACAGCCAAGTCGGAAGTTTGTGGATCTTGTTAGGAGACCGTAGTCTAATTACAAAGCCTTTATAGAGATCATAGTGAGTAATGTTCACTGCTGGTCTACAGTTTACCTTGTAACATGCCACGGTCCCCTAAACAACAGCCAAGTTGGAATTTTGTAGGACCCATATTTTCACTTCAAAGCCGTTTTTCTCAAAATCAGCCCTGTCGACATATTGTGGGTTTTCTCATGCACACTCACATTATGTCTAAGGAAATTGAGATTTGCTTATAATATGAAAGGTTAGCCATTTTTCAGCATTCTGTTAAAATATCTTGCTTGAAGTCGTCTTTGATATTATATTTTATTTTGATTTTTTTTAAAGAGGTAATAATAAATAATAATAATAATGTATAGCATTTATATAGCGCATATCCATTTAAAATGCTCTATGCGCTTTTCAGAAACAACATGTCAACCACAGAGCAGAATGGAGCTGCCTGCGAAGCGCTCAACATACTGCACTGCTTCTTTCTCTCTCCCTGTCTCGCTCACTCTCTCTCTCTCTATCTCAGAGCAAATTGTAACGCAGCCTGTTAGGTGCAGTTCACAACTCACAACAGTTCACAACTCACAGCAGTTCACAACTCACATCAGTTCACACAACACACAACTCAAATAATATTTGAATATTTATTAATAAGAATATATATTTAATAATGAATAATAATAATGAAGTATACAAATTTCACCCGATTTCGCCAGATGTTACTTGTTATTGTCCTTCCGAACGTCTTACACATCATTAATGACGCCTCACAAAAGTTCATGAACAGCCAGAAGTATCTGGATTTCAGTAAATTTTAATCATGAACGAGTCTGCAAGACTTACGCGGAGAGCAGGAACACAACCACAAAACCTAGAAACATCCCGTTTTCACCTGCATTCATTTTTTTTTAAAATTTACCCAGCCAAACGCCTACGTTAATCCGACGTAGATTTGTATGGGATTTCCGTATGGTAGGTAGGATTACCGTTGGTGCGGACTATGTACGTCAAACCGACGTCAGCGAGACGTCGTAACCAGCCGATCTACATAGCAACAAAATCGTAATACTTATTCCCTTCTCCCCATCTAACAGACAGACTTCCACCAACAACTGACACACACACAGAAATGAAGGTGTGCATATGCACATCAACCAGATGATAGAGAGCAACATAGAAACATAATTTTAACCGCTCTTAATTAACTAATGTTTTTTTGCTTTTCACAACGTGTCATGTTCAACCGGGCGTGAATCCACGTATGGAATTTCAGAAAACGCACTGGAAAACCCCACCCAGTGAAGCGGTCATGTATTTTTGTTTAAAAACATATAGGAATGTTTTGCCCCCACCCCCACCCCCCATACCCCCTTTTACACCGTTTTTCTCCGGTCTTGTTCTAGCTATTCATTTATTTTTAAAAATTAATTTGAATGTCTAGTCTCTAAGGTTTGTTCATTCATTAGGAATTTCACCACATTTTTCATCAGAGGGATGAAAACTGAACAACAACAACAACGACATAAAAGTAAAGTGATAGAAAATGTGCCAATTGCAACATACTTCATGCACATAGACATAGCATTCACAAGCAAACAAGGATCTGACAAATGAGTATTCATAATTAGCAACATCACTTTGAAACTCTTGACATGCACCCCCTCTCCCTTTTCACTTTGTTTGTATGTATTTAATAACAATAATAATAACAATAATAATAACAGTGCGGTTGCCTTATTTATAGATAGATAGATAGATAGATAGATAGATAGATAGATAGATAGATAGATAGATAGATAGATAGATAGATAGATAGATAGATAGATAGATAAATAGATAGATAGATAAATAGATAGATAGATAGATAGATAGATAGATAGATAGATAGATAGATAGATAGATAGATAGATAGATAGATAAATAGAAAGATAGATAGATAGATAGATAGATAGATAGATAGATAGATAGATAGATAGATAGATAGATAGATAGATAGATAGATAGATAGATAGATAGATAGATAAATAGATAGATAAATAGAAAGATAGATAGATAGATAGATAAATAGAAAGATAGATAGATAGATAGATAAATAGAAAGATAGATAGATAGAGAAATTACTTTGATACACCTATATAGCCTGTACTTAATGTCTCCTCGATATTTGTATTCCTTGCTATAACTGTATCTATTTAACAACAAATACGGAAATGATTTTGTACTTGGTACTGCACTCATGTTACTCATCTTTAGCCTGCTTGTGGCCACAATAATGTTAGTTCATGAGTACGGTTTTTAGGCACTGAGACAGTAGAGATGAATAGTCCTGTAAAAGCCATATACATGTGTGAGGTAGGCAGATACAAGCATGCAATTATCACTTTTAGGTAGCAGGTATTGCTCTACTATGTGTAAATCTTACTTTTTTTTTTTTTTAAGGAGAACTCCTAAGACATTTGCATTAGGCATAAACTCCAACTTTTCAGATAACTTATGATACATTGTATTACAACGTGGGGAGGAAATGCAAAGGTGCACGACAAGAACAAAATTAACAACTCTATTATAAAAAAAAAAAAGCTTGCTATCTAAGTAGCAGCGAATACGTGAACTTTATTGAGTTATTTATACATTAGTGGAAACAGAAACTAAAAGCGATTCTAAATGATTGCTCCCACCCCTTGTTCCATCAGATAGTCCGATCCCAAAGAAGTGGACGAATACTGTATTTAAAAACAAATAGAGGGCGCAATAGACAATCTTTTTTGCCATCCGCAAATCGAAGCAGTAGTGTTTCCTGATGTAATATGCTGTTGTTAGTTTTCTTAATAGATTGTTCTGACAGTGTGTGTGTATGTGTGTGAGTAATATTCTTATTTGCTGGTAATGTTGTGAGAGCATTGTCCGTCTGTGCGGTATGCGTTAAAGACTTGTGTGCCTTAGATTTTGTATTTATTGTTGTACTGTTACTGATGCTGTGACAACAAATTTCCTGACAACGAGATAATAAAGTTATATCTTATCTCATCTTTTTCATTTTATTTGAAAAGAAATCTAAATTCGTTGCTGGTTTTGTCCTATTTTCTTGAAAAGAAATAAAAAGCACAACCTTGGAGAAATATTAAGCACGTTACATGTCTCTTGAATGTTAATTAAAATTTCAGACAACCATAGTTTTCAGGAAGTCTTGTGTAGGACGTCATTATTAATGTAGTTTTTTTTCTTTTTCATTATAGAGCAGTGATTCTCAACCTTTTTCAGGCAATAGCCCCCTTAAGCGCCAAGTTTCCATTCATGGCCCCTCTTCTCTCTCTCTCTCTCTCTCTCTCTCTCTCTCTCTCTCTCTCTCTCTCTCTCTCTCTCTCTCTCTCTCTCTCTCTCTCTCTCTCTCTCCCTAGAAATCCCTACTCAAACCGAACAGATACATTTCACAAGAAGGCAGATTACACACAAGTTATGATCGAAACTTTTTGAAAACCTTATTAATGACAATAGGCCTGTTGATGATTTATTGTAAAACAGAAAGTATTCTTTATCAAATGCACTAAAAACAAAATATGTGCCTTTTCTATTCATAAAATCCATCTATGCATGCTGTTGGATAAGACAGTGGCTACCCTGTGTTTGCCCCCCAAATGGCCCCACTTCATCGTTTTCGCCCCCTTGTCGCCATTTTCTTTGTTTTCGCCCCACTGGAAATCAAATTCACCCTCAGGGGGACGATACTGCCCACGTTGAGAACCATTGATTTAGAGAAATAAATACCTGCACTTCAAAGTCATGTCTTGTTTTGTTGTTGTAGTTCGTTAATTTCTATTTTTGGTTTTGGTTTTGCGTCCTTTATGCATAATTTGAAACCAAGGAGTGCGTCTCGTCATAAAAGCTGGAATTTTAAGTACTTCACGGCAAGGAATGTGGACATCAGTGCTAGTTGTTCCGGTGCATCAAGGTAACATTTCTGTCAGTTGCGCAAAGGTAACCTCTCTCAACTGACACAATATTATGAAAACTACAGAAAATCTGTGGGGTCACAGCCAGTCTTGACGGAAAGTCAAAAAGCAGTTGTTACCAACTGTACGTACGTACCCCAAGCGTTTTGCGCTAAGGGAGCTCACGTACGTATACGTACCTATCCCTAACCCCGTTCTTATCCTCAACTTTGAATCTTATCGAATCCCTAACCCCGCCCCCTACCCTTTCAACCCCCCCAAAAAAGCAGGAGGAAAAGAAAAGAAAATCTGAAAGAATAAATAATTAAGACTGTTTGTTAGGAGTATTTCCTGAGCAGTTCTCTGGCCCTGGAGTCACACAACGGTCTTAAAATACGTACCTCTAGCGCAAAATACTCGGGGAACGTACGTACGGGTAACAGCAATCAAGTCAAAATACGGCAGAAAGAAAAAGTTTAATTTTCCAACCTGTTAAATTTTGTTTCTCTTTTTTTTTTCCTGATTTGTCTTCCCTTTTCCACTGCAGTTCATTGTATCATTGTGGTATTATTTCTTACGCGAGGCTTTGATACCTATAACTTTTTCTTTTTGCCATAGTTTGACTCTACAAAACTATAACTATAATGGGAACGCATAAACTATATTTTTTATCATTTATAGAGCTACCGGGGTGAGATTTTTGACTCCACAGGTACAGTTTCTGGATTTATTGACACTATTTTAAACATGGAATATGACGCCAGGAACATTACAGGTTTTTATTCCTAAGGCAACAACAGTAGAGACCTCTCTGGCATCCACGTTTATAGAGGTTCCACAGCATCTCAGATCACCGGTTCCTAGACTGGGGTTCCCGAACCCCCAGTATTCCACCGGCTTTTTTCCAGGGCTCCGTGAATTTCCAGACAAAAACTGCCACGCCCCATGAAACCTTTCACGGGCGCTGAAAAATCTGGAGTTATCCAGCACAAACTTTGGACGCATTTCGTTACCGATCTAGATCCAAGTCAACTTAAGTACTAAAGGCATTTGGACTCGATGTGCAAAGTCTAATTAAAACTTCTTGTTTCACCACAGTTTCACACAGAAATACTGTGCAGATATGATGAAGTTCATTTTCGACCAGAAATGTGTAAAGAGAAGCAAAGAAGGAAATTTCAGATCATATTTTTTTTTTATGTAACCCGACGAGTGCGTCTCTTTTACTGCGGGGAAAAAAATGGTGAATAAACATTACTGAATTTTGTTCAAAGTGGATGCGTCCGCGTAACTTATCGTCAAAAATTGACGCGATATGCAAAATTTCATAGGATGTTGTTAGGGAGACGTAGTCTACTTACAAAGCCAAACTAGAGAAAATACTGCATTGTGTTGACTATTCAGTTATAGCTTTCATATAAAACGCTACGCCTCCCCCCCCCCCCTTCCCCCCAACAACAGCCAAGGTGTTCGAATCCCGGTAAGTGCCGGCATGTTGGAATTTTGGGATTTTTCCCATATTTTCCTGTCCCTTATCCTATGGTAGGTAGAATCGAGCACCTAGTCTTCTCGGATAAGGACTAAAAATTCGACAGGCCCGTGTGCACGCTGCGCACGTTAAAGATACCTTGGCAGTTGGAAATCATGAAGAGCAGGCCGCACAAGGCCGCTGCCCGGGAAAAAATTCTAAAAAACGAATCGCTACCACAACAAGAAAGATAAAAACAAGAAAAGTGAGATGTAAATGCCAAGAGCCGCGAATCTCCTAAAATAAAGATCTGAACACGTAACAACAGCCAATTTCATAATGTTTGGTCGAAATCACAACCTTATTAAACAAACCCTGTCACTCCAAAAGGATGGGAAACGCTGGCTTAGATAACTGCCTGAGATCAATAGGTACCAGTCTTGCCCTTAAGGTGGGAAAGGTGTTGTATTTTTACACATGTTAAACATCAGATTCCTGCACGTTGCTGTCCTACAACGAGCCTGATGTCGAGGCCACAGACACTAAGGCAGGCTAGGCCGATGAGAAATGCTATAGACATTGAGAAAGGTCGCGAATTGATACAACAAAACATACGGATAATGAAATGTGAAAGATGGACTATGACTTGTACTACAACTGAGTTGGTAATTTAAATCTCCAATATATCGCAATAGACAAAATTTTAAAGCACGCTCTCGATTAAAATTAGTAAATCTTTATAAGCGAGCAGGCCACATAGTAGATATGAAAACGAGGGAGAAAGATAGACATGTCATGTACAGTGACAAGAGAACGCAAGGGTTTTTAGCAAGTGTCTCAAAGACGGCAAAGATCTCGCTGTACATTTGAATTTGGGTTTGCGTTTTTAAGGCCCGTCGGCACGATAACGGCCATTTTGAGCCTTTTAACTGTCGCTTTGGGTATTTTGTTCATGTTTGGTATTCACAGATTCATCAATTTAAATTTCCCGAATATAAATATAATTAAACTAGTCGCGTATAAATTTTAATATGCCGAAGGTAAAATTCTCAAAAGTTGTTTTGTAGAGATCTGAAAAGAGTTTTGTAAATGTGTATAAACGTTTTTAATTCAAGCTGTAGAATAACCTCAGTGATTGTTACTTCACAATGCATTATATTGCTGGTATTCGTGCACATGTAAAATTCCCATACATACACAAACACATAATTGTAGAATATACAGGAGCAGCCGTTAATTCATTCGCTGCAGTAAGCCAAATATTCGGCTCGAATGGGCATTGGTTTTCCAATACTAATATCCAGGCCAACGTCTCGAAATATTGAATCCCATCTTGGTTCATTGATTTTCCTTTACTTTAATGTCTAATGTATTATGTTTTGTGTTTACACTGAGTGAAAGAAAAAACATCCTTGAACTGCGTTTAAATTTCAAACTGGATAGTGATGAGAGTTCCCATCCACAACCACTAAAAAGTTATCATGGGGAATGAGGTATTCAGAAAGGAATACTTATCAATAAGGGAATGTCTGGGAACAACACAAATTGTAGAAGTGTTGAAAGTATAAGTAAATAGGAACTACGAATGAATACCACCTGTTTAAACCCCGGGCTTGGTGTTTGATGTAGTAATTATAAAAAGCAGTACCGATAAGGTAATTTTTATTTAGACCTTGCCCCCAAAAATCAAATATCCTACAATTAGAATATTTCACCAGATTAGTTACAGACATGTTGAAAAAAATGGAATTGTGTTCGTTCTGAGTGGCGCCTTACTTTTTCCTCGTTGGCTGTTTAGAAGAATTTCTCCCCCTTATTTCAGAAGGAACGGATGTATGTTGTGACGAGCAGTCAAACAATATTCTCTGCCACTTCTACATACACCTTGTTGTTCATGCCCCCGGTACTTACAAGAGCAATCAAATCCCTCCATTCTGCATTCTTGACATTCATGGGCTTCCATAGACAAAACAAAAAGATCTCTTAACAATCGCCAAAAATACTTTTCCTTCCAAAAATATACCCCTAGTTACACCCTCCTGGCTGCTTCTGGGTCATCACATGACTATCCAGGTCAATGCTGTAGCGATGACTGGGTCAAAGTTCAAATGTACAAGTTCCTGTCAAATACTTCGAATACCTTTTTTTTTTTGTTTAAATATTTTAATATTTTTATGGTGTCATGCAGCTGTTGATGCGGAAGTATGTTCAGGTAAAATACGTAAGCTGAAAAAAATAATCAGAAAATATTCTGTTTCCATTCATTTTTGTGTGCTGAAATCAAGAAGGATGCCGGCCCAGTGGCCAAGATTTTAGAGCGCTTGACACTGGTGCCAGAGGTCCCGGGTTCGTCTCTCGTTTGGAGCTGTATCCAATTAAATAATTTCTCGCCATTTTTGTTCAGCCCCAGAGTCGTTTATCATTATAGTCTTGCTGTGCTGAAAAAGGATATAAAAACCACAATCAAGAAGAATAGAAACGTATGAATTCAATACACTGGAAATCTGCGTTTATACCTGAAGAAACTTAGATACCCCAGACAATGTGGGCTTGTTAATCTGGCCGAGCAACGAATCAAGTCTGGTTTACGTCTGTTTTGGATCAGATTTGGACCTCCTTCGAGACAACTGGGGAGACAGACTTCTTTCGGTCCAAGCAATGGGCGAGGTCAAGTTTAATCCATAGTCCACATCCATAGACTTAAAATCGAAGCAAAACAGGCTGGATCCAGTGCCCTACTAGCTTTTTTCTTCTAAGCGCTACGAGCAAACCTTAGAAAGTGAAATTCATCGGAAAACGGTGTAATTATCAATTGTATCAAATTATCACCTTATTGTCAAGCATAAATTATTGTTCCATTAAAAACTATTATATTTTAATAGTGGTTCTGTCTGTATTCAATCTGGTTTCTCCTATAATGAGAACAGAGTTGAACAAACAAAACAAAAAATCCCAGGAACATTTCATGACTTTAGTTTCTTTTTGTCCCAACTCCACTATTTGCACAACTGGGAAATTCGGCGTTAAACATTATTTTGCGGCTTTAATATTATGATAAGGAGTGAGAATAAATCGGAACTGTGAAACGGCTTGATATGTGTCAAAGGTATTTTATACAAGTGCCAAAGTGTGCATGTTATAGCTTTTCTACCAACTAAAAGATCTGCAGTTTCTCAGAAAACGAGATAAAACAAACAAGAACCAAGGTCGCCATTTTTTAGTGACATTTTGAATCTGACGTTCTTGGACCTCTGAACTCAGTAACGACTGAAACAGCAGAGAGCATTGTCCCTGTGGGGAAAACAAGGTGGTTTAAGTTTCTGTGAAGATAATGTTATACATCTCATTCATACAGACAGCTGCCAGATGGAAAGGGTATCGAGGTCATTATCTGTGTCACAGGTTATAGGTAAGGTAAGAACTCATGTGGCAACTGGCTCACACATCTTTAAGGCATCATAACGTGCATAAGACTATTGTCATATGCAGGTAGAGGTCGTAACTATCTTCATATTTCTTCCAAAATAATTTTTCCGGGAGTCCCTGTCTTCTCTATGAATCCGTGAGCCCCTCATAGACTGCTAGCAGAGCAGAGCAAACTAAGCGCCTGTTTCCAAGAAGCGTGTATAGACCCTTTCAACTTCCGCGTTACGGTTGTTTGCGGGGAGCCGCACGGCTTCGAAAAGCATCGTGTAGGGCAAAAACCTCAACTTGCCTTGATGATGGCATCTGAATATGTGCACATTCAAAGCAAAGATGCATTTTTATGCCAGAATCAGCACGTAACGGGTTTGTACAGTTGGGTGCCCAACAAGAGGACCGTTGTCCACCGCTTCCGCCCTACAAGTGGGGTACGCCGCCATTTTGTTTGCAAATCACGTGATATGGAGGACGGTAAATTAAAAGTGTCTATAGTCTGCGCGTGTTTTTGACGAGAAACTATCCCATGTACAGATACAATCTGCTCTCTAATATTACTAAGGTAATGAACATGAGGAATAGACACCTCCATACATCATACACAGTGCGACAATCGAGGTTGATGAGTGCACATAGCTTATAGACTCCAGCAGTTAACAACAAAAAGGCAACCAGAACCAGCTTAAATTAGTATTGGTGAAAGTCTTTTTTCCTTTTTCAAATATGCAGTATCTTCCAAAATGTAAAAAAAAAACAAAAACACCAGAAAATATTTTTTTTAAAAAAGGCTTGTAATTTCTAATTCTTTTGTGGTTAACCGTAATATTTCCATATTGATTGTTTCTAACCCAGTTCCTTACAACATGTAACCTTTTCTGTCATTTTCACAATGACTTTCAAAGTCCTGTTCTGCATACAAGCAGATACTGACCCTCCACCCTTGGCAAATGTTAAAAGTTCGTTCGTGTGACAACACATTTTGACACTGAGATAAAACAACGATCTTCAGTTGATCCAGTTCAGTATTCCAATTTCTTCTTGTTTTTCTAAACTCACAGTCTGCAGCTCCTCCTTGTGACCTTGGTTTGTTCCAGCTCCACTTTTAGCACAACTGGGAAATTCCTGGGGCTTCAGTTGTATAATAGGGAAGTTAGAATAAATCCAAACTGTGAAACAGCTTGACAAGTCCACAACGCATTTTCAATAGGTGTCAAAGCCTACATTTGTTATACCGCTTCTAGAAACTAAACGACATAACGTTTTTCAAAAAAATGAAGCTAGAACAAAACAGAACTAAGGTCAGGCCCTGTCAACCGTTCCTCCTTACATTCTCCAAATGAGATACGGAATTCTATGCAAAGACCAATATAACAAAACAGCAATGGCAGACTTGACGTTGGGCCCCACACAATGTGCAGAGCATGACCTTTACTTTTTTTATACTGACTTGATGAGAATACGGGTATACCTTCCAGAGGACTACTTGGTCCGCAACTGGCCCCGGCACAACTGGACTCTTGGGTACAGAACACCAGGCCAGTACATTCACACCGGGTACCAGGGCCTAGAAATAGACAACGGCAGTGGTGTTTATTATGGTACCTCTTAATTTTTGGGTTCATCGCAAGATGAGAATGCGAGAAGCGCGCTCTAGGATCATCTACCCGTTCCATCTGACATTCTCTCGTTTTTTTTCTCTCCGTCTTATCAGCTGACATATGCTCATCAGAGCCAAGCATGCGTTTTTCCTTTTATCTACACCGCACTGTGACATCATAAGGTTGATTTATCCTCTTATAATCGGTCGGTTAAGGTTAAAGCAGAGGGGAGGGAATGGAGGCAAAAGACTTTGCAACCCCAAAGAATGCCGCTAATATTACACACGTAAGGTAAAGTAGGTTGCGAGGGAGGTAATCTCTACCTTTTGTTTCGTTTTCATTTTTCCCCTCTTAATTTTTTTAAGACTAACATTGACGTCGCGCATTGCCCTTCCCTGTCTCTCGTTCTTTTACGCTGTGTACGTGTATAATAGTACACAGAAATCCCGGCATTCTTCGCGAGCAGTTCATGACTTCAATCTGGCACATCTCAGAATAAAAACCAGGAAGAGCAAAAACAAAAACGAAACAAAACGAAAAACAAAACAAAACCCGAGGAAACAGGCTAGAAGATAATAGGAGGGCTGTGTCACTGGTATGTGGCATCAAAGTTCAAGATTCACACGATTTCTGTACTTACAAATGGCAAAAAAACTCTGGTCTCAATCTGCCTTTCTTGGCTTACAAAGCGCAAAACACATTGAAACGAATTTTTGTAAAAGAACATCAGCCTACTCAGTGTGTTAACACCAAGTCGAAAATTTAGAAAGTGATTCTACGAAAACAATTCAACAAACTTGACTATGTCCCAATCATTGATGTTTTTTCATAGCGGACCCGAGCGAGATAATCATCTTTCAAATGTTTTAGGTCCCAAGTCTTACTAACGGTACTGGCGGTCTAGGTCCAAGTCAAGTTAATAAAAGCACTTGGATTCGTCGCAAAAGTCGAATAAAAACTGAACTGAAAAACTGAACTATTTTCATGATCAGACTTAATAGTTAGATAGATCAAAAAAACGTTTAGTTTCAGAATTTTGCTCCAGCTTAGAGGGCAACCTATAGGCTGTCAAGGGCTGCATGTATGCCAGACAACTCAGTCTTTGAAAACAAAACAAACAAAAAATGTAGAATTACAATAGTTTACCATGCTCCCTTCGATATAAATAGCAAGTGGCGCATGAAAGAAAATCCTCTGACACTTCGAAAAATATTGCAATGCTTGGGTACCGAGAAACCATTTCAAATCTCGCATTTTAATTTCGTTTTTTTTTTTTTGTTACTCTGTCTGTCCGTCTGTCTGCGTGTGTATGCGTGCGTATGTGACTGTCGTGTACGTGTGTCTGTCTATACACACAACACACAGACTATTCAATCTATACTGTCTGTCTGTCTGTTCACACAAGACACAGACTATTCTATCTGTCGGTCTGTCTGTCTGCCTGTCTGTCTGTCTGTTCACACAAGACACAGACTGTTCCATCTGTAGGTATATCTGTGTCCACTCACACATCATATTATTTCCCCTACTCAACTTTAACCCAATTTCGAGTCACATTTGAACTCTTCCTAGTTGTTCCAGAAAAAGCGTACAAAAAAAAAGAAATATTTTGATTGCTTCCCGATATTTTCCTATTCTGACTACCCTTTTCACGATATCATCGCTGTCTGATCCAAAGATTGGATAATGATAACAAATTTCACCTCAGACAGAAAAAGACGATCCAACTAACCAAAGAGAGGTGTTGGATAACTTACTCACCCCCGCTCAAATGTTTATCTACGGGTAACAATAGAATTTGGCCAGAAAAGTAAGAACAGGTGGGAGAAGGAAAAAAAAGCTTGTAATAATAAACAATAAACTTGGCCAAGACAGTGAGAGAGAGAGAAAAGGAGGGAGAGAGACAGACAGGCAGATGGAGAGAGAGAGAGAGAAAGGGAGAGAGAGAGAGACAGAAAGGGAGAGAGAGAGAGAGAAAGGGAGAGAGAGAGAGAAAGGGAGAGAGAGAGAAAGGGAGAGAGAGAGAGAGAAAGGGAGAGAGAGAAAGGGAGAGAGGGAGAGAAAGGGAGAGGGAGAGAGAAAGGAAGAGAGAGAGAGAGAAAGAGAAAGAAAGGGAGAGAGAGAGAAAGGGAGAGAGAGAGACAGACAAAAAAGGAGAGAGAGAAAAGAAGAGAGAGAGAAAGGGAGGGAGAGAGAAAGGCAGAGAAAGGGAGAGAGAGAGAGAGAGAGAAAGGGAGGGAAAAGGAAAGAGATAGCGTAGGGAGAGAGAGAGAGAGAGAGTGAGCTTGGCTTACCTCTCCTTCTCGTTTGTATTCTTATCCAGGTCGTTCGTTTGACTCATTTATATCAACAGTACTCCCTGTTCCCTCCCTCCTATTCGCTCCCATCGCCGACGTCACCGTTCTTAGTCAGTCTATCCTATCTTTTCCTTTGTCTTTCGGGCTTTGATAGTGCTATTTATATATTGGTATCAGTAAATCTTAGTGCTCACCGTTTTAGCCTTTGTAGTAATCAAATACCTCTGTCAAATCGCCCCTGTTATCAGCAACAGTGCTGATTATAGCAAGGATTTGCTGTGCCCTACTTTGGGGGGGAGTGGGGGGGGGGGGTGGTTAAAAAAACTTTTTAGCTATGGTGAAGCTTTTTATGCCGCGTGTTGTTTTTTTTTTAAATTATAGTACCGGTGCTGAGATACCGTGATGACGCGAAGCAGCTGCGTGGTGACGTCAGTCTGCATTGGATAATATCGCTAAAGAATGAGATAAGACGTTGTTGTTTTTTCCCAAGCTCGAGAGCACCGGCCGTACTATTTGTGAATAGACAATGCCACCCTCAGCAAAGTCACAATGTTTAACTGGACTTGTCCACAGTATCCGCTCCACAGACTAATAAAATACCCAGACTGGATGATCCCATTGTGTGACGTCACAAAACAGCGAAAGGTCATGAACCATCCGCCATATTAGGTTTAAGGTAGCGACCGACGCTTCAGCATGGCTACAATTTTAAATGATGCCATTTTGACGCGCCTACGGAACGCGGAAGTTTGGTTCCGCACCAAGAAATTAATACATGTACCACCAATCTTGACAAATAAAAAGAAATTTCTACTGCAGATAGAACTAGAATCGGAATTTCCCGAGCGGCGGCCATGTTGGTTATACAGTCGTCGCTCGGGAAAGTCCGTAAAAAACGACACAGCCCGAAGCTCGTGTTTCCAGTCTGGTTAATTTATTAGTCTGTGATCCGCTCCGCTATTTTACGGAAAATGACGTATGACAAAAAACTAAAACACTCCTTTCCTCTATAGGGAACGGGATTAAATGACACAGTTACTATAATAATATAGATTTACGTCATGGGACATTCGAACTGTTCAACGCGGCGGTTAACCACAGTGAGACTCTGTACAAACTTTTCATGTGCTGTAATTAATCTTTGTGCCTCGAATCGCCCTTAGGAAGTCCATAATAAGTCATCGGTAAATCTAAATATGGTAACTGTGTCATTCAATCCCGTTCCCTATAGCGGTGAGGAGCGGAGCGGAACGGAACGGATGCTGTGGACAAGTATACAGAGGTAAAAAGTTTTTCACTTTGTCATGACGTGTCATGTTCCGTAAAAATAGCGGATGCTGCGGTCAAGACCACTTATGCACACCAAAAATTTAAAACATAAAAAGGTTTAACGTTTGCAGGCCAGTCAAAATATAAACAAGAATCATTCAAACAAAGACACTGTATTTCACTGAGCAAATCCCAGTTTGCTAGCACCCGAGGTCTCACTGAAGTCTGTTTTTATAAGTACTTATGCACCCCACGTGTTTTGAGCTAGGGGCGCGGACATATAATAGGTACCTATCCCTTACCCCGTCCTTATCCTCAACACTAAATCTTATCGAATACCTGCCCCCTACCCTTTCAACCATAAGAACAGGTGGAAAACAAAAAGAAAATCTGAACGAATAATTAATTAAGGCTGTTGTTAGGAATATTTCGGGAGCAGCTGTCTAGCTGTGGAGTCACAAAAGGGCTTTAAAATACGCGCCCCCTAGCTAAACAAAACCTGGGGGACGTACGTACTTATAACAACATTCCCCATTGAAACTCAATGTCGTGGCGTCACCATGCAACTAAGCAGCCAATCAAAAATTGGCTTGTCTGCTTAGGCCAAGAAACACGTCATGCGACGTATTTTACTTCCCCCACCCTCCATCCCTTTCAGTTCCCCCTCTTTTCTCTTCTCTTTTCTTCCTCTTTCTGTCCTATCATTCTGTTATTATCCAAGACATAGGACACCGAGATGGTTCAATCCGCCAAATCCCGTCCGTCAGTTTGCGCGCGTATATCATCCATGTCAACAATGCAATATTTCGCACCACACCCCTTCATAATTGACGAAAAAAAATAGCCCTGTGAGTAGTCCTCACCGTGTTTATACGCGCGCAAGTTGTGGACAGAATAGTGAAAGAAGAAAATGGTCCGTCTCGGTATTCTGCGTCTCGTGTTATATTCTGTCTATCATTTTGCTTTTTTCCTATCACAAGAATGGCTTCTGTCGTGTCGACGTGCTCTCTCCAAACTCAAACTCAAACTCTTCATCCTCGGATGTTTAATTCAATTAATTGTACACAAAAACATCCATTAAAAACGAAAGGAAAAAAAATTAAATAAAGAGAAACACAAGCTTATTATGCTCGATAACACTCCGGGCTTATCGCTCTGGGCCTGTTGCTGCACTGAGAGGCCCGGTAAAACTTCTGAAACCCGTGCTGATTATAGAAAATTTTACCGGTATTAAATGTACAAGCAATGCATGTAACACATCTGAGAAAGGTAATGTATTTATAATAAAGTCGCAGACCTTTCTGTGTTGTATTACCTGAATGAATATGTTGGTAAATATTCGTGTGTGCTGCTCTACGTCATCTGGTGCAGAATATTCTTGTATAATTATGAGACTTTTCTTTCTTTCTCTCTCTCCTGCTTTCTTTCTTCTCCTTCTTTTTTTCCTTCTTTCTTTCCTTTTTTCTGTCTGTCTGTGTTTTCCTTTCTTTCTGTCTTGCTATCAATTTTTCTATCTTCCTTTTTTTTTCCTTCTGTCTCGCTGACGCTCTATCTTACTTTCTCTCTCTCTCTGTCTTTTCTTCCTGTCTTCTTTTCTCTGTCTTTTTTGTTGTTTAATGCGAACTCGCCATTTGGAATGTCTGCAGAAGCTTTGCCGCCTGGGCTCTGCAAACTGGACGCAGCACACTGTGATCTCAGGAAATACTAAAACAGCTACATTCGAGTGAACTGTGATAGACTGTAACGAAGTACAATATTTATTCTGTCAACAAAAGAAGAAGAAGGCGAAGAACAACAGCAGTAACAATATCAACAACGACCCCACCTCTCACGACCACCACCACCACCACCACCACCACAACAACAGCAACAAAACTATCTTGAAATTCCCGCAAGAAAAAGTCGTAACTATATAAAAATAAAATATAGTCTAATCCTGAAACAGTCCTCACCTGCACAGTGATCAGTCTGTCTTCGAGATGTAAATAGCTCTGTGTGCTTTCTATCATGTATCATTATTGGCACTACCATGTATCGTTGTCTGGGGTAGCCAAAGGTATGTGTAACTATTCTCCACTTAAATCATTTGTTTCACCACCGATCTCTATACTCATATCACCTTTTTTTCTTTGGAAGTGCTTCGGAGAGGACAGTTGCCTGCCTCAGTGGGTGTTCTGTTCCATATGGGTTAGGGCTAGGGTAAATGTTGTCTAGTTTCAAGGCCTCGGCACTTTTTTGTTCGGGTTTTCGGGGAGGGGCAAGGTGTGCTTCTGCGGGGATCCTGTTCCTGGTCCCTACCAAAACATATACCCTACAGTTTGACGTTTTTCCAGACATTTGCCGAGCAAACACTACCCCAAGCCTAACCCAAAGACACATCTGTGCCTTCCGAAAACTCATCGCGACCTTCGTTCTTGTTTGCTCCGATTCAACTTTTTGCACAACAACTGAGAAGTTCGACGCTAGACGGCTAAAAGTTTAATGATAAGGAGCTAGAATAAATCGGAACTGTAAAACGACTTAATCTCTGCCACGACGCATTTTAAACAAGGGTCAAAGTGTACATTTGTTACACCTCTTCTGCATACTAAAAAATCTCTATTTTTTCAGAAAATAGAGACAGAACAAACCAGACTTAAGGTCTCATCATAGAGGCAACTATCCACATTGAAACATTTTTTTGTTTTGTTTTGATTTAAAGATCAAGAATTTTGTTTTAACGTTTGTTCCTCGATTTCATTTTAAAACTGTGGCCGTATTTTCTTCCCTTGATCTTCTCTCCTCATGGCCGGCTATTCTGTCTCCGTGTGCTTGATTTCTGCAATGCCAGTGTATTTCATGTGTTCAAGAAATTAACTACCTGGCTATCTGTTTGTTCTTCGGCCTGTCTGTCGTAGACTTTTGTTTACGTAAAATAAAAAATAGGACGTAACTAACATTCACACAGTTCTTTGTTCCAGTCTGACGCGTTCGTGGCTTCCGCAATATCAGTGTATTGACAATAAAATCATGTTCAAGGAATTACCTATCCGACTATCTGTTCGTCTTTCTGCCTTTCTATCTTAGACTTTTATGTAAAAAAAAATAAAAAAGGACGTAACTAACATTCACACAGTTCCTTCTTCCAATCTGACGCGTGCCTGAGCCATTCTGGCATTATAAACAAAAGGGCTGTACATCCCAAACTTGATTGGTGCCGTTCAGTTCTGTGTGTACAATAAAACGGCTAAATTTAGCGGACCCCTGCACGTGAAATCAACCGTTATGACAGCTAGCCTGATAAATTGAGCCACGCCAGGTATAGAGAACGGGGAAAGGGGCAGGAGGAGGGAGGAGGGAGGGGGGGATGATTGCCTTCTATCCCTTTTATCCCCCTCTCCTCTCTTGCATTCGTCCAGCTTATTTCTTTCACTCATACTGTTGGGGAGTACGATGCTGGTGTTTGTTGCATGCCCTTATGTAATATATTCTTTCGACTGTATCCACATTGTATTCTTTCTGTGCAACTTTTTCTTATTCTTTCTGTGACACATTTTGAAAATAAATCTCCCTCACTGAGTTTTCGTGTTCGAGATTTGTTCATCTTTTGAAGCGTAGTATGTAACTGGCTCTTATTGGAATACCCTAGCATTTTACATAGTAAGCTATTGGTGAGCAGTGAATATAGCGCCGTATTTTCTCTTTCCGACTTTGTAATTAGACTATGTAAACTATATACATTATTTATTCTTTTAATCTGTTTGACTAATTTTCTCAGTTGCTGTATGCCTCTTAATTGTTATGCCTTTCTAAGGTTTGTAAGTCTTTGGTCAGCTAGGAACTTGCCGTTTCATTGCTGTCCATAGTCATTCCCACTACTCAGGTATAATCCAATAAAATACCTCATATCTCTTGTATACACTGCTAATACTTTATTCTTACAAAACACAATCACTTTCCACCCACAAGTTCCATTTCTTAATTCATGGGGGAAAATATGTTATCTATAATATAATTATTTACGAGGAAACACCCACGCACGTTCCTTGGCAGAAATGTCACGAATTTCTCTTTTCTCTGTGTCTCTCTCTGTCTCTCTCACCTCCCCCCCCCCCCCCTCTCTCTCTCTCTCTCTCTGGCTCATAACCATTCCTGTCTCTGTGACACTCATAAGCACAAAAACGCATTTCCGCACCTTTCTTTCACTCTGACATGTGTGTACTCTTCCAAGTTTATTGTTCCATCGTTTACAATCTCTTGTTTTTCTTTGCTTCAGATGTTCTCTTTCTGTCGCCCCGACCCCTGCCACCTCATAACCTATGTTTTGATCTATCTAGCTCGAACTCCTCTCAACTGTTGCTCGCCCTACCAATTCTTCATAATAAGCAAATTGGCAATATTGATTACTTTCTGAAACTTTCTCTCTGTCACTATTGCTCAACCTTCAGTTCTTTGCAGATAAATTTACTATATCGTTTACTATCTGCCAATAACCTTGATCACTATTGCTCACTCCACGAGTTCATCGTGGGTAAATGTACCATATCTTTACTTTCTTAAACTTTATTTCTACCACTAGTGCTGTAGGAGTTCTTCATGGGATATCTGCCATATTCTTTACTTTCTTAAACTGTATCTCTGTCACTATTTCTGTAGGAGTGTTCTTCTTGGTTAAATCTGCCATACTCTTTACTTTCTTCAACTTTATCTCTGTCACTATAGCTGAACCTGCCAATTCTTGTATGGATAAATTTGCGAGTCTGTTTACTTTATAAACACACTCTCTCTATCTTTCTCACTCTCTCCACCAATTCTTTATAGGTAAATTCACAATCTTCTCTACTGTCTTAAACTTTCCCTCCATCTCTATTCCCTCCAACCACGTGGCCAATACGAGTGGTACGTTTGTCAGAGAACAGGCCAAGTTGCGCTAAATGAGAGAGAGAGGAGAAAAAAAAAAGCTGGATTAAAACAGTTAAAACGGGGCGAGATGAAGCTGAGACTCGGGAGAGATGGAACGAATGCCTGATTGTGAGCTCGTGTGAGTGTACGCGAGTGTGCGTATGTGTGTGTGTGTGTGTATGTTGAAGAGAGAGAAAGAAGAGGAGGGAGAAAACGCACAACAAGCTCCTGGAAATCGCATACAAGCACGTGCGTTTACGCCCTGCAGTGTCTGAGGAGCTATATTTAGCAGGCTAGTTACCTGTACAGCCCGGGAAATGGAAACACAGAGGCAGGGGCGTCGCCACAACTAGTTCTTGGTGTAGGTCACTTGATGAGAATCTACATCTGCCTTGGCAAAACCACACGTACGTTTGATTGAATAGAACTATAGGTTGGCTGATTGGTAGTTGGATTCCTCGATCAATTGGCTGATCAAAATATCTCCTACGCGTAGATCAAATAGCTGACTAAGTGATTGATTTGGGACTCGTTATCCTGATATCCACGAACGCCAAATAGTTACTGAACTCAGGCAGATTTCAAAGAGTGTTCTTGTTACGCGGCGCTGCAATGAAAATTTTCGTGTCTTTCCAAACGGTTATTCCGATATCTGCAGAACCATTTTGAAATCATTACATTGCAAAAAGAATTTAGTATTAGTTTTTATTACAGTGACGGCTGGCTCTAGTATTTCAGACATGACTGATTCATTATAACTATGTATATGACAATACAGGTAGAAACTGGTACTGCAACTAAATGAAAACATGTCCAAGATTAAAAGAGATAAATAGTGAATAAGTATTTTTCATTTTCTTGTTAATTAACCTTTAAGAAGGGATTTCAAATAACTAATTTGATAATTATTATAGTGATAATTAATCTGGATTATGCAGATAGTTAAGTACAAATTATTTTAAAGATATTTCTTAACGGCTTCCACAAGAGGTGACATCATTGTCACAAATCCCAGACTGGGAGATGTAATAGTTTATGACAGGACGACAATCACGAACAACAAGTTTAACACTTAACAAAACAATCCATCAGACTCCCACATTTATTAAACATAATTATACAGATAATAGCGCAATTACATACATTATATTATCGAAATCAACTGCCGTACAACGGCCTTATTCTCACACACACTCTCCCTCGGATCCACAATCCGGTAGTTACTCCTAAAGGCACTTCGGCCTCAGCCTCTCCCCTCAGGGTCTTAATAGTACATTAATGATTCACTGGCACCGCAGTCTCTCAACATCACCTTCCTATTGCCATACAACTTATCAGTTCACTTGCCCACCATCATGGCAATAATATAGTATCTCATTCACTCTCATATCTACGTCCCTGTCCGTGGCCTGACTGCCACGACTTTATGTGCCTCTACTGTCCTGCACTGACAGCCTCACTGTCACGAGTGGAGTGAGTGCAATTAAGGGGATTGCTACAGAGCGGGTGTAGAGTATGAAAGGCTCACAGTAGACAGCAAGTTAAGCGTGCTGTTGTGAGTAGGGGGGGGGGGGTCTGAAGGAGGCGAAAGCGCTGTATAACTATCACTGCAAGTTAGAAGGTCCTAGGGAGCGGATCTGTGAATAATAGCCCATCGGGCAGAGATAAAAGGAAGCAGTCGAGAAGACTAGTGAGAGTCTTTCCAGTTATGACTGGTATGTAGAATGTTGATTGATTATTATGATTGATGTATTATATTATATTCGTCTATTACCATGATGTGAATAAGTATATGTGAGGAATGTGGAAGTCCTTGATATTGGATATAGCAATGTGCGCCATGAGCGATAGATGAAAGTGAGTTCATGGATTTGTAGCGCGAGTGAGTAGTGTGTACTCCGATGGAGGTGTGTTACCGTAAGATGTGTGGTGAGTGAAAGGTGAACTAGTGTGTGTACGCTTCATGGATTGTAAGGAGAGGTGGAGTGAATAGAAATGGTAGGGTATTATACCAATGTAATGTTATTCTTGTAGGTGTCGGGGACGGGCCGCAGAGCCACCTCGATGAGCACAGGGGATAGGCCAGCATAGGGCCGGAGGCCACACATAGGCCAGAAGTGAGGCTGTCAGTGCAGGACAGTAGAGGCACATAAAGTCGTGGCAGTCAGGCCACGGACAGGGACGTAGATATGAGAGTGAATGAGATACTATGTTGTTGCCATGTTGATAGGCTAGTGAACTGATATTATGTTGTTGCCATGTTGATGGCTATGGAAATAATAATGTGTTATTGCCCTGCGGAGGTGCTAGGGGAGTGCTAAGGTGTATGACAATAGGAAGGTGATATTGAGAGACTGCGGTGCCAGTGAATCATTAATGTACTATTAAGACCCTGAGGGGAGAGGCTGAGGCCGAAGTGCCTTTAGGAGTAACTACCGGATTGTGGATCCGAGGGAGCGGGTGTGTGAGAATAAGGCCGTTGTACGGCAGTCATTTCAATAATATAATGTATGTAATTGCGCTATTATATGTATAATTATGTTTAAAAAATGTGTGAGTCTGATGGGCTGTTTTGTTAAGTGTTAAACTTGTTTGTTCGTGATTGTCGTCCTGTCATAAACTATTACATCTCCCAGTCTGGGATTTGTGACACTGGGGGCTCGTCCGTTGTGACATTGGGGGCTCGTCCGTTGTGACATTGGGGGCTCGCCCATTGTGACTCGTCCATTTTCGTAATATTTAGTTGTAGTTAGTTAGTAGGTAATTGTGCTGTCTTGTTCGTTGGATGAATGGACATTTCATGATATGATTTATGTATAATAATGAATGTATATTGATGCATGTATTGCTATGAATAGGTATTAATTTGTATTTAAACTTTCCAGAGTGTGTGCGTGCAGCCTGAGGAGACGAGCAGCCAGAGCTCCGATTAAAGGGAGGAGTTTACTCAAAATTTCAAAAATTGAAAGTTAAGTAAAAGTCTAAAATTTTGTACCCTGCATTAATATTTCCGGGAGCAGTTTAGGCGAGCACGTGCAGATACCAGGGAGGACTTTGCTGCCTTCGTCGCGAGACTGACGGAGTATTTCGCGAACTGGGTAGACTTGGCGCATGTGGGCACGGATTTCGCTAAACTGAAAGACCTAATGATCCGTGACCAGCTGTACGCGTCGTGCCACAAAGATCTGGTGGCTTTCCTGAAAGAGAACGAACCCGCGACGGTGCAGGAGGCGTCTAAGTTGGCGGAGGCATACCGTACGGCGCATCCGTCCAAACCAGTCGCCAGGGCATACGTCCAAGATGCTGGGTACGTCGCCGTTGTCGAGGGGTCGCCGGCAGGACTTAGGGACAGGTCGCGTCAGCGTGGTGCCTATAGCGGGCGAGCCCAGCTGCAGCGTAGGGGCTATCACCAATCACCGGCATATGGATCCGGTAAGTTTGACCGAGCAGGAGGGCTAGGTCGCGGTAATGGCCGGGGGCGAGTTGTAACCTTTGCCGATAACCGACGGCATAGGGACTCTAGTTCCGGTCGCGATGGGTCACGGGGACCCAGGCCTAGAGCAGCACAGGGAGCGGAGTGTTGGACTTGCGGACGCGTGGGTCACTTTTCGCGCGAGTGTAGGGCCGCGAAGTGTTGGAACTGCGGAAGAGCAGATCACATCAGCGTGAACTGCCCGGCAGGTAGGATAGCGGCGAACGTGGACAGTAGCTCCAGTCCATGCTCCCCAAATAAATTTCATCATGCGGCTGCGTGTGTTACATCGGACAACGGAGGCGGACAGTATTCTAAGTGTCCCAGTTGTGAGAAGTTATTATCTTCCGGTGTTTTACCTTGTGGGAGAAAGATCCCCGTCATAAATTCATGTCATACAGGAGGTGGTCTTAGGGTTTATCCGGGGTTTGTTGGGGACGAACCGGTCTCGGTTTTACGAGATACAGGATCTACCGTTGTGGGAGTGCATAGGGACTGCATTCGGGATTCACAGCTTACAGGTGAGACTGTCCCGTGCATCCAATTTTCGGGGGCCATTGAGAAATTACCCATGGCAAAAATAATGATAGATACACCTTTCCGTAGCGGGGAAGTCGAAGCAGTCGTTGGTTGTTTTCCAGGCGCCCAGCTCATCATTGGGAATGTATCACGGGTAGTTTCCCCTTCCGATGAGAACGTGCAAGCATGGTCGCAATCAAAAGGTATTGACTTTTGCGCCGCGGTCGAAACACGCCGACGGTTAGCCGATAAAGACAAGATTAGACCTTTGGCTACGCCAGCGGTCAACCTAGACATCACGCCGGAGCGCTTGGCGAGATTACAAAGGGAGGACCCATCATTAAACCCATGTTTTGGGGAAGCGCGAACCGAGAAAACGAGGAGATATAAGAACGGGTCATCTTTTTTTTTTGTCCAGGGGGGCATTCTGTTCCGTATGTACGTCACAGTGGCTTCCGTTCAAAAGCAGGTCGTCGTGCCGCGGTCGTTAATTGCTACAGTATTGCGTCTGGCCCATGATGTCCCATTAGCGGGTCATATGGGAAGTACTAGAACCAAGCAGAGAGTTCTGAAAGATTTGTATTGGCCGTCAGTATACAGAGATGTGCGGTTATATTGTAAGACGTGCAGTGCGTGCCAAAAGACGACGCATAAGGGTCGTTCACCCCAGGCTCCTCTTCAAAAGATCCCCACGGTTTCGGAACCGTTTAAAAAGGTTTCAGTACCTTGTTGATTTAAGAGAAAGACTATCTTCAGCGCGCACTATAGCGGAAGAAGCTTCTGGTATCGCTTCGAAAAGAGCAAAAGACTATAAAGATAGAGGTTCCAAACTGAGAATTTTTAAGCCAGGAGACAAGGTTCTGTTGTTGTTACCTACGGACCATAATAAGTTATTGATGACATGGAAAGGTCCTTATGTTATTGAGCGAGTTGTTTCAAAGGTAGATTACGCTATCCACATTGATGGAGCGAGTAAGGTTTTCCATGTTAATATGCTACAGAGATTTTATGAGAGACCACAGTATCTGCGTGCACAGACAAGACCAGAGGAGACTGTCTTCTCTACTGCTTGTACGGGGGTCGTAGACCAGTTGGACTGTGACGTAAGCGACACCGAGGCGCAGGAGGAGTTACAAATTCAATTGCCGGAGTTAACTCCGACACAAGGTTACAGGGACGTAAAAAATTAACCCTGACCTTACGAGTTCAAGGAGTAGGGAACTTGAGACCCTGTTAGCGTCATTTCCGGATGTTGTTACGGATTTGCCGGGTCGCACTACGGTGATCCAGCACCAAATAAAGTTGACTTCGGATAAGCCGGTATTTCTTAGACCTTATCCGCTGCCGTTTTCTTCGAGAGATAGAGTCATAAAGGAAGTTGAGTCAATGTTGAAGTTAGATGTGATAGAACCATCAACATCGCCGTATTCATCACCCATCGTCCTCGTGAAAAAACTTGATGGATCGGTGCGGTTCTGTATTGATTTTCGAAGATTGAACACTATTACGGTAGGCGATAGGGAGCCTATTCCGTTTCAGGAGGAATTAATAGCTTCATTGGCCGGGTCCACGTGGTTTTCCAAGATAGATTTAACGAAAGGTTATTGGGAAATCCCGCTCACTGAGGAGTCTAAACAATACACGGCGTTCCAAACGCCCATTGGATTATTCCAGTTTAAGGTCATGCCATTTGGGTTGGTAAACGCGCCAGCGACGTTTGCACGATTAATGAGATTAGTGTTGAAGGACATACCTAATGTCGTGTCATTCTTTGACGATATAGCATGCCATACGTCGACATGGTCTGATCATATTCAGACACTAACAGTAATTTTTCAACGATTACGTCATTTTGGGTTAACTGCT
Organism: Onchidella celtica; assembly: GCA_963931925.1. Taxonomy (NCBI): domain Eukaryota; kingdom Metazoa; phylum Mollusca; class Gastropoda; order Systellommatophora; family Onchidiidae; genus Onchidella; species Onchidella celtica. Next base: position 17,239,012 of record OZ007573.1, on the reverse strand, counting down.
AAACCCGCAAAGATGGATTTGGCATGTCCAGAGATAGTATTCTTAGGACATATTGTGGGTAGAGGCGTTCAGAGACCTGAAGTAACAAAAATTGACAAGTTAGTAGGGTTGCAAATCCCAAAAACAAAGAAACAAGTCAGAAGCTTAGTGGGAATTTTAAATTATTACAGAAAGTGGCTTGTGGTCTGTCTGGATACAAAATTCTCGTCCCATGAGATAACGTCCTAGTTTCTGGACGGACCAGACAATGGCAAGACACTCACGCTCTATCACAGAATACTTTCTTTCTCTCTGCAATAACTTCCTACTGACATAACATACAGGATGGAGACATTCGTTCTTCTCCTGTAGAAGACAAGCGCCGACACCAGAGTCCGACGCATCCGTTCTGAGGATAAAATTAGATCGAAAATCGGGTAATATCAGAATGGGTGACGATGATAATGCTGTCACCAAATTATCAAATGCTGTCTGACATTCAGACGTCCACTGGACCTTATCGGGTTGTCCCTTCTTAGTAAGGTCAGTAAGAGAAGATGACAAAGAGGAAAATTTTGGAATGAACTTTCTGTAATAATTTAAAATTCCCACTAAGCTTCTGACTTGTTTCTTTGTTTTAGGGATTTGCAACCCTACTAACTTGTCAATTTTTGTTACTTCAGGTCTCTGAACACCTCTACCCACAATATGTCCTAAGAATATTATCTCTGGACATGCCAAATCCATCTTTGCGGGTTTAGCAGTTAACCCAAAATGACGTAATCGTTGAAAAATTACTGTTAGTGTCTGAATATGATCAGACCATGTCGACGTATGGCATGCTATATCGTCAAAGAATGACACGACATTAGGTATGTCCTTCAACACTAATCTCATTAATCGTGCAAACGTCGCTGGCGCGTTCACCAACCCGAATGGCATGACCTTAAATTGGAATAATCCAATGGGCGTTTGGAACGCCGTGTATTGTTTAGACTCCTCAGTAAGCGGGATTTCCCAATACCCTTTCGTCAAATCTATCTTGGAAAACCACGTGGACCCGGCCAATGAAGCTATTAATTCCTCCTGAAACGGGATAGGCTCCCTATCGCCTACCGTAATAGTGTTCAATCTTCGAAAATCAATACAGAACCGCACCGATCCATCAAGTTTTTTCACGAGGACGATGGGTGATGAATACGGCGATGTTGATGGTTCTATCACATCTAACTTCAACATTGACTCAACTTCCTTTATGACTCTATCTCTCGAAGAAAAAGGCAACGGATACGGTCTAAGAAATACTGGCTTATCCGAAGTCAACTTTATTTGGTGCTGGATCACCGTAGTGCGACCCGGCAAATCCGTAACAACATCCGGAAATGACGCTAACAGGGTCTCAAGTTCCCTACTCCTTGAACTCGTAAGGTCAGGGTTAATTTTTTTCGTCCCTGTAACCTTGTGTCGGAGTTAACTCCGGCAATTGAATTTGTAACTCTTCCTGCGCCTCGGTGTCGCTTACGTCACAGTCCAACTGGTCTACGACCCCCGTACAAGCGGTAGAGAAGACAGTCTCCTTTGGTCTTGTCTGTGCACACAGATACTGTGGTCTCTCATAAAATTTCTGTAGCATATCACCATGGAAAACCTTACTTGATCCATCAATGTGGATAGCGTAACATACCTTCGAAACAACTTGCTCAATAACATAAGGACCTTTCCATGTCATCAATAACTTATTATGGTCCGTAGGTAACAACAATAGGACCTTGTCTCCTGGCTTAAAAATTCTCAGTTTGGAACCTCTATCTTTATAGTCTTTTGCTCTTTTCGAAGCGATACTAGACGCTTCTTCTGCTATAGTGCGCGCTGAAGATAATCTTTCTCTTAAATCAACAAGGTCTATCGAAACCTTTTTAAACGGTTCCGAAACCGTGGGGATCTTTTGAAGAGGAGCCTGGGGTGAACGACCCTTATGCGTCGTCTTTTGGCACGCACTGCACGTCTTACAATATAACCGCACATCTCTGTATACTGACGGCCAATAAAAATCTTTCAGAACTCTCTCCTTGGTTCTAGCACTTCCCATATGACCCGCTAATGGAACATCATGGGCCAGACGCAATACTGTAGCAATCAATGACCGTGGCACGACGACCTGCTTTTGAACGGAAGCCACCGTGACGTACATACGGAACAGAATGCCCCCCTGGACAAAAAAGGAGGACGACCCGTTCTTATATCTCCTCGTTTTCTCGGTTCGCGCTTCCCCAAAACATGGGTTTAATGATGGGTCCTCCCTTTGTAATCTCGCCAAGCGCTCTGGCGTGATATCTAGGTTGACCGCTGGCGTAGCCAAAGGTCTAATCTTATCTCTATCAGCTACCCGTCGACGTGCTTCGACCGCAGCGCAAAAGTCAATACCTTTTGATTGCGACCATGCTTGCACGTTCTCATCGGAAGGGGAAACCACCCGTGATACATTCCCAATGATGAGCTGGGCGCCTGGAAAACAACCAACGACTGCTTCGACTTCCCCGCTAAGGAAAGGTGTATCTATCATTATTCTTGCCATGGGTAATTTCTCAATGGCCCCCGAAAATTGGATGCACGGGACAGTCTCACCTGTAAGCTGTGAATCCCGAATGCAATCCCTATGCACTCCCACAACGGTAGATCCTGTATCTCGTAAAACCGAGACCGGTTCGTCCCCAACAAACCCCGGATAAACCCTAAGACCACCTCCTGTATGACATGAATTTATAACGGGGATCTTTCTCCCACAAGGTAAAACACCGGAAGATAATAACTTCTCACAACTGGGACACTTAGAATACTGTCCGCCTCCGTTGTCCGGTGTAACACACGCAGCCGCATGATGAAATTTATTTGGGGAACATGGACTGGAGCTACTGTCCACGTTCGCCGCTATCCTACCTGCAGGGCAGTTCACGCTGATGTGATCTGCTCTTCCGCAGTTCCAACACTTCGCGGCCCTACACTCGCGCGAAAAGTGACCCACGCGTCCGCAAGTCCAACACTCCGCTCCCTGTGCTGCACTAGGCCTGGGTCCCCGTGACCCATCGCGACCGGAACTAGAGTCCCTATGCCGTCGGTCATCGGCAAAGGTCACAAATCGCCCCCGGCCATTACCGCGACCTAGCCCTCCTGCTCGGTCAAACTTACCGGATCCATATGCCGGTGATTGGTGATAGCCCCTACGCTGCCCCTGGGCTTGCCCGCTATAGGCACCACGCTGACGCGACCTGTCCCTAAGTCCTGCCGGCGACCCCTCGACAACGGCGACGTATCCAGCATCTTGGACGTACGCCCTGGCGACTGGTTTGGACGGATGTGCCGTACGGTATGCCTCCGCCAACTTAGACGCCTCCTGCACCGTCGCGGGTTCGTTCTCTTTCAGGAAAGCCACCAGATCTTTGTGGCACGACGCGTACAGCTGGTCACGGATCATTAAGTCTTTCAGTTTAGCAAAATCCGTGCCCACATGCGCCAAGTCTACCCAGTTCGCGAAATACTCCGTTAGTCTCGCGACGAAGGCAGCAAAGTCCTCCCTGGTATCTGCACGTGCCCGCCTAAACTGCTCCCGGAAGTATTCCTCGGTACGCGCAAATCGGCGAAGCAGCAAAGCCTTCAGCTTATCGTAATCTTGCACGTCTTCGCGCTGTAGCTCTTTAAAGTATGTTAACGCTCGCCCCTGCAATAGCGACGCCAGGTAAGTGGCCCATAATTCCTTATTTTCCCCCCATTGCAATTGTGCGTTCAGTTCGAACCTGTAAAGGAAGGCGTCTATGTCGTCCTTCCGGTCGTCGAACGTAGGGAGCTTAATCCTAACGCCACCTTTATTGTGTACCTGCCGCTCAGCCGTTTCCGCTGGCGTATTCTTTTCCAACTCCGCGATTCTCATTCGCGTCTCTCTCTCCTGTTGGTTATCCCTAGCTTCTATCTACCTTAACTTTATCTCCTTTTCCTGAGCCTCTTTTTCTCGCTCTCTATCCTTAGCACGCTCATCGCGCATTTCTGCCTGCTGTTCTTTAATCCAGCCGCGTAGCTCCTCTCCCTCCAGGCCAAGTTCCTTACCCAACTTCATTAGTTGTTGGAGTTCCGCCATTTCACAGATCTATGGTTATGGTATCTATTATAAGACGACCAACCTGTCGGTATGATCAGTAACGATACGACCAGAGACCTGAGATCACACCAGATATAACAATACCCAGTTCAGAATACAATTCAGAAATTTACCTTTACAGCAAAACTAATTCTATATCTATAAAATGTATGCACTATTAATTATAAAAGAAAATAGAAACGACAAGAATGAAGAAATATAGTAGAAGGACCACAAGTACGTCAAGGACAACGAACCAGACTAGGACAAGGACGTAAAAAAGAAAATATAATGGAAAAAAAAATGCAACCTAACTACGCCGATTACACAACAAGGTACGAACAAGAACAGAGTCTGAAAAAAAGGAACGTATCTACAGATAGGGGGGAGAAGGACAAGAGAAACGTCTTCCTAAAACAACGAGGAAGATAGAACGCTACAATCTAAACAAAAATACAGGTCCCTATAGAACTGTTCACTGTGATGAACGAAGTTCCTAGATTAGCCCACCTCCCGAAGAGGACAAACTACGCTCACCACAGCAAACCCGCGCCACCGCCCGTATAATCTATAATGACAACAAAAACAGCAAAAACAGGGAAAAAGACAGAAGAAAAGACAGCCCTCAATCCAGGGCACAAAAATTTTGACTTTTACTTAACTTCAAATTTTGAGTTTAACTCCTCCCCTTAATCGGAGCTCTGGCCGCTTGACTCCTCAGGCTGGCACACACACTCTGCAGAAATTTAAGTACACATTAATACATATTCATCAAAATACATGCATTAATACATATTCGTAAATATACATAAATCATACCATCATGAAATTTCCATTCATCCCACGAACAAGGACAACAGCATGAATTCCTAGCACAACAGAAAAACAACTAGATATAACGAATACACAATGTCAAAATGACCACAGGTAAACAGGACGAGCCCCCAGTGTCACAACGGACGAGCCCCCAGTGTCACAACAGACGAGTCCCCAGTGTCACAAATCCCAGACTGGGAGATGTAATAGTTTATGACAGGACGACAATCACGAACAACAAGTTTAACACTTAACAAAACAATCCATCAGACTCCCACATTTATTAAACATAATTATACAGATAATAGCGCAATTACATACATTATATTATCGAAATCAACTGCCGTACAACGGCCTTATTCTCACACACACTCTCCCTCGGATCCACAATCCGGTAGTTACTCCTAAAGGCACTTCGGCCTCAGCCTCTCCCCTCAGGGTCTTAATAGTACATTAATGATTCACTGGCACCGCAGTCTCTCAACATCACCTTCCTATTGCCATACAACTTATCAGTTCACTTGCCCATCATCATGGCAATAATATAGTATCTCATTCACTCTCATATCTACGTCCCTGTCCGTGGCCTGACTGCCACGACTTTATGTGCCTCTACTGTCCTGCACTGACAGCCTCACTTCTGGCCTATGTGTGGCCTCCGGCCCTATGCTGGCCTATCCCCTGTGCTCATCGAGGTGGCTCTGCGGCCCGTCCTCGACACCTACAAGAATAACATTACATTGGTATAATACCCTACCATTTCTATTCACTCCACCTCTCCTTACAATCCATGACGCGTACACACACTAGTTCACCTTTCACTCACCACACATCTTACGGTAACACACTTCCATCGGAGTACACACTACTCACTCGCGCTACAAATCCATGACTCACTTTCATCTATCGCTCATGGCGCACATTGCTATATCCAATATCAAGGACTTCCACATTCCTCACATATACTTATTCACATCATGGTAATAGACGAATATAATATAATACATCAATCATAATAATCAATCAACGTTCTACATACCAGTCATTACTGGAAAGACTCTCTCACTAGTCTTCTCGACTGCTCCCTTTATGTCCGCCCGATGGGCTCTTATTCACAGGTCCGCTCCGTAGGACCTTCTAACTTGCAGTGATAGTTATACAGCGCTTTCGCCTCATTCAGACCCTCCCACTACTCACAACAGCACGCTTAACTTGCTGTCTCCTGTGAGCCCTTCTTACTCTACACCCGCTCTGTAGCAATCCCCTTAATTGCACTCACTCCACTCGTGACAATCATATCATGCTTTTTCTGCTTTAATTCAGTCCTTTACCTGTTTCCCCATCTAAACAAAACCATAGTTTACGCCCCTGATAATGCCAGCCGGCCCAGGTAAAAGAGAAATAAGCAGAGAAGCCAAAATGCCGGGATCTGGACAGGTAAAATTGCTGTGTTTGACCATTCGGTTACTTTTCTATTTGCTCATCAGAAAAACACAGTGGAATAAATAGAGGCTAATCCAGGAGCTGCTTTACTTCGTTTCTTATCTTTTTAGCTTTTTGTGCCGGAATTCCGAAGATGAGTAATGTTTTCTGGCCGCATTGGCCGACAAATGGTGAAAGGACATTGCTTGTGAACAAGTATGGAAGATGATATCGGTGAACACAACTTTCAAAGATAAATCGCAAAATATCGAGAGTACATTGCAGGGGCCTCAATGTGTTAGTTATGTCATCCCGTAATAACAACAATGAGCAGACCCTATATTTAAGCTTGGCTAGTTCTAGATGTTTTAACAGTAATGTCGGAGGTAGTAGAAGCAACTGTCTTTCTTTTTACTTGTCTATAAAAAAAAAATCCTAGCGTACACTGAATAACCAGCCTTTCTGTTTCTTTGTTTCTTTGCTCCAACCCCCCCCCCCCCAGCAAAAAATGCTGGAAAGAAGAGAAAAAGAAATGAAGTAAAGCTGTTCACATGAAGAAGACAAATGGATGGATGGATGGATAGATGGGTGGATGGATAGGTAGATGGATGGATAGATGGGTAGATTGATGAATAGGTAGATGGAATGATGGGTGGATGGATGGATGGATGAATACCTGGATGGATGGGTGGATGGATGAATGAGTGGATGGATTGAGAGATGGATGGATGGGCGAATTATAGTGGACGGACTGGGAAATTTACAATGAATGGGTGAGGAATAGATAAATAAATATGAGAAGAGAAAGACGAATGGATAACTGGATAGACGTGTGAATGAAGAGATCAATATCCATTAGTAACAACAACACAGTGAAAAGAGACATAACGAGGGTAACTTCCGATGATGTGATTCCGAAATCAATGTTCAGATATATATTTTTCCCTGCATTTATTATGTTCATAATCATTTCCATCTTTCTCCTGTTGTAAATATTAACCAAAAATTTTTTCAGAATGCAAGTTTGTTTCTTTAAGCGCTACCTCACGAATATTATTATGTTGTCTGTAATTGCTCTATTATCAAATTATCTGAGAAACACAACAACGTGAAGGTTCGACACGTAAACAATACAGGTTAGTCTAAATAGCCACAGAGCTCTACATTGACCATGTAGTGCCTTGAGGAAATTTCCAGTTTGAAAAATGTCAGTCAAGGGCTGAACTGTTTTCTAAGCTTAAGTTTCTTGAAAATATTATACATATATACACACATACACACACACACACAGACATACACACATAAAACATCTTCTTTTCGAACAGTGACATTGTGGACATTTATACAACCACAGTCATACAGTCACGCAAAGTTACGCCGCTGGTCAGTGAGCTTAATGAAGTGTTTACGCAGACCTACAAAGTGTTCCTTGGTCTTCAGAGACAAGGGGTTTCTTATGGAGCGCCTGGACCAACACGTCACAGTCATACCTGGTTACTTTTCAATTTATCGGGGATTTCCGTCTAATTTAGGTCGTTCAAAGGGCACTAAAATTAGCTCCTCTATCTCCAGACGCTGGTCCGAGGAGATAAAACGTGTGATGGGAGTTCTCAGCTGCCCCTGGGCCGGTGCCTTTTGATATAGGGCTACTAGTGGAATAAGAGGAAAGGTCTCAGGGTAGACTATACTCTACTATATAGCCTTTGCCAAATAACCTCGACCTTAACATTGGTGTTACGGTGCTTGCTCACTTTCCTTCTTTCTGAATTTTCAAAGAATGGATGGAGGAATGGGTAGATGGATGGATGGATGGATAGATGGATGGGTGGATGGCTGGATGGATGCATGGATGAATGGATGGTTGAATGGATGAGTGGGTGGGATGGATCAGTGGATAGATGTGCGGATAGGTGGATGGATAAATGGATGAATGAGTGGACGCCTCTATGTTTTGTGTTCGTCTCGGAGTTCTCGGCGCAACTTTTGCTATTCTCTCTGATTTATAACATAGATAACCTTGTCTGTTGCGATAGATACGGGATCTTAAGAGACAACAACTTTTCTAGTGAGAACGTCTTGCAAAACAGCTGTGTAAATGACGAATGAATCATATTATTACTTTTTCGTTTGTTCCAACAAATACATAAAAGCCAGGTAATGTTGGCATTTGCCTACAAGCTCATTAACGCCTGGACAAACTTATATTTAATGAAAACTGCTACAGAAGCGTCTCTGGAAGGCGAAATATGTGTCTTAACTACTTTTGCAAGCCAATTTACACTTTTGCAGGCAATTGCTCTTACGAAAAAAAAAAAAGAAATTTGCAACGTTCCATGTATTATGCTGTGTACTTTCCTGGTTTGTTGGAAAGTAAAATAATTTTGCAGCTGGAGAGGTTCACTATCCTGTCGCTCAGCGAATGCTATTTAAACGTTTCCCTATATATATATGCCCTAGTAATGCATTAGTTCATCATAGGCAGAGGACTCTTGCATGCCAACAGTACACATTACTTAAGAGGTTACTAGAGCAAAACCCAATCATTGAGTATTATCATTTTTGCACAGCACAAATTAAGTTAGTGTTAAAATGAAACAGAGGATAAAATGGGACATATAAGGAAAAACATCGTCACCGATTCCTAAAACTGTTGTGGTTAGTTTTGGCTACTTTTCAGGAGAAGCAAAAAACTATTTTATTTTAGCACAACTGGTCCAGTGACGATGAATGTTTGAAAGTTTGCAGATCGGTTATTTTTCGGCTTAAGAGTCTGTAATTAAGATCATTTGATGATGCGTGTTTAGGTCTTTATTTTGGGAGGTTCGCTGCCCTTGGCATTTACACCTCAATTTTTTCTTGTTTTATTTTACTTGTTGTGGTAGGGATCATATTTTTAGAGTTTTTGCTGTGGCAATGGCCTTGTACCGGCCTGCTCTACACGATTTCCAACTGCCAAGGTACCTTTAACCTGCGCAACGTGCACACGGGCCCTCCGTTCCTTCCTTCCTTATCCGAGAAGACTAGGTGCTCGATCCTACCTCCCATAGGATCAGGGACAGGAAAATATGAAAAAAATCCCCAAATTCCAACATGCCTGCACCGAGCCGGAATTCGAACCCGGTACCTTCGGCATGAGAGGCGAGCACCTTGCCTCTAGACCACCGTGTCATCATTTCATGATGTTTTGAATGTAGTTGAATATATAAGAAAATTGATTGTTCGAATGTCTGAGTTACCACAGTCTCAGGGAATGGTAAAAAAAAATTTGTTTTATGTCCATACATAGAGCAATGGTATTGTTTCACTTTCATTGTTTGTGAGAACAAAGAGCTCAAAAGTAATTTGTTCTTTGATTTAAGTCATTGGCTTAAGGAAAAAATATGAAATAAGTAATTTAATTCGTCTTGAGGAAGCTAGGCCTGTGTTCCATGAAAAGATTGGTGGATGGCCCAGTATACACTTCATACTGTTTTCCTTGTTCTCAGCAAAAGTGGAGATAGATACTAATAACAATAATAATGGAGATCATTTGTATAGCGCCTAATCCGAACAAGTTCGCTCTAGGCGCTTTACAGAAAGTCTTGTTCTCTCGATTTGCATCCCTCTCTCTCTCTCTCTCTCTCTCTCTCTCTTTCTTTCTTTCTCTCTCTCCATCTCTCTCCCTTTCTCTCTCTCACTCTCTCAAGAGCAAATTGTAATGCAGCCTGTTAGGCGCAGTTCACAACCCACAACAGTTCACAACTCTTTTTTCATATAGTGAACGCAATCCATACCCAGTTATAAAGCGTTAATTAACTAGAACAGAGATTCTCAGACATTTGATACCATCCACCGAAGGAGTGCGTATTTTCTTGGGACTCAGCTATTTCAGGTGAGATATGGCAGCAGCGGAAGTGACCAAGACTGTTACATCGTTCTGCAACTCAATTACAGCACCTGCAGCTTTGTGAAACAGATAAACGAATGCCCTTACAGGCGCTTGCATGGTCCGTAAGTCGGGGTGTATTGCATAATTACACAGCGTAGATCTCATCAATACAGCGGTCATTTAAATTTTGTTAAATTTAGATTGTATTGGTACAAGGAGACGTCTCCTCGGATTCACAAGGTTCTAATTCCCTTCCTTTGAGAAATCGAGGATTGAAGTTTCATGTGATCACAGCTTTTAGAGCAAAGAATTGTTTTCTTTTTCGCAATACTCACAAATTACACAGAGAACCTGCTTGATACTCTGACACACAATGGAGAAAGGCCTGTAGAAGTAGTGTGTAGTGTGTAACTCAGTTCAGCCAAAAAGTGGAGATAGAACCTTATCATTCTCAGGGGAGGCCGAGGTACTGTCCAGGTCAAGAAATACATGCCATTTGTAAAGGTCAAGAAAATTAGTTACATTTAAGTCTCAGTACATCTCAGTTGATAATAGTTTCAACCACAGGGTCCTTTCTTCCTTGAAATATGAAGGATACGTCAATATAAAAATTGCTTTTTAAAATGATGTTTTTTCTCTTGAAATGATCACAGTTTGAATTGGGGTCACTGGACGCAGATTGTTTAATGTTATTTGGCCTTTCCATCTTCACCATGCTTATCCCCGTGTTGGAATAAAATGTGCGCATAAAAATGTACAAAGTCATGGCTGTCCGCGTTATACTTTAAGAAGCCCGACAGATGCCTAGATATTTCCACCCTGTCTCGTAATTGACGTAGGTTTTTTAATTTAAACGTTGTGGTAAATGAGAGGTGGTCAAATGTCAATGTCACTAATTTAATACAATGATAATAATAATAATAATAATAATATAATAAAAATAATAATAATAATAAAAACCTCCGTGTTTAATTAATATTATCTAAATAAACTGCGCGAATGACTCTGTATAAAAGATGTAGGTGTCTCTGCACGTACACGCCCACACTATCTCATGGTGCTAACTTTACAACCCAAAACTTCCATTGCAAGCCTGCAGAGTTCCCTGGCCTCTTGTGAATTTCAGTCGAGTCTGGTAATGAAGAAAACGAGGCACCCAATCCAAACACAATTACTGAAGTAGACTGGGTACTCACGCACACCACACATGCGCCTGTGCATTCAGTTTGCAATGCGCTTTAGCTATCCAACCCGACAGGTGCACCAACCAAATGCAGGTGAGGCGATAGCAGTAGGTGGTGTCTTGTTTTCCACTGCTGGTTTAAACAATGGTGCAGCTAAGTACCGTCATAGAAACGACCTTTTTACAGATCCTATATAGAAAACCCTGAATAGGCACAATGGCAGAAACTGAGATCCATCCCTCATAATCATATTATAAGGAAGTATGGCCTTCAATGTAATTCTGAAAGGCTTTTCAACCGCTGCCCCTTAAATTCTACCCCCCCCCCCCAAATAAAAATAAAAATCGTATTACACATAGAAAGACATAGAGGTGTGCGTGTGGGCATTTTAAAAGGTCTTGAAGTTCGCCGTATCTTTAATAATTTCTCTGATTTAGAGCCACGACTGAACTGAACCGAAGAATGTATTCCGACATTTTTGAGTCGGCGAAAAGATGCATTTTCTTCGAGTAGATTTAAAAAGTATGACAGGAAATTTCGTCCTGCACCCCAATTTACACACTAGTGATCGAAACTCAACTGTAAAAATTACATCTGTGTATTCCACGAGTCAGGGGGCAAACTAGTATCTAGGATGGGGACTTGAGTATTATAATACAGTGGTAATTTTGTGGCATAAACTATTGTCTTGAGAGTCCTTGCTGAAATGTATCCAGGCCTTATCCAGGAATCGGACAGGGGGTGAAGAAATGATGAAACAGACAAAGTTAAGCCAGTTCTAAACCTCGGGACAAAATCAAACATGAACTGGACTACACAGGTTGACCCTAATAGCAAAAAGTAGCATGAGCCATAAAATTAGCCAAGATCTAGAAGATGTCTGTTCAACAATAAATAATATGGATGTTGAAAATCTAAAGACTGGTTAAATGTTTACAGAGAAAGGCTATCTAACGTGTAGATGTATATACTCGTTATTTCAGCTTGAATTTTTCAAGCGCTCCACCAAGATGGTTCTGATCCTTTCGTTGAAATAATTATGTCCTGAATCAAGTACGGTGTTCTCAGTCGACACTGCTTATGATGTTCCTGGTATTCCGCGAATGAAGTGCTGAGATGTAGTTTTCTTCACACCGCTTAGACCGAGTTTAATTTCGTGAAAGCACACACATGATACATTATCTTTACCCTCCAGATTTTCAAGGAATGGCTGAAAATAATTTATGCCTCGCCTGCATGACGTCAGCACGGTGAAGAAAAGTAAAAACAAGATAATATTGTGGCTCCATACAGTCACTACACTGAACACGTTCTCAATTTAAGAGTTGTTTTTCGCCTCTTACAGCCTAAAAATATCAAAGCCGGGCAAAGTTTGTGTATTTGGATGGGTGGATTTTAGGCTAGGTTCGCAGTGGCAAACACAAGCCTTGATTCATCTATTATCACGGTTATCAGCGGGTCTTATTCCCCTCAACGGTATCTGGTTCATCAAGCGATAGAGTAAAATCACTGGGTTTGTTTGTGTATTTCTGGTGGAAGAAAAGGTCAGGTATGCGTACGTGTGAGCCGCGATATCAGCCATAATATAAATCCTGATGGGCGCGGCACCAAATCACACTGTACAGAAATCACACTGTACGTAGTAGGCTCACTAGACAGGTTTTTCAGGGATTAAGGAAAACCATGTTTTACATAATATTCAGAGACTTCGAGAACCCAGTTTGTAACTCAGAACCAAATCACGCCGTATACAGCAGATTCAATGGCCAGGTCTTTCAGGGATTCAGGAAAACCATGTTTTTCGTAATATGGAGACTTCGAGAACCCAGTTTGCAATCCAGAACCCGATCACACTGTACAGAAATCACACCGTACAAAGCCGGCTCACATAGCCACGACTTTCAGGGATTCGGGGAAACGCATGTTTTGCGTCATATTCAGAGACTTCAAGATCCTAGTTTGCTTTCTGTGTTATCAAAATAATAATATAAAAATCCTCTTAGAGCAGTATGTGATGAAGAATCTATTACCAAACCTGTCAGAAGGCTACCAAAAAAAAAAAAAAAATCTATTAACATGGACGTAATTATCGTTAGGTGTCTTGGTTTACATGCTACGTTTCCAAGCCTTCATCCTGTCAAATTGTTATTCAAATCAGACACTGCTTTATTGCTTCATGTCAACAAAGTTTACGTTTTCGGGGGCAAAGGAATTACTTCACAGATGTTTTTCTACGTCATAGACATTGCCTTGAACATTCAACGTCTAGGGACAGTTTACAACAGAGAAAGTTTTACGTTCGATGTTTCTCGGGTCAGTGACGTACGTTGAAGCTCTAACACAGTTCCTGGCACCATCAACCACCGCTGCTCCCCACCAGGAAGTCTCCACATCACCGTCGCTATTGTTATTGTCTTCACTAACAACGGACACTTTGGTCGTCCTAAGAAACAGGAAGAAGCGGCCAGCAAAAAGTGAACCATACCGCTGCTTTATTTATACCTAAAAAAAAGCTAATGAACTTTGACTGCAACATGTTGAAATACTCTTATCTAAATTTCGATCCCAAAGTGATTGAAAAAACATCAACAGCATGAAAGTTGGACCACAGCTGAAGGATGCTCGGTTACTAAAACAAAAATATTTTTTGCTTTATCTGGACTCAAAGCAAATTCTGTAGTTTCGATGAAAGCCTGCACGTTTTAGTGAAACCCAGGGGGAAGTAACATAATTTATCCTCTAATTCAATTTTCTTGTTGTCTTCGATTTTTAATTCTTTTGTGATTTATTGCAACGATTCTTTGCTATTTATTTCCAAAGCGAGGATCTGGAACCTAGAATATTATTTTTTGTTGGCCACGTCCTATCTTTGTTCCACAAAGTCGCCCCTTTAGAATGACAAAATTCTATCTCCACGTTCCGGCTGAACTGAATTACACACTGTACACTTAACTTCTACTGGCCGTCTCCATTATGCATTGTTTCTCAAAGTAGCAAAAGGATTTGGTGTGTCATTAAAGTAAGTATTATACTGAAAAGAAAAAAAAATACTGTAAAAGCTATGACCACATGAAAACTCAATCCTCGATTTCTCAAAAGTTGACGGAAGGGAGATAGAACCTTCTCATGGTGAGGGGACGAAGAGCTGCAACTTTACGGATTTATTTCCTGCATATTTTCGAACAGATTTGCAAATTAGCATAATTATGGGTTATCAAATTACAGTCAACATTTTGACACTATTACTTTATCTCTGTGATTCATATAATTATGAGAGAGTGCTTTAAAGCCTTGTTTCAAGTTACACCTTCATGCCCTGACATGGCGACTCCGGACCATTAACATAATTATTTGCCCTTGGCAGAGATTGTGGATTACTCAAAAAAAAATAAAAAATAATGCATTGCCAGTGTATTCCCGGCATCGTCGTTAGAGCAAAGCTTCCTAGTGTGCTAACGACGTCATCTAACATTACCTGGCAACAGTTATTGTTTGCTGCTGCAGAGGCGTGAGATAACTTTCGTAAGGCGTCTGACACGAGATATTCTGAAAATGGTGTTGATACCAATGGCAATCCATCCAGTACGGTCAGAGACAGTACAAGTTAATAGAAAAAAAAATATGTGAACCTGTTGAAGGATATCAGAAGTTCTATGCTGAAAGACAAGAGCTGCATCTAGTCCCAAGAAATGAAGTCTGTGGGGGGGGGGGGGGGTGTATCATACTAAGCCCAGAAAGGCACAAGTGCACACCACAATTTCCAGTATTTTCTTGATAAATCCGGAAAGATCCTGTCATACTAACTCCGTCAGACACAGCCAGCTTCTGCCATTATTTCGTGGATGTACATTTTGCTGGCAGCATCTGGCTGTGATGTTCCGGGCTTAGTATGATAAACCCCTTACTTGGAGGCACTGTTCTCACTCTTTGAAAACTTAAAGAAGTCTGAGTGTAGAGTTACGAATCTTTCGGAGACAAAAAGTTTCTCAAAGTAAAATCTAGTAAATTTTAATGTGTAGCGCTATGTTTTCCATAACGCGGCTATTTGTTCTGTCTAAGGAAACTTTCCTTTTTTTTTTTTTGGCCCCGCTCAGTGGTGACCACACAACTGTGTGTTGTTGTTTTTTTTCTCTGTTCCTCGTAGTTTTTTTTTTCTATTCTTGGACAGTGTGTGTGTTTGAATGTTTGCGTATTACATGATGGATCGCTGCTGCATCGTTTTCTTGATGTTTCTGTTATTGTTTTGGTCCCATGTTGTGTATTTAAAAACAAACAGAGAGCGCTATAGACGATCTCTTTTTTGCCATCCGCAATTCGAAGCAGTAGTGTTTCCTGATGTAAGTATACATACTGTTGTTAGCTTTCCTAATGGATTGTTCTGACAGTGTGTGTGCGTGAGTAATGTTCTTATTTGCTGATAATGTTGTGTGAGCGATGTGTGTGTGTGTAATGTTCTTATTTGCTGATAATGTTGTGTGAGCAATGTGTGTGTGAGTGTGCGGCATGCGTTAAAGACCTGTAGGTCTTAGATATTGTATTATCTGTTGTACCGTCACTGATGTTGTGACAACAAATTTTATGATAACAGGATGAGAAAGTTATATCTAACCTTATCTTATATTATCTTATCTTGCTCAGTTTTTACACCTTTGACTGCACTGAGTTCGTCCTTGCTCAAGTTTACGTTTAACTGCAACGAGTGGCCTTTCCATGATGTGCACTTTCGGTCTTTTCATCCAAGGCGAATGCAGTGCCTGTTATTTTGGTTTATCCAACCACGAAACGCCAGAAGTGGTCTTGTCTTGTTCAAACGGGCGAGCCTAACGCAAGCCACAAGCCTGGAACGTGCGGTATGCACGCGCCAGGGTGAGCGACTAGTGACCTTGGTCATGCCATTTTACCCGAATTCCCTCTTTATGTCATCTGCCGTAGATTCATATAAGGGCCGGGCCTGGCTGCATTCCATTCTTCATTCCAGGGTTTTGTCCCCCCTTATCTAGTTGCGTAAGTGTTTTCAAGGGCGGTTTCTCCAGCTGCGTCGTGCGCAGGCATGAAGATAAATTATTGTAGGTGGTTCGGTTTGCTCAACCTACATGTACAGGGGTAGAGTGTTTCTCAAGGTTATTTCCTGAGTTCTGGGTCTCAGTTTGCGTGGTTGGAAAAGTGAGACAGAGGACAGAGAGATAGAGAGAAGGGGAGAGAGAGAGGAAAGAGAGAGAGAGAGAAGAAGAAGAAGAGAAGAGAAGGAGAGGAAGAGAGAAAGACAGTGAGGAATAGAGAGAGAGGGAGCGGGGGGGGGGGGAGGGAGATATTGAGCAGGAGAGGGAGGGGAGAGGGAAATAGAGAGAGAATAGAGAGAGAGAGAGAGAGAAGAAGAAGAAGAAGAAGAAGAAAAGTGCGTGACAAATACAATACGAAAATGATAAACAAACAACACTAGTCCAGCGATGGCCAGACAGGCAGGAGCAGACAATGTATTAGTTCTGAGAGCCCCAGTCCCGGTACTGGGAGGTATGGGAGCAGAAAGCAGTGGGGGCCCCTACTAAAAAGTCCAGGCCATCACAATAATTGTAAATGTTTCTCTTCACTTTTTAGTTTTCTAAAACAAAAAACAAATTCATGGGCTGATGATAGCCCCAGTCTAGCCCCTTGCATATCATAATTATGTATTTAATTTTCTTTCATAATTCATTTCTGTGTTAAAATTCATTGCATTATTTCCTTGTTGCAGCTTGCTTACAGAGTGTTTCTTTTTTTTTTTTTTAGGCCTCATTTCAATATTTTTGGTAATATATTATTATCACACGACCATACAAGACTAATAGATGAGTAAGGCCCGCTGCCTAGAGAGAAACTAGCATTTTCCAACCACAAAATAATACTTCGAGCTGACACATCGAGTGTCATATCTTGAAAACCTGCCAAACAAAGGATGGACCTACATTTATGATTATCTGCGAAATTAGACCGGCAGCATCAAAGTAAAAAAAATCTGAAGACAATTAGCGCTCGGTTTAGTAGACCAAAGGCGAATGCGGTCAATCCAAATACAGCAAGCTGGGTAGCAAAGACACGTGCAGAGGTCAGCCTTGCCAACACAGTTTCGCATGGTAACCAGGTTATCGTATGATCCACAATGGCGTGTCTGGCACGCCGCAAAATGCTCTAGCGGGGTTTCCTCAAAGATGTTACTGGAATCGAATTAGCCTCTGTGGGCTAGAGGTGTTCAGTTTGGGTTATACTTCAAAATGCATAAACCAAATTTCGTTTTCCAGTGTCAGTGGAACACGGATTGGGTTAAGATATCCTGTAAAAAAACAAAAATCAAAAACAAAACAAAACAAAACCGAAAAAAAAAACATGTTGCTTTCAATTTCTTCAAAACCATCATAAAGAGTTACAAAACCATAGATATTTTTAGTGTTAATGTCACAAAATTCCACTTTTTCGTGTTTTTTTTTTCGTGTGTGTGTAGGGTCGCAGATTCTCTAATCGTTTTGCCACTTGCTGGTATGAAGTTTCGACACTGAACAGCACAAGATAAATTATTATTATTACCACATTGTTTTGGAATAAATTTTAATGTAATGCCTGCAAGGGTGATCCAGGGTAAATGTAATGTAAGTTCATATAAGGAGTGCATTTGAATTTGTACCCTAACAATATTCATAATGATATCAATAATAATAATAATCATGATAATAATAATATTAATGATAATCATATTACAAAGGAATTAAGGCCTCCCGTGAATCATGAAAGGCTGTCTAGCTGCTGAGCCTTAAATTTTTCAGAATATCATTATTATTACGCATAGAAAGTCGTAAAGGTGTACGTGGGCATACTTGAAACCGTCTTGAAGTTCGCTATTATTTTTAAGACTTTCGTTGATTTTGAGCTACAACTGAATTGAACAAAAGAAAGTGTTCCGACTTATTCGGCCGGAAAAGGAGAGGCATTTTCTTCTAGTAGAATTAAAGAGTACGACAGGAAATTTCGTTTTGCTCCTCAATTTACACATTGATGGTCGAAATAATAGTCACATCTGTGTATTCCCCAAGTCAGCGGGCCAACTAGTATTCTTCCTCTCAATAATAATAATAATGATAATAATACAATAATGGACAGCTAAATACAGTTCTTTTCAGTTTTGCTGTCAAGTCACAGAGCCAAAAATGTCCCTATCCATGCAGATAACACTAGGCCACCCAGCGAACAAATTAATGCCAAGTGGCAGCAGCATCGTTTACCATTAAACCTGGTTACTGTTTAAAACCTGGCGCGTCCAGCAAAGCTCATTGGCAAATGAATGAGGTACCGTCGGGGCTGCTGCTCTCAATACCTGCTCGTGCTCATCAGCTGAGTGACGTGCGTGCCAGCTACATAACTCTTACCCATGTTCCCTTGCGCTAAGAATGCTGCTTGCGGTTATTTTCGGAAACGCCTTCCATGCTCACCATTATGGACGTCTCCGGCCATTCTTCTCCCACCCATGACAGAAGCACGTTAACAATGAGGGGGGCAAAATGCTACACATTGTGAGGACATGACACACAAGGAAGGAAGGAAAAAAACAAGTCATAGATCTCAGGCGGAGACAAACTAACACGGCACTGAAGTGTATTCATACACAAATTTCTGGAAAAAAGACGCCATGGTTGAAATCATTGTATCTCGCTAGCCCCAGCCTTATGCCATGGCCCTTTTGAAAAAGATCAAATTTGTCAGTCCCGGAGTTTATAAAAACCAGCCGTAGACTTTTTACTGTTATTATATAGATATGCCGGTTGTCTCATGTTCCAAAAACTGAATCGAAGACCTGGAAAAGACAAAGGAATGTGACATTCCTTCAGCATTCTCCGAGATAGGTATGCTTCTACTAGCCCATCACAGTCAATGTCTCTTACGATTAGGCCTATACACCACAGATATTATTTACCCAGCATGCCATGAATTCCAGAGAAAGGAATTCAAGACTGGTAGTGATGATAATATAATATAACCATCATTGATCGTTTCATTGATATTATCTGGGAGACACAAAAAGGTTCATCTAAGGGAATTTTGGGTAGATACGATGGTCGAGGACATGTTCCTTGAATCACTTATACAATGTGCATGCCAAACTCTCTTTACCACTTTTACTTCTGAAAACTCCATTATTTTCTCTTTCTAGATAATCCGTTGATGATACTTGGCATGACCAGCAAACATTGTTTTCGATAAAATTTTCACAGGCTTAGGCTTTAAAGTATCATGTCCTCCCTTCCACCTCCACGACCACCACCACCACCAACAACAACAACAACAACAACAACAGCTACAACAACGATAGATGGTACTTATTTTGGTTCCAGGTCATAATGTTTGCTAAGTCTTAGCGTTTTCTTTAATAAAAATGATATGTAAAGCAGATTTCAATACAATTTCACAACTGCATCCTTTCCTTCCATACCTGTTTTCAATGTATCTGAGGATTCTGTTTTAAACTTAGTGCTGATGAGTTTTGCACTGTAAATACAGGAAATTCGATACACTGGAAACCATTTCCAATTTTTTTTTATCTATTTGTTTTGAAGTTTATGTTCAAAGAAAACATAAATGCCGAACTGAACACTGAATGAAGCTATTATTCCAAAGGAAGCAAACATCTAATATTAGGTAGAGCTCAGTCGCAAAAATCTACCTTTGATCCCACATCGCCCCATACCTGTACATAGAGTAGGTAATTCACCCCTCTTATTCTAGTTGTTTTTGTTTTCATCAATTTTGTGTTTATGTGAAAACCTAACTGCTATACTGAATGCTGAATAGGACAATTCGAAGGCAAGCAAATGTTTGTTTAAAATCAGCTTTAAATCAAAGAAATCAGCCAGTTTTTCCACGCTGAGGCTTTGAAATGGGAAAGGTGATTCACTTCACGTATGCCTGACTCTGTTTTTTGTTTTTTTTAATGTTCATCAATTTTATGCTTTCAAGAAAATATAACTGCTGAATCCCAAGGTAAGCTGGCTTGTTTATTACCAGTTCTAAAGCCTAAAAACCAGCATTTTCCACGCCAGGCTCTATAAAATGAAAATGTGATTCACTCCACCGCCCACTTTTCAGGGCTAAAAAGAAAAACAAACAACAACAGGCCAGCACTGATCATCGTTTAATCTAGAACTGAATCAGAGATCTGGCTCGATTGAATCTTCTTAACTCAAACCAGTGCTAGGTTTACCTGGTCATTAAGCTCTTTGCCATACAGAAGGTAGAGTTGTAAGGATGACGCAACAGCTGAGCTTAAGGAATTTTTAGTATGTCCTATATCAAGATAAACGCGGTGAGATGAAATCTGTCGAGTGCAAAAATGCCGCATTTATAGCTGGGTGGATGTCATAAGTTCTGTCGCACTGAAAGAACAAGCAAATAAAATTGCATCTCAGTTGCTCAAAAATGCCAAAATAATGTCTGCCAAGATCATTTTCTGCGCTTCTTGCCGCTCGGCAATATGCCTGCTGTACGTGAAGAGCCGCAAAAACGCAGAGTAGACGCCGAAAATAGGCGGCGTGTTGTGGTGCCGGGGGACACACTTGAAACGGCGTATCGCTTACAGCAAAGATTTCTGATGATGCAATATGTGGCCTGGCTCCACGCTGTGTGTCATGTGAGTCGGTGCAAAACAAAAGGTTCTTTGTGCATGTGCGCATGTCTTTTGATTTAGATGATACGTGAGCCGTTGCGGCCGTTGCGGTTTTTTAAATGTGTTTCAAGGCAAGGAGGAGGGCGGGGGGGGGGGGGGGGGATATGGAGAAGGTTTTTGTTTTTGTTTTGTTTTGTTTTCCCAGTTAGGTTAGACTACCAGAACATCTGAAACCGCAAACGCTTCGCCTTGCACTTCCAGTATACGGAATAGGATATGCGCCGCTGCGGCGGCAGGCCTGTGCCCTTTGAAGCGTCTAATAATCTTACAATATTAAATGGGAAAAGAAACTCACCGGGGGGGGGGGGGGGGGGAGGGGGGGAGATGTATATATTTCCAGAATGAGTCAGTGAAAACCTTGTGGATGAGTGAGCGTTTCTTAACATTATATTGACAAGCACCAACAGAAAATGGCAACAACAAAAAAAGAACTTTAAAATATTAATGTTAATAAGAAAAAAATAACCACAGAAATGACAATGCAAAATAATAAAGAAAAGATAAAACGCAATTCTGGGTAAGAGGTGAATAGAATGCAGCAAAAATCCTTGCGATGCTACAACAAACAAGACAGTGTAAAATTCTCAGAAGAAAATATATACACAATAACATAACCATCTGAAATACCTTGGTCTTTGCAATAATAATAATATTATTCTTATTGTAATATTTCCGATACCATTGCCCATTTCTGTGCGACTGTTGGCTCAAGAATTGGACAGTACTCACTAGAGACAGAGATAGAGAGCGAAACAGAGAGAGAGAGAGAGAGAGAGAGAGAGTGAGAGAGAGAGATGGAGAGAGAGACAGACAGACAGACAGGCAGACAGGCAGACAGACAGAGGGTCCAGCTCTATGTTTCCTCAGCTCTATGTTTCCTCAGCTCTATGTTCCCTCAAATTATAAGATAAGATAAGATAAGATAAGATAAGATAAATTTTATTCGTCCTTGTACAAGGAAATTTGTTTTGATCAATGAATACATAACAATACAGTTACAGAAGCAGAAAGTATGATACATAGCGCGCACACACACATATATACACACACGCTGATAAATTAACTAAATTAACAAAATTAACAGTGCACACAATATGCTTCCCTAACTAAAACACATTGACCTGACACGCAGGACATAATTCAACTGTGCACAGATTACGATCAAGATGACGACATTATTGTAACATCCTAGTTGATGATGGAATAAACGATTTAAAGCTCTATGTTCCCTCAAATATAAGCTCTATGTTTTCTCAGGTCTATGTTCCCTCAGGCGACAAAGTAGTGAGTCTGTAATCGACTACCGCATAATCGAAACACATCTGTTTATTATACTAGAGCTGGGCCGATACCACAATTTAGGTATCGATTCTATACCGAGTATTTTTTCAAAGTACCGATCCGCTACCGATACCTATAAATTTTTTTTTTTTCATAAAAGAAAAGGGCCATTCAAAAATTACTTTACCTAGGAGGGTGGGGGGAGACGAAAATGTGTAACGTATCAATCAAGTATCAATAGTAACGTTACTAACGGAGTATTTCGCGAACTGGGTAGACTTGGCGCATGTGGGCGCGGATTTTGCTAAACTGAAAGACTTAATGATCCGTGACCAGCTGTACGCGTCGTGCCACAAAGATCTGGTGGCTTTCCTGAAAGAGAACGAACCCGCGACGGTGCAGGAGGCGTCTAAGTTGGCGGAGGCATACCGTACGGCGTCGTGCCACAAAGATCTGGTGGCTTTCCTGTTTCTTCAGGTCTCTGAACACCTCTACCCACAATATGTCCTAAGAATATTATCTCTGGACATGCCAAATCCATCTTTGCGGGTTTAGCAGTTAACCCAAAATGGCGTAATCGTTGAAAAATTACTGTTAGTGTCTGAATATGATCAGACCATGTCGACGTATGACATGCTATATCGTCAAAGAATGACACGACATTAGGTATGTCCTTTAATACCAGTATGAGAATAGCGATACTCTGGTCTCTCATGAAACCTCTGCAGCATATCAACATGGAAAATCTTACTTGATCCATCAATGTGGATAGCGTAATCTACCTTCGAAACAATTTGCTCAATAACATACGGACCTTTCCATGTCATCAATAACTTATTATGGTCCGTAGGTAACAACAATAGGACCTTGTCTCCTGGCTTAAAAATTCTCAGTTCAGATCCTCTATCTTTATAGCTCTTTGCTCTTGCTGAAGCGATACTAGACGCTTCTTCTGCCCCAGTGCGCGCTGAAGATAATCTTTCTCTTAAATCAGCAAGGTCTATCGAAACCTTTTTAACCGTTTCCGAAACCGTGGGGATCTTTTGAAGAGGAGCCTGGGGTGTACGACCCTTATGCGTCGTCTCTTGGCACGCACTGCACGTCTTACAATATAGCCGTACATCTCTGTATACTGACGGCCAATAAAAATTTTTCAGAACTCTTTGCTTGGTTCTAGCACTTCCCATATGATCCGCTAATGGAACATCATGGGCCAGACGCAATACTGTAGCAATTAACGACCGTGGCACGACGACCTGCTTTTGAACTGAAGCCACTGTGACGTACATACGGAACAGAATGCCCCCCTGGACAAAAAAAGAAGATGACCCGTTCTTATATCTCCTCGTTTTCTCGGTTCGCGCTTCCCCAAAGCATGGGTTTAATGATGGGTCCTCCCTTTGTAATTTCGCCAAGCGCTCTGGCGTGATATCTAGGTTGACCGCTGGCGTAGCCAAAGGTCTAATCTTGTCTTTATCGGCTACCCGTCGGCGTGTTTCGACCGCGGCGCAAAAGTCAATACCTTTTGATTGCGACCATGCTTGCACGTTCTCATCGGAAGGGGAAACTACCCGTGATACATTCCCAATGATGAGCTGGGCGCCTGGAAAACAACCAACGACTGCTTCGACTTCCCCGCTAAGGAAAGGTGTATCTATCATTATTCTTGCCATGGGTAATTTCTCAATGGCCCCCGAAAATTGGATGCACGGGACAGTCTCACCTGTAAGCTGTGAATCCCGAATGCAATCCCTATGCACTCCCACAACGGTAGATCCTGTATCTCGTAAAACCGAGACCGGTTCGTCCCCAACAAACCCCGGATAAACCCTAAGACCACCTCCTGTATGACATGAATTTATAACGGGGATCTTTCTCCCACAAGGTAAAACACCGGAAGATAATAACTTCTCACAACTGGGACACTTAGAATACTGTCCGCCTCCGTTGTCCGATGTAACGCACGCAGCCGCATGATGAAATTTATTTGGGGAACATGGACTGGAGCTACTGTCCACGTTCGCCGCTATCCTACCTGCAGGGCAGTTCACGCTGATGTGATCTGCTCTTCCGCAGTTCCAACACTTCGCGGCCCTACACTCGCGCGAAAAGTGACCCACGCGTCCGCAAGTCCAACACTCCGCTCCCTGTGCTGCCCTAGGCCTGGGTCCCCGTGACCCCTCGCGACCGGAACTAGAGTCCCTATGCCGTCGGTCATCGGCAAAGGTCACAAATCGCCCCCGGCCATTACCGCGACCTAGCCCTCCTGCTCGGTCAAACTTACCGGATCCAAACGCCGGTGATTGGTGAAAGCCCCTATGCTGCCCCTGGGCTTGCCCGCTATAGGCACCACGCTGACGCGACCTGTCCCTAAGTCCTGCCGGCGACCCCTCGACAACGGCGACGTATCCAGCATCTTGGACGTACGCCCTGGCGACTGGTTTGGACGGATGCGCCGTACGGTATGCTTCCGCCAACTTAGACGCCTCCTGCACCGTCGCGGGTTCGTTCTCTTTCAGGAAAGCCACCAGATCTTTGTGGCACGAAGCGTACAGCTGGTCACGGATCATTAAGTCTTTCAGTTTAGCAAAATCCGTGCCCACATGCGCCAAGTCTACCCAGTTCGCGAAATACTCCGTTAGTCTCGCGACGAAGGCAGCAAAGTCCTCCCTGGTATCTGCACGTGCTCGCCTAAACTGCTCCCGGAAATATTCCTCGGTACGCGCAAATCGGCGAAGCAGCAAAGCCTTCAGCTTATCGTAGTCTTGCACGTCTTCGCGCTGTAGCTCTTTAAAGTAGGTTAACGCTCGCCCCTGCAATAGCGACGCCAGGTACGTGGCCCATAATTCCTTATTTTCCCCCCATTGCAATTGTGCGTTCAGTTCGAACCTGTAAAGGAAGGCGTCTATGTCGTCCTTCCGGTCGTCGAACGTAGGGAGCTTAATCCTAACGCCACCTTTATTGTGTACCTGCCGCTCAACCGTTTCCGTTGGCGTATTCTTCTTGAGTTCTAACTCGGCGATTCTTATTCGCGCCTCTCTCTCCTGCTGCTTATCTTCTAACTCCTTTAACTTAAACTCCCTCTCCTGCTCCTGAGCCTTAGCCTCTCTTTCCTGTTGCTTAAACTCCCTTTCCTGTTCCTTATCCTTAGCCTCTCTTTCTTGTTGCTGAGCCTTAGCCTCTCTTTCCTCTTGCTTATCCTTAGCCTCTCTCTCCTGCTCCTGAGCCTTAGCCTCTTTTTCTCGCTCTCTATCCCAGTGTCACAAATCCCAGACTGGGAGATGTAATAAGTATGACAGGACAACAATCACGAACAAACAAGTTTAACACTTAACAAAACAGCCCATCAGACTCACACATTTATTAAACATAATTATACATATAATAGCGCAATTACATACATTATATTATTGAACTGAACTGCCGTACAACGGCCTTACTCTCACACACACGCTCCCTCGGATCCACAATCCGGTAGTTACTCCTAACGGCACTTCGGCCTCAGCCTCTCCCCTCAGGGTCTTAATAGTACCTTAATGATTCACTGGCACCGCAGCCTCTCAATATCACCTTCCTATTGTCATACACCTTAGCACTCCCCTAGCACCTTGGCAGGGCAATAACACATTATTATTTCCATAGCCATCAACATGGCGACAACATAGTATCAGTTCACCAGCCTATCAACATGGCAACAATATAGTATCTCATTCACTCTCATATCTACGTCCCTGTCCGTGGCCTGACTGCCACGACTTTATGTGCCTCTACTGTCCTGCCCCGACAGTCTCACTTCTGGCCTATGTACGGCCTCCGGCCCTATGCTGGCCTATCACTTGTGCTCCTCGAGGTGGCTCTTCGGCCCGTCCCCGACACCAGTCATAACTGGAAAGACCTCTCACTAGTCTTCTCGACTGCTTCCCCTTTATGTCCGCCCGATGGGCTTTTATTCACAGGTCCGATCCCTAGGACCTTCTAACTTGCAGTGATAGTAATACCGCGCTTTCGCCTCCTTCAGACCCCGCCCCCACTACTACTCACAACAGCACGCTTAACTTGCTGTCTACTGTGAGTCCTTACTCTACACCCGCTCTGTAGCAATCCCCTTAATTGCACTCACTCCACTCGTGACATCATCCCCCACCCCAAAAAAATTAATGCAATTAATTTCAAATCGCATCAAGATGACTGTCAACGAGTGAGCGTGAGCAATACGTACACTAAAAAAACTGACCTAGCCGTTCCCCTAGTATATAAAATACCGGAATCAGGGGAAAATATGGGGATCAATATGGCCTGCAATATGCATATATGTGTCACATCATGAATAGCTAACTAATCACAATACTTAATACAGAATCAAAAACCATTCAACCTATCAACCATTCTTCATATCATATTTATAATGTCAATATTTTAAAGCCGACTCATTCACACAGATCCTGTCAATGTTCCTGTCCTCCGATGTATAAGCTCCTGAAATTTTCCCCTAGGCTCGACTAAGGTAGTCGGCGATATGATTGCTGGTTCCTGGAATTGGTTGAATAACGAAGGTATACGGCTGCAAAGCCAATGCCCATCTAGACAAGCGTGGGCTGGACGAACGATTCTTCGACAAAAATGTCAGTGGCTTGTGGTCTGTCTGGATACAAAATTCTCGTCCCATGAGATAACGTCCTAATTTCTGGACGGACCAGACAATGGCAAGACACTCACGCTCTATCACAGAATACTTTCTTTCTCTCTGCAATAACTTCCTACTGACATAACATACAGGATGGAGACATTCGTTCTTCTCCTGTAGAAGACAAGCGCCGACACCAGAGTCCGACGCATCCGTTCTGAGGATAAAATTAGATCGAAAATCGGGTAATATCAGAATGGGTGACGATGATAAT
Source organism: Onchidella celtica (assembly GCA_963931925.1). NCBI lineage: Eukaryota > Metazoa > Mollusca > Gastropoda > Systellommatophora > Onchidiidae > Onchidella > Onchidella celtica. The sequence goes on along the minus strand of OZ007573.1, from coordinate 17,211,750 downwards.
GCTGTCACCAAATTATCAAATGATGTCTGACATTCAGACGTCCACTGGACCTTATCGGGTTGTCCCTTCTTAGTAAGGTCAGTAAGAGAAGATGACAAGGAGGAAAAATTTGGAATGAACTTTCTGTAATAATTTAAAATTCCCACTAAGCTTCTGACTTGTTTCTTTGTTTTAGGGATTTGCAACCCTACTAACTTGTCAATTTTTGTTTCTTCAGGTCTCTGAACACCTCTACCCACAATATGTCCTAAGAATATTATCTCTGGACATGCCAAATCCATCTTTGCGGGTTTAGCAGTTAGCCCAAACTGGCGTAATCGTTGAAAAATTACTGTTAGTGTCTGAATATGATCAGACCATGTCGACGTATGGCATGCTATATCGTCAAAGAATGACACGACATTAGGTATGTCCTTCAACACCAATCTCATTAATCGTGCAAACGTCGCTGGTGCGTTTACCAACCCAAATGGCATGACCTTAAATTGGAATAATCCAATGGGCGTTTGGAACGCCGTGTATTGTTTAGACTCCTCAGTAAGCGGGATTTCCCAATACCCTTTCGTTAAATCTATCTTGGAAAACCACGTGGACCCGGCCAATGAAGCTATTAATTCCTCCTGAAACGGAATAGGCTCCCTATCGCCTACCGTAATAGTGTTCAATCTTCGAAAATCAATACAGAACCGCACCGATCCATCGAGTTTTTTCACGAGGACGATGGGTGATGAATACGGCGATGTTGATGGTTCTATCACATCTAACTTCAGCATTGACTCCACTTCCTTTATGACTCTATCTCTCGAAGAAAAAGGCAACGGATACGGTCTAAGAAATACTGGCTTATCCGAAGTCAACTTTATTTGGTGCTGGATCACCGTAGTGCGACCCGGCAAATCGGTAACAACATCCGGAAATGACGCTAATAGGGTCTCAAGTTCCCTACTCCTTGAACTCGTAAGGTCAGGGTTAATTTTTACGTCCCTGTAACCTTGTGTCGGAGTTAACTCCGGCAATTGAATTTGTAACTCTTCCTGCGCCTCGGTGTCGCTTACGTCACAGTCCAACTGGTCTACGACCCCCGTACAAGCAGTAGAGAAGACAGTCTCCTCTGGTCTTGTCTGTGCACACAGATACTGTGGTCTCTCATAAAATCTCTGTAGCATATTAACATGGAAAACCTTACTCGCTCCGTCAATGTGGATAGCGTAATCTACCTTTGAAACAACTCGCTCAATAACATAAGGGCCTTTCCATGTCATCAATAACTTATTATGGTCCGTAGGTAACAACAACAGAACCTTGTCTCCTGGCTTAAAAATTCTCAGTTTGGACCCTCTATCTTTATAGTCTTTTGCTCTTTTCGAAGCGATACTAGACGCTTCTTCTGCTATAGTGCGCGCTGCAGATAGTCTTTCTCTTAAATCAACAAGGTACTGAAACACCGAAATCTGCTCATCGTCTCCCGATGATGGCGACGTCATCATGTCCCGAAGAACATCAGTTGGGCCCCTAGGACTACGACCGTACATCATTTCGAACGGCGAGAATCCCGTTGACTCCTGCCGTACCTCTCTGTACGCGAATAACACTGCAGGGATATATCTATCCCAATCTTTAGGGCGATCAGCAGCTACCTTACGCAGCATCGACTTTAACGTCGAGTTCAATCTCTCGCACATGCCATTAGCCTGCGGATGATAAGGGGTGGTAGTGATGGGTTGTATACTGAATAAGCGGAACAATTCCTTCATCATCTGCGACGTAAATTGCGCGCCCCTATCAGACAGAATTTGCTCTGGTATTCCTACCCTAGCGAAAATTGCAAACAACGCTTCCGCGACTGCCTCAGACGTTATGGTCCGCAGAGGAACCGCCTCTGGCCATCTCGTAGCATTACATATGACCGTTAAGAAAAATCGATTCCCCCTATCGGTCGCTGGGTGAATGGGGCCAACAAGGTCTATCGAGACCTTTTTAAACGGTTCTGAGACCGAGGGGATCTTCTGAAGAGGGGCCTGGGGTGTACGACCCTTATGCGTCGTCTTTTGGCACGCACTGCACGTCTTACAATAGACCTGCACATCTCTGTGGATCGATGGCCAGTAAAAATTTTTAAGAACCCTTTCTTTGGTTCTAGCTATCCCCATATGACCCGCTAATGGGACATCATGTGCCAAATGCAATACTGTTGCGATCAGCAACGCTGGCACCACGACCTGCTTTAAAGTGGAGGACACCGTTACATATTTACGGAACAGAATGCCCGCCTGAACAATAAAGGAGGACGACCCGTTCTTATATCTCCTCGTTTTCTCGGTTCGCGCTTCCCCAAAACATGGGTTTAATGATGGATCCTCCCTTTGTAATTTCGCCAAGCGCTCTGGCGTGATATCTAGGTTGACCGCTGGCGTAGCCAAAGGTCTAATCTTATCTTTATCGGCTACCCGTCGGCGTGTTTCGACCGCGGCGCAAAAGTCAATACCTTTTGATTGCGACCATGCTTGCACGTTCTCATCGGAAGGGGAAACTACCCGTGATACATTCCCAATGATGAGCTGGGCGCCTGGGAAACAACCAACGACTGCCTCGACTTCCCCGCTAAGGAAAGGTGTATCTATCATTATTTTTGCCATGGGTAGTTTCTCAATGGCCCCCGAAAATTGGATGCACGGGACAGTCTCACCTGTAAGCTGTGAATCCCGAATGCAGTCCCTATGCAGTGTAATGTAATTTTTGAATGGCCGTTTTCTTTTATGATTGAATGAACAAAAAAACAAAAATACCAACAAACAAATAAAAAAACATCAGAGCATTCAAGAAAACGTATTCTTACTTTAATCAAGCTAAGAAAACAAGAAATATATCCGTAATCTTCCAAATCATTAGTTACTAAAACGTATTGGTTATTAAAATGGATGCAATACACAAACAAGCTTGTCCCCAAACAAGCAACATTTATCAAACAAAAACATGAATAAACAAACAATTGACACAATACAACAACAAACACACGTGAGCAAGCAACTAACAAATGCGACGTGAAAAACATCAACAACAAAAATACATGAAAATGCAACAACAAACACATGAACAAATGCAAAAACGAAACCACAAAAAAACCAGCAAATAAAGAGTAACTCTGATAGATTTTAACACCAAAAGTTTCACTCTACTATTGGCATGCAACTGAAAATGTCAATTAAGCCAGATTAACAGTAATTTTTGTGGAAAACATAGCTAACCCAAAAGAATTCAGCACTCTCTACACTAATGCCATGATGCAGTGACTGACTGCTCTCCAGAAAGAGTCCAAATCTCTGTGGCCAGCGTTGTACTGCATCTTCAGTCTGAGTATTCTGGCCTCAAGATCTCTCCATTTACGTCTCCGCCCTGGAGGCACGTCTCCTCTCTGTGCCCTCAAAGCTGTTTCCTCAGTGATGATCTGGTTGTCCTTCAAGTACCTTACAAACGTCCACAGTGCAGGATGCCGGACTTGTACTGTGGCGTTCAGTTTTCGGTGGTACGCTGTACAAAAAGAAAGAACAAAAGTACAAATTCGTGTATTCAGAAGGATGCTTTAATAATTAATATTAAGATATGTGGAACCCACGATATTGCGAGAGAGAGAGACACACACACACACACACACAGAGAGAGAGAGAGAGAGAGAGAGAGAGAGACAGACAGACAGACAGACAGACAGAGACAGAGATAGAGAGGCAGACAGAGACAGACAGACAGAGACAGAGAAAAACACAGACAGACAGACAGACAGACAGACAGACAGACAGACAGACAGACGAACGAGATAATACAGCTGATACAATGTATATGAATACTCACATTCCACATGGTTGTTTGTTCTTTGGTCCATGTCCCTGTCGGAGACATTCCACAAGGCAGGCGGAAATGGAGCACCAGGTCGAATATATGTGTTCCTCACATAATCTAGAAAGTCTTCTAATGCAGGGTGCTGTCTTATAACTTGCCTTGTTGTTCTCTCCGCGACGAGGGCGTTGAAATTCATTTGCACCAGGGCAACCGGGAGGTATCCTATAGCCATGATCTTTCGGATCACAACTTTTAGAGCGTCGTCTTGTCGATATTGAATGGACAATTCCAGCTGCTGAACTCTTCCACATGGCTTGGTTAAAGTGGAAATAGCAACCGTGGTTCCTGGTTTCAGGGAACTCTGTTTCCAGCGCTGTCTTGAGACCAAGCTCAAAATCAGAAATCACCATCTGGGGACGCCAACGGTGGTGAGTCACTCTCCGGATAGCGGCTTTTACAGCTTGCAGCACCTGCCTGTAGTGCCCGATCGTTCTCTGTTCCATCAGCACCATAACAAATGGGATGACGAAACCTTGATACTTTCCAAGTATCGTGAAGAACTGCCCATATGGTCTAGGGCAACTTTTGAATGTCCCATCCATATAAACGGTCCTGCAATTTCGCAGCTGCGAAAGACTCTCATCTGTAGCAAATACAAGTATACCCCATCCATTGTCTGCATGAAGTAGAAACCGATTCTGCGCCCATGTTTCAGCCCATGGTCCTTGAATGGTGACGTCATCAACTCTCCTTGGGATGGGTGGCATGGTTGATGACCTTGCACGCTGCATGGAAGAGCGTACCGTGTTAAATGAAGGAATGCTCGGCCTATCTCTACCTCCTTGATTATGTCGACGAAGTCTAGCCACCTCACCATTATAGACCCTATAGGCCAGTGAAAATGGGCGGAGCCTAGACAAGGTCAAGGTCCCGAGAAAAACTGGAGGGCAGAAAGTGGTGGTCATGGTGGGATCTTGCTGTGTGAGGGGATGCGCTAATCGCGTGAAACCAGGCTCTGGATTGTCATTTTTTCGAATACCATCGAAACCTATTGAAAAAAGGAATGCCTGGATAACAGCCATCAATCGGGCAGCAGCAACAAAGTCCTTAAAGCTCTGGCAGCCCTCGAAGCACGATCGTGTGTGTAGCCATCATTTTGAAAGTGGTAAGTAACTTTTACAAGATGTTCTAAGTCGCCTGCTAGTCTATCGACCGTTAGTCGAGACACTGGTCTGTTTCTTTTTTTTTTTTCTTCTATTATTTTAGCTTCCTACTTAGGCAACAGCCCACACTTCAATAAATCTAAGTTTTGATCGATTCGAGAGACAAATGAAAAAAAAACAAAAACAAAAAACAACTGTACTCTGTAGACAAAATTTCTGTGACTAGATCTAGATAGATGTACTTTAGCTAGCCTGCACTAACAAGCAAATATTATTTCTAGGAAGACCCCACAATGATCTTGCCCACCCTGACTATGTACCAAGCAAAAATTTGGGATACAGGAAATTGAAACCTGCAGCGGCAACTTTGATGGGACGTTATCAAAGAAGGCAAGAAAGGAATGAACAAAGACAGAAGATAAGGGACAATGACACTGCACTTGATGCTGCAACTGCTCTGATAGGCTTGGCCACAGCAACAGTCACAGAAGAAGGGACAAAAGAACAAGGTACCGGTAATAGTTAATGGTGTTTATTAAATTAAATTATACAAATGCATTTTTTTAACAAGTAATTTGAAAAGTGACAGTTTCATTATTTCCTTCTCATTAGCATGTAAATATTAGAGTACAACTGAAAATGCGTACTGTAACAGTACGAAACCAAACAAGTAGATTTAGTAAAAATTAAAAACCACAAGCTTCAACACTTTCACGTCAAGAAAATATAATTGTTTGAAGTGTTACTTCGTGACCGCATGGTGGAAATTAGAATAATAAGTTCAGAATCTGTATAGTTGGACTGTAATGAAAACCAGCATGATAAGTTAAGAATCTTCGCAGTAGCATAGTTGAAAATCAACAACAATAAACAAGCATGCACATAAATTTTGTCTCTTTTGGGCAGTGTTCCACATACATACTGGTAGTTGATCAGATTCCATTTACACACGTACTAAGCACCAGTGTTACATAGATCCCTCCCACTACATTACATGAAAAAAGTAAATAAAAGGCAGAATCCAGGGTTCATTTACACTTACACTAAGTTACAGTATCCGTATCTGGAATATTTTGTTCGAGACCTGCTAAATTCCAGTTTTCATAAAAATTACAAAACAATAGGCCTAATTTTCATGTTCATAGGCATTGCGTGAAAGTTACTGAGAATATTTTGCCACAAGTTTAGGAGCCATTACATTTTCATATATTGTTGCACATTTACTGATGACAAGATCAAGAAATGCATCATCTCGAGCAACTCGGCTTAAAAGGCTGTTTTCTTTTGCAAACATATAGAAGTCACAATACATTGTACCAGTCATGAACATGTGCATCTGGACTTGACTGAAATACTCATGGTTTTTTTTTAAGGTTACCAAGCCATTCTCCTGGTCAAAATAAATTGGGAAATTGGGAACAGAGTTGTCTGTGGGGAGTTTGGTCCTGAATTTAAAGGGACACTTAATTTCCAGGCAACCTCTTCCACAGCAATCACAAAATACAATACCATCAGGTGATGCCCCTAAGTATGGGTAATCTGGTCTAAGAACAAGACCACTACTAGTAACAGAAAAATTTGAGTGTCCCTGAGACTGACATTCAGCATACTCATTCCTGGCAGTTTCCTCGTGGTCAACCCCATATTTAATTGAAGGAATATTTCTTAGGTCCCTGACAGTACATAAAAAATCTACAAGCTTCTCTTGTTCTTTACAGTGATACACTTTATGGATAGTGCTGGAAGTAATTCTTCCTATTCGCTGTACTGTCCAAAGAGGGGAGTTTGACTGCTCTTTCGTCTGACATTCAATAGATTTGATGACATCTGCAGTCATATATGTAGCCAGTGTAGTAATAAAATTTATAGTCCTGGTTTGCTCTATAGAGCTGATGACATTGGGTTGTGTTTGTTTCTTCTTAAGAGAAGTAAGAACCACTGCCTCAGGTGCATTGTTGTCAATGTCCTGCAGGGTAATTGAACTCATTTTCCATGCTTTGTTCCCTGTTGTTGTGGTCCTCCTCTTCTGCCTCAGAGAGGGCTTTGTGAAATTAATATCCATGAGCTTGGCTGGCTGAACCTGTTAGGATGGCAAGAGACAAAATTAGAATTAGACTATTCTATCCATCTAGTAGAAGCTTCATGCTGTAATAAAAATTCTTATTTCCTCTGTCCCCTCAGCAACACAAACTGTCAACGATGTCAGCCAGAATCTGTACATGGTGGAAGCCAAGCTAAGAAGTGTGGAAAGGGAGGTGGAGATTGTTCAACAACAGAGGAAAAAGCTTCACGAGCGTTTAGAATTACAACTTTCAAAAACAAGTGTTGAAAAATTCACATATGAGAATGTGAAGATTAACATTCAGTTCTATAGTGGAATAAGTAATGAAATTTTCAGTTTATTGATAAAAAATATTTAAAAATTCCCATCTACTGCCTTGTCTGTCGAGGATTCTCTCCTCCTGACAATGATGAGACTGCGCATGGGGAGTCCAAATAAGGATCTGAGTTTAAGATTTAGGGTCTCAATGCCCACAGTAACAAGTATCATTGAAATGATGCTAGACATGCTATCTACAACTCTGAAGGATTTGATTGTTTGGCCAGAGCGTGACGTTATCCAGAGCAATGTGCCAGACAGCTTTCAGCCTAAATACAAGAAAGTTGTCTCAATAATCAAATTGACTGTTTCGAGATTTTCACTGACAGGCCTACAAATCTTACGGCAAGGGCTCAGTGCTGGAGTAATTATAAACATTCTTCAACGATTAAATATTTGATCTCCATTACACCAGCTGGGGCTATTTCCTTCATATCAGAAGGCTGGGGAGGGAGAGTGTCTGACAAACAAATTACACTTGAGTCTGGGTACCTTTCCAAACTGCAACATGGGGATGAGGTAATGGCAGACTGTGGATTTACTATAGAAATTGAATGTGCAGCTCATGGTGCTCTACTGCACATCCCATCTTTCACACGTGGAAAGAAGCAGCTCAGTGGTAATGAATTAACTAAGTCACCAGAAATTGCTCGTCTTCCAATTCACGTTGAACGGGTTATTGCAAGTTTGAGAAAATTCAGAATCCTGGCAAACAAATGTCCTCTCACACTGGTCAAGGAATTAGATAAAATTGTTATTGTAATTGCTGCTCTTACAAATTTACAGAATGCAATAATTAAACAGTAGTCTGTATTCTACTCTGGGATAAAGTCTTGTAACCTACTGCTGTCCTCAGACTACCCCCAAAGTGATACTTCTCATAACTCTACTTTGTCCGTGTTATTGATGTGAATGGTGCGGAGTGTAACAAGCATTCAGAATTACTAGTTTTAATATAATATGATTATATATGTAATGCAAATGTATTTTGTCTGCAGCTAGGAATGGAATGAAACTGTAAAACTCTAGGCACCTTCATTGTAACTACATGTATATATAGATTGATCATGAAAGTTGCTAAACAATTTTACATACCTTCTTTTTGGATGCAGCATTCCACTTGCACAGTTCCTCAGTGGGTGCACTTTTGACAAGGCCTGCTCTTACTGCAAATTCAACTTTGAACGCGATGGCCGCTGTGTGGCTACATGCTTTTCCATTTCTGAAGAATAAGAATGCGTATACATTATTTCATTTCAAATAGCTGATGTATGCATGTAACGTATTTAGTTAATACACAGGATTAACATTACATTACATTACAGTGGTATCTACCCTGTAAAAAAAATAAAGGAAATTAGTAAATCAACTGATAAAACTCTTATCAAGACACTTTTCTCACAACCATACCTAATAAGTTTATCATTGTTACTTAGGATGAACAAGGAGCAATGTAATTTGCTTTTAAAAGTAATGTCAACTATTTTTAAGTGTCATTTACTTAAAAGTGTACTAATATTGGTTATTTACAGCATATATGAAAATAAACGTCTATTTCATTAAAAGTTAACATCCGAATTTGTTTTTGTCAGTAATGTCACTGTGTGAAAGCAGGGAGTACAAGTTTGGCAATTGTATGTCTCACATCTTCCTCAAAGATTTTGTTTATGTTGATTGGGACAAAAATTATATTTTTATTGAATTCTAACTTACTATTTTATATTCGATTGAACTTCTTGCATTCTCTAACGACAGCACTGGTTGCAGGTAAGGTTGTGCAATTCATTTAGTCTGCATATGTGAAGAATTGATGCTGTCGTTAGATAAAGCCATAAATTCTTACGTTAACTAATGACTATAGATCTACATACAATGCACATTCTACAAATCTTCTCCACTAAAAATGCAGATATAAAAGATCTAAAACTCACCCTGCCGTACAGGTGCAGTGGGCAGTGACGATCTCTGCCGTTTCTTTATTGACGACAAGGAAAGACTTGTACAGGACAGCCCTCTGTCCTCGCCGCTGGCTGGGTAGTACCTCTGCCCATAAAACCATATGTTTGCTTGCAGTTGCAGTCTCTTGGGCTGGTCCAGCACCAGGTGAAAATGTTTTAATAATTTGAACATGGCCATTCACTGCGTAGTTATAGCCATCAAGGCTCTTGTAGGCTTTTGTTTGGCACAATGAATAGAGGTTTGTGCCATAAACAAAGTACTGAATGATGTCAAAATATGTTACACTAGGCCAGCTCTTCGGGTTACAAATCCAGGATGCTTCAGCAATGTCAAATGGATCTGGCAGTTTGCTGCCATCATCAAATGTTAGTTTCGAGAAGTACAGATTTCTATCAGCAGCACACAAAGTGTCAACATAACGGTCCGCCGTAGCCATTACGAATCTCTCACACTCACACTCACAAGAACAATAAAAAAAATAATCCACAAACTGATTACTTCACTTGTTCACTAAGGCAGGTCACTCAAACTACACCTAGACTAGATAAATTTCTGTAAATACTAGGTCTAAACGCTAAAAACAGCTGTTGAAAAAAAACAAAACGATCACTTAATTAGCACTAGCAGCCGCCGCATTCCACCATTTTGACCTTTCTGCCCAAAAGTGTGTTACTGTGCGGGGCTAAAGTGTGTAGCGACACGGCCCAGTTTAACTGGCCTATTGGATGGTCGAGTGGGGTCATTAAGCGACTCTCTCACGAGGTCTTCCCTGACCCTGCTCTTGCATATCAACTCGGGTCTCCTCAGGATGAGTATGATCTTGGAAATTTCTAACTTGAATTTCCGGGTTTTCAGCTTGGGAATCATAAATATTTGTCATGAGCCTTGCCCTACAGTCTTTTCGCCAACGGCGCCACTGAATGGAAGCACCTCTTGTTTGGTGCTTTTGGTACCTATATTGCCTAACAATCAAGACTTTTCCACCGCTGTTGCCTTTCATAAGATAAGCGTCCTTCATTTTTTTCAGTGATTTATCAACAAGGGCGGGAAATTGCAAAGAGAGTTGCCAGGTGCAAGTAAGCCATAAGGCCAAACTATATTATATAGGTGCCAAAGCCTCACAAGGAGACCATGTTCTTGAATCATTGTGGATTTTACTAATACTGCATGTCAAATTTTAAAAAAAGAAATGAAGATCAAATGCAAATTATCACTTTATGCATAATGCATCCATACTGCTTTTGATAGTTAAAAAAAGTACAATATTATACAAACTGGCAGGTCGAACAGATCAACAAATAAAATAATCAGTCAACATTACCAGGTAATGATCAACGGAGAAGCATTGTCTGTATGTTAACAAATGTAATTTTAAACAATTTTTTTCATTATTTGTGAAATGAAGCAAACAAGAATTAACAAAACAAACATTCAACCAAGGCCAGTTGTTTTTAAGAAAGTTGATTCGAGAATACAACTTTTAAAAAGGCAATCTGGCAACCTGTATATCGATAGGTATATCGATTACTGGTCCATCGTTTACAAGTTCACCGAAATTGGGTTCATCGATTACGGGTTCATCGATTACGAGTTTTTTTTTTTTGAGGGAACATAGAGCTTATAATTTGAGGGAACATAGAGCTGAGGAAACATAGAGCTGAGGAAACATAGAGCTGACCCGCAGACAGAGAGGGAGCAGAGGAATCTACCGTGATGGTCAGACCCCCAAATAAAACTAGGGCTTTTATACTTGATGGTTAGCCAACTCTCTGGGTAGACACAATCAGTGCTTTGGTATGTGTGTGTGTGTGTGTGTGAGTGTGTGAGTGTGTGTGTGTGTGTGTGTGTGTGTGTGTGTTACCTTTCATAATGACAGGAACTCGGTGATCATCAATTAGCGGAGTACAATGAGGCATGGGGCAATCTAGAGAGTGTGTACGCTCACAGAGGAAATGTGGGGGGGGGGGGGGGGAGGCTCCAGCTGCAAAAAGGGAAAGATTGAAAAAGAGAGAAACAAAGGGGCACAGACAAAAAGAGAAAGAGAGAGAGAGAAAAAAAGACAGAGGGAGAAAGAGAGAGAGAAAGAGAAAGAAAAGCGGGGGGGGGGGGGGTTAAGGCCAAGCGCGAGTGGAGGAGGAGGGAAGGATGTGGGAGGGGTAAAAAAAATAGCCCAAATTCCAGAACACATACTTTCTAGATGACCCCCAAGATAAAGAGCCGGAAAAAAAGGAACATTAGGCTGGCACATTTTATTCTCTCTCTCTCTCTCTCTCTCTCTCTCTCTCTCTCTCTTTCTTTCTCTCTCTGGCATCAGAACACCCTCTGGGAAGTATCACCTCTAGTCATTTTTCAACCCAGTTTCTCGGGTCCTTGTAGGGGCGCAGGTGGGGGTATAATTGCAGATAAGATTGACATCGACTTCATACAGCGCTTACATGTGATTTCACTTTATCCTTACCATTCCCCCCCCCCCCATCCCCTGGCCGTGTTCATGCCATACAACACGCGCCTCTAGTTCTGATAAATCGGAGGTATTTTCTTTCAATCATCCGGTTAGATAAAACCGGTGAGATTTAACCGGAGTTTTGCGACGTTAACACACACAAACACGCGCACTGAGAGGAGGAGCATGTAGCATGGAGACGTTGGTGACTTGGAGTTTTCACGTCTTGAAAAAAAAAAATGTATACGCGTTTAGGTCTTTATTTCAGGAGGTTTCGCTGCCATTGACCTTTACACCCCCCGTTTTTTTTTTCTTCTTGTAGTAGGGATTAGTTTCTTAGAATTTTGCCCGGTCAACGGCCTTGTTCGGCCTGCTCTTTTCGACTTCCAACTGCCAAGGTATCTTTCACGTGCGCAACGTGCACATGGGCACTTCGAGTTTTTTTGTCCTCATTCGAGAAGCCTAGGTGTTTGACTCTACCTACCATAGGAAAAAAAATAATTCCAACATGCCTGCACCGACCGGGGATCGAACCCGGTACCCTTAGCAATGAGAGGCCAGCACCTTGCCTCTAGACCTTTAGGCAAAGCAGACTGGCTGCGTTGGGGCCCTTAATTTCCAGAGTAATAGACTGAATTTACACTATTTCACAGGCTTTGACTAGCACGACTGCTGGAAACAGGTAAACCGTACCTGCTCTTCTGATGAACAGCAAGGTCACCATTCACTGGCAAGAAACCGCGACAAAATTGCATAACATGTCTAAGCTTTGAACTGGGTTAGCTAGCATATAAAATGTATAATCGTATTAGAAGGGAAATTATCTACAGTCCTCCTTGCAGAGTCACAGCATCTAGGTTAAAGACAAAACAAGGTTAAAATGATGATCACTCGCGAATGAATAATGAAGAGAGAGCGGGAGAGACAGTGTGAGAGAGAGAGTGTGTGTGTATGAGAGACAGAGAGAGAATTGACGACACAGAGAATGCAAGGGATGGGGGATTAGAAGAAAATAATGGATGTGGGGAAAAGGAGGGGGGTGGGGGGAGAGAGAAAATTAGCTTTAGCGAGAATGAAGAGGAGCCAAATTAAAAGAGGAAACGAATTTAATTTGGGGGAGTTAGGAGAAAAAAAAAAGGGCAAAGAGAGAAAGAGAGAGAGAGAGAGAAAGAGAGAGAGAGTCACTGTAGTTTGCTCGGCCGTTGCCTGTAGCAGTGAGAGCGAATTCGATAGCTTTGATAAATGTTTGAGATTGCTCAGGCAGAAATGAACCAATTTACGTCTCCCTTTTTTCTGACACTCATTTTTCTGGTCTATGTGATGAAAGAAAAGGAAGACGACGTTCGAGGTGTATTCGAGGGCGTATAAAGGAAAGTAGCAGCGAATGAAGAAACAATGAGGTCGAGAGTGAGTGAAACAGGGGAAAAAAGGTTGGGGTTGGAGATGGTGAAAGGCTCATTTTGAGAAGGAATAGGTCAGAAGCCTGTCTCTTTTTTCCTTCCATGCAGAGCCGTCTTAACGAATGGGCACTCTAGGCAGGTACCCAGGGGCCCCAAGGGTTTTTAGGGGACCTCATGCATGCAAATTTACATTGGTTTTTGAAACGGGGGCGGGCCGGAGCTTATTGCTTTGTCCAGGCCTAGGGTCCACAATGGTGTTATGATGGCACGGCTACCATCTTCCAATTTGGGGGTGGGGGTGGAGTAGGATGTTGTGGGGATGGGAGATATTGCAGTGGTTTTGGAGGAGGGGTTGGGGGAAAATATGAAGGGATGGAGTGGGATGGGAGTGGGGCGCGCCAAACGCAGACATCACGGACAGAAAAAAATCCCATTAAGGTCAACATGTCAACAAGACGGGACTTTGTTGGGTGCGTGAGTGCTTGCGCATAGGTCTGTGAATGTGTGTTGGAGTGAGGGAAGGTAACGGCAGAAGGGCACCAACCAGGTGCGCCACCGAAAAGGTACCCGTACCGTAAGATTTCTTTACAGATGTGGTCTCTCAATCATCCAATTCGTCCGGAGTTCAAGAGGTTCTTAATGGTAGACAAGGCGTAGTATTAGGGACAGAATGGCTGACAGATGAGAGCTCTAGACGTTGTGAGGAAATAGCCAAACTAATATAGAAGTTCATTATTTTCTGTGGCGACCGTCAAGGTCGAGGGAACTGAAGAACTGAGATGAAAAGCACCTGATGGTGCTTGTGGCTACCGACATGCAAATGTACTGGAACTCAGGCGTATTATACCAGCATTCGGCAAGGGTGTTCTGACCAGTAAATAATAATATCGCCAGGTATTTCCATATTGTTGTATGTGCATTTCTGCCTTTTCGAAGAAAATGAGGATTGAAAGTTTGCAGAGTCGTGTAAAATCAGAATTTTGTTCAATACGCTTCAAAATTGAAACTTGCCTGAAAATGCCCACGAAAAATACATCCATTTGACAGGTATACATAAGAAAATTGGAAGTGAGAGAACCACTTTCGTGATATAAGCTCAAAATCAGCAAAATGCCGCAGAGAGCGAATATGGCAAATACCCCCCGATATGTTTTGCATCAAGGTTATTTTCTGTAGTCACTGAAGCTGGGTTTTCATGTGTACAGAAACGGAAACGGCAACGGAAACATCAAACGCTTTTCAATTGGTGTTCCCGTTTCCGCTTCCGTTTCCGCACACATGGAAACACGGCTTTACCCTCAGGTGTGAAACATCATTAAATTTGCAAAAAGATTTTATCTGAATTTACACGAATTTCCCGGATAATGTCCCTAACTGCTTAAGTGATTATTTGTGTTCGGCTTGCCATTCATTCCTTTCTCATTTCATTTCATTTGAGCAACTCCCGAGTAGAGAAACTTCCGTACAATTTCAGCAGTTGTTTTCTTCGAGAAGGCCTTTAGCGCCATCAAACATCAATTATTACCAATTTCATCTATTTATTTTGTATAATAACAATCACGATAACGTAGATTTATATAACGCTCTTTCACGGTCAGCTCAAAGCGCTTTACAGGGAGAAAAACAAAATAACAACACACTGTCATGTCATGCATAAAAACACAACTAGACACGCGCGAGATCAGCTGCACACATACACACGCACAACGCATACTCCATTTACTAGACAGGGCACAGAAATTCCATCAAGAGATAGAATACATTATTTTAAAAAACAGAGTAATAGGATTTTAAACTATTTTTAAACCTGGTGATGGATTCCAGCTCCTTGATGTTCGATGGCAGTTCATTCCAGATACCAGGACCAAAATCTGAAAGGCTGTTGATATGGGGACACGGTGTTTTACATAGAAAACTATAGCTGAACGATGACCACAGCTCAGTATTTCCTCTATTCGGCTTTGCAAGCAGACTACGTCCGGCCCTAACAGCATCCAAACTGAAAACGAACTGATGATCTAACTTAGTAATTTGATACATTTGAAAAACAAGCATGGGTACTGCACAGGTCCGTACGACAAATTATTGCGATATGAGATTAAGACAAATTTAGATTCCTGTGTTCCTGTTATCTCATCCATAAACGACGTCAGACACAAATAAACACCGTATGGCGCAGTAGTAAAAGTAAGGCCACACCGTTGTCCGGGCAACTTTCTGTAGTGTAACACTTTAGTCTATTAGGCTAATCGCACACTGAAGACAAGTCTCGTTTGTCCCGGATTTTAGCTCGAGATGGATTTAAACGCAAAACAGACATAACCTAGAGCACCACCAGCCTTAAGCTGAGTTTTCATGTGTACGGAACGGACACGACGAACGGAAACGTCAAAAATCCATCGAGTAATAAAAAGAAAGAGTGTTTCCACGTGCACGGAAACGGCCTTTCCCTATACAAGGAAACAATAAGTTTCAATTCTTTCTATTTCACTACTTATAGGGTTTATGACGCTTCCTTTTTTCAGCTTGAAAACTCAACCTTAAACAGTAATTTCTAATTCAAAGTTCCTGTAAAAACGCACATGCATACGATCCAGTGCTTGCCTGGCAAGGAAGACCAATTGTTTACAAACAGCGCCCACATTTCGAACAAATAACCTCCGTTGACTATTACTGACCATCATTATCTTGTAACTCTAACCGAGAAGATACGACAAAAAACTAATAAATCTACCGGCGCGCGTGCTGCAGCATTAGTATATACCTTGAAATGGAACGCCCACCCTTATAGATAGGTACTTCGGGGATCTTTCTTGCTCTTATAAACTTTCCTTTCCTTTCCAAGATTACCCCTAGACCCTGTAGCCTGCAGTCTCACCTAGGACTGACTGCAGTAGGTTTACTTCGCTGAGCCAGAGAGCCGCACGCGCGCATTACCGCACATTTTAACATCCATTACGGCACTATTTCTGGTACCAGTAATCTAGAAAACAGGCGTACGAACCTATTCGCAGCCCGGCTCGAATGGCATTTTCGTGTACTAATCATACCAAGTTACCAACTTCAGAAGGTGAGAGATACAGAGGCAATTTCTACCATTCAAATCTGCAGAAGACTCACCTAAGCGTTGCAAGATTCGAGTATCTTTCCCTCCTGTATCACAAGCGTCGTTTTTTTTTAAAACAAGTGCCAAATTTAGAAACGGCTTTAATTATCTAATTAAAATTTAGACAGTGTGATTCTTGTTGTTTTCGTTTCCCCAGCTTTAAATTAAATAACCTCTCCTCCCATTTTCACAGGTATTATTTCCAGTAGATACTTAGACATGAGGCTAAGATACACACCTGCCCTCCCCTCACAACCTCTACGCTTCAAAATGTCGACTTTAGTTACGAAACTGAAACTGCTGATAAACAAGGTAACTGAGGAAATGATATAATTCACAAAAGAAAAGCAAACCAGACAAAGAAAAAAACGATAATCAAGTTGTGACGAAATTACATTATAATTATTGATTGCCACATTTAACCATCAAACCCCGAAATATGTAGGTTTTCTCTCAGAATAATACAAGTGATTTTGTCTTTCTTTTGTGCGGGGAACAATATTAAAACTACTAAATTAAGTTGGGAGTTCAACCGTATATCTAGATCTAGACTACATTAAAAGCAGCATTTTGGATTCCATGCAATAACTAATACAACGTAGGTAGGAATACACAGATGTGATTACGTTAATTTTCGACCACCAATGTGTAAAGAGAAGTCCAAGACGAACTTTCCGATCACGCTTTTTGAATCTACCAGACGGAAATGCGTCTCAACATTTCCGGCTCAAAAAAATCTTAAACAAACAATATTGAAGACTGATTTCTATCAGAAATGAATGTGTCCACGTAACTTATCGTCAGAAAGTGAGACAGTACACCATGTTTCATAATTTTTTGTCACGAAGACACGACATTTCAGATGATTACATGTTCACCCTCTAGCCCCATTATACATGTAGTAAGATGCTCCAGCAACTGGCCATGAAAACAAGTCATAAAATCCTTCTGAGTTTGAATTCAGTAGGTGAATTCACTAGTAGTCAATTTTCATCTTAAAACCGTGAATGATACGTTGTTGTTTTTTTTTTTCATATTTTTGGTCTCGTATGTTTTTCGGGGACAATATTTGTATCTTTATGAATTCACTAAAAAAATCTGAATTTGAAAGGAAATATGGAACCGGCTGGCCACTGGGACAATTAGTAGAATAACCCTCGAACGGATGTTGGAACGGGGAGAGGGGTACTTATGGGGATGCCCTATGTGGTAGGATTCTGTTTCCCATCAATCAATCAATCAGTTACAAAATTATGCTCAAACGAACCCCGTATCTTTTCTCAAACGTTACACTAAATTTAAAAAAAAAGGAAAAAAGAAGCTGGCTGTTTTTGAATACTGATTTGGTTTCTGGAACCTCCCACGCAAACATGAGAAACGATGCATCCAGTAATTAGTCAACTCGTGGATGTCGCTCACCGTCAGATCTGACAAAATGATTGTTTTACACTCGGCTTTACTCACACGCACTCTCTCCCTCTCTCTCTCGCTCTCTCTCTCTCTCTCTCTCTCTCTCCCCTTCTCTTTCTCTCTGTCTTTCTTTGTCTCTCTCTCTGTTTCTCTTTCTCTCTCCCTCTCTTTCTCTCCCTATCTCTCTCTGTGTCTCTCTCTCTCTGTGTCTCTCTGTCTCCAATCTCTCTCTCTCTCTCTCACTCTCTTTCTCTCTCCCTCCCTCTCTCAAAACAAATTAAGAAACTTTTAAGAAGCCATCATTATCTTCCTCCCGTTGAGCCACAGATTGCTCCTATAATTACTGTTACACACTCCCTTCCACCTGTCCCATGTCATTTTCGTGGGCATGTGAACATTCAAATCAAAGCCTGGCAAGACTAATACATCCAGCAAGTTACTCTAACCTTCTGGTGAGCCAACATAGATTGCGTAGCCTTATCTAAAACTTCTAAAGCTGTGTTTTCGTGTGTACCATATACGGCAAATTAAAGGAATCGTCAAAAATCCACCAAGCAGTAGAAAGAAAGCGTGTTTTTATCCATGTACACAGAAACTGCGTTCCCGTTCGCACGGAAACATTCTTTCTGTTTCTTCAAGGGTTTTTGATTTTGCCGTTCCCGTTTCGTTTCTGTACACATAAAAACCAGCTTAAAACACGCAAAAACGTGCGTAAAATAGTCCAACTGCAAAATATACAGCAAAAAATACTACACGCGTTTCTTGGTACATTTAAGTTTTCCAAAATATAGAGCACTGAGCACCACGAGACGTGTTTCAAATCTGAACCAGTAGGTACTTAAGGGTTAAAATTTCTTAGGTTCTTCAGAGTGTAAAGCTGCAGCTCAAAAGTTCAATTAACTAAGAGCATCAGCGCACAACAGGCATGTGGACTGCACTTTTCCCTTGTCAAAACTTTGTGTCCAGATAATAACCATAGATTTGTAAAAAAGATGGCCGAAGTCTGACCGCTGGTAATGCTCTTAAATTACATTTGTAATGGAAACGTGTGCTGCCCAGTAGACAATGGCCTTGCGAGCAAAGAATAAAATAAAACAATTAAGAAAACCTACTTTAAATAGAGTGTAGAAAACATTTTTCTTTCCTTAAAATTTATGTGACTAAAGAAAAGACCCAGGTACGGAAAGCTTGTGTCTTTTTGAGCTAGTCTTGGTCTTTATGTGAGTTTTGTTTTCACGTCTCAGGTCACAAACGTAAGGTTCTGCATCACTATACTTCAGAAGGGAGAGGACATGTTGCAAATAACAGAACTGTAATGCGATTTCAAAGCTGGTAGGGTGTAAGCCAATACTGATACTCTGACTTGCTGTGCAGTTTCTTGGCTTGTGAGATTTCGTTAGTTTCCCTCGGTGCTTTTCCAGCAATGCACTTCAGAACTGTAATTGTCAGTTACTTCAGAGATTATTCTGATCTCAGAACCGTAGAGTCGAGGTAAAACTGGTACACTGTGAGCCAATCCTGATATTCTGACTTGCTGTGCAGTTTGCTCTCTTATGACATTTGGTTGGTCTTTCCTCGCTGCATTTCCAGCATGTACTTAAGCATTATTACTGTCTGTGTTTCAGAGACAGACGTGTTCTGAAGATAACAATTCAGACAAAATATGAGGCAAACCAAGGTTGTAGTGCCTAGTTAGTGCTCAAAAAAGTGTTCTGAGGACAACCTTTGGGGCAAGGTAAAGCTAGTACACCGTAAGCCAATACTGGTACTCTGACTTACTGTGCAGTTTTTCTGGCTTGTGACATTTGGTTAATCTTTCTTGATGCATTTCCAGCACTTTAGGGTTCTATAGCCTTCTCCCTGCGGACTCTCTGTGCTATGTTCAATCTGCAGGGGTTCCTGCTGATCGGGTGAATGTGTAATGAGATACTCAAAGTAAGGCTCGCCTTTCTGTGAAGAGTCAGATGCTTGCTGTGCTATGTGGTACTGAGCGTTGGTGTAAAAGATACTACAGTATGTACTCCATTGGGACATACTCATGATGGTCTGACGCAATAGTAACCCAGTACCTCGGCTCACATTCCACACTATTCATTTCTACACCCCAGGGTTCACCATAGATTACAAGTGGTTAAAGTGCATTTCATTAGTGTTTATAAGTGAGTGTTGGAATGGTGATGATGAAGCTGCTGAGAATGACTGATAATGATAGCAATGGCAAATGTGGAGGGAGGGGGAGAGAGAGAGAGAGGGGGGGTAGAGAGAGAGGGAGAGACAGACAGGGGGAGGAGGAGAAGAGGAAAAAATACAGATGGAACTTGCGTTCAAATTGTCTTAGATAGAAATCATAGTGCTGTTACGAGCATGGCTTTAACTATGAGAATTGCAGCGATACTAAGGAGAGCAGGCACATGAGATAATATGGGTTAAAATAATAATGAACATGAGAACATTAGAAAACGCCAATGGTCGATGAAACGGACTTTAGTATTAATAGTGTTAATGATGAATTCACATGGCGACATAATTAGATATTATTGTTTGAAGGAAATATGAAATGACAGGATAGAAGAAGCCATTATATCATATCACAAAATGTTGGTCTTGGAGCAGATCCATTGTCTCCACAATTCAATAGCAATCATGAGGAAGACATTTTATAACAGCATTACTGAATAATTTCATGAAAACAAACCAACAGAAAGGTACCTTGTACTTGGCAAAACACATCCACATTTCCAAAACTTAAGCAAACATTAAAACTCATCTCTATAAAAAAAACATCATTCAACAGCAATATTATTTGTGTATTTT
Organism: Onchidella celtica; assembly: GCA_963931925.1. Taxonomy (NCBI): domain Eukaryota; kingdom Metazoa; phylum Mollusca; class Gastropoda; order Systellommatophora; family Onchidiidae; genus Onchidella; species Onchidella celtica. The sequence continues at coordinate 17,191,241 of OZ007573.1, read as the reverse complement.
TACTAGGTTTAACCACGCGTCTCTCGCGAAAAGTTAGAATATATGGACCAAATCAAAACAAACCAAATCGTTCTTTTCGGGTCCTAGTTCTGTGGCAAAAGTTGATTCTTTTTTCTCATGCCATGTTGATCTCTTTATATCCGTGTTGTTGTTTTTTTTTGGAACAAAGTACACTCAAATGCTTTTGTACAAGCCTGGTCCAACAATGAGGAGCATAAAGATTACATTAACTGGACCCTCTAGAAATTCTAAAGCTTGAACGAATGATGGCATTGTGAAAAGAGTGGTTAAGAAGAAGCATACATGTAGAACATTTCTTATTATCAAAGCCGTCCCCACTCATGGGCACACTGGGCGGTTACTTAGGACCCCCAAGAGTTTAGGGGGCCCAATGCATGCAAATTTACATTGATTTTTGAGCACTTGTCTAGGGGGCAGGCAGCAGCATATTTCTTTGCCCAGGGGCCCATAATGATGTAATGACGGCCCTTCTAATAATGCAGGAGCGGGGGAAAGAGACATGCGAAGTTTTAAAGTTCGTCTTTTATTGGTAAATATATAATACAAAGTACCTACCTTCTCGGCCACGCCTCCCCTTTACATATCCCATTGACAAAGCTGATACATAGGAAGAATTTCACGGGTAGACGCACCGTCCACCAAATATTCCAAAAGAAAACAGCACGATGAAAGCAGCCAATACAACTGTGTCTTAGGCCAGCAAAATCCTGTAGCAAATTCCGCAAGTCTGTAACACTGACGGCCAGTCAAGCTGACAAAAGGAATCCACTAGAAATTTCAGTGATCAGAATTCTAAACGAATTCGCTTGACTCGGAAAGCACTTAATTACTAAAAATATAATCACACAAAACACACTGCACAGAAGTTTCAGGATATTTTTCTTGGGCTTACACCGAGACTTTTCACAGTCCAATCGCAAATTTCATCATGGGCACAATTCCAGAATACTTAACCTCCCAGAATACTTCCTGCATGTCAGCGTGATGTTCCACAGACACACAATATTGATATCTTATTTATATCTGTTGTACATCTGCTGCAGTTTAACGAAATGAAAGAGAGGTTGCAGAGCAATCTGTTTCCACACTGAAACGGGTTCCCTCACACAATGACAACAATCGTGGTTTGATATAATTAGCAACAGCCACAAATGTGAAATCTCGAGAATTTTAACCTCGTGTAGACAAAATTGATGAATAAATAAGACTTGAAGGGCGCCAGAAGAAATATTTCATGGTAATGAAAATAAATTCTCACTCTGATTTTTCACTGCCCATTCTACAGTTACTAAACCGAAGTTCTTCGCAATCATATCGGTACATAATTTTTGCAATTTCAAGTCCTGGATCAGTATTACCGACCAACACTCAAAAGCACACTGCACGCCTGTCATAGAAAACGCCCTTCACCGGTGCTAATTTAATACAGCAAGGCATATCTCCTTGAAACCACGAAAACTCTTTTCAGAGATAAAGCGCCAGCGATGAAAAATGTAGGAAATATGTTAGATCCACCTGCCATGTTATGGTAATGTCTTAAAGACTTTTCATTAAGCCTGCAGACAGCATCGTAAAATCCGTCTCGCCGGGGAATAGCTGTTGTCCTCTCAGCGAGAGGTGCCTGGTCGCACTGACCTTGCTACAGGTATCACGATAGGGGTAGATACCCGTCTAAAGCACACCATGATAATACACAAACCAGCTCCAATTCTCTCTGGCATCTCATTTGAGTGGAATAGTGATTGAGAAAAATACCCAGGGTGGAACGTCAGCCAGTCTGATTCTGGAAATGTAATGAAATAAAAATACTTCAGTATGCAGGTCAGTGGGTAAAATGGTAAGTGGGTGAATGGCTGAAATTGAATAAGGGAAAAATATTTTAATAAATGGGTCAGGGGATTTGTCAGAGAAAGAAGAACATAGGTCAGAGAAAAGTTAGTTTATATTCAGTGAGATCTGGGTTGAAAAAGAATAGTCCAGCAGCTGTTGCTGGTTTAACAGATGTCTGCAAACAATCTTCGTGCGCGACCCTTCACAAAGAAGAACATTCTGGCTACTCACATGTTGGGCTTGATTACCTGCATACAAACATTAATGATACTCGCCCATCACAGAAAGATACATCTCGGAAATTCTTTGTTCTATGCCTAGCTGTAGATCCTGATCGAAGTTACGTTTATAAAAGCTACTTGGCATGCAGAAACTAATAGAACTTACAATAAAACCACAATTTCATGCTGTAAGACACAGTTGTGGTAAGGCTGACTTTCGACCAGCAATGTATAAAGTGAAGCAAACCAAAAAAAAATGAAATTGCCGATCATACTTTTTTTTAATTCAACCAGGGATTGACAAAAATGTATCTCCTTCTTTCGGCTCAAAGAAAATCGTAAAAATATTAGTGTATACCAAGTGCAGGAAACTATGCATGCCAAATGTTCAGTGTAAACAGGCGGAATTCCGCGTGAATACTCTGGTATGTTTATAATTTTATTCACTGAAACGAGAGTCTTGGTGAGCGAAGGCGTTCTTTCATAGTTTGTGAAAGAAGTAAAGAAAGAACAGAACTTCGAAAAGGGACAAACAGATGTCTATGTAGGCATAATTATGTGTCAGTGACAAGGCGCAGGAAGTGATGTTTGTCCGTGTTAACATGCGTGGAAAAAGCATGAGGCTGATGGAACACTCTCACTTATTAGTTCCTCCGTGTCGTGGGAAACGGAACTTTCAGATAAATGTAAGGTCATTAAAACTCATTTCCTGTTCCTGTACAATTAATTTCAGCCAGAAAAAAAAAAAAAGTGTTGATTTGTTATTATATTCCTGAGATATCCGAACGAGTTATAAAATTGTGCAAGGCCCTGTTTGTATCACAGATTGATGTTGGCGGTTGAGATGGATAATTATGAAAAAGTACCCTATAACGTCACAGCCAGTTGCTGCCAGCAAAATTTACACCCAAGAAGTAGTCACATAATGGTAGAAGCTGGCTGTGTCTGACCGGGCTTAGAATGATAGGGTCTTCCCGGATTTACTCAGATTAATGTCGGACATTATGGTGTGCACTTCTTGTCCACCAGCAGCTGCCACCCCCCCCCCCTGCGCCACCCACCCCGACCCCCAGTCCCCTTTAGAATCACAATGCACGGAGACAAACCTGACTTGCGTTGGTTTTGACTTGGACGTGAATTTCAAAATCCTTTCAATGAACTAGGGAGAGACAGAAAATCGTGTTTCCGTCTCACTAGCGCGCTAGGTCCCGTTTTAACTGAATATTCCACATCACACACCGAAACGGAGACAAAACATCATTGACTACGTGCTCTAGGGCCCTCTTTTTCCCTAGTGTTCTCACGTTTTGTTCATTCTGATGCGTTGCTGATCTTCATGTATAAATGCTGACAAGAACTGACAAAAGGCCTGACATCGGGATATAATTAATGGGTGAAAATGACGCCCAAGATGTGTGTAGCCGCTTTGTGCTCGTAGACGCTCTCTGTAAGAAAATTCCCCCATTGGATAATAAAGTGATTCTTATCTTATCTTATTTTATGAATGTGTATAATTTGACCATAAGGTCTGTGAAATTGGAGTTTCTGAAAAACAAAGCTGATCTTGCTCTTCGTGAAAATCTTTTAAACAGAATAACAAAAAACCCCACAAAAGTCTATGTAAGTATAACAATATCTAGGTCAGGTACTTTTCCTTTATTCCTAGCTAATTGTTATCAAAAGCAGACTTTCATTCTCCCTCGCAACTCTTTGCCAGGTAAGTCTAAGCTAGCTCTACTAAAATTTGACCCGATGTTTAACTTATCACTGGTATTGCTGGGAGAACGACCTGCCTGGAGAAAAAATCTGCTCCCTCACGCCCTTCAGAACTCATTTTCATCGTCTCCTAATTTTCACCCCCCCCCCCTCCCCCTCTCTCCCTCTCCTTTGCCCCCTTCATCCCCCAGATCTATCTAGTATTTCAGAAAACCAGCCTACGTTGGAATGTGGGAATATCTGCCCAGTGAACAGTTAAAATAGAATGTTTCAGAGCGGTGGTATACTCTCAGTACTCGTTCAGTGCCCTCGTGAAGTCTCGCTGACTGAATGCAGCCGGGTGTAGTTTACTGCATATTCGGCACCTTTCGTGCAGCCCGTAAACGTTTCACCACAAGGACTTGGCCCGAGACTAAAAGCCGTTGCAGGAATGATAAATACGTGCTTGGAAGGAGAGTTCTAAACGCCGGGGCGAGTGAAGTAGTAACTGGCCCTTTCAAGTACTGACCGTGAACGCTTCTATTGCAACATGGGGAAAGGTTTCTGTTGGGGTTTCGTCCCGGGGATTTCATTGGTATAGACTGAATTGAAGAGGGTAGAGAGGTACGGCTGGAATATAATTATGGAGATTCATTCCTAAGTATCGGTGGAAAGACAACACTTGGGCAGATGATGAAAAAGAGATGGGATGCTGCCTGGCATTCTACAAACATGCATATTTAAGAGGAAAACAAACAATGGCTTAGACAGACAGCGTACAGACAGAAAGACAGACAGACAGACAGACAGACAGATAGATAGATAGATAGATAGATAGATAGATAGATAGATAGATAGATAGATAGATAGATAGATGGATAGACAGACATATAAACAACAGACAGGCAGGCAGGCAGACAAACAGACATGCGGATAGATAGATAGATAGATAGATAGATAGATAGATAGATAGATAGATAGATAGATAGATAGATAGATAGATAGATAGATAGATAGATAGACAGATAGACAGATAGATAGTTAGATAGGTAGATAGATAGATAGATAGATAGATAGATAGATAGATAGATAGATAGATAGATAGATAGATAGATCAGGCCTACATGCAGATAGATAGAAAGATAGATAGATAGATAGATAGATAGATAGATAGATAGATAGATAGATAGATAGATAGATAGATAGATAGATAGATAGATAGATAGATAGATAGATAGATAGATAGATAGATAGATAGATAGATAGCATCATTAAGGATAGCTGTAACTATGATTGCACCGGTAAAACAATTCACAGCCCAGCATTTTGAAAGCCCGATATTTTCTGTACCTTGTGAAAAACCACGGGGGTTACTCATATTTTAATCCTTCAAACTTGCCTGTGAAATATCCTTGAAAAAAAAAAAGCATACAAAATGAGCCAGACCTGAAGTCGTGCACGGGCCGTGTGGGATCCCAGGCCCACACTTTCATCTCTCTTCGATAAACACAGACATTCTCGGGCAGAAAGATAACGACCTCACTCCACCGTTCTGTTCTCCACGTTTCAGCGACCTCCCGTAGAAAAGTGTGTATTCTTCTCTGCTGACATTCACAATTCACTTTTAACCCTGTGTATATAAGTTTGTAAATAGTTGGATGTATAACCGGCCGTTGGGACACAATCGCTGTGGCTAGTACCTCACCAGGACAAGTCTGTTTCGCGTCAGTTTCGTCTCAGACTTGAATTCTCTTTGAATCAACTCACAACCTTAATTCTTGTTCGTTCTGTCTCCATTTCCTGAACAGAGATCTTTTAGTATGCAGAAGAGGTGTAGCAAATGAACACTTTGACCCTTGTTTACAATGCGTTGTGGAACTTGTCAAGCTCTTTCACACGTCCGATTTATTCTAATTCCTTATCATCATCATAAGGCCTCCAATGTAATCATGAAAGGCTTTTCAACCGCTGAGCCTTAAAGTCTACTAAATATCGTATTACGCATAGATTGGCGTAAAGGTTTACGCGGGCATATTTTAAAAGATCTTGGAGTTCGCTGTAAGTTGAATACTTTCGTTGATTCTGAGCACAACTGAGTTAAACAAGAAAAGGTTCTGTCATTCGGAGCCGGAAAGAAAAGAGACGCATTTTCTTCAAGTACAATTAAAAAGTATGAAAGGAAATTTCGTTCTGCACCTCAAGTTACACACTGGTCAGTGGGGCAACTAGTAATACCAAAGACATTAGAACTGACAAGATAAGACAGCTAGTGCTTTAAGCGTGCACAGATTCCGCACCGCCGCATAGCGGAAGTCAGGAAAAAGTGTTTTATTTTACAAAGCCAAATAGGGAAAATATTGCATTTTGTTCACCGTTCAGCTATCGTTACAGGCCTTGATTGACGACACTGACAGTGGAATTATAATCTCAATCGCTATGGGAAAAACTCTGGCTGTTTTTCCTGTTGTTTTTTTTATTCACAGTAGCACTGTCACAATTTTGCATCGTAAATTTACCATTAAATCAAGCATTCTTTTCATACTGCGCTCCATGGGCCCCGCCCCCGATCAGCGCGCAAATTGTGTGCACGGTTTTTTTAGTGGTGCGAAGAAGACAGTGTTTCATCTTGTCGTTTCTAGTGTCTTTGGTAATACTAAAGCGTTTCACTCCGAATTTCTCAGTGTACAAAAATCGGAGTCGAAAAAAAAGAAAGAAAAAAAGAACTAAGGTCGCGAACTAACGAGACAGACTTTTTTCAGTTTCATTAATGCGGGAGGTCCCGTATAATCGACATCCAGGCAATTAAACAGAGGTAAAACAAACTTGAGTCATTATGCTATACTAACCTACAGTTTCTTTGGAGCTCCCACTAGAAAATGATATCAGCAGGTTCTTGATGACATCATTTCACTTCCAATCCCACATTCCCAAACCCGTCACCCCCCACCCCCTTTCTCCAACCACCACCACTCATCACACTCTAGGCCATTTTTGCCCGTGATACAGATCTTTCGAATAACTCACACGCTTAATTCCCATCCATCCTTCTTCTTTTGCAGCCATATCATAATAGAGTGATCCTTTTTCACAAAGCAGCAAAATTTCCTAGAAACGTGTATACCAGAAAGAAATATCGGTACTGTGCGGCTGGTCACTTTCAATATCCTTTCTCAGTAAAGTCCATTCGCTTTCCTTTATTTCTGAGATAACCCAACTGTTTCAGTTTGCAATTGGGGCCCAATTCCTGACAGTATTTGGAAGCTAATAAACAATAACGTTTCACACATTAGTTATCAAGAAAAGTTATTATCTATCTATCTATCTATCTATCTAACTATCTATCTATCTATCTATCCATCTATCTATCAATCTTTCTATCTATCTATCTATCTATCTATCTATCTATCTATCTATCTATCTATCTATCTATCTATCTATCTGTCTATCTATCTATCTGCCTGTCTGTCTGTCTGTCGGTCTGTCTGTCTGTCTGTCTATCTATCTGTCTGTCTGTCTGTCTGTCTGTCTGTCTGTCTATTTATCTGTCTGTCTGTCTATCTATCTATCTATCTATCTATCTATCTATCTATCTATCTATCTATCTATCTATCTATCTATCTATCTATGTACCTGTCTGTTTGTCTATCCATCTATCTATCTATCTATCTATCTATCTATCTATCTATCTATCTATCTATCTATCTATCTATCTGTCTATCTGTCTGTCTGTCTGTCTGCCTGTCTGTCTGTCGGTCTGTCTGTCTATCTATCTATCTATCTATCTATCTATCTATCTATGTACCTGTCTGTTTGTCTATCTATCTATCTATCTATCTGTCTATCTATCTATCTATCTATCTATCTATCTATCTATCTATCTATCTATCTATCTATCTATCTATCTATGTTACTGTCCATCTGTCTAGTCATCTTTTGTCTTTCGTCAATCCCCGCTCATTCGTCTAAGGTATTATCAATATTACTTAACAGTACACCCTCGCTGTGTCATCAATGGTCATAGACAGTTTGCCCCCTCTTCTCCCCCCCCCCCCCTTACAGTTACCTATCTTTAGAATTAGTATCAACCATTTGATGAAACCATAGTGTTGGAAATCATAATCCTAACTTATGTCAAGATTTGAATCGGCATTAATCAACTAAAATAGCAAACCTAATTTTGGACAATTAACCGAACAACAACTTGACATTCTATCTAAAAAATATTCATGACAGCTGCACCATACACTCCTTTTTCCTATGAGCACTAGATCTACTTACCCCGAACAATAATCCATGCATGTCTCATGAAAATGAATAATCCTTGCATGTGCACATTTTGCCTCTTCTTCTCCTGTTTCTTTTTTAAACCAAAAAATGACGACTTTCCTCAACGTAAGAGAAGAGAAACTCTAAATAACATTCTACTGAGCTGAACGTGGTTATGTTTGCCAAGTTTTGCCAAGTTTCGGAGGGCTGGAAGCTCGGCGCAGCCTCACCCACTCTCTAACACGATAATGTTGTTGCGTTTCGTGGAGTACTCAAGTCTCCGGAAGGTCAGGCAGGGAGGAACTTGGAACAGATTCGGATCCTGCACGATACCTACTCTCCTTTCTTTGAAGTCAGGTGTTATTGGGATTTGGGTGTACAAATTTTACACACTGTGCGGTACTGGGAACAATTGAGAGGTTTTGGATGAACGGGGTTTCTTTTGAGGGGAAACCAATAACAGTATAGGTATACCGGTGAAAACTGATGACTGGGAATTAGTTTCAAAGAAATTGCGACCTGAGTTCTTTTTTGTTCTATCTCCATTTTCTGGAAAAGCAAACAAACATGGAGATCCTTTAGTATGTAGAAGAGGTAGGTATAACACATGCACGGTGTGACACTTGTTTAAAATGCGTTGTGGCACTTGTCAAGCCGTTTCACGGTTCTGATTTAATATCGTTTAACTTCAAATTTCTTACTTGCGCGAAGAGCGGAGTTGGAACAAGCGAGAACTGAGGTCGCGATTAGCTGATGATCTTTCATGCAACTGAAAAACCCTAAAGCTGGACAATGGCGTTTTCCTGATTTGCCATGAAACCAGATAGTGCATTTAAAATAGTTTACTTTTATTTGCGTTTAAATGAGGCATAATTATGTGATGTGGTGGGGTATTCTACTAAGCCCCGGAACGTCACTGCCAGTTGCTACCAGCAAAATGTACACCCAAGAAACAATGGCAGAAGCTGACTGTGTCGGACTGGGCTTAGTATGATAGGCTCTTCCCGGGGTTACTAAGAAAATATAGAAAATCATGGAGTTTAACGTCTTGTCTGCCAGCACCTGAGTGATTCGTCCCGGGCTTAGTTTAATACCCCCTTTACTGATACCCTTCCACGTAACTGAAAAACCGTAAAGATGGGCTACGGAGATTTCCTGACTTGGCACTGAACCAGTCAGGTATTTAAAAGTTTACTTTTATTTGTTTTTAAATGAGTCATAAATATGTCGTCAGTTCATGTGAAATCCCTCCTACTACATGCTAAAACCTCAGGAAGTCGCTTCAGTCATTCATATCAAAATCTACAACAAAAAGGAGAAAGATTTCTAGCCTAAAACATATATAAAGATTCTACATTCTACATCTACAATAATAATTATTCTAGGTTAATTTTTTTTTTCAGATATAAGGGTTTTTGTGTTGAGTGACTGGACATAGGGAAAAGAGGCTGAAATAGATCTAATGCAAACTGAACATTTATTTGGTTAAATTGCATAAGCCTGAAAGCTAAATAGTGCATTGGACTGTTTAGCATGAAACATGACTGAGTATCTACATGTTCATAGTGTTATAGTACTCTGATATTACAATGTCTTTAGTTGAAAGAGGTTTTCAGACACAGGTTGGAATTTAAAATCATTTATATTTTGTATTTTTGTATACTTCTTTAATCCCATTTGGGGAATTCGCCTTAGTGTCAATGCAGCTCAGTTACAACTGGAGCAGACACGTCGTCGCCACAGTGCGGCGCCGGTCGGCGTTTTTTTTTTTTTTTTTAATCTGATGGTATTGAGCAGACAGGTGGACAGGCATGGACACGACTGGAGAAAAACGGAGAAGAAATAGACAGACGAGGCCAAACAAGAAGAAGAACTAGAACAAGCATAATAATTTAGAGTACGGATGGTCTGTGTGAAATATCTGTAACAGAGGCCAAAGGCTGAAATTTTTCAGTGAATGCGTCCAGCATTTCATCTCCTTAGAATGACAATGTTCTAACTCCCTTTCGGCAACTTTTGAGAAATCGAGGAGTGAAGTTTCATGTGCTCATAGCTTTTAAAGCAAAGGGTTTTGTTTTTTCATTTTAGTAATACTTACAAATTACACACCGCATCTGCTTGATACTTTGACACACAATGGAGAAGGCCCATAGAAGTAGTGTGTTGTGTGTAACTCAGTTCAGCCAAAAGTGGAGACAAAAGGGGACGATTTGCCTTATATAACAATCACACATGGCTTGAAATGCATGTTATTTTCCAGCCAAATATTGTCAGTTCGACCTTTTATCAGCTTACCATTTAAATCCTGCTACATTACGGGGAATAACTTGTGAAATTTGGTAAGCACAGGATGTTGATGGGGTATCGAAAGTATCGATCCTCGTAGCAATTAATGTATCGAAGAAGCTAAATGTCTTCCATCTGCCTGCACCCATTTGAGGCCGGACGATACTATTTGACCGTTGTTTATAAACGCACATAGCCCAGAAATGACAACACCACGTCTTTTTTTTTTTAATCGGCCTAATCGACTTATAGGAAAATAAAATGTCTAATAGAATACTCAGAAAATCGCAAGTGTGAAAAGTTTCACAGAGTTTAAAATGCGGGGTACAGTTCCACATCTAATTGCTGGCAAACACACTCCATTCTATGGCTTGTTTCCCTGTACCTATTTTGTTTCCGACAATCGTTTAGCTTCGGCTGGGAACCATCCCCTGGCAGCCGCAGGTAAATCCTAATGGAGGTCAAAGGTTGCCAGTTAGTCATGGCAGTTTCAAATTATTTTCATTTGGTTGCTTGTTATGTAAAGCTTTCTAGGCTGGCGGTTAGCGAGTCACAGAGTCTTGAGCTATCCTTGATATGCATTCTGGAAAAGCCAGTTTAGCCTCCAGCACAGACAATGCGATTCTTTGAATGCATTTGTCAATTATAAATCGACCCAGAACTTGCGATCTGATGACTGATGTATAAGCCTAATTTTATATTAGAACCCAGTTTCCTAGCATACCAAGTTACACAACAAGATAAGGAAACCGGTGCAAAATCCCAAGTCACACGTGGTTTGATCTCTTGAGGTGGTTTAGTTCCCAGCAGGCACGGCTTGTTTTCCAAATGATCACAAGTGATTGCTGGAAAGAGCAGACATTATACACGTCATAATTAAAATAGGCTACACAGTGCGTTGTTTCTTGAGCAACGAACATGATTTTTATTGTTTTCTTTTTTTTTGTTTCTTTATTTTCGATGCAGTTAATTCCAATCCAGTTACTGGGGGGTGTAAAGTTTGGCTAGGACAGGTATAGTTTGGTTTAGATTTCGTGCCAGTTATTGGCGGTGAATAGATTGGCTAGGACAGGCCTCGAGCCACGTCATCATAATTGGATTTTTCTCCACCGTCTGCGTTTTCTATCCAGTCTATATCGAAATGAGTGTTAGATAACTGTACTATACAGTCCTGTACACATTTTCAACATTTACGGTCGCCCATCTTAATTTATCACCTTTAATATTCAGGAAATTTATCAACCAGCAGTAAACAGTAATTGTGGACTTATTTCCCAAGATGGACTCATTTTTAAAATTTTTCAATGTATATCGATATAATTATTTTACCGTAAAAGTCATCCCCCCCCCCCCCTTTAAATTCCACTACAGTTTTTATTTGGGTGGTTATTGTCATCCGGTTCCAGATCCAAGTAATTACAGTAATATTTAGAGATTATTATAGAGCCATCTATGACTTTTTTCTATAAAGGACAGAACTAATTGTAGCTCAGGGTCTGTATTGAAAGAAACAACAAGAACAGCAACTAGACAACCTCTTGTCAAGAGGACAGCAATTTAATAAATAATCATTCCAACTGAAACGTAATTAGATGAGAATAACAATTAACATAATCGTTAATGGGTAAATGAGATTCAGTCCCTTGTTTCATTACGAAGACTTAGCAAGAAACTGAATTGTGTCCCCTGACACACTCTACCCCAAGCTATGACGTCTCCCTAGCTCACTTTTTCTACACTGGCAGCTGCCAATATCATTATATCAGCAGCAATTTAATTTGGATATATTTTAGTTTCTAATAAAACAACATAAAAAGTCATTAATTCACAATATCATGAGGTGGTGGTTTTTTTTGTTTTTATTTATGCATTGCTGAAAAATCCTTCAACTAGCCGTGGAACTGCAAATTACATGACATCTGGTTCATGGGAAGGAGTCATCATTCAGGAATGTTTATGTGTGAGTACCATCACACATATATCACAAATTACCGTTGTCTGTAACTGTCATAGGTGTAAATTGTTACACATGTTCGGAGTCTTGAGAAGAAATAGAAACATTAAAAGTAATGACATAACGACAACAACAACAACAACAACAAAATGTTAGTAAGAAGAATTAAAAGTGGAACTGTGTGAAAGAGATGTAACCTAGGCATGTCGAAGGTTATACCTAATTATGCCCCCTCTTGAATGTATAATACATAATCTATGCTCTAGTAACTACTCATTCTGTATAATTTCTGTTTGTACTCTGAAATACGCAAGTATCTCTGCACTTAAACTAGTTAAACTTACCAAACTTGTTTTGTGAAGGTTTGCTTTCGGTCTGAACTGGTGCCTTTTGAACTATTTATTGATAATTATGCTGTTCCGAAAAGAGCAAACCTTATACATCTTTTAATTAAAATACTCAGTCCAGTTACTGGTGTTGTAAAGCTTGGCTAGGACAGGTCTAGTTCGTTTTTAGAATGTTCAGGCTAAAAAACGTAGTACCTCAAAGGGTGACCCAAGAGATCACAGAGTCGTCTAGTAGTATTATAGTAGCACAACAACAATGAAATGACAATAATAATAATAAATAACATCTGTACAGCGCCTTATCCCGTAATACAAGCTTTAAGCGCTACACAGTCATACTACCAATGACAGTCAATCCACAAGTACAAAGACGTACTAAAATATTTGTCAACGGCCAGAAACAGCCTGTGGACGCATTCCATCCATTGAAAAAAAGTGTCTTTTAAGATGTTTCTGGAATACTTCAGTATTTTGTCCATCTCTCAAGTTTTGAGGCAGCGAAGTCCATATCTTCAGGCCCTAAACAGACAAGGCTGGGTTGTTTTTATTTTATAAGTACGTACCCACCCCAAACGTTTTGCACTAGGGGTGCATACGTATACACACTGTCCCTAACCTCGTCCCTATCCTCAACCTTAAATCTTGTCTAATCCCTAAACCCCGCCCCTTACCCTTTGAATACAAAAAACAACAGGAGGAAAACAATACGAAAATCTAGAAAAATAATTAATCAACGCTGATGTTAGGAGTATTTCCTGAGGAGCTGTCACAAAAGGCTTTACAATGCGTAGCCCTAGAGCAAAAAACTTCGGGCACCCAATACAGGCTGTAAGCGCTACACGGTCACCCCATACTACCACTCACAATCAACTCACAAATACAAGATCATACTAAACAAGATCATACATGTGACAACAGTCAGAAACAGATGCGGCTGCATTCCATCAATTGAAAAGGTGTGAAGAGAAGATGACATTCCATAGGCTTCAATAATGTAAAAGACAGAGGAGATGACAATAATAAATAACACCTATATATAGCACTTCATCACCTAATACAAGCTTTAAGCGCTACACAGTCATACTACCACTGACAATCAAGTCACAAGTACAAGAGCATACTAAACATATGACAACGGTCCGAAACAGGTGCGGTTGCAATCCATTAATTGAAAAGGTGTGTTTTAAGAGGTTTCTCGGAAATGTCAGTATTTTGTCCACCTCTCAAGTTTTGAGACAGCGAATTCCAGGTCGTGGGGTCATAAACAGAATATCATCGTCAACTTAGTGATCTAAGAGATTATAGTTGGAACTTTAAAGATAGAAATATTACTGAAGGAAAGAGGACCAGGGCAGGAAAATTAATTCTTTCTTTAAAATTACGAGCAGAAACCTGTCCGGTGTCCCGGGTTTTTCTCCTACTCATAGAAACATTCGGGAATCTACCAATGATCTGTCAGTAGAACAGTTGACGAAAAAAGGGTTAAAGCACTTAAAAACTGAAATCACAGCTGCCAAAATCATTAAGACAGCGCTGCTATTGCAGGGCAGATATTTTTAGGGGTACGGTGAAGGATAGGCTGGGTGGGAATTGCCGCATTTTAACGAAGGCGGAAAGGGACCGAGTTTAACAACTAAATTATCGCCTGAGGATTTTTAATTTTTTTTTGCTCTCGACGTTACTCACCCCGTCCCCTTCTCCCACGACTGCGCCATCTCCACTCTCACCCTTATACCACCCGCCTCCCCTCTCTCCAAATTTCTCGCTCGTTCTCTCGTGAACCCCATGAAGCAATTAGCTGACACAAAAAATCCCCAGCTACCCCGAGCAAAAGTAAAACCTGGTTCCGGTGGAATATTTGTTTGAATGAGCAGCAATTATTTGTGGAAAAGGCTAACAAAAATAAAAAATAAAAAAAAAACAACCAAGTTTTCTAGGTTTTTGGTTAAAAAAAAATAAGCTTGTCTCTCTCTCTCTCTCTCTCTCTCTCTCTCTCCAGGTATAAGACACGCGAAATCAGGTTAAGTGATATCTGAGAAGAAAGGCTGATGTAATCTTAAGGCTGAGGCCACGTATCGAAGAATAATAGGTGAATTTAAATAGGAAGAACAACTAGATCTAGAAAAACTAGAAGTAAAAACACACAAAATAAAAAAAATCCCCCAGCAAAATACATGAATACAGACCCACAATGCGCACACTCACACTTGCACGCACACATGGATGCGCGCGCACACACACATACGCACATCGGATTACATACACACAAATACAGGCACACCTGATGCCACACACACACACACGCACATCTGATCACACACACACACACATAATGCACACAGCCTACTATTTTAAATAGCTCCTTTTCACCCATTAGAATTGCAGGTTCTTGTTAGGGTCAGGGTTAGGATGAATATTGATTACGTGCAACTGGTCAGAGGTCCCTAAAAGCAAATCCTCAATTCCTGACCTTTTCACTGGATGAAGTAGATCTAAAATCAGGACACAAACACACACACATATAGATAACGATTGTGATGATGATGATGATAGTGATGATGATGAGAATGTTGATGATGTTGATGGTGAAGATGACGTGGGTGTTACGGATTCAAGGAAGGGTGTGCCCTCGAGTGTTACGGGGATGGTTATTATGAAATTATAGTTACGACTGCATTTTAATCTATCGAGAGGTTTTTAGAAATTACTCTTCCATACCATGCCACATATACTAATAACAATTGGAGTAAGTTTTATCAAGGACCTTGCAGGGCCACAAATTTATTACTTTAAATTCCCTAACAAATTTCGTCTAGCTTTTACATTCTAAAAGGACAACATCAGCAGCATCAAATAAAAAAACACAATAATATATCACTAGAAGTCTCCTCTAGATGCTTAAAAGATTATATCATTCTGACTCATTCACAATTTAATTATTACTTATCTATCTTTCAGATTTAGCCTACCTACTCTCTAACAAATAATATCTCAATGTCTCAGACGACAATGTTAACTCAGTTATTTGTGCCTACCGCTTAACAAGGATATAACTCGTCAACACAACTGACGTAGTTACATTAGATCTAGATCTACTCTAGGATGGGCTGGCAATCCCCAGCCTCATGCAGACACATCAATTCCAATTTACAAATGTGTATACCAGACACCCATGCTAGATCTAATTGCATGTAAAATACATTGTAGTCTTGCATTCTTCGGTAGCACTTCTACTGGAAAATTAAGGTCAGATTCACGTTCATCGTCGAATCAGGAGACAGAAACTTACGATTGTTCCCTGATACGAGATCAGGGAGCTGGAGATAATAGCAGTAAATGATTTGGTAATAGCATATGGTCTCATTCCAATGTCTATTAATGGCATAGACATGACTTTAACAGTCTTCTGATTCTCTCAGGCCGAATCCAGCCGACTTGCCTTCACAGATGGAAATTTCTGCATGGAGTGAAGAAACGTGGGAATGGCTCCGCTTAAATACTGCTCGGCCATCTGCAAATCCCCAGCCAACTGCCCAAATTTGATTGGTGCATCCATTTCGAGCTCAGCTCGTAGTATTAATAGATTCTATTAATAGTAACAGACAAGGTCAATCTAACATATCAAAACCCTTGCTAAAGTCTCCGAACCCTCTACGTTTTATGTACGAATTTACTCACTCCCTTTTCTCACCCCTGTTAAAGTTTATCAAAATCACGGGGTCGAAAACTGCACCGTCACTGCCCCACTTTCTTTCCATCTCTAAGAACAAGCGTTACAAAAACAAACTGTCCACGAGAATAGTTCAAGGACATATGCACTGGCTAAAATCAACGCGACCCTGAAACAAACAAACCGCGACCCAGCACGGCAATTCTAGTCCTAACCCTGACAGTGGGGATGACCGTTTCGTCACCATGAGATCCGAGTAGTTGGCTGATTCGTGAGGTCTCATTGAAACTCAATGCCGTGACGTCACCATCCAACACACTGGCCGATCAAACTCGGCTACTGCTCGCCGGCACAACAATGAATATGAACTTTTAATCAGAACTCTCTAGCCTTAGGACGAAAAGGGTTAATGACTGGGCACATTTAAAAAGATTAAACCAAGAATTAATGAATTTCAAAACTTTTCAGGCAATCAACCCCTTAGGCTCCAAATTCTCTTTCATCTCCTCCCCCCCCCCCCCCACACACACATACACTATTTTCTTTATATTTAGGAGGTTCGCTGCCCTTGGCATTTACACTTCACTTTTCTTGTGTTATTCCTTGCTCTTGTTTCTGTGGGTTTCTGGTAGGGATGAGTTGTTGTTTTTTTTTTAGAATTTTGCCCGGCCAGCAGCCTTGTTCGGCCTGCTTTTCTCGAATTTAAACTGTCAAGGTATCTTTAACGTGCGCAACGTGCACACGGGCCCTCCGAGTTTTCCGTCATTATCCGAGAAGACTAGGTGCTCGATCCAACCTACCATAGCATCAAAGATAGGAATCCCCCTGCCCCCCCCCCCCCCGAAAAAAAAATTTCCAACATGCCCGTATCGACCGGGGATCGAACCCGGTACTTTCGGCATAAGAGGCGAGCACCTTGTCCCTTGACCAACGTGTCCCTTGGGACCTCCCCCCACCCCCACCCCCCTACTCAAACCCAGCAGATACATTTCACAAGAAGACAGACTACACATGAAATATGATGTAAATGTTTTCATAGCCTTATAATGCGCGTGTTAATTATTCATTATAAAACAGAAAGCATTTTTTTTATCAAACACACTTTTTTTTAAAAACAATAGGCCTTTGCTGTTCATAACACCATCTACCCATGCTGTTGCACACGTCACTGGCTATCCTGTATTTGCCGACCTCAGATTTTGTTTATTCTATAATATCCATTTTCTATAAAACAGGAGATCTTTTAGTATGTAAAAGAGGCATAAGCAATGCACACGTTCACACTTGTTTAAAATGCGTTGTGGCACTTATCAAGCTGTTTCACAGTTCCGATATAATTATTGTATCTCCTTTTCATAAAATGAAGTTGGAACAAACAAGAAGTAAGGTCGCCAGTTCCCGTGATTTTGTGATTTGCGCCCCCCCCCCCCCCCATCAGTTTCATTTATGTTTTCACCCACCCCCACCCCCACCCCACCTTGTCCTTCATCGTTTTGGCTCCCCCCCCCCGCCCCCCCCCCCCGTCACCCTTTTCTTCGGCTAGCGCGATTATCATAATATAGAGGCAGATTTCCTGCATCAGAATGACGTAGGCAGTTATGCCGTGACCGGTCGATCTTCGTAGGAACGATGCCATTCCTATGAGCAAACTTGATGTCAATCCTACTCATCGGATTTTAGATCTACTTCATCAGTGAAAAGGTCATGAGTTGAGGATTAGGGTTGCTGACTGGGTAAGAAGCTGATAGCCTATCTGCTGAAGGTGAAGTTTCTACAAGGTAAGTTCATGCATATGCTTTTATTTCTAGTATTGGTTTGATAATTGCTATGGATTCGTGCATGTTGATAGATGTATGGAAACAGAAACGCCAAAAATCCATTACGTAGTAAAAAAGAGAGAGAAAAAAAAAAGAAAGAAACCCGTCCTAACCCCATCGAAATCTATTATTAAACCCAAACAAATTATTAAACCTTTTCTTAACACTACACAAACCAATTATTAAACCCGTTCTTAACCCCATCCAAATCCATTAGTAAACCATCTAACTCCATCGAAACCTAGTCTGCCGTGCAAAGGCAGATCAAGGTATCTGCTCTCTTTATACTTTATCAGTTACGTCGTTCTGCTTTTGCCTGGCAGTGTCATTAAACCTGTCCCTAATCCCACCCAAATTATATTATTAAACCTGATCTTAACCATGTCCAAACCTATCATTAAACCTATTCCTTACTCCATTCAAACATATTAAAATCCCATTCATAACCCCACACAAACGTATAATCAAACTTATTCCTAATCTCATCCGACATTATTTAATCTGTTCCTAACCCCATCTAAAGCTGCTATTAAACCCAGTCGTAACAGCACCCAAGTCTATTATTAAACCTGTCCTAATCCCATCCAAACGTATTATTAAACTCATTCCTAACGGCATCAAAACTTAGTATTAAACCTGTTCTTAACCCCATTCAAGCCTATTATTTTAAGTCTGTTACTAACCCAAATCCAAATCTATCATTAGACCCGTTCTTAACCCCATTCAAAGTTATCACTAAAAACGTTCTTAATCCCATCCAAACCTATTATTGAACCTATCCCTAAACCCATCCAAACCTATTCTTCCGTGCAAAGGCAGACAAAGGTATGTGGACACTTCATACTTTATCAATTACGTCGTTCTAACTTTGCATGGCAGTATTATTAAGCCTGTCCCTAATCCCATCCAAACTTATTATTAAACCTGTTCTTAACCAAATCCAAAGGCAATATTAAAGACGTTCCTAGCCCCGTCCAAATCTATCATTAAACTCGTTCCTAACATCATACAAACCTATTAGTAAACCCATTCCTAACCCCATCCAAACCTATTAGTAAACCAATTTCTAACCAAACCCAAACCTATTATTAAACCCATTCCTAGCTGGGTCCAAACTTATTCTACCGTGCAAAGGCAGAGCGACGTATGTGCTTTCTTTATACTTTATCAGTTAAGTCGCTCTACCATTGCATGGCAGTGTTAATAAACTTGTCCTTAATCCCACCCAAACGTATTATTAAACCTGTTGTTAACCATATCCAAACCTATTATCAAACCCATTCCTAACTCCACCCAAACCTATAATGAAACCTGTTCCTTGGCTCATCCAAACTTATTATTAATCCCATTCCTAAACCCACCCAAATAATACTATCAAACTCATTGATAACCCCACTTAACGTATTATTAAACGTGTTCCTAACCCCATCCAAACCTATCATTAAGTTCATTATTAACCCCATCCAAAAGTATTATTAAACCCGATCCTAACTGCACCCAATCCTATTATTAAACTCGTCCTAATCCCATGCAAGCTATTATTTAAACCGTCCCTAATCCCGTCCAAACCTATTGTTAAACCCTTCCTAACCGCATCTAAACTTATTATTAAACTTATTACTAAGCCAATCGAAATCTGTTTTTAAACCTGTTCCTAACCCAACTCAGATTTGTCATTAAGCCTCTTTTTAACATCATACAAACCTATATTCAAAGCGTTCTTAACCCCATTGAAACCTATTCTGCCTTGCAAAGGCAGGGCGACGTATGCGTTCTCTTTATACTTTATCAGCTACGTCGCTCTGCCTTTGCATGGCAGTATCATTAAACCTGTGACTAATCCCATCCAAATTTTAAACATCTTTTTAACCCTATCCAAACCTATTATTAAACCTATTTCTTACCCCATCCAAGTCTCTTACATGTATTAAACCCATTCTTAACCCCATCCCAAACTGCTTTTAAACCCATTCCTGACTCCTTTAAAACCCTGACCTACTGTCAACAAACTCATTCTTAACCCCATTCAAACCTATTACATTTGTATTTAATCTGTTTCCTTTGCATTGGCAGTATTATTAAGCATGTCTCAAATTCCAACCAAGCATATTAGTAAACCTGTTCTTAACCATATCCAAACATAATATTAAATCCTTTCCTAATCCCATCCAAATATATCATTAAACCTGTTCTTAAATCCATCCAAACTTATCAGTAAACCAATTCTTAAACCCGTACAAACCTACTAGTAAACCGTTCCTAACCCCATCCAAACCCATTTATTCATTAAACTCTTCTTAATCCCATCCAAATCCATTATTTAATCCTTTCCTAACCCCACCCAAACCCGTTATTTAATCCTTTCCTAACCCCGTCCAAACCCATTTATTAAACGCATTCCTAATCCCATCCAAACGTATTATTAGATCTGTTCTCAATCCCATCCAAATCCACTAGTAAATCCGTTCCAAACACTATCCGAACCTATTGATAAATCCGTTCTCAACCCCATCCAAACCCCTAATTAAATCCGTTCCCAACCCCATCCAAACCTATTAATAAATCCGTTCTGAACCCCATCCAAACCCATGATTAAATCCGTTCCCATCTCCATCCAAACTTATTAATAAATCCGTTCTTAACCACATCTAAAGCTATTATCAAACCCGTTTCTTTTTCATCTTTTTCACCTTTTCACCTAGGCATTGTCCATCCACTGAAGAATGTAACCCTCCGACAATGACTTCCATTCCTTTCTGTCTGATGTCTTCCTCATTCATGTTGTTCGCCTTCTCTTTTTAATTTCATCCCGCCATCTTCTTCCTGGTCGTCCTCGTGTTCTTTAGCCTGTCCATGGTTGCCATTCAGTTCAGCGTTTTGTCCATCTATTGTCACTCATCCTTCCCACATGTCCGGCCTAATTCCACTTTTGATGTAGAATGAATGTTATTATGTCCGTTAGCTTTGTTTGTTTGCGTATTTCGGCGTGGAGAATTTCTTCTTGTAGTCTGATGTTGAGCATTCTTCTTTCCTCGGCCCTCTGGGTAATTCTTAATTTGTTGGTTAGTTGTTTTGTAATCGACCACGTTTGGCAACCACAGGTAATCGTTGGAATAATATACTGGTCGGATACTTGTCTCTTAAGGGGCATTGGCTGTTTGTGGTCCAGGAATATGTTTTTCAAATGCAGCTCCATGCTGCTCTTATTCTAGAGTCTATTTCAGTTTTTATGTTGTGTTCCATTTGTATTGTCTGGCCTAGGTATCTATATTCCGTAACTTTTTCAATGGTTTTGTTTTCAGTTATACCCTTTCATCTGTCTGGTAGTTTGTCATGTAGTTTGTTTTGTTTTTGTGGATATTCAGGCCAACCTTCTTGCTCCGTTTGTTTATTATATTCAGGTTGGTTTCCATCTGCTGTACGCTCTCCGGGCAATGTGCTGCATCGCCCGCAAATCTCAGGTCTTTCAGATACTCTCCATCTATGCTGATGCCATTGTCTAGGTTTGACATTTTAAATATTTCCCCAATTTGCTGCTGTAAATAGTTCGGTGATATAGGGTCTTCCTGTCTCACTCCTCTTTCTATGGCAAACTTTTCTGATACATGGTTATCGATTTGGATTCTGGGGGAGGCTTCTTGATATACATAATCATATATATGTTGCAATATTTTTACATAAACTTCGTTGATATTGATTTTTCGGAGGGCCTAAAAAATTGCGAAATGTTCAACGGCTTTTTCATCATCAGTAAAGCCAACACGCAGTGGTAGATTATATTCCTGACTTTATTCTCATTCCTAAACCTATTCCTAACCCTACCCAAATCTATTATCGAAGCCGTTCCCAGCCCCATCCAAATCTCTTATCAAACTGATTTCTCACCGAACCCAAACTTATTATCAAACCCGTTCCCAACCCCATCTAAACTTATGATCAAACCCGTTCCTAAAACGATTCAAATTTATGATCAAACCCGTTCCTAACACCACTCAAACGTATGCTCAAACCCACCACCCTAATTATCTGGAGGTAAATGAGGGCCCGTTATTCTTTTGAATCCAAAATACAAAACAGTGTGAAACAATGTTGTCAGGTAATATCTTCAGGGCAAAATCTTACAATTTCGTCTCATTTCTAAGAGTCATTTTTAATGTCTATTTCTGAAAGAGAAAATGTCTCATTTTGTTTCACTGTGACAGGTCTCAAAAACATAAAAAGATTATTACATGTGTCCATATCACTTGGTGGCCACTGGCACTAACAGAACACATTATGATAAATACCTTTGAGAGATTTCAATTTCAAACCATTTTACAATCAAAGCCAACGACTCGACCAATGTAAAACGTGATTCCCATAGACATCATAGTTCTTATCTTCAGCAACATGGACACCATATATACATTTTTATCATTTCATCAATAGGGATCTCCTTTGATGCTACCTAGTCCTTAACATCCTGCAGTGCCCACTCAGGCTTTTGTGCAGTACAACAGTTGGCAACTTTACTTTTAAGTTGGTGGAATGCAACTTTCAAGTACCTTGCACGACTGGAATTCCCTCACACTGTACATCATCTTATTCTCGATTTCCTTAGTTTTTAAAAGCGAGAGATGTATTTCTGTATTTTTTTCCACTAACTAGTGCACATGCACAAAGTCCTAGGGCCTCTAAATCTTGCTCTTTTCTGACCGAACAGCCTGCCAGGGCATCCTTTTCACTTCGTCCCCATAGAATGACACGGTTTTATCTCCACCTTTTTTGGCTGAACTGAGTAAGGCTCTACACACTACTTCTACGGACATTCTCCAAAAAGACTGGGGTATGTAATTTGTAACTATTACTAAAAAAAAAAGGGATTCTTTGCTCCAAGAGCTATGAGCACATGAAACTCCAATCCTCGATTTCTCAAAAGTTGGCGGAAGGGAGTTAGAACCCTGACATTCTAAACGGACGACTTCTCCACCTACATCGCCCACAGTGCCAGTGCCATATGATGTTGATAACAAACTTCTCCCTTGTTTAGCACAGGTTGCTGAAATTAAAGTTCTGTTTGAACTGGCTTGCAGCTGCATCAGAAACAAAGCACAGAGCTAGCTGTAGACCTGCAAATATGTCTTACATTCTTTCCAGCTTTTTCAAAGATATAAAAATATAAACGTGACCTGTTGCATACACAATATTTATCATGCTGCGTAATGATAAAGCTACAAAAGCAAAGTTTCTCATTTCAGTGTGTCTACATTCCTTGAACCACATATCAGCAACTGTAATCGCTTCGGCTTTTTTCGCAAATGGTGGAGCTGGGTACTTAGTCGTTGTTATGTCAGTCCTTAGCGGTCAGCCCAGCGGCTTGTGATAGTGAATCAGTAATCCCTCAACCCAAAATAGCCTCACATGGAAATATTCTCAAGAACTTCAAGAGTTCAAACCGGTAGGGAAATAGCATGGTAATTTGACATGGATTTTGAAGACCACTCAGCTTGTAGCCCCACGCTAATTTTGTGTCCATGTCTACTGGCTATCGGTAGAAAAACGGAAAATGTATAAGCTGGCTACTCTGTGTCACAAATCTATGTAGGCCTATAAAAACACGCTAACTTATTTATAACTGATCTTTTGACTCCCCATGTACCATCACGGCATCTTAGATCATCTGCTGATACTAAAAAGTTTACAATTCCTAAGATGTCCCTTAAGACCCTGGGTGAAAAATCTTTTTATTTTCAAGGGCCTCAGATTACGAATTCTCTGCCTGTGTTTGGGAGATAATGACTTTTAAAACATCAGCTGAAGAGTCATCATTTACACTCTGAATGTCCAATTTTCGTTTTTTCCTGAGTGTGCCTGTGTAGTGTGTGGGTGATTTATATGAAATAAATGTTGTAGAGTGCAGAGAGCCTGGTTGTTAAAGGGATGAAGCTGTGTATTATTATTTTTACAGGGAGTCCCGAGAATTGGATGCTGAGGGAACAGGGGGTACTGCACAGCAACTACTTCAGATCATGAACTGCGTCAGCCGTTGGGACTGTGGAAAACCAGCCTGAGCTTGGAACTCCAGAAGGTCTGGATGAATTGTCTACTGAGAAAATTTGTTGGCTACGGTGAGACCAGGTCTAACAGAGCTGGAACATCGGGAGGTCCAGCAACTACTTTAGATCAAGACTCACGTCAGCCGTTGGGACTGTGTAAACCAGCGTGTGCTAGGAACTCCAAAGGGCGTAACTGAATCATCAACTAGGAAAACATGTGTGTCACGAGTGGAGTGAGTGCAATTAAGGGGATTGCTACAGAGCGGGTGTAGAGTAAGAAGGGCTCACGGCAGACAGGTAGGGAAAGACGTGAAAGGAAGAGAGTAAAATTAACGCACGAAGACAAGGAAGAAAAGCGTGCATGTTATGAGTGGTGGGGGGTCTGAATGAGGCGAAAGCGCTGTATTACTATCACTGCAAGTTAGAAGGTCCTACGGAACGGACGCTAGTAAGAGCCCAGCGGGCGGACATAAGGGGAGCAGTCGAGAGACCAGTGAGAGAGTTTTTCCAGTGATGACTGGTGCCGAGGTCGGGCCAAAGAGCGCCGCCTACGGTGATAGGCCAGCATAGGGCCGGAGGCCACACATAGGCCAGAAGTGAGGCTGTCAGTGCAGGACAGTAGAGGCACATAAAGTCGTGGCAGTCAGGCCACGGACAGGGACGTAGATATGAGCGTGAATGTGATA
The DNA here is from genome assembly GCA_963931925.1 of Onchidella celtica. Taxonomy (NCBI): domain Eukaryota; kingdom Metazoa; phylum Mollusca; class Gastropoda; order Systellommatophora; family Onchidiidae; genus Onchidella; species Onchidella celtica. Next base: position 17,166,413 of record OZ007573.1, on the reverse strand, counting down.
ATGTCCTATTGCCATGTTGATGGGCTAGGAACTAATAATGTACTATTGCCATGTTGATGGGCTAGGAACTAATAATGTACTATTGCCATGTTGAGGGGCTATTGAAATGATAATGTGTTATTGTCCTGCTGAGGCGCTAGGGGAGTGCTAAGGTGTATGACAATAGGAAGGTGATATTGAGAGACTGCGGTGCCAGTGAATTATTAATGTGCTATTAAGACCCTGAGGGGAGAGGCTGAGGCCGAAGTGCCTTTAGGAGTAACTACCGGGTTGTGGATCCGAGGGAGAGGGTGTGGGAGAATAAGGCCGTTGTACGGCAGTTAATTTCAATAATATAAAGTATGTAATTGCGCTATTATCTGTATAATTATGTTTAATAAATGTGTGAGTCTGATGGATTGTTCTGTTAAGTGTTAAACTTGTTGTTCGTGATTGTTGTCCTGTCATAACTTATTACATCTCCCAGTCTGGGATTTGTGACATTGGGGGCTCGTCCGTTGTGACTCGTCCATTTTCGTAATATTTAGTTGTAGTTAGTTAGGAGGTATTTTTCAGTGGGCATTTGTTACTTTAGTTTTGTCCACGTAATACTTATCTTGTGGTAGGAATTTGTGTTGTCTTTGTTCGTGGGATGAATGGAAATTTCATGATGATATGATTTATGTCTATTTATGAATATGTATTGATGCATGTATTGCCATAAATATGTACTAATGTGTACTTAAACTTTCAGAGAGACAGTGTGTGTGCGTGCAGCCTGAGGAGACAAGCAGCCAGAGCTCCGATTAAGGGGAGGACTTAAACTCATAAGGCTGAAAGTTAATTGAAAATTTTGTACCCTGGATTGAGGGCTGTCTTTTCTTCTGTCTTTTTCCCTGTTTTTGCTGTTTTTGTCGTTATAGATTATACGGGCGGTGGCGCGGGTTTGCTGTGGTGAGCGTAGTTTATCCTCTTCGGGAGGTGGGCTAATCTAGGAACTTCGTTCATCACAGTGAACAGTTCTATAGGGACCTGTATTTTTGTTTAGTTGTAGCGTCGATATCTTCTCTGTTCCGCAGGAAGACGTATTCTCTTGTCCCTCTTTCTACCTATCTGTAGATACGTTCTTTTTTTCAGACTCTGTTCTTGTTCGTACCTTGTAGTGTAATCGGCGTAGTTAGGTTGCATTTTTTTCCATTATATTTTCTTTTTTAGGTCTTTGTCCTAGTCTGGTTCGTTGTTCCTCGACGTCCTTGTGGTCTTTCTACTGAATTTCCTTATTCTTGTCTTTTCTACTCTTTTTTATTATTAATAGGGCAATACATTTTATAAATATAGAATTAGTTAGGAAGTACGTAAATTTCTGAATTGTATTTGAGACAATTGGGTATTGTTATATCTGGTGTGATCTCAGGTCTCTGGTCGTGTCGTTAGTGATCATACCGACAGGTTAGCCGTTTTCATAATACATACCATAACCATAAATCTGTGAAATGGCGGAACTCCAACAATTAATGAAGTTGGGTAAGGAACTTGGCCTTGAGGGAGAAGAGCTACGCGGCTGGATTAAAGAACAGCAGGCGGATTTGCGCGATGAGCGTGCTAAGGATAGAGAGCGAGAAAAAGAGGCTCAAGAGCGACAGAGAGAAGAGGATAGAGAGGCTAAGGCTCAGCAACAGGAAAGAGAGGCTAAGGAACGGGAGCAGGAGAGGAAGTTAAAGTTAAGGGAGATAGAAGCTCAAGAACGGGAGATAAAGTTAAAGGAGATAGAGGCGCAAGTAAAGATCGCCGAGTTGGAAATCAAAAAGAACGCGCCAACAGAAACAGTTGAGCGGCAGGTACACAATAAAGGTGGCGTTAGGATTAAGCTCCCTACGTTCGACGACCGGAAGGACGACATAGACGCCTTCCTTTACAGGTTCGAACTGAACGCACAATTGCAATGGGGGGAAAATAAGGAATTATGGTCCACGTACCTGGCGTCTCTATTGCAGGGGCGAGCGTTAACCTACTTTAAAGAGCTACAGCGCGAAGACGTGCAAGATTACGATAAGCTGAAGGCTTTGCTGCTTCGCCGATTTGCGCGTACCGAGGAATATTTCCGGGAGCAGTTTAGGCGAGCACGTGCGGATACCAGGGAGGACTTTGCTGCCTTCGTCGCGAGACTAACGGAATATTTCGCGAACTGGGTAGACTTGGCGCATGTGGGCGCGGATTTTGCTAAACTGAAAGACCTAATGATCCGTGACCAGCTGTACGCGTCGTGCCATAAAGATCTGGTGGCCTTCCTGAAAGAAAACGAACCCGCGACGGTGCAGGAGGCGTCTAAGTTGGCGGAAGCATACCGTACGGCATATCCGTCCAAACCAGTCGCCAGGGCGTACGTCCAAGATGCTGGGTACGTCGCCGTGGTTGAGGGGTCGCCGGCAGGACTTAACGACAGGTCGTGTCAGCGTGGTGCCTATAGTGGGCAAGCCCAGGGGCAGCGTAGGGGCTATCACCAATCACCTGCATATGGATCCGGTAAGTTTGACCGAGCAGGAGGGCTAGGTCGCGGTAATGGCCGGGGGCGATTTGTCACCTTTGCCGATGACCGACGGCATAGGGACTTTAGTTCCGGTCGCGATGGGTCACGGGGACCCAGGCCTAGTGCAGCACAGGGAGCGGAGTGTTGGACTTGCGGACGCGTGGGTCACTTTTCACGCGAGTGTAGGGCCGCGAAGTGTTGGAACTGCGGAAGAGCAGATCACATCAGCGTGAACTGCCCTGCAGGTAGGATAGCGGCGAACGTGGACAGTGGCTCCAGTCCATGTTCCCCTAATAAATTCATCATGCGGCTGCGTGTGTTACATCGGACAACGGAGGCGGACAGTATTCTAAGTGTCCCAGTTGTGAGAAGTTATTATCTTCCGGTGTTTTACCTTGTGGGAGAAAGATCCCCGTTATAAATTCATGTCATACAGGAGGTGGTCTTAGGGTTTATCCGGGGTTTGTTGGGGACGAACCGGTCTCGGTTTTACGAGATACAGGATCTACCGTTGTGGGAGTGCATAGGGACTGCATTCGGGATTCACAGCTTACAGGTGAGACTGTCCCGTGCATCCAATTTTCGGGGGCCATTGAGAAATTACCCATGGCAAGAATAGCGATAGATACACCTTTCCTTAGCGGGGAAGTCGAAGCAGTCGTTGGTTGTTTTCCAGGCGCCCAGCTCATCATTGGGAATGTATCACGGGTAGTTTCCCCTTCCGATGAGAACGTGCAAGCATGGTCGCAATCAAAAGGTATTGACTTTTGCGCCGCGGTCGAAACACGTCGACGGGTACCTGATAAAGATAAGATTAGACCTTTGGCGACGCCAGCGGTCAACCTAGATATCACGCCAGAGCGCTTGGCGAGATTACAAAGGGAGGACCCATCATTAAACCCATGTTTTGGGGAAGCGCGAACCGAGAAAACGAGGAAATATAAGAACGGCTCGTCTTCCTTTGCTGTTCAGGCGGGCATTCTGTTCCGTATGTACGTCACGGTGGCTTCCGTTCAAAAGCAGGTCGTCGTGCCACGGTCGTTAATTGCTACAGTATTGCGTCTGGCCCATGATGTTCCATTAGCGGATCATATGGGAAGTGCTAGAACCAAGCAAAGAGTCCTGAAAAATTTTTATTGGCCGTCAGTATACAGAGATGTACGGTTATATTGTAAGACGTGCAGTGCGTGTCAAAAGACGACGCATAAGGGTCGTACACCTCGGGCTCCTCGTCAGAATATTGCAGAAGAAGCTTCTGGTATCGCTTCGAAAAGAGCAAAAGACTATAAAGATAGAGGTTCCAAATTGAGAATTTTTAAGCCAGGAGACAAGGTCCTATTGTTGTTACCTACGGACCATAATAAGTTATTGATGACATGGAAAGGTCCTTATGTTATTGAGCGAATTGTTTCGAAGGTAGATTACGCTATCCACATTGATGGATCAGTAAAGGTTTTCCACGTTGATATGCTGCAGAGGTTTCATAAGAGACCAGAGTATCTGTATTCTCATACTGGTATTAAAGGACATACCTAATGTCGTGTCATTCTTTGACGATATAGCATGCCATACGTCGACATGGTCTGATCATATTCAGACACTAACAGTAATTTTTCAACGATTACGTCATTTTGGGGTAACTGCTAAACCCGCAAAGATGGATTTGGCATGTCCAGAGATAATATTCTTAGGACATATTGTGGGTAGAGGTGTTCAGAGACCTGAAGTGACAAAAATTGACAAACTAGTAGGATTGAAAATCCCAAAAACAAAGAAACAAGTCAGAAGCTTAGTGGGAATTTTAAATTATTACAGAAAGTTCATTCCAAATTTTTCCTCCTTGTCATCTTCTCTTGCTGACCTTACTAAGAAGGGACAACCCGATAAGGTCCAGTGGACGTCTGAATGTCAGACAGCATTTGATAATTTGGTGACAGCATTATCATCGTCACCCATTCTGATATTACCCGATTTTCGATCTAATTTTATCCTCAGAACGGATGCGTCGGACTCTGGTGTCGGCGCTTGTCTTCTACAGGAGAAGAACGAATGTCTCCATCCTGTATGTTATGTCAGTAGGAAGTTATTGCAGAGAGAAAGAAAGTATTCTGTGATAGAGCGTGAGTGTCTTGCCATTGTGTGGTCCGTCCAGAAATTGGGACGTTATCTCATGGGACGAGAATTTTGTATCCAGACAGACCACAAGCCACTAACGTTTTTGTCGAAGAATCGTTCGTCCAGCCCACGCTTGTCTAGATGGGCATTGGCTTTGCAGCCGTATACCTTCGTTATTCAACCAATTCCAGGAACCAGCAATCATATCGCCGACTACCTTAGTCGAGCCTAGGGTAAGAGTTCAGGAGCTTATACATCGGAGGACAGGAACATTGACAGGATCTGTGTGAATGAGTCGACTTTAAAATACTGACATTATAAATAGGATATGAAGAATGGTTGATAGGTTGATTGGTTTTTGATTCTGTATTAGGTATTGTGTTTAGCTAGCTATTGATGATGTGATACATATATGCATATTGCAGGGCATATTGATCCCCATATTTTCCCCTGATTTCGGTATTTTATATACTAGGGGAACTGCTAGGTCATTTTTTTAGTGTAGGTATTGCTCTCGCTCACTCGTTGACAGTCATCTTAATGCGATTTGAAATTAATTGCATTAATTTTTTTGGGGTGGGGGATGATGTCACGAGTGGAGTGAGTGCAATTAAGGGGATTGCTACAGAGCGGGTGTAGAGTAAGAAGGGCTCACGGCAGACAGGTAGGGAAAGACGTGAAAGGAAGAGAGTAAAATTAACGCACGAAGACAAGGAAGAAAAGCGTGCATGTTATGAGTGGTGGGGGGTCTGAATGAGGCGAAAGCGCTGTATTACTATCACTGCAAGTTAGAAGGTCCTACGGAACGGACGCTAGTAAGAGCCCAGCGGGCGGACATAAGGGGAGCAGTCGAGAGACCAGTGAGAGAGTTTTTCCAGTGATGACTGGTGCCGAGGTCGGGCCAAAGAGCGCCGCCTACGGTGATAGGCCAGCATAGGGCCGGAGGCCACACATAGGCCAGAAGTGAGGCTGTCAGTGCAGGACAGTAGAGGCACATAAAATCGTGGCAGTCAGGCCACGGACAGGGACGTAGATATGAGCGTGAATGTGATAATGTCCTATTGCCATGTTGATGGGCTAGGAACTAATAATGTACTATTGCCATGTTGATGGGCTAGGAACTAATAATGTACTATTGCCATGTTGAGGGGCTATTGAAATGATAATGTGTTATTGTCCTGCTGAGGCGCTAGGGGAGTGCTAAGGTGTATGACAATATGAAGGTGATATTGAGAGACTGCGGTGCCAGTGAATTATTAATGTGCTATTAAGACCCTGAGGGGAGAGGCTGAGGCCGAAGTGCCTTTAGGAGTAACTACCGGGTTGTGGATCCGAGGGAGAGGGTGTGGGAGAATAAGGCCGTTGTACGGCAGTTAATTTCAATAATATAAAGTATGTAATTGCGCTATTATCTGTATAATTATGTTTAATAAATGTGTGAGTCTGATGGATTGTTCTGTTAAGTGTTAAACTTGTTGTTCGTGATTGTTGTCCTGTCATAACTTATTACATCTCCCAGTCTGGGATTTGTGACAATGTGGGCTATAGTGAGACCGGGTCCAACAGCGCTGGAACCTCGGGTAGGGTTGTACACATCTGACGACTTCAGTTCTTGTTGTTCCAACTCCACTTTTCGGACAAGTGAGAAATTCGACATGAAACGTTTGCGCCTTTAGTATTACGAAAGGGAGTTAGAATAAATCTGAACTGTGAAACAGCTTGATAAGCGCCACAGCGCATTTTACACAGGTGTTAAAGTGTGCATTTGTTATACCTCATCTACATACTAAAAGATCTCCAGGGTTGTTTTTTTTTTTCAGAAAATGGAGATAGAACAAAGAAGAACTAAGGACGCGATTTAACATGCCGGGCCATCCATAAAGTCTGTCCGTTTGATTTGAGCGGTTTTTATCCCCCCCCCCCCTTTCCCCCACCCCCTCCCTGCGTCGTTCGCCCCCCTGCTCAAAGTGTGTAGCCGTCAAATTGTTGAATGTCCATTATAACAACTTGATATTTGAAAAATTCAGATGGCATTTTACATGAATTATTTCACAGTTTTAGTAGATTTTGAAACAGTACGTATAATCTAACAATTTCGTTTCATTTTTTAGAAAGGTAAATAAAACAAAACAAGCTTTTTAACTGCCATAGCTGAAGCGTGCACTGTGCTCTCCAGAACCCTTCCCCTTAACCGTGTACGCTTTTCCTAGGCTGGAAGCGTCCCCCCCCCCCCCAAACCTCTGACCGTACATAGTTTTATGGATGGCTCCAGACTGAGAATGTCTGGATTTGATTTTCTTTCATGTTTCTTGATTTGTTGATAAAGGCAACAGGATTTCCTTACTTTATTTTCCCGAAACAAATGTAAACTTGTTTTTTGGTCGATGAGTGGATTACAAACGGAGATAGCCCAGCGAGCATCACTATGTCAATCCGATGTAGATTTGTATTGGATTTCAGTAGGGTTGGTTTTGAGTTTTCATAGGGTTGGTAGGCTTTTGATAGGGTTGTTAGAATTTTCATGGGTTGGTAGAATTTTCATAGGGGTGGTAGGATCACGGTAGGGGCGGGGTCCATACATCAAACAGTCGTCAGGGCGATGTCGTAACCAGTGGATCTACATAGAAACGATGTCATACATTCCTATCTGCAGATTTGTCGTCGGTCCCATGCGAGGGATATCGGTAGGGCTGCTGGCTAGGATGTTGTTTTTACAATACTAGTAACGCGGACGGACAGGTTGCCGTACCGTGGCAAAAGTCTGTATAGACCAAAAAACGAAATTTTGCAAAATGCAAAAAAAAAAAAAAAAGCCCTTTTGTGGCGTAATTTAGGACAAAGTTCCGTATGTCCAGACCACTCTATCCCTAATCTTAAACATATTCCTTACCCTGTACTTATCCCTAACCCTAAACCTATCATTAACCCTGTTCGTATGCCTAACCCTAAACATGTCCCACGATAACGATCACGATCACGAATCCCTTAGACTGGACGTCCGGCGGGGCACCTCTGATGACTTTGCAACAATCCCTCTCCATTCCTCTCGGTTTTCAGCTTTTCTGAGCGTCTCTCTGAGTTCCATGCCCGTCCATTCTCTGATGTTGTCTTTCCATCTCTTCTTTTGTCTGCCTCTTCTTCTTCCTCCCTGGACTGTGTCCTACAAGATGGTCTTGGCAAGGCCTGTTGAACGGGTGATGTGTCCATCATCATCATCATTGCCTTTCTCACCCTGGATCAGGGTATAGGCCACCAACAAACACCTTCCATCCCTCTCTATCATGGGCCAGCCTCTTTACATTATTCCAAGTCTTTCCGCTTCGTTGCACATCATTTTCTCTGGCTCTTCTCCACGTTCCGCGCGGCCTTCCTCTTGATCTCTTGCCCTGGGGATTCCAGTCCAATACCTTCTTCGTGATGCTGTTTCCTGGCCTCCTGAGAGTGTGGCCGATCCATCTCCATCGCCTCCTACCAATTTCCTCTCTGACTGGGTTCTGTCTTGTTCTTTTCCATACAATTTCATTGCTGACCTTGTCTGTCCATCTGATCTTAAGTAGCTTCCTCAAACATCTGTTGATGAAAACTTGGATTCTCTTTATGCAGGCCTGGGACGCATTCCAAGTCTCACATCCATACAACAGGACTGACTTCACGTTCGAGTTGAATATCCTCAGCTTTGTTTTTAGAGATATATCCTTGGTTCTCCAAATCTTGCTTAAGGATGTGAAAGCTGCCTGTGCCTTTCCAATTCGTGCTTTGACTTCTGCCTCTGTTCCTCCCTTATTGTCAATGATACTACCAAGATAGCAGAAGGACTCTACATCTTCCAGTGGTTGATCTCCTACTGTGACTTGTTCGCTTAGGGGTGCAACAATTTTTAGGACCTTCGACTTCGCGGGATGTATCCTCAATCCAATAGATTCTGAAATTTTGTTTAGAGCTGTAGTCTTTGCTTGCATCTGGTCGTGTGTGTGCGACAATAGTGCCAAGTCATCTGCAAAATCTAGATCGTCCAGCTGTGTCCATGGGGTCCATTGTATGCCATTTCTTCCTCCACTGGTGGTTTCTTTCATAAGCCAATCAATCACCAGGATAAACAGAAATGGGGACAGCAAACAACCCTGCCTAACACCAGTCTTGATATCAAAGCTGTCAGTAAGCTCACCATCATGTACGACTCTGCAACTTGTCCCCTCGTACATGCTCTTGATAAGATTCACCATCTTCTCTGGGATTCCATAATGTCTCAATATTCTCCACAGTGTTTCTCTATCGATGCTATCAAAGGCCTTCTCGTAGTCAAGGAAGTTCACTATCAGTTGGGAGTTCCACTCTAGCGACTGCTCTACTATGATTCTCAGCGTGGCGATCTGGTCGGTGGTTGATCGATTACTCCTGAAACCAGCTTGCTCCTCGCGAAGTTTTTGGTCTGTTGCATTCTGTATTCGCTTGAGAATAATCCGATTGAAAACCTTTCCTGGGATGGAGAGAAGTGTGATTCCTCTGTAGTTACTACAATTGCTGAGGTCCCCTTTTTTTGGGAGCTTCACGAGGTGTCCTTCCTTCCAGTCCTTTGGAAACTTGCCTCCGATCCAAATCCTCGAGAATAGTGAGTGCAGACCCTCTGCAGCCCCAGCAGCATCTGCCTTCAGCGCCTCTGGTGGGATCTGGTCTGGTCCAGCTGCCTTGCCTCGATTTAACTGCTTTATGGCATCATTAATCTCTGCTTTAGTCGGAGGGTCGCAACTGATCGGTAAATCATTTCTTGCGGGTAGAATGTCGGGTGGGTTGCTTGGTGGAGGTCTGTTCAAGAGGCTGTTAAAATGTTCTATCCATCTTTTTGCCTGAGCTTCCTTTCCAAAAATAGCCTTCCTGTTGTAATCCTTGACAGGAACTTCAGGTTTTCCATATTTTCCAGCAAGAGTCTTTGTAGTCTGGTAGAGGATCCTCATGTGTCCTCCTGTTGCTGCCTTCTCTGCTTTCTCTGCTAACATTCCTATGAACTCCTCTTTGTCTTTTTTAATTGATTTTTTGACCTCTTTAGCTGATGCTCGGTACTCTTCCTGGTTACCAACTCTTGAGCTTCTTGTACGACTTGCATTTACCTGTTCTTTTAGGTCTCTTCTTATCCTTATCAAGTCCAGTGATTTTTGACTGATCCATTCCTTGTGTTCCACTTTCTTTTCCCCAATAACATCCTGACATGTCGATGTAAATACTCCTTTTACCTTAGCCCAGTGAGTCTCCAAATCTACTGTCTCTTCGAGGTCAACAAGGGGTTTGAATCTATTCCTCAGTGTCAGCTGGAACTCTTCCTTCTTGTCTCCATCCAGAAGGCTCACTTGAAACTTTCTCCTCTTTGTTCCTGCTCTGGTACCTTGTTTCTTGAGGCGGAGTTTGAGTCTTGCCAGCAGCATGTGATGGTCAGATCCAACATCTGCTCCTCTCTGTACTATGACATCCTCTAGTGAGCGTCTGAATCGTCGGGTGATGCAAAAGTGGTCAATCTGATTTTCAGTTACTCCATCCGGTGAAATCCAAGTGGCCTTATGGATCCTCTTGTGTGGGAATACTGAACCTCCAATCACATAGCTGTTAAATGCGCAGAAACTTGCAAACCGCTCTCCATTCTCATTCATTTGTCCTAAACCATTGCACCCCATAATGTCCTCATACCCTGTATTGTCCTGTCCTATCTTGGCATTGGCGTCTCCCATTATAATGTTCACATCTTTTCTTGGCAATGTGTCAACTATTTCCTGAAGCTGGTTGTAGAAGTCATCCTTGTCCTCATCGGTTGCTTCATTTGTTGGGGCGTATATCTGCACAATGTTCATGTTGATGTTCTTGTTCTTAGTAGTAAATGATGCCAATATAATTCTCCTTCCATAGGGTTCCCATCCCCTCAGTGACCTCTGGGCGTGCTTGCTCAAGATGATCGCTACTCCTTCTGTATGCTTTTTGTCCTCCCTTCCAGAATACAAAATCTTTTCCCCAGTATTAAGTTGTTTCAGTCCGGACTGTATCCAGCGGGTCTCGCTAACTCCAAGTATGTGCAGTCTGTATCGCCTCATCTCCATTGTAACCTGGGCACTCTTTCCTGCTTCATACATGGAGCGGACATTCCACGACGCAATCCGGAGTGACTTGCTTGATGAAGGAGCAGTCGGGCCAGTGGCGTCCTTTCGGCTTTGTCCATTGTCCTTCATTGAATCTACAGGTGTAGATGCTCCCCCTTCTCCCAAGATAAAAGACTGATTTGAAGTATTTGCTTGTGTTTCTGTAACTGGTTTATTTTTACAGGGTGGGTAGTTGGCCCACCGCCAACTGGCTCTTCTCGGGAGACCAGGACCTTTGCACCTTTAGTCGCCTCTTACGACACGCAGTATCACGTCAGATGTATTCTCTGCTGTCCCTCTTCTACAAGAGAGCCCCGCATCTGCACGGGCGTGATGTGTCCATACCAACTCAGTTTGCGTTTTCTGACCACTGTCAAGAGGTCGTCGTATGGACCAATTTCATTTTTGATTCGTCTTTCGACTTCGTCATTAATTTTGTGACATGGTCTCTGTATGAGATGCCCAGAAGTCTTCAAAAGCATCTCATCTCCACAGCTTTGATTCTTCTCTCAAGGTTATAAGAATACTGACACGACCAGGGAGCGCATGAGTCGAATCTTTGATCTGATGGTGATGTTCCTGTTGTTCCAGATAGTTTTGAGCTTGGTCATTATAATTATGGTCTGGGCTATCCCGGAGAGTATTTCCGGCCTGGAACCTTCGTCTATCACTATGGCTCCCAGATACTTGAAGCTGCGGACGTTCTCAGTCTTTTGATTGTTTCCATGTATGTTGGCGGTGATGTCATTCCTGCTGCTGGCCATAACTTTCGTTTTTTTCGGCAATGATTTCCATGCCGTAGGCTGCAGACGTCTTGTCAAGTTGATCTACCAGATTAACACGTTCCTGTTCTTCTCCTGCAAGGCCGTCAATGTCATCAGCAAAGCGTAGGTTTGTGATCATTCTGCCTCCTATGCTGACTGTCCATTCATGATTTTCAAGGGCATCTGTCATGATCCTTTCCAGGAAAATATTGAAGAGAGTGGGTGTGAGCAGGCATTCTTGGCGAACTCCAACCGTCGTCCAAAATCATTCTCCGATGTTGTTATCGTAGAAGACCGCTCTGGTGGCTATGTTATAGATATTCTCGATGACTCTAATCAGGTTCGCATTGATGTCTTACATGTCCATGGTTGCCCACAGCGCTGCATGCCATACTCTGTCGAATGCCTGTTTGAAATCCACAAACACGTGGTATGACTCTTGTTGGTGTTGGAGGCACTTTTCCACCAGGATTCTGAGGTTGAATATTACATGTATTTTGTTCTGTTGTGCTCCGCCCTGGTCTGAAACCTGCTTGTTCTTCGGCAATGATCTCCTCTGCCTGTGGCTTCAGTCTGTTATGACTTGGAGGATGACATGTCCCTAACCCTGTCCACATCCCTAAACCTAAACCTATCCCTGACCCTTAAACCTATCACTAACCCTGTCCGTATGCCTAACCCTAAACATGTCCCAAACTCTAAACCTATCCCTAACTCTAAACCTATTCCTAACCCTGTCCATATCCCTAATCTTAAACATATCTCTGATAATGTCCATATTTCAAATAATAAACCTACGCCTAACTTCTCCTTATCGATAATCCTAAACCTGTCCGTTACCCTAAACTTATTCCTAACCTTAAACTTATCTCTAACACTGACCTTATCTCTAACCATAAACTATCTTAACCCTGAACTTATTCTAACCCTAAACCTATTCCTAACTCTGTCCTTATCCCTAACTCTGAATCTAATCGAATCTCTAACCTTACCACTAACCCTTTCCGCCAGAAAACAAAAAGAAAACTTCTAAAGAACTGTAAGAATTCAAAATGGTCGGGACATATGTAACTCTTTTCCATGATTTAGACATAGTTCAATTTCCATTCCGTGATGACCAAGAGAACTTATTCGTCATATAAAATTAGAAACCCAGTCAGAAAGATAGTAGACCACTTTTCTTGCTAAAAATGATGTTGAAATGTGAACTTTACCTATATTGGAATATACTGTCTTTTTCCGTGACACGGCAATACCCGGCCAGCATCCCCATGTCAGCCCAACGTAGATTTGTATAGGATTTCCATAGGACTAATTGAATGATCGAAGGGGCGCGTTATTGGCATCAGATCGATGTCGTCGCGATGTCGTACACCAGCGGATCGAGGTAGAAACGATGTCATTACTATATGCAAATACTGACGTCAATCCTCTGCGATGGATTTTCTTAGGCTTGCTGGCTGGGTAGATAGGACTATGAAAACTGCAGCAGAGGAAGTCTAAACAAATGAACTGCTCCGCCCCCCCCCCTCACTACTACCCCTCAGCCTACCTCCACCTCCATGTCCACCTCCCATCCCAATACTCCAATCCACTCCCCACCTCCCACCCACACCTCTACCTTCCACTCCCTTGCCCCAATCCACCCCACCTCCCACCCCCGTACCCCGATCCACCCCACCTACCACTCCGATGCCCCAATCCACCCCACCCTTTATACTCCGATCCACTCGCCTACCCCAATCTTCTCCACCCACCCTATACCCTAATCCATCCCACACCCCCCCCCGGCATACCCCAATCCACCTCACTTCCCACCCCCCCCCCCACCTGTATACCCTAATCCACCCCATCCCCATCCGCATACCCCAATCCTTCCATCCCACCCCCACACGCATCCCCCATCCATCCCACCCCATCCCCATCCCATCCCCCAAAGATCCCCATCCCCAAATCCACCCCCTTCTCCCACCACACAACCCAATTCACTCACCCACACCCCACCCCCATCCCCATGACACACCCCACCCAACTCCCATTCCCCCACAAGCAAAAATTCAGAGAGCAACTTGAACCAAAATAAACCTGTCTTTCGAATTCCTCTCCCCCCACACCCCTACCAGAAAAACACATGGATACCCCTGCTTCCTCCCTACTCATGATGGGTTGTTCAACTTGTGCATGCTGATTGACTTCTCACCACCCTCTCGACCACCTGAACCAATGGGGCAGGTTGAGTCTGGAAATCAAGGCCACATCCACAGGGAATTGTGGTGGGGCAGACAGGGGGCAGAGAGTCAAAGGGTGCCGGGTATCATGATGGGGTATGTGTAACATGATGTACATTGCATGAGCTTCAGTGAGATGTCTCGGGTTCTTTCAGAACTGAACTTGGGGCTTTGTCGAGTCTTTTTCGGCTCGGCATTAAGATTTGTCGAGTCCTTGAATGTGTTTGTCCATCGCTAAGGTTTAGTTCGTTTAGAAATTTGTGCCCTCAGACTTTTGAAATGTTTTCGAAAACCGAGTTTTTAAAAAAAATGGCAAAAAAGAAATATATGTAGCAAAGCCTCGCGTGAGAAATAATACCCACAGGATATAAAAAAAAAAAAAAGCCGCTGTTATAAGTACGTACGCACCCTAAGCGTTTTTGGGCTAGGGGCGAGTGCGCATTCGTACCTGTCCCTAACACTAAATCTTATCGAATCCCTAACCCTACCCCTTACCCTTTCAACCCAAAAAAAAGAAAAAAGGAGGAAAACAAAAAGAAAATCTGAAAGAATAATAAATTGTGGCTGTTGTCAAGGAGTATTTCGGGAGGAGCTCTCGACCTCTGGAGTCGCAAAAGGCCTTAAAAAACGTACCCCTAACGAAAAAAAACAAAAAAACTTGGGGGAACGTGTATCTGGGTTTGATAAGGGGTTTTGAGGGGTGATGTGGTGATGTGGCAGGAGAGAAGGGGGCTGGCGATGAAAGAATACTTGGAGCCAAAGGGGGCGATTCCCGGATAAAGGTTGAGAACCACTGACGTAAATATTCAAGTTTACAGTAAACACACATCATTAATAACTTCACATCACTTCCGCATTCAATGTTGCTGACTTGGTCAGATCCAAAGAAAATCATTGTCCTTTAATTAAAAGAAAAAGAAATTACGTACAAGCGTGATTTTCTTGCCCCGTGAGCAGAAGTGTGCATTTTGGTAACGGAAATGGAGACTTTTTATTTCGTCACTGCTCTAGATAATGGCATATTAAGCCGGACTTATGCCAAAAGGCAATTGACGGTTCATTTCATTCCTGAGCATGAAAGCTATCAGATAAGATAAAGAAATGCGCCTATAGAAAAATGTAATAATCCAATAGAATCATTATGGCATGAGTCACCAAATGACAGGAAAAGAAAGTTTTGTTTTTTTCTCAATATCGCAAGAGTGTAAAAAAAAATGACTTATGCCATTGGCGTAGAGCAGTGACAATTTGTAAAATCATTAAATTGCTATTTTGGAAGTCTGGAACATTTTTTTTTTTTTTTACATAACCTTAAGAAGCAAGACTTGGGAAGGATTATCGAATCCGGTTATCTCCAGAAAATACATTTGAACCCGTTTAATGGGGTAAGAGTCAGAAAAGATACTAAAAGGATCTAACTTGAAGGAAATCTTATTACTAACCCTTCCCCAACCCAAATCTATGATCAAACCTGCCCTTAACCTTTAATCCTGTCCGTAAACCTATCCATCGAATCAAGATAACCGGAGATGGTAATCGAAATGAGATTTCTCACAGGATAAAAAAACATTTTGCTTTAGTCCACGAGTTTGAGTTTGAAGAAAGCATGTCGACACGATAACGGTCACTCTGTGCCAAGGAAAAGCAAGACGATCGACAGAATAATACCAGAACGGTGGGAAACAGAAGGAGGACACTACCAGGGGTTGTCTGTTTGAATTAAACATTAATGAACATAATTAATATTTGAGTTTGAGTTTGGGTTATAAGGTGCGTCGGCACAATAACGGCCATTTTGCGCCTATCACGGTCTATTTTGGGGTACTTCATTTTTATTTGGTGTTCAAAGCTTCTGAATTTCGCAAATAGAATTAAATGGTTCCGTTTAAATTTTACCACATTGGTAAAGTCTCAAGTCTTGTATGGATCTAGAAAGAGTTTCGTAACTGAGTATAAATGTTTCATAATTGGAAATGCCTGAAAAGGGGTAAGACTGGGCTTAATGTTAAATTCAATATATTCAAATGTTGTTACAAAGAGCAGTTAGGGCACGGAGCCACCCCCAGACGTTGGCTAACTTGGGACGTTAAGATCCAGGGGCATTTTTATTATTCATATGGACTCGCGAGGCGTTCTCCGCTAACCTGTTCACTGTTGTAGACGTTAGAGAAACGGAATTTTTAGGAATAATAGTTCATCTTACACTGGATTTTGAAAGAAGAATGTTTTTTTCTTTTTTTTTTTCCGAAAGAAAAATGTTCCCATGGAGTGTATGATTGATGTCAACGTTTTAGGCCACAAGAACTAGAATTGGGAGGGGGGAGAGGGATAGCGTTCTAATCCCGGAACGGTCCAGTTAGCCACTGGCAGACACGAAGTGCACACCATAATTTCCTATATTTTCTTAGTAAATCCAGGAAGACCCTATCATGCGAAGCCTGGTCAGACACAAGTCACTTTCTGCCACTATTTCTTGGGTGTACATTTTGCTGGCAGCAACTGGCTGTGACGTTGTGCCATTAGATCGTGACGTTCTTCTGTTGACTGTAAGTCCTGCATGTCACAAATCCCAGACTGGGAGATGTAATAGTTTATGACAGGACAACAATCACGAACAACAAGTTTAACACTTAACAACACAACCCATCAGACTCACACATTTATTAAACATAATTATACATATAATAGCGCGATTACATACATTATATTATTGGAATGACTTGCCGTACAACGGCCTTATTCTCACACACACTCTCCCTCGGATCCACAATCCGGTAGTTACTCCTAAAGGCACTTCGGCCTCAGCCTCTCCCCTCAGGGTCTTAATAGTACATTAATGATTCACCGGCACCGCAGTCTCTCAATATCACCTTCCTATTATCATACCCCTTATCACTCCCCTAGCACCTCAGCAGGGCAATAACACATTAGTATTTCCATAGCCATCAACATGGCAACAACATAGTATCAGTTCACTAGCCTATCAACATGGCAACAATATAGTATCTCATTCACTCTCATATCTACGTCCCTGTCCGTGGCCTGACTGCCACGACTTTATGTGCCTCTACTGTCCTGCACTGACAGCCTCACTTCTGGCCTGTGTGTGGCCTCCGGCCCTATGCTGGCCTATCTCCTGTGCTCATCGAGGTGGCTCTGCGGCCCGTCCCCGACACCTACAAGAATAACATTACATTGGTATAATACCCTACCATTCCTATTCACTCCACCTCTCCTTACAATCCATGAAGCGTACACACCCTAGTTCACCTTCCACTCACCACACATCTTACGGTAACACACCTCCATCGGAGTACACACTACTCACTCGCGCTACAAATCCATGAACTCACTTTCATCTATCGCTCATGGCGCACATTGCTATATTCAATATCAAGGACTTCCACATTCCTCACATATACTTATTCACATCATGGTAATAGACGAATATAATATAATACATCAATCATAATAATCAATCAACGTTCTACATACCAGTCATAACTGGAAAGACTCTCACTAGTCTTCTCGACTGCTTCCTTTTATCTCTGCCCGATGGGCTATTATTCACAGATCCGCTCCCTAGGACCTTCTAACTTGCAGTGATAGTTATACAGCGCTTTCGCCTCCTTCAGACCCCCCCCCCCCCACTACTCACAACAGCACGCTTAACTTGCTGTCTACTGTGAGCCTTTCTTACTCTACACCCGCTCTGTAGCAATCCCCTTAATTGCACTCACTCCACTCGTGACACTGCACACATTGTGCACCATAGGAGAACTGATCAGAATTGTTGCGAGATCATAGACTAATATTGTTCAAAAATTATAAAGTGTTCCACATATGGAAAAACTTCGATAGGGACAATTTTTATTGTTCTTAATGGTTTTCTTTTGGCAATAAGATTGTTTCGTAAATTTATAAGTATGCATGTGCAACTTTTGTGCATTTTAGATTAAGCCCTGGTTACATTGTCAATTCTAAAGGTGTGTTTCCAGGCGTTTGTGAAAAGTGTTACATGACGTGCTGAGTGGTCTTATAGTTAAGCTGCCCAGACGTGTACGCTGTGGGTGCGAATATGCCCGCTCTGTCGTGGACCACAGCGCAGGGCTGTGCTGGCTATTTACCTGCACAATATACTAAACCATCCAACTTTGCACCCCTGAATTACCAATTAGTGGCCGAAGTTTGAGAAAAGTTGTGCAGGCAATTTGGGAAAATGGACAAAATCAGTATGTCAAACTATGTATTCTTCGTCACCAAAGTCCTTACAGTGAGGCCCGTGAAACGAAGAAAGGTCATGACCAAAGTCTACTGCTTATGACACTGGTCCAGCCAGTAGAGAGAATGCACAGCAGCCTTGCTCTGTACGTCTGGGTTCTACTCGGTAGTCGGGGTGGGGAGAATGCTGTGCACTTATAAATCAGGGCTAAACAATGTATCAGCTACATGTGATACGATTTCCCCACTCGCAGAAACAGCCAGCTAAGCGCACAAAGGTCTACACTCTATACCTCTGGGCTCTGCTCCGTTATTCGGGGTAGGAAGAATGCTGTGTGTTTATAAACCATGACCGAACAATGTAACAGCTAAATGTGGCATGATTTTTGTGCTCACGGGCAAGGACGTCCAAATTGCACACAAAGGTTTCATACTCTTTCATATTGCTGGGCTCTGCTCAGTGGTCGGGCTGAAGGAAACTGTGCACTTATAAACCACGACTAAACAACGCACCAGCTACATGTAACATGATTTTCCGCACTCCATCAGCTGAGGCAAAATGCACAAAGGTCCACATTCTGTATTGCTGAGCACTCCTTTGGTAAAGCAGGGTGAGAGGAAAGTTATGCAGATAATTTTCCCACTCACAGAGAGTCGGCAAATCCAAAATGCACAAAAGCCCACATTTCCTCTCGCTGGGCTCTCGTCTGGCAGTCGGGATGAGGGTGTAAAAAGCCATAACTAAACAGTGTAACAGCCAAATCTACCATGATATTCCCACTTACAGATAGCCAGTTAAATTCCAAATGCACGCAGGTCGAGGCATCGTATTGGTAGGATCTTTCCTTAGTGGTCTAAGCTTTGAACCAAAAAAGGTGCTGCATGTCCCCAAAGCAAATTGATATTAATAATAAGTATTCATTTTATACACCGTGTGATCCCGTCAAAAGGTAAGGCTTTTATTTAAAGCCTTTGAAAGAGTAATTTCTTCAACTCATATTCAATTCGCCTGTACAAAGAAGATGCTAAGTATATGGGACAACGGTCAGAAACAGATATAGTCGTATTCCATCAATTGTAAAAGGCGTGTTTTCGGGCGTTTCTTAAACGTGTTATAATTATAACGTGTTACGTGTTCTTTCAATAAGTTTCTCCAAACATGTAGGCTTTGGGTGTGAATATTTCCATTAACCCTGTCTGTATTCTATGTAAACAAGTTGACACTAGCATGCAATCTTTGAGACAACCCTCGTCGAGTTTCAGAAACGGTAAAAAATGCGCGAACTGCAAAGAGTTAAAACAAGCTAAACTTGTTTCTGCTCTAATATTAATTGAGATGAATGCATGCAGCTATAGGCTCGCCGATGTACGATTTTTTCATTTGAAAAGGGGGTCGGGAGAGCATTCTAAATACATGTAGCCTATCAGTTTTGACAATATCATATGCCAATTAACTTGTTAAGTGGAAGTTGTCATCCATCCCCATCTCACCCTCCCCGAAATCTCGTCAAAGACATATTAATTATAATATTTAATAATGTCGACTTATTTGAGCGGATTAGTTGTGAATTGTGCACGCTTCATCTGAAGGGTCATAATCAAATTTAACTTTTTTCTTCGTTGTTGTTTTATGGAGTTCCAGCTTTGTTCATGTCAATCCTTCCCGAACCAACAATCTTACGGAAATCCGAGGCGTAGGACTGACATCAAGTTTACACATAGAAAAGATATCTTTCCTACGTAGATCCGCTGGTTACTGCATCGCACAGACGTCTGTTTGATGTAATAAAACCGCCCTTCCGGTAATCTAAATTGGATTGACATAAGGTTATTGGCTGGGTTAAAGGCGACGTTTAGCACACCGCATACTAACGTGGAACAACGACTGGTGAAACAATAATAAGAGAATTATTTCGTTAACCCCTGATATCCAGCATTGCTGTTTAATTCGCATTTTACTATTTCCATTAAAAAATTGGCTCCAATTAGCTTCTAAAACGAAAACGACGCTTCCATTGTTTCCAAAGCCTATTTATCAGCAAATAGGCACGAATATTGTCAGTGTAAAATGTTATATTATCTAGCAAGACACTTTGGATTTAATGGTAACTAAAATATGCTTATGGATTAGATTTTGAAACAAGGTAAGCAGTGCAAACACTGTGTTGTATTGCTTTTAAATCTTCAGCAGCTCTATCTAATGATGCAGGTCGCTGTTGAGTGTTGTCCTGTGATGGCAGTACACTATTTAACAAGTAGGCTATGTATAAATTTATGTTTACATCTCCGAAAGCCCAAATTATTCATTACGTAATACTCAAACAATGCATATTTCATGTTAAATACAATCCCACCCAGCAACCCTACGGATTTACAGCTCAAGTTTGCACATTATATGAATGACATCGTTCCTGCATAGGTCCACTGGTTACAACATTGTGCTGACGTCAGACTTATGTAGGGAACCTGCCCCTACAGTATCCTACAGATCCTCCAAAAATCTAAATTGAACTGATGTATGATTGTTGACTGGGTTTATATTAGGAAGTGAGTTACCGCTACAATTGTATCCTCTCGTAAATGTGTGTGGCGATTTAACCAACTTAAATCTGAATTCAGTTCTTTTTGGCCATGTCATCCATTTTGAAGATTTGTTACCCAGTGTTGTACAAGGTCGGTTTCATGACAAAAGTGCGAATAGATGTTAACAGCTGGACAGCAAAAAGGCGAACACTTAACTTCTCTGTATGACGAAGGGGTGAAACGCCAAATTAGTGTTGGCAGAAATTCAGTTTAAAAAATTTTGTGCTACTCTCATCATAGATTTCTCGCCTTTTCGTCATACTCAAAGAGCTTAACCCTCGTCCCCGCGCAACACGTGAGGCCAATATTGTGGCCTACAGACTGCAAACCGGGTCCAGCCGGAGGCCAATATATTGTAAGGCAGCGCTGCTCCTTGTGTTTTGTTTATTCAGTTGCCGCGACTATAATTTTTTTCAGGTTTTATTTTTTTTCACACACTATTTTCGTGTGTTTATCTACCCTGTCACCCCTACAAAATGGTATCGTCCGATTACATTTATTACGATGCAACTATTCGTAACTATTCGTCATACTCATGTAATTGTCCTGACGGTCTAAAGTTCGAACTGGGGAAAATCTTGGGGAAACTTTTACTTTGATGCTGGTTGTCGTCTACATGTGCTTATTTGAGACGCCGTTCTATGTGTAATATTATGAATTCCGATGTAATGCTAGGGCATGTTGCATAACGGCATCGGGTCTGTAGGTTTTTCATTAAGGAAAACTGGGAGAAAATGACCGACTTTGTTGTTGGTCGTTGTCTTTATTTGATGTGGTAATTAGAGAGATATTGTGTTGCTTTGATTAAACCGCTTTTCAGTACATGTAGATCTATGTGCTCTACAAGCTGGAAATCAAATTTCTTGCTAAGACTAACATCATAGTACTTGGAAACTTTACATAGTAGGGGAGAGAAGAAGACAATGCCACGATACAATACATGTGATTAGTAAATTAAGCGCCTGGCTTAAAAAATAATTTGTTCACCTGAATGGCGTGTCTTAGGAACAGAAAAAGTGCGGAGGTCTTGGGAAAATGATAAAACGTATGTAATAGTTTTAAAACGTATAGTTAAACGGCATGTAAATGCAGAAAAGTCTTGATTTGGGGCCTTCCATTTAACAATGGAACTTATTGCATATCATCACAAGTACATCATCCAAATATCGTAGGGGTCACTTACGATTTCACCACTATTGTTGTTATTGCGTCCTATAGTAAACATGATACACGTGTTCAGAAGGACCCGATTGATCCGACCGCTGAGGTTATCGGCAACACGCGAACGATCGGCTGACTGGCCGCTAGCTATCCCCGCACGGGGGCGTTAGGTGGACGGGTTCACTCAACATGGGACGAGGGTTAACTAGGCCTACTGACTAGAATCAGAATGAGCCTTTTTTTAGCGGACCAATCAAGGCCCCCGATCTGCCATTTTGTTGAGGGAGAGACATATGCTGCTTTGTTTACAAACACTACGAAGCTCAACACTCAACAGGTACTTGAAGTAGCAAAGAAAATGCCGAGTAAGTGTTCTATGATAGGTTGTAAGTCAAGTGCAATCAAAGGAAATGCCAGTTTTCTTACACAAGTGAGTGGAAAACTCATTTCGATTCGATGCAACATTACAACCTATCAAGTATCGTACATCTAGACTTTAGAACTGGATAGAGTCTGATTGACGAACCAAAGTGACAAAGAAAAAAAAGGGATAAAATTAATTGATCTTGATTAGATTCATCTAGATCTAGATTCTAGATTCTCGAGTCTGGTAGATCCAGATCTTGTATCCAGTAGTAGAAATGAGGAATGGGCTAGTGCTACTCCTAAGTTGTAGGCTAAGAGAATGACTGGAATCTAGATTCTTTTTACTTGACATTTAAAGTTTTAATGTTGCATCTTTTAATGTATTAAAAATTAGAATAACACTAGGGTCTAGATCTATCTAGATTTAATAAATCAAAATTCAGTGGTTCATATCAGTGGAAACCAACACTGAGCAATTAAACAATAAAGTGTGTCAAGATGGTGCCTGTTTCAACTGACACTGTTCTGTGTAAATTTAATAGAGTATCTATCCAGATCTAGAATCAAGTTATCTCTGCAACAGATTAACACTAGATAGATCTACATTGCACGGCACATTCCAAGTTTACCACTTAAATTTTGTTACGACCTAGCCGAGAGACACATAAGATCTAGATTTAGATCTGTAGTAAAGTAGAAATATAATCAATCTTCAGTCACGGTAGCAAGAATTACTTCTAATTTCTTCAGAAAAGCTTCACCTGGTACTAAATGTATAGAACTCGGAGCTCAAACAGATTATTATACCAATATTTAATTCTTGCCAGTTTGACAAAAAATTACGAACAGCTTAAAAATGAAGGAAGGACTTCCGAATGCGTTCCCTACATGCTAAAGAGGGTTTATTTTGAGGGGTTTAAATAAAAAAAGGGGCTAGGTATTTTGGGGGGTTTTTCTAAAAAAAGACAAAGAAATAATTCATGACATGCTTCGCTTTCTCTATCTCTCTCCCCTCTCTATTTTACTTCCATCTCATCTCAATTTCTCTGGCAAGAATCATCTGAAAGTGAACACATACATAATTATTATAAATCATATCATGACAATACTCGGATTCGCACCCACACCCTTTCGCTCCTGAATCACACGTCTTAACCATTTGGCCACGCAGGTGAGTTAATAGCTTGACGGTAATAATAATAATAATAGTTCGTCCATCACGTATGATGATGACCTTAACAACACCAGAGGAATAAAGAACAGAAATTGTTGAGAATTTCAACACATGGACAATAAAGAGAACTAAAGGACACAGAGGACAGAATGGAAAGACTGTTCTTTCATGACTTATGGCTTCTCATGTGACTGATAAGTCCTATTTTTGCCCTGCAGACCCTTCCGCATAAATGACAAGAGTGCTCCGTTGGTTCAGTACCACTGGGCCTTTTCTTGCGCCGTTCTCTTTTTTTGATAGCCTGCTGGACTCTGTCAGCTTCCCATGCTTTGCTGCCTCTGGTAAGGGCCGCCCTCCAATTTGCACGATCAAGCGAGAGCTTTTCCCACTCACTCACATCAATGGCAAAGGCCTTCAGTGATTGCTTGAGAGTGTCTTTGTAACGTCTCTTTGGGGCCCCAACATTCCTCGTTCCATTGGAGAGCTCAGAGAAGAAGATTTGCTTAGGGAGTCTGGAGTCGGGCATTCTGACAACATGTCCTGCCCAACGTAGCTGAATTTTTTTCAGGTAGCAGAAGATGCTCAATTCCTTGGCACGATTGAGGACCTCAGTGTCTGGAATTTTATCCTGCCATTTGATCCTTAGGATCTTTCTAAGGCAGGCCAGATGAAAGTGATTTAGCTTTCTGGCATGCGATTGGTACACTGTCCAGGTTTCAGCCCCATAGAGTAGGGTGGGAAGGACCACAGCATTGTACACTTTCAGCTTAGTGTCTGTGCGAATGCCGGCAACATCCCACACTCTCTTTCGAAGCCTGCCAAATGCAGAGCTGGCTTTGCTGATTCTTGAGAGAATTTCAGTATCAACACGAGCCGCGGAAGACAGTGTACTGCCAAGATAGGTGAAGTTCTCCGACACCTTCAGAAGACTGTCATGGACTTTGATATTTGGGGTCACAGGATACTTGTCGTCTGGAGTAGGCTGATGGAGCACTTCCGTCTTCTTTGTGCTTATTGTGAGGCCAAAGTTGTCACAGGCACTAGAGAACTTATCAACACAGTTTTGCATGCTATCCTCATCGTGTGCCAGAAGTGCACAATCATCAGCAAATAGTAGGTCACAGACTTGAGTACTTTTGGTTTTGGTTTTTGCCTGAAGTCTCCTGAGGTTGAATAGACTGCCATCAGTTCGGTACTTGATGCTTGATACTTGATTCGTCAATCGCCTATTGATACAAACTGACTAGACCCTCACGCCCCCAGGTCCATCTGACCATTCCATGTGAGTTTAAATTCCTGAACACCATATCAAGTTTTGTTTCAGCAAACCTTCGCTAGTTGCGCTTTTCGTAAATTCTGTTACCGTGACCTCTGCCCAGCAAGTTTCAAAATGGCAGCTGTTTTGCGGATTTTGTCTCACTTCAGACTTTTTTCTGGGATTATACTGTTTTTCTTGGCAAGTGTGTTACAAATATTACTGTGAATATGAAGTGATAGTTGGTAATAAAGTCCGAAACAATGCATAACGGTGAGTAAAGTTCACTAACGTTATAATAGCTAGGGAACGCATTCGGAAGTCCTCCCAAAATGAAACAATTGAATTACAGTAGGGCCTAATTAAATGTGTTTGGTATTGACATTACTATTTTGGGGAATGGTATGTGGAAGGCAATGTGCATTAGTGGCACCCCTTCCTTTGTTGTCCCCTCATCCATCGTTTACTTTAAGGGCCTATGTCACACATACTGCTTTATTTAGAGCTTGTCATTTTTTTTACTATACCATTTGTGATAATGTAATTACACAGATACTTTTTTTTTTAAATTTCAGCGTTTGATTGATATAAGATAATGAATTGGGAGATAGCTTTTAGCAGTCCAACTATGTTATAGCAGAACTTGTCAGAATGCACTCTTCCTTTTCTTTGTTGCCCTTTAAATGTTCTCCAATTTTTTAACGCCTAAAGAAGGGCCTATAGCGTGTCAATTTGTTATCTTAATGTTATATTATTCATTCTTGTTTGTTTCTTATGCTTTAACAGTATCACGTTTGTGTGTTTTATTCATTATTGTAACAGATCTTCCTCTAGATTTTATCTAGTGCCTCCTCCCTTAAAAAAACAACAGGAAACAACTTTAACCAATCTCTTTCTCTCTCTCTCTTTCTCTCTCTCTCTCTCTCTCTCTCTCTCATTTGTTCAGAGGATATTAAGTAGATTATACTAAATTATCATAATTTTCTGCAATTATCTGTTATTTTCAATAAATCTGTCTAATCAATCCCTTCTCGTCTTTTTGCTAGATCTAGGCGATAATTCTCTATTTCTTTTTTAACAGTCATTAACAGATGCGCGTTTTTCAGTTTCTGAAGACTTGTTCTCTTCATAATTTTTTTTTCTTCTTGATTTATTGACTTCACTATTTTTTGCTTGTTTCAAATTAAATAGATAAGGGGAAGCTTAGACTAACTCATCGTGATCATTCAGCCGTATTTTTCCCTATCGGCGCTTAATATGAACAGCGGGCCTCTCCCTTCTCAAAATGGCCACCTCGCCTCTCTAATGGTCCAACCCTCTGCTAATGATAGAGAGGGGAAACTGTGAGTGTGCTGCTTCTAGGTCAATTTAGTTAAGTTCTTTGGTCATACTAAATAACACAAGAACTAAATGAGATTTATTAACAGAATTGCTCATGTTGGGTAAACCGTCTCGACCCCCCCCCCCATGATACTTTTGACAATCACAAAACAGTAAATATCTCAAATTTGACCTATTCATTATACAGATAAGCGTTCGCCTTTTCGTTTTACAGCTGTTCTTATCTATTCGCCCCTTCATCATGAAACCGACAACATGTACATCACTGAGTATCAAAGAGTAATGGATTTGATTGGGATATTTTAATTTTTTTTTCTCGTAAAGAACACTGATTCGCAGCAGTTCATACCGAAACATATCATACAAAACGGAGATGAGATATTCAAGAGTGGAAAAAACGCAGAGCTGAAACGAGGAAACACTAACTTAAAAATAGAATGAAACCCAATTAATCTAAGCGTTTATGAGCAGTTGGCATGTGATGTCACATTGAATTGATTCTCTTCATTTAATCTTCATATCATATTCAGATCTACTGTCATCTGGTTAATCAGGTATTTCAGATAAACGGGATAGTACGTTCCGTTGGTACAGGTTGCTGTGGACTTATGCACAGATTCTCAAAAACTGGCAAGCAGATATCATTTGAATGATTTGAGTAAACAAACATTGTTACATTTATCATAGAGAGAAGAGGAACAGATGAGATTTTGATGAAGATAAAGTCGACTTGTTGTGCCCTTTTTTTTTTAGCAAGACAAGAAATAATGAATATTATGGATTGTGAGACGTTAAAAAGACCTGCAGGTTTGTTTTTTGTTACTCACCGAATGTAAAGCTATTGTCAGGTCCAAGTTGACAACTGCATCAATTCCCTTGACGTTCTGTTATGTTCCATGGGTTCATTTATATCTTGTTTGCAATTTGGTAGGTCAATGAATTGAAAGTGTGAAGGGATAAGGATGCTCACCCCCCTCCTTGTGATTGCAAGACCAGAAATAGAGACACAGGAGAATTTTCCAAAAATAGGCATTGCTTTTGTTGTCATATTCAACGATGTCCTTTGTAATCGAATAAATAACTGGTATCGATTCCACTTCCGGTTTATAGGAAAAACTAAGATTATGTCAAGGGCAAAGGACGATAATCATGTGATGGATGTATAGTCTTTTTGAGAATACAAAATTATGAAGCTATGCCTTATCCAGAGACATTCATCTTAAAAAATATTAATAAGCATAAACGTTTGAATTAAAACAAGATGTTTTTAGTAGTGTTGATAAAGGTATGGATTTAATATGTGAGTTTATGCATAATGAGGTCAAACCCATAACAGCAGACAATGTGTGGATTCTGTGTCATATAAGAAAACCCAAAATTTATTTATAGTACAGAACAGCCACTTTGGGGAAACTCGGGTGGTTACTGGCTCCTGCTTCCATGTAGCGTCGAGGTCGGCGGTCGACCAAGGTACTCGCACGGCTGGTCATGCCCAACCAGTCTGTAAAGCTTAGGGTCTGGCGAGATTTCCTCCCTTGAGGCGCTACTGAGGGACTGAGAGTTGGGGTGGAGTTTGGTCGGGGGTAGGCCGGACAAAACATACGGATTAGAACCTACTTCCTTAGATCTTAAGGGGCAACTGGTACTGTAGTATTAGACTTAGGATCGTCCATGTCATGGGAAAAGTGCTCTCGCAACCACAGTCACACGGCACATCTGTGCTAGGTAGGGTAGTGTGTGCTGGAGTCCCTGTGCCACTTTTTTTTTTCCCGAGCAGTAAACACTTCACAAATAAGTGAGTGTTTCTGTTTTTATTGAAGTTTGGCTGTGTTTTGTTTAACCTTTTTTTTTTTGTGTTATTATTCTCTCTGACATGATTAATGACAGTGGTTTAAACCTGTCTCTTGGGAGAGAAGACATGGATACTTTAACTCTCCTTCAAATAATCTTAAAGAAGGTATAAATGCATTTATACTGTTGACGGGAGCAGGTCGAGATGATAGGAACAATGGGGAACTGGTCTGATAAGAACACGTGTAGTCAGAAAAATGGAATTTAGGAGAAAAACTATGCACAAATTAAGCCTACACCAATGTGTGGAACTAGAAAAGTACATCCGGATATGAGAATAATTGTAATTCTGTTTGTAGCTTCATCCTTCAAACTTCACGATTTTGTGCATTGTTTTGAGTAGGTTGATGTTCCAGCCTAACAATTGTGATTGTCTCATTTACAGATTTGTAGAACGTGCAGTTCTCTCTGCCCCTCCACTTATCGAATCCTCTGACATGCGGAATACCGTATCAAATCTGCCCAGACCTGGGGAAGATGGCGGACGAAGCGACGAGGCTGCACTTTGCTAAAAATGCCGACTCCACCTCCCTGCAGTAGGCTACCTGTGGCCACTTAATATCCCAGGTGAAATGTGGTTGTGTTGAGCAGAGAATGGGGACATGTCCATCCCATTTATAAGGTTGTGGGCTTAAGTGCATTTAGCCCACCATTTTTCTGTGCATCCATGTTCCGCTATTCCCAGCCAGAGCGAAACCAACTCCCTCCGTAATAGTTCATTTTCCAACCTGTGGGGACTCATGGATCCCCACAAGAACGCGACTTTAGGACCGTCCGTGCACGGGGTTTGGGGAGTCACAGGGGGACGAGTTAATTTCTATAGGAATTTTTTTTTTTACAATCATCAAATGCCTGGCTCAACAATTCCCTGCCCAGAATTCTGGCCAGAGGTACATGACTTTTCCTTTTGTGGACCGTGTGAAGATATCAAATGACTTTTTTAATGAAATTGGGAGGCGCACACTTGACTTGCGCAGGGGAAGTTTGGGGGGCTAAACTGCACTTTTACCACGGTGTGAAATTGTCTTTGAAGACTGGCTCATTTTTTTTTGAGTATTCCTATCTTTCATATAACATACAGCTGTTATCTCTGGTTTTTTACGGAACCTGTCACTCATTGTGTGACCCATTGCACTAGTCTGGCACAGTCCACCGTTGTCCAGTGGTACTGCTACTTTCATGATATATGTTCCCACCATTTAGTCAATAGTCCCTACTACATTGCAGACCCCGGGCCTGGTCTTTGAGGCTGACAAGAGCTTGGTGGCAAAGAGGAAACAGAAAAAGAGTAGATCTGCGACTACTCTGCTGCCATTAGTTACCCAGAGAATTGCCCCAGGCAACATAACGAGGGTGCCGTGATGAAACCTCGCAAGTCTCTCCGACAAAATTTTGCAGGAGAGACAAAAAACAGATTTTTTTTTTAACGTGCCGTCCATTTTCCTTCAAATTTGACATGTAGGTCACAAAACGCCTTAGAGTTATTACCATTGATGTTTTTTTCCACAGCAATGATTATTTTACAAGCAATCTGACTTGCTAGGTTTTGTGATAAATTTTCGCCGTGATGAAACCATGCAAGTAGGGAACGCTCCACTTAAGAGTTTTCAACACGGAGATATTCGGACTAGTCACCGACTTGCATGGTTTAGGCTGAGGGCGCTTGACTCATGGTATAGCTAGACAAATATTGTTTTGACCGAAAACGTTTTTTTCTTTCTCAGGATTAAAACAAAGTACTGAATGTATAATGTTTTCATGAAAATTTATTTAGACTCAAAATAGAATTTTTTTAAAGTAATGATCAGGGTACAGTTCGTTGAAAGCAATGCAATGCAACTCTCTCTCTCTCTCTCTCTTTCTCTCTCTCTTTCTCTCTCTCTCTCTCTCTCTCTCTATCTTCTCTCTCTCCACTCTATTCCGCACGCTTTTTCACTGACCACATCAAGTCAAATATAGATTTTCTGTCTTTGTCAGTTATTTCACTGCACTTTGTCGCTTTGTTTTCGCACCCGCAGCATTCTTTGATATTTCTAGCCGGTCTTTCGATGTTACCATCGGAATGCACTTGCCCGGCAGCTCTGAAGCGTTTTCTCTGCATTTGTTTCCATTCACAAGATTTCTTTCTTTTTTGTGACTCTGATGCATTCATTTCATTAATAAGGCGAGTTTGTTGATCTAGGCCATTCAGAGTGTGAAGCACTGGTGATACGAAGGCCTCACTCAATGTAGCTCCAATGGCTGGATCAGCTGGTGGAACAGTCAGTTCAGACTGTGGCATAGAAGGCTGGGAATGCTGCAGAGTTTGAAACACTGATGATACGAAGGCCTCACTCACTGTGGCTTCAATGGCTGGATCAGCTGGTGGAACAGTCAGTTAAGACTGTGGCATAGAAAGCTGGGAATGCTGCAGAGTTTGAAACACTGGTGATACGAAGGCCTCACTCAGAGTAGCTCCAACGGCTGGATCGGCTGGTGGAACAGTCAGTTCAGGCTGTGGCATAGAAGGCTGAGAAAATTAACTCGCCATGGCGAGACGCAACTGCCTTATCAAACAATTGTAGACATCCGTGCAGACTGATTGTTTATCACCCGAGTGACCGATCGGTGAGCAATAATAATTTATGTTTAGTTTTGGTTTGTGTGGTAATCGCGCCCACCCATAAAACGCCTGTCTTGATCATTACCAACCGATTGTCGGCACATCAAAGGGATGGATTAAGTCACAGATGGCCATTTTTAAAATCGCGTGACCAATACTCGTGAGAGGGACTGGTGCACAAGATGTTCCCCTTATTGATGGCGTGACACTCTTGCACAAGATGTTCCCCTTATTGATGGCGTGACACTCTTGAGAAAATTATTAATTGTCGCCATGGCGAGACGCCACTGCCATATCAAACAATTGTAGACATCTGTGCAGACTGATTGTCGGCTCATCAAAGGGATGGATTAAATCATCGGCGTCACTTTTAAAGTAGGCTGACCAGTCCTGGTAACAGGAATAGGCCCACAAGATATTTCCACCTTTAGAAGTTGGTCTTTGATACTATAATAATTTTTTATCACGGGACTAAAATGGGGAGCGAATAGGACTGTTGCAATGTTTGTTTCAGTGTGCGAATTGGTAAAAATAATGGAACAAACTTAACATGTATACGAGCAAATTTCTAAGTGCAAGACAATGCAAGTTACATTAACAAATTTAATCAGGTTTCAGTTAAATCCAGTGTATTGTTGTGTGACAACCACGCAAGTGTACCTGGGCAGCCGAGAACTGCCGTGTTGAGGCCCCTCAACTAGCGTTCAAGACTTGTGAGGTTTCATCACGGCAGAATTCACGGATGGCACGCTTGCGAGGTTTCGTTTTTCACAAATTTCACCCATTTCTATAGGTCTTTTGCAAATATAATTTTAACACAACATGTAGCATGGTATAAACAATCTGTTAGACTGAAAAAAGGATTTTCGAAAATTTGACCACTTGAGAGGTTTCATCACAGCACCCTCGATAATTGATTCTGATGGATTGCCATAATACAATAATATTGCAAATGGTCCTTTTCTGCACTTGGTGGTATTTCATGTCCAGAACTTTGTGGATCCCGTGACGGGTGTTTGCGCCAATCATGTGGAATGTTATTGCAAAAACTGTAAGAGACGGTTCAAACATATGTGGCAGGTGGTGTGCACAACACTGTGCTTTCTGGCCATTTGGATGAATTCATGTGGAGGGAGAGATTGAAAAAGAACTCACAGGATTATTTGAATAATATTTTTCTCCACCTGTCCCAATGGTATTCCTTGCCATACTTCTACCGTAACCTATCATAATTTTATGTATTTTTTACCCACTTAATTAATGTAACTGAAGTGGAGCATTTTGTCTTTTATTACCGTTCATAAAACTGGACAGTTACTTGAGATACATTGTACATTCTTTATTGGGCGGTATGGGATACAGCATTCTGAAATAGCAATGGTGGTATGCCAGGGGTGTTGAATGGGGTAGTGGGTTGGGGATTGGTAACCGAAATAGGTTGAAAAGGGAGTGTTTTAGGTCCTTAGTTTAGGAGGTTTCACTGTCCTTGGCATTCACACCTCCCCGTTCTTGCTTTTATTTTGCTTGTTCTTGTTTCTTTATATTCTTGTAGTAGGGATTAGTTCTTTTCTTTTGCTATTTAGAATTTTGCCTGAGCAGCCGCCATGTTTGGCCTGCTCTTCTCGCTTTTCAATCCTATCATTAACATGCAAGTTGAGATTGACTGGGAGAGTTACCTGTTCTTCCATATCCTGGATGACCACCACTCTGTCAAACATCTGAGGCCAGCAGCCAATCGGAATGAGTTGGTGGATGTGTTTGCAGAGCTACATGTAGCAACATGTAGCTTCCATTCCGCACAGATTTTTTTCTCTAATCTGTCTGCTAAAAAGAGATGTTTTTTAATTATTATTTTAAAAGTTTCATGTTTTTTGTCAACTTGTCCATCAGTCCATCCATCAAATTATCCACCAGTCCATCCATACAAATATCCATCCATCCGTCCATCCATCCATCCAACCATCCATCCAACCATCCATCCATCCATCCATCCATCCATCCATCCATCTATTCATCCATCCATCCATCCATCTATTCATCTATTCATCCATCCATTCATCCATCCATCTATTCATCCACCCATCCATCCATCCATCCATCCGTCCACATGTCCGTCCTTCATTTCAACCATCCACCTATATCTCCTTCACTTTGTCCATCCACCCAAATGTCCTTCATTTCGTACTGTTCATCCACATCTCCTTTACTTCGTTCATCCATCCATCATTCTTTCCATGGGCATCAAAATGGTTAGTAATAATTTCTTGTTAATATTTCACCATATCTTTTTCCATGACACTGACAAAAGTTACATGTAAAGCACCTTTTCCTTGAGTATCATCATGTTTTTAGTATGTTTCCATAGAACACCAGATCAGTCTTTTAAATGTGAAATTTAAGGCACACATACTGAAGAACTGACAAAATGAACAGTCGTTTATGTATCTACATGTATGTATAATCACACTGATGAATGTCTTGATGGTTTGTAACTATGTCACACTCTTCCTTTTCTTTTAGTCTCTCAAGCGAAAACAACTATACTTATGGGCACACGAAATATCCTGTTGAAGTCTTTTATTGTTCGTTTTTTTGTTTTTTTTTCACTTGACAAAGGCGAAAGCCGAAAGTTTATGCATTTTCTGTCTTCTCTTTAGTTTGCTTTGTACTGTTTGGGTTTTATTTCTCACGCGGGGCTTCGCAACATACAACCTTTTCTTTTTGCCCAATTTTGACTTATGGGCACACGGTAGTTCAGTGAGTACATTGCAAATCAATGATAATACTTATCTCCAAAACTAATTTACAAATCATCTCTATGTGATTCACACTGAGTGGGTTTTTTTTTCCCTTCTTTTAATCATTTCATCTTCAGGTTAATGACCTGTTGCCAGATATACTGCACAAATCATTGACACATTTACAGTGCTGTCACGTTCACGTGTAAATGTTCCACTGTCTACATGTTACGGTCATAAATATTACCACAAATTAATGCTCATCAGTGTCTTTTACACAGATGGGTTATATATGGGTCAAAATCTGATTTGCTGTACACTTTTTGTGACACAGTGATGAATTTTAAAAATTGATATCTATCCTTAAAAACCATTACATCTGATTCTGTAAATATTTGTCTTTCATACTCTGTAGTTGCCTTTTAGCATTCCCTTCGGGTTTCAACAATACCACCCATTCTTGTCTGACAGGGTGTATGTTACATAAACACCGTCACAACACAAAAACAACTCAAACACTTGCAATTACAAGGCCAGGAACCTAATTAAGCAAGTTTATTTCATACTGTCAGAAATACAATTTTTTGAGTCAATAATCACTCATGAAATTCAAAATGCCTCTCAGATATGTGGTCTGTATGTTACATAAACACCAAAAACATAAAAATATGTTAAAAATAAAATTTACTTATCCAAATAAATGAATAAATGGCTCTGACTATTACTGATAACAAAGTCTAATGTAGCACAAAAATGCTCTTTCTGCATTGCAATAGTAAGCTGGCAGACACCAAAAGTCTGTACGTTACATAAACACCAAATTGTAAAAGCCCTAAAAATCAAGCACTTTTATACTGTGGTCAAGTTGAAATTATTATTATGTTGATGCAGCAGCTATGGGAGAGCTTCCAGTTAGCAAAAATCTGTATGTTACATAAACACCAAAGCAACTGAACTGCAATTTTCCCACACTGAAATGAAAGGATTAGACTAAGCTGCATGTTAAGTTCAGCATCTTTTTGAAGGGGTCACAGTCACAGAAGACAGAAGAGTTTGAGGGCCATTGTTAAATTATGTGAACAAAAGTCTGTACGTGACATAAACACCAAAATAATTGGAATTCTCATTTCCCTAGATGTAATTGCTGAAATGTAACTGAACTGTATTTTAATGCTAGCATCTACTGCAAAACTTAACACAGATGGACATCAGGATGCACTGGTCACTACTACATCTAGCCGAGCAAAAATCTGTATGTTACATAAAATGACAGAAGGACACACAGGGTAGTGAAATCACAGGGAAATTGTAGTTTACTGCGCTGGTCACTACTACATCTAGCCGAGCAAAAATCTGTATGTTACATAAACTGACAGAAGGACACAGGGTAGTGAAATCACAGGGAAATTGTAGTTTACTGCGCTGGTTCTCAAAGTTCTATGTCTCACCCATCCTTTCTATTTGATTTAATGCCCAATTACAGGGAAGGCCAGGAATGATTTTATAAACTGTCAACAAAAGAAAATAAATGTGGGTAATCTTCCATTTGATTTTGATGCCCACTTCGGTCTGCATACATAGAAACTCAATTAGAAAACTGTAGAACTAATAACGTAACATGTTCTCAATTTTTAATCACTATATCCGTAACAGCACGAAAAGCACATTCAAACAAGTATGCTTTTGGGAAGGGCAAAACCACTTGCTGAGCCTTCATAGCTAATAAGTTTTACATTCTTTGGCAACAACTTGAAGATCCAGCTACATGAAGTGTTATCTGAAAGCATGGATCAATTTCACACTGTCTTCAACTTTCATGTCCATTAGCTTGTTGATCTGATCTGACTCCATTGTTATGAAATGAAACTGAAAGCTTTGACTTCGCTGCATCTCATGAACCCAAAGCTGACATGATCTTGAACTAAGTATCAAGCAAGGCAGTAAACCTGTCCAGACAGTAACTGTTTGATAGCAACTGGTATCAAGGTGCAGCCACACATAGTCCTCATAGAATTGTTTTTTTTTAACAATCTTCCAGTCTTTGGATGGGCCTTCATTTCATCTACCTGTTTTATTAGCCTACTTGCAAGATTAAGCCTAGCAACTGCCAAACTCTCTCTGGGAATAAGGTAGTGGACAGCCATCATTTTAGGATTGTCATCTTTCAGAAATTTCAGCACTACCTCATGTTATCCCATCCTCGTTAGTGAACCATCCACAATAGTGGGCATAGTGTTATTTATTGGACCATCTTGTCTGTCAGGTCTTCCTTATTACATAGATGTCTTGCACAGTGGTGGTGGTTTTTTGTACACTTTGAAGACAGGCTGTTTGTTGGATTATTTGAAAGCTTTCACAGATCTTTGTTTTGACAGCTGTGATTGGACCCAGGACTATTACTTTTAGTAAAAGTACTGTGGTTTGAAAACCAAAGTTGAAACATCATTGTTGCCTGTAAAAATCTCCTTTATCTCAGCTGCATATTCTGCAATCCCAACCTTTTCTCTGTGGCCTCTGACTAGCATGAACATCCTGCTACTTAAAGCTCTTTAGAAAAGCCACTGAGGATTTGAGATTTAAAAAAATGGTACTATTTAAAACACTTAAACATTCGCAAATCAAATCATGAACTGTTATTTTACCTGGGCTGAAGCTAAATTATCATTGGTGTGGTGTAATGAATGAAACTCATCAGCCAAAGCCTTGTTTGCAAAAATTTTATCTGCTTATTAACTGTGATTCAATAACGATTCATTGCATTACTACTGCGGTAACATGCCTGAGATGAAATTATCATTTGATAATATCAAATATTTTACATAGATTGCGTGTGTCTAAACAAAAATGTTTCCTGTCCTTGCAGATCTAGATCTGTCCCAGCAACATGGAATGGCAATACATTATTACAGCCATGAGTTTCCATAATATGTACTATATTATAAAACTTAATAATTATTCCATGATCACCCTAAAGTTTCTAAGAGCTGCAGAGTATTGGCTACACAGATGGACGCTTAAGCCTAGATAAACAACAAAGATCAGTGAAAGGAAACCAAATCAGTTTCAGTAACGAACTCCTACGCGAAGGTCAAAGCCTAAGTTGAAAAATGTAGACAACCTACTTTTATTCCTTGCAATCAAGACACAATTTAAAGTTTTCATCATGTGAATTACTTGGAACCGACTGCTTATAAAAGAAAAGCCTTCTTTCAGACAAAAGCCTTATGTGACTGCAACACTAAGCATTTTGAGTTTCAGTAACGAACTCTCACCCGTGACACTCAAAATGTACGACCCTGATCGTACCATCTAAGTTTTTTGTCTTGATGTTCAAATGTAATCAAAATTTTGTTGCATTCAATTTTACGAACATCAGTCAACTGACACCAATGTGTGCTTTCAGATCCGGGCTGCCGTATGTTATTGCAACACTAAGCATTTCGAGTTTCACTAACAAACGCCCACGTGAAGATCAAAGTCTACTGAAAGCTATGATCGTAATTTTATTTCTTGCTACACAGCACCAAAACAAGTTTTAATAATGTGAATTAGTTGAAACCCAATGACAACAAAAGAAAAGCCTTCTTTCAGATCGGCAACGGCCGTGTGTTACTGCAACACCAAACATTTGGAGTTTCAGTAACGAACTACCATTTGGAGTTCAAAGTCTACATTGAAAAAAATGTAAACGCACTTTTATTCCTCACTACCAGGTCACAATTTAGTTTTCATAATATGAATTACCAGAAACCAGCATATTATAAAACAGAGGTCTTCTTTCAAATCGGCAAAGGCAGTATGTGACTGCAACACTAAGCATTTCAAGTTTCAGTAACGAACTCTCCCGCGTGACACTCAAAATGTATGACTCTGATCGTGTCATATAAGTTTTGGGTCGACAAGTTCAAATGTAAAAATTTTATTGCATGCAAGGTTACTAACATAAGTGCAACTGATAAACATGTGTTCTTTCAGATCCGGGCTGCCGTACGTTAATGCAACACTGAGCATTTCGAGTTTCAATAACGAACGCTCACGTGAAGCTCAAAGCCTGTTGAAAAATGTGGTCGTACTTTAAATTTCTTGCTACACGGCACCAAATCAAGTTCTGAAAATGTGAACTATTTAAACCAAATCACAACAAAAGAAAAACGTTCGTTGAGATCGGCAAAAGCCGTGCGTTACAGCAACACCAGACATATCCAGTTTCTGTGACGAACTTCCACAAAGATTTTACATTTCAACGTCAGTCAGGCAATCTAAATATTATGCCTTAATTCACTTCAGCAAAATTAATATTTTTTCTTCATAAATGAAAAGTTATTAAAACCAGATAGAGGGCCATCGGTCTTTAGATGGGCGGTAGCCGTATGCCATTGAAACACAAAACATTTCGGGTTTACGTTACGAACATCCATTGATGTTGTCATCCAATTTAGACTTATGATCACATCATTGTAGGAAATTTGTATTTTCAATATGTGTGACGGACACAAGTGACACATTACGAATTTAATGTACAACAGGGTACCGTTTATTGATTTTTTCCCTCCCGGTATGCAGTGCGTTATTAAACACCATGCAATACGTGTTGCCGTAACGAACTCCAGATGTAGCTACCGGGAAATAATCCAGTCAAGTTCAATATCAGGGTATTGGATGGGGTGATGGACAATTATGGGAAAGATATCCGCTGAGCGAAAGTCGTCTTTTAAATGCAAGAAATAAAAAAAAGTCTGTTTACATCACGGCGTTCGTCACGTAAACAACACCTTGTAGGGTTTCAATAACGCACGCACCAGTGTAGCGATCTTCCCCGACTCGTCGCGCTGATCATTTGGCAGGTTGCCAAGAAGTGTTTACACGGACTATACCCCTATTATGTTTAAGGTCAAGGCGCTTGATTTCCATTTTGCAAGTTTTACACACATGTGAGAGTCTGTCCGTTATTAAACACGAGGGCAAATATGAAAAAAATCGTTGTTTTGACCTGAAATAATACGTACACCATGCATTTCTGGTTTTTTAGCGCACATCTGATTCTCGCTGGATCCCAGTCTAATAAATTCATTCTATATTGAAATTGCACATACTTCAGTAAGGAAGTGGGTGTACGTTATTTGAGTGATAATAAACACCAAACTTACCCATCGACTTGTTGCCGTTCTGCTCCATATCCGTTGGAAGTGTTATGTCACATTTGAGATCACCTAATCAGCTCTTGAAAATTCACCCGCGGACCTATCGCGACCGCATGCTTCGAGCCGAACGGCCACTTAACAGCAGCGTACGTTACCGGTTATAAACACGATGACGAGTCTGCTGACTACCTGGCTCTGTAGGACAAAGACGGGCCACATGCGTGATTCCGTTCATTGTGTGAAGTCAAAGGGGCTATTATGCAATAAAAATCACGCCGCGATTTAAGTCCAGGGGTCAGAAATTCACGTTTCCAGCAGAAAG
This sequence comes from Onchidella celtica, assembly GCA_963931925.1. Taxonomy (NCBI): domain Eukaryota; kingdom Metazoa; phylum Mollusca; class Gastropoda; order Systellommatophora; family Onchidiidae; genus Onchidella; species Onchidella celtica. Next base: position 17,127,926 of record OZ007573.1, on the reverse strand, counting down.
CATCATGTTGACGAAAGTTAACACCAAAAGTAACGTACGAAGGGTGATATTTTGACCCCGCCATACACACTCCTTGCCGAGAGAAGGGGCTAGCGTGCCACACAGACATTTAGACTGTTATATCAGGATTGCTGTGACCTGTTAACATTAAGTTTCAAGGTCTCCAGGTTTATGGAATATAGCTTTGATCATAACACCCCTAAAAATGTCACACTTTTTGTTAAAAAATCTCGATCCATCCACCCACATTACATTCCAATAGAATAATTATACATAGCTTTTAGAAGACACAGAGGATGTGAATGGAAAGATACACCATTTGTGCATCATTTTTACCCTTTTCTGTTGACAAACAAGTATTCTGTAGGATAACAGACGAGGGACAAATAGATTGGTATGGTGAAAACACCAGTGTACAGCAAATCAGATTTTGACCCATATATAACTGGACATTTTGCCAGAATATGTGGTGGAGTCCACCACATATTCTGGCATTTTGGAAAAGGAAACTCAAAATAGAAGTCAAAGAACAGTACTGGACAATGGCGAAAAATATATGCTCAGAAACCCGATTAAAAGTTCTACAGTGGAAAATACTACATAATATTTATCCAGCGTCCATACTTCTCCATAAAATGAATCTTAGAGACAGTGAGCTGCGCTCACACTGCAACTGTAAGAAGAAGGACTATATCGAACACTTTTTTGTGTACTGCCACGCGCTCATATCCATCTGGAATGAAGTTGTAGGTATAATTAACGCATGGATAGGAAGAAAGATAGAACTGAAAATAACAGACATTTTGCTAGGCATAACAAAGGAGGAACAAGACATAGACCAAGCAATGCTAGACAAGATGAATCATCTTATTTTAATTTCATAAATGTGTATAAGTAAATTTAAATATGGAAAAAGCCAAGATCTTATATCTATGTTATACTTTCAATGTCGTTTGAGAAAAATTATTTAAAAGGACATGAGAGCATACCCTGCACGCATTTAAGATGACAGCAGATGCTCAACAAAGCATTAGCAGACGATAAAATAAACAACCAAACAATGGTGCATTTTAAGGCGTGAGTAAGAGAGAGTGAATGAAATTAGAACAATGTGAGTGAAAGAAAAATTTTTAAAAGCCGCATAAAAAAAAAAGGGGCAATGACGAAAGACGAAAAATCGGATGCGAAAAATTGGTGTCCTAAGGTGCATGAATGAAAGTAATTTCATATCTTACCAACTTTACTCAAGGTTGATATTTTTACAATAGTCTATATAAATTACCGAATGTTTCATTTAAAATCATCTTTTTCTTGTTTTTTTGAATTATTATTTACATCTTTATATTTGAGTCGCATAAAGGTGAATATTCCAAGACGTATAAATGTTATTCCTTTGTCAGTTATACATTATATGTATTACAGTACAGAAAATTTATACCTTATATATAATATCTCAATTTTTCCACGATACATTACATAGATCTTTATATGTTATAGGCCTGCTGAGAACATGATTAATTAAGGAAATGGACCATCTGCCCACAACCAACTATAAAACCGTCAGCTGCTAAAGAATTGACCCAAGTTAGGGTTCAAGAACAGCCGACAACACAGAGTTCACTTGACAGTCTGAGATACAAAAGACTTCTTGTAAGTCAGATACTCAGGATAGTCATGATAGAAAGCTGGTCAAGAGATAGAAGGGCTTATCTAGTTATCTTTTATTTATATGCTTAACTATACAATGATCTATCCATTTACTTATTTGGATTAATTTAGTTATCTTTTTACCTATCTATTTATTGATTAACTTTCATACTCATTTACCTATTTATTTATTCTTATGCACTTTATTTATTCATTCGTCTATCTCCATGTATTTGTATTCAACATAAAATTCACGGAGTCATGCACACAATGGTTACAGACCAAATCGCATTTCAATCTGAGGCCCCCCCCCCCCCCCCTCAAAAGAAGAAAAAAAAAATTAAAAAATGGACATTTTGTCGTTGATGTGATTGCCTTTTTTTTTTAATTTGCACAGCTTGTAGATTAACCAAATTCAGAACATTGCTGAAAAAATCAGCTGGTTTTTATATGAGGAAAATGTGTTAATTAAGCAAAATTGTTAATCAGTGTGTCCGACAATAAAGTCCAGTTTGGCCCATTTTGTCACCCTTGTAAAATCTCTCCTATTTATCTCCAGAACTTTCAAACTTTCACAAAAATGTACTATGTTAAATGCATTTATTGAAGATCTGGTTCGCACGTACTGGGGTCGGTACAGTTTATAATAAAATAATAATGGATGGCATTTATATAGCGCATATCCATTAAAAATGCTCAATGCGCTTTACAGAAGCAACATGTCAAAATACATGGGTAAAACAATTACAAAAAATCAAACATGGTACATGTACTCTTAATTACAATAGAAGGGGATAAATGAGGGCGTGAAATACTGTCGGGCATAATTATGAGAACAACTGTGCAGCCGCGATCTAAGTGGCCACCGGCCAGTTGAACTCCGTGACCCCAACTGACACCTGATTTATTACTTTCTCGTGGTCTCGGCTAAGAGTTCGGTTTCGGAGGAAAATAAGCAGCCGTGTATAGCTCCCTTTCCTTGAGTATCGTCATGTTTTTAGTATATTTCCATAGAACACCAGATCAGTCCTTTAAATGTGAAGTTTGATTCACAAGAACTGATAAAATGAACAGTCATTTATGTGTCTACATGTATGTATAATATTAAACAACTTGTCTGTCCTGCTGACCAAGTAGTGGACAGATAGACTAAGTAACATATAATATGACTGCAATTTTTGCAGCTCGGACCACCCAAATCTAGGATTATCTCAGAAAGATTTTGGAACATATTAAATAATTATGCTGCTTTTACCTCTAATCGATTTGAAGTTATTTTCACTCTAGTCCTGGCATGATGAGAGACTGAGATGGAAGGCATCTGAATATGGCGGAGTCACAATTGTTATTGTTCCTAATGATGCCATTTGGAAATCAAGGATTGAATCCCTGTCCCAGTAAACATTGGTTGATGTAAGTAATAGTGTGGTAATGCAAGTCTGGTTTTACAATAGCAGCAGCAGTGATTAGTTGATAATATTAGCAGTGGTACGTAGTCATCATAACAGTTTTTATTTCACCTGACTTGATATTTCAGTCGTGTTCCTCTGAATTAAAAAAAAATTTTAACTGCTAGAACTTTGAAGTCATTTAATAGATCTACCTCTTCCTTCATACTAATTAACGACAGGTTATGATTTGATTTGCTTTATATTTTATTTGTGAATTTTTGAAATGTTTACCGTTGTTTCCATAAATTTTATTAATTTCTTTTTACTTTATTTAGATGCACCTCTCATGTTGTTATTTGACCATATAAACTGCTAGAGTGAAACAGAGACAAGATTTGGTACATCATGTTGACTTAACTTTATACTTTTTCATAACATAATCTAAATTTTGAGTCAAGAGACAGTGAACTATGGATTTGTGTGTGATCCTAAAAATTGTAAAAATGATAACTATCAAAATACGATACTGACTCTGACTGCCTTTGCAGGCATTTTGGAAGTTTGGGATTTTTCTCATATTTTCGTATCCCTGATCCTCTTGGGGGTTAGGATCAATTACCTAGACTTCTCGGATAAGGATGAAAAAATTCGGAGGGCTCGTGTGCACTCTGCGCATGTTAAAGATACCTTGGCAGTTAGAAATCGTAAAGAGCAGGCCAAACAGGTCGCTGGCTGGGCAAAATTAAATAAAAATTCATCCCTACCATTCCCTCCCCCTCCCTCCCTCATCTCCCCCCCTCCCCCCCCAAAAAAAAACAACAACCGCCGACCCTGAGGCGACGATGTGCCTGCTCCAGTTGTAACTGGACTGCAATGGCACGAAGGCAAATTTCTCAAATGGGATTAAAGAAGTATACAAATACAAATACAAATACAGGCATTACTAGATTTTATGATTGTTTCCCTTGGTATATCAAAAAAGACCTAAATTTGGTGGCATGGTCCAAGCGCTAATGATGAATTTTTTTTGCCTTCTTGGAATACTTGTCAGCTTATGACCCCCAACATCCCCTGAACAAGGAATATATAAGATCTGTAAGAAGTTTAAGGCTGTTGTCAAAGAAAACTAAAACTGAGCGCTACTTTAAATCGTTTATTCCATCATCAACTAGGATGTTACAATAATGTCGTCATCTTGATTGTAATCTGTGCACAGTTGAATTATGTCCTGCGTGTCAGGTCAATGTGTTTTAGTTAGGGAAGCATATTGTGTGCACTGTTAATTTTGTTAATTTAGTTAATTTATCAGTGTGTGTGTATATATGTGTGTGTGCGCGCTATGTATATACTTTCTGCTGCTGTAACTGTATTGTTATGTATTCAATGATCAAAACAAATTTCCTTGTACAAGGACAAATAAAATTTATCTTATCTTATCTTATCTTATATCTGCAGTGTAAATTTTTTTAATGAAATGAATAAAATTAAGATTGATATGTCAAAACTGTGTGCACAGCTAATGAATTTTATTATCCTGCAGGTATACAACCATCAACCATTTACGGTCAGGGTATTCGGCCGTCTTGCTACCTTCTGGAAACATCAGCTGGCAAATGTCCATTTCTGTCCATGCATCCCTGATGTCACACAATTCCCAGTGATGGAGCAAACCTGTGAAGTCATATCCCCTTTCAGCCATCATGATGTACAGAAAGAAGAGAGGTGTTGTTATCCACTTCTTGAATTTGGATAACACAAATGTACCCCTGTCGAAAACTTTCCATATACACTCAAGTAAAACTTGGTCTGTAGGAGAGATGTCTTTATCTTTGACCACCTTTTTTCAGGATGAACCCTCCCCTCCCCCCCCCCCCCCCCCCGAAAGTGTCATCCCATGAGATCAGTGTCGATGCACGGCTTACATTTCACCCGTGCATCCATCCATCCGCACATCCACCCAACTATCTGTTCATCCATCCATCCATCCACCCACCCATCTGTTCATGCATCCATCCATCCACCCACCCACCTTCCATCCATCTGTCCAAATGTCCGTCCTTCTGTCATCCGTCCTTCCATCCATCCATCTATTCATCCATCCATCCATGTATCCTTCTGTTCTCCAGGTGGAATTCTTTTGACTGCTTTATGCATGTCACTAAAAACAACACTAGATCTTCTGCCCTGGAATTACCAAAGTCAACCCAATGCCGGTGAGAAATTTTTGTTGTACAATCAAATATCATAAAACTGCCAGTGGTGTGGCATGGACGTTAGCCGAAGATGTGACTGAGAAATCCTGAAGGAATAGCTACAATATGAAATAAGCTTATATTCATGCTAAACCATTAACTTCATCTTAGTCACTTTCAAGCAGAACATGAAATCTTTGCAATTATCAATTTAACCCCTTCATTGCCAACTATATTATACACTGATATGCCGACGAGATTTTGCTTACCCGTACAAATTTGCCTATATATCCTCAAGGACGCACTTAATGCCTTGATGATGTCATAGTCCCATACGTCGTACGGGATACAGGCATATTGAGTGATGGGACAGGACATCACAGTCTGTACGTCGTATGGGCTACAGGCATATTGAGTTATGGGATAGGCCCGTGCGTTGTACAGGCTGCAGGCAGTGAAGAGGTTAAAACAAGAGCACACTGATATGCTAATTAGTGGCATGTCATGCTTTGATTTATGCGGATTTCTTTTTTTGAATTGTTCCCATAAATTTTATTCATTATTTCCTTACTTAAATTACCATCTCTAATGTTATTATCTGACCATATAAAGTGCCAAATTAAATACAGATTTACTTTACACCTTTTCATAGCATAGTCTGAAGTCTGGGTCAAGAAGCAAAGAGCTATAGATTTGTATGTGGTCTGAAAAATGGCAAATATCAAAACACTATACTGACTGCTCATTCATAGGCTTTACATGATTTTATGATTATTTCCCTTGGTATATAAAAAAAAAAGTTTTGTGGCATAGTCCAAATGATTATTCATTTTGTTTGCCCTCTTAGATCCCTTTCTTTTTGTGTCATGTGTGTGTCAAGCCTAGTATTTTGCATTCTGATTGAATGGAATTTTGTAAAACTTTGCTTCATAATATCATTCTCATGAGACTTTGGAAAGCTCAACACTATGTTTTAAATACAATTGACTAATGAGATTGATTGACAGAAAGATTTTAGAAAAAATATCTTATAAACATGAAATTTGGAGCAAATAGGGCTCCACTAATTTTACAGACATATTTCCACTCAAAATGTCCAAGTGATCAAGAAACTTGGGTCTGGAAAGTGGGAATTAATTCTACACTGCAGCATGTCAAGAGTCAACTAATTTATTTTGTCAATGGAGGATAAATTTGCCACTACTGAAATTCATCACTTGATCCCCTTAACAATTTTTATCTCGTTGCGGTGTATTTTCACCCATGCATATTTTATAGCTGTACATTTATCTCTGTCTCTCTAGTGGTGTTCTATGTGCTACTTCAATCCTGACCTCCATCATTGTATGCTCCAGGGCAAATGTGTCTCCTCTCAGGTAAAGGCTCTCCTGGTGGAAAACAGTAAGTAAACTTATTGAGGAAATGGTTTATCTGGCCTGGTTGACTGTTCTAATCCCATACATATCATCACCATTCCCGAAGACAGTAGTAACTCAAAAGTTTGATTGTTCATCTACATTCAAAGCCACATCGAATGATCCTGCTTCTAGACTCCTAAGCTAAAAAAATAATCAAATAGCAACTATCAAAAAGTCATTGTCACCCGACCAGCTGTGCTGAATAAAGGTTTTTCTGCTTCTCCTAAAAAGTAGCCAAAACCAATGACTGCAGTTTTAGGGAAAGGTGAGACAATATATACTGGCTGGATAGCATGCTTTTTATTGAAATTAATCCCCAGCCAGCAGCCCTACGGAAATCTGACTTGTGGGATTGATGTCAAGTTTGCACATAGAAATGGCATCATTCCTTTTCAGGTATGTTGGTTGCGACATTGTGCTGACATTATGCCAATGTCGGTTTTATGTAGGGAAACCGCCCTTACGGTAATCCTACCAACCCTGCAGAAATCCTATTCAAATCTATGTCAGATTGACATAGGGATGCTGGCTGGGCCAGTGCTGGGCTATTTCCTATGCAGTGTTACTAAAACCTAATCCTATCCCAAACTGTTAAAAAAATATTTCTAAAAAACAGCAGTGTGATCACTGTTATGACAAAGATGACTGATGCATGAAAATGTGAGGGAAATTTGATGTTAAACGTTTGCAGCTTTAGTATTATGATAAAGTGTTAGAATAAATTGGAACTGTGAAACAGCTTGATAAGTGCCACAACACATTTTAAAAATGTGTCAAAGTGTGCATTTGTTATACCTATTCTGCACAATAACAACAGATCTCCAGTTTTTCATAAAATGGAGAAAGAAACAAGAACTTAGATTGCGACATATAGAGATCTTTCTTTTAGGAGTTTCATTACCCTGGGCATCTGCACCTTGCTTTCCTTGTGGAATGTTGTTAATGTTAGGGGCGCATATTCCAAGTACAAAACCAAATAGAGAAAACACTGAGTTGTTTTCACTGTTCAGCTATGGCTTATAATGGAAAATACCACGCACCCCTGACAACAGCCTTCTTTGTTTGGGTTTTTGTTCTTTTGTTTCTTTATCTTGACTTGCTCCTTGTGTTTCATGCTGCTTTATTCTTGACATTGTCTTATGGGCTGTGTTCTAAGACTCCATGTCTGGAACTTGCAGAGGATAATTATTCGCATTTGTGAAACATTCTATGATTTATTCATTTGCTAATATTCTATCCTGTTACTTGTACATCTGTTTTCCTGAAGAAGGTCAGTAGATGAAAGCTTGATTTGTCTTTCCTTTCCTTTTGTGTTTTATTGTATTGTTTCTGTATTGGTTTTTGTGTGAGGTTTTGCTTTGTATAACTGTTTGTTCTTGCCACATTTTGACTTTGCCTTATTCTTCTGCAGCTCTTAGGGCTTTTTGTTAAGCTCTTGAAAGGGCTGTTTTTAGCTGGCTTGACAAAGGACAGTCAGAAGTGGAGAGCTTCTTTTCATCAGGTTTCAAGCAAATATTTTCTATGTACTTTTCAGCTGTGTTTTGGCTCCCGTGGGATGCATTGTTGGGTCTGTGCAGGAGATATTACAGCAACTTATGACACACCCATCCAATCCCCATGCAGCACCAGAGGCAGATACACGGTTTGACCCTGACCAAGCCTCCCTCAAAGACAGTGACAGCAATCACATTAAGGAGGACATCCAGGAACCCCGAGTTGATGACATCAGCACCTCTTCATCCAATGGCAATCTCACGCATCAAACGAGGTCAAGAGTGGCAAGCAGTGGCAAAAGTCTTGGACCTTCTGTGTCTATTTCTGTTTATATTTGTGTCAATCTTTTCCAGCACTCGGCCTCTGAGTTAAATGTCTGTGTTTCATAAATCATAGTCAATAGTTGAGCTTTTAGTAATTTCCAAATACATGTACATGTAGTAATTTCCTCATTCATAATATTTTTATGTGTCTGGTATTGTTGTTTTGTTTCAAGTATAATTATGTTCATTCTGTGGCCTTTTCTTCATTATGAAAAGTAACTGCTTTATGTAGAATCAAACATTGAAATTTGAATGTTTTGTTATCCTCTTACATGTTTTTCGTACATACTTAAAATTGTAGCAACATGTCTGTCATATCGTTACACTGTATTGAATGCTGCAGACATTAATAATATTCTATTAATTAAGTATTCTATACATTTAACTGTACATCCAGGGGCAAAGCATGGTCCTCAGCAGAGGGTAATCAGAATTTAAGCTAGTAAGATCCTTATATTAGGACGTCTCGCTACATCACATTCACATAGAAATGCATACATGCGACTAAAACAATGAAACAGGTGCGATGCATTGCAAACTCTAAAGAGTTCCCTGCCTCACGGACTATTCTTATCAACAGGACAGAAATGCAGCAATTTACAAGCTAAACTAATCTGAAAATACCATTCATTCATCTGATTTTAAATAAGAAAGAAGTAGTGTGTTTCCAAAATAATAAGCCCTGGGTCAGCAAAGAATTAAAACTACTTTTAAACGAAAAGAAAAGAGCATACCAACGAAAAGATGAAATGAAAAAGGAGGAAACCCAAAGAAAATGAAGGAAAAAGATAGAAGAATGCAGAAATGAGTACAAGAATAAATTACAGCAGCAATTTAAATCACACAAAACCAGACAGGTATGGGACTGTATGAAAAAGATTGTTGGGTATTCACCAAAACAAACATCAATTGACGTACCAAATGCCAATGTATATGTAAATGATCTGAATGGTTATTATGCCCGTTTTGACATTCATGATTTCTCTGCTGACATATGTGATTTGAACCATGCTTTTTTAAATGATTTTGTCAATGAAGATTCTATTATTGTCAGTGAACAAGACCTCGTAAAACAGTTCACAACAATGAATGTCAACAAAAGTTGTGGGCCTGATGGTATAAAGTGTAAGACTCTAAAAATGTGTTCACAACAACTAGCAAAAGCCTTTACGCCTATTTTTAACTTATCACTAAGCAGCCATGTAATTCCCCTGTGCTGGAAAACATCTAAGATAATACCTGTACCGAAAAAGAACAAAGTAGTAGAAATGAATGATTTAAGGCCGATTGCACTAACGTCTGTTGTAATGAAATGCTTGGAGAGAATTGTTCTGACACGATTATTGCCCCTTTTAGAATGTCACCAAGATCCGATGCAATTTGCTTACCGAGAGAAACGGGGTGTGGAAGATGCCATCTTATACCTTCTTGACAACGTCTACAAACATCTCGACATTCCAAAAAACTATGCGCGAATCCTTTTCGTAGACTTTTCCAGCGCCTTCAATACCATTCAACCACATCTCCTTGTTTCAAAACTGTTGGAAATGAATGTCAACAAACATATTGTATCGTGGGTACTAGATTTCCTTACTAATCGACCCCAGTATGTAAGTTTAAATGTTGGACAGAGTATTTGTACGTCACCAACTCTCTATACGAACACAGGAGCGCCACAAGGCTGCGTTTTATCTCCTGTCCTCTTCACCATTTATACCAGTCAATGTAGAAGTGAGTCTGACAATGTTCATATAATCAAATTTGCAGATGACACTACCATCCAAGGTCTTATCAAGAACTCAGTCGATGAAGATGCCTATATTACAGAAATAGCCAGATTTGTACAGTGGTGCCATGATCATTTTCTTGTTTTGAATGTGAAGAAAACAAAAGAGATTGTAATTGATTTTAGGACAAATACGGCACCTTTACCACCATTAAGCATTGATAATGAAGAGGTTGAGCGAGTTGAATGTTACAAATATTTGGGTATATATATCCACCACAATCTAGACTGGCATACACATATTTCAAATGTCCATTCAAGAGCCAGCCAGAGAATGTACTTTTTACGAAAATTAAGATCTTTTAATGTTGATAAAACACTGCTTTCCCTGTTCTACAAAGCTGCCATCGAAAGTATAATAACTTATTGTATTACAGCATGGGGAGGCAATGCAAGAGAAAGTGACAAGCATAAACTTAACAACACAATCATCAAGAAAGTATGCAACATGACAGACACGGCATTTTTCAGTTTTAATCATCTATACTCAAATGCTTGTGTGAAGAAATTCATGTCCATCTTAAATGACAGCCACCATCCCCTGTTTCATCAGGTTTCTAGATCATCCAAGAGCAACAGAATAATACACATAAAAGCAAACAGGGAAAGATACAGAAGATCATTCTTGCCTTCAGCAATTCGCCTCAGCAAGTCATCTTATAGATAGATGTGTGCCACATTTCATTAAGGTTCTTTCCATGTCACGCCATGTGTGTCTGTTATTGACTTATTGAGTTTGTTTATTTATAATGATACGTGAGATGTATGTACCACATGTGTGCTGTTAAACACTCTGTGAAAACGAATTTCCCATATGGGATAATAAAGTGATTCTTATCTTATCTTATCTTATCTTAACAGGATTATAAACGGACATTTTTCATCCATTTTTAAAATATAATTTGAACGGCAAATTTTCATAGCCATATCCATAGCAAGAGATTTTGTTATTCTACCATCCCATAAAGTTTCTCGAAAAGGACCAATTACACATTAAATGGCAGAAAGTGCTTAAGTGGCATCTCTGTGACACAACAATGTGCAGCGATCTCAGGGAAGTGGCTATCTGTTGTTGCGGTATAGAACCGAACGGCCTATCGAGTGAATTGATATTCTTGATATGTTCGACTGATTTTGATCATAGTTATATCTAGATCTAGACTTTATTATTATGCTTTGATGGCTCTTGCTGTAGGTAGAGTAAATTATTCTTAGATTACCTCAAACAAACAAACAAATCCACACAAAGTCTTTCACTGTACTCTTTACCTTTGATGAAAATGACCGCATAGTGAAAACATGCATAGGTAAAATCAGGTCAAACTTTGATTATAAATCTATTTTTTTCCCCCACAATTCTGCTTTCCGCAGGGTGCTTCGACGAATATGGGCTATGCGCAAGCTCGCATCTGGGTGTAGTCAAGTCTTCTTTGTCTTTATTAATCACTCTGAGCTGCACATATCAAATTGACCCCCTCATGACAAAGGGTCGCAGCGGTCCGATCTGATGCAGCGCACGTGTTTGAAAATAACTCACACAGAAAGCCAGATATGGACCAGTTCATAATGTTTAGCTCCCTATAAAGATACTTTGTGGTGAGGGGTGTTGGACTATATCAAACGCAAATAGCGAGGTAGAATAGAATGCTGAAGTGACTAAATGGACTTGGAGTTGGGCTTGATCTGAAAAGTGTAGTAATTCTATAATTAATATTTGAAGGGTAATCACTGAGTATTTGATTGTGAGTAAACCTTGCCCCCATGTACATCGTTGCAACCTGTATTATGAATTGGAATAGCCTTGCTGATTTTAGTCAAATAAAAAATTAATGCATTCCCGCCTAATGTGCCCCAGGGCAACATATGTTTGCATCTGTCTAATTCAACTACATCTGACCATGCTCGTATCAGCCCAATGCACCCGAATACATCTATCAGTGTGCTATTTATAAAGTCTCTTAGCAACCTGATTTCATTGGCAGCCTGATTTAGAGCTATAGTCACATTAGAAACAAAATGATCTAGCTTGTGAGCTCTTTTTTCAGTAAGTTTTGAAATCACAGAATATCGGAAGTGCAAACAGCTGTTCAGTTATGTTGATGTTTCCTCATCAAATGCACTGGTTGCTCCCTTTATATCATTTATATACAAGGTAATAGCTGTTATATTAAATATCACAAGGACTCAAAACAATGACATTTTGGGATAATACGTGCAGAAAAACTGAACAAAATGGTACTTTTTTATTTTTACTTTTATTTTATTGCAATAAATTTCAATTCAACTCATTGACATGTTTATAATATTTCCTGAAACGGCCTTCATTTATCTTCATCTTTGTACCATTTTCATCAACACTGGATAATAATTACATGCACAAATATTTCTTCAAAAATATCTGTTGTCAGGAAATTGGAGTTAGTTCCCTTTGCTTAGGCATGTGGGCATGAAAAATGGGGAAGCATTGGACCTGTATTTTTTTTCCAGCTTTAGGCAGGAAAGGGTAAAGACACCAAAAATCAAGATAATTCACATGTGGCGTAAAATCACTTACAGGCAAACTATGAAGATAAACATGATTAAAAGATACACATGCATATGATATTATCTCTGTATGTGTTTATTCATCCATTCGTCCATCCATCTATGCATACATCTGGCATTCATTCCATTCATCCATCCATCCATCCATTCATCTATCCATTCATTCATCCATCCATCCATCCATCCATCCATCCATCCATCCACCCAGCCACCCCACCCATCCACTGATCCACAGAGCATAGTATTTTAACCTTAATGAAAACTTGTTTCAGGAGCAAAGGAAATATATGGATAAAGAAGTTTTCCTCTTATCATACTGTTATTATTTCATTGTTTTTGTGATATCTCAACATGTTTTCTCTTAGTATATTCACTCTTACATATTTGTTATAACTAGGGCTGTCTTAATGTCGTTATGGGTTTCTGGGCAGAGAAATAGAATTTTCTTTCCCATTTCACAAACCAATTTGAATGCATGGTGCCTCCTAAACCCTTGGGGCCTCGGTCAACTGCCCAATGTGCCCATGCATTAAACTGCAGCAAATGAGCAACAAATAGCCTTTCTGCTCCATGTCTGACACATTTCTGAAAATAAACTCTGCTTTGAAGACAACATTGACAATTCTTATGTTTTTCTGTAAAATTATTCCAGTGTGTCTTTGTCCACAAGAAGCCTGTGTGAATAAGAGAAGAGAAATTTGGAGTCTATTTTCACAAAAATCACGAATTCTAACGTGTTTGAAACATCTGGTATTTCTTGACTAATGAGTGTATCAATAGTAGAGCACACATAAACTTCATCCATAAATCAATCATTCAATACATTAGTTTATTTTTTGGTATTAAATTGTACATCTTGAAGTGCTTCGACAAATCTTAACCCACACTGCATCGCTAGGTCTAGCCCAAAATGACAGACCAACGCCCACTGCATTGTCTGTAAATATGGTCTATGAAAAAAATCAGTACAAATACAAAAATAACTCTGATCTTAAAGAGTTATTATAATTATCAAAGAATTTCTCTCTGAAGGAAGAAAAAGAGGAACAAGACTAAGAAGAAGCCACAAGAGAGCAATGGACAAAAAAAGTAAATGATAAGAAATTTGATACTGCAGGGCATATTTGAAAAGATCCATGACTACAAGGTCAAGAGGGAGATGATATGGACAATAAAGATGATAAAAAGAAAAGGAGTGTAAATTAGATAGTGATGTAGCCTATTATCTATTACACGCTAAACGATGTGCCCCTAAGATCTGAGAGAGGTGGTCAGAAATAATCAGTAATGATATAGAAGGGCTTGGCAGATGTATCAGAATTGGGTAGAGGAGGCATACAAAATCATGCACCCTATTATTATCAAAATTTGGAGGCATTCAGTGTGGTAAAGCAGAGACCGAATTTACAGGGGGACAATGGTACCGTAACTGCCTTGTCCCCTTCCCCAGCCCGACTGCTAGAGGAAGCTAGAGGATAAAATTACAGTGAGTTTAACTATGTTGCCTAATTGTTGAGTCAGCCATTGTCAACTATGGAAACTAAAGAGCACATGGGAGCACAGCTGTGGCCTTCGGAATTTGGCTCATCTAAAAATCTACTTGGAGTTTTGCAGGCATTGTCCTCTCATTCTCATTCGCTCTTGGTCGACTCTATACAATCAGCAATCCTTTATCAGTCTCACACGTTGAGTTGGCGTCAAAAACGTGCTAATAGGAATGACTTCATTCCTATATAGATCTGCTGGTTACGACATCGCTTTGAAAACAATACTGACAATTCTTATGTTTTTCCGTATAATTCTCCAAGTGTGTCTTTATCCACAAGAAGCCTATAGGCCTAAGAATAGGAGAAGAGAATTTGGAGCCTATTTTCACAAAAATCACGAATTCTAACGTGTGTGAAACATCTGATATTGCTTGACGACTGTGTGTATCAATAGTAGAGCACACATAAAGTTCAGTCATAAATCAATCATTTAGTACATTCATTTTTTGGTATTAAATTGTACATCTTAAAGTGCACGAAAATCTTAACCTACACTGCATCGCTCGGTCTAGCCAAAAATGACATTCCAAAGCCAACAGAATTTTCTGTTACCTACAGTCTGTAAATATGGTCTATGAAAAACGTCTGTACAAATAAAAAAATAACTCTGATCTTAAAGAGTTAATTATCAAAGAATTTCTCTCTGAAGGAAGAAAAAGAGGAGCAAGACTAAGAAAAAGCTAGAAGAGAGCAATGGACAAAAAAGTACATGATGAGATTTTTTTATACTGTAGGGCAAATTTTGAAAAGATCCGTTAACTTAAATGTTCTTAATGATGAAGTGGCTACAAGGTCAAGAGGGAGATGATATTGACAATATAGATGATAAAAAGAAAAGAAGTGTAAATTCGATAGTGATGTACTATCTATCTTTTTACAGGCTAAACGGTGTGCCTCCAAAATCTGAGAGAGATGGTCAGAAATAATCAGCAATGATATAGAACGGCCTGGCAGATGTATCAGAATTGGGTAGAGGAGGCATACAAAATCATGCACCCTATTATTGTCTAAATTTGGAGGCATTCAGTGTGGTAAAGCAGAGACCGAATTTACAGGGGGACAAAAGTGGTACTGTCACTGCCTTGTCCCGTTCCCCAGCCTCACTGCTAGAGGAAGCTAGAGGATAAAATTACAGTGAGTTTAACTATGTTGTCTAAACTGTTGAGTTAGCCATTGTCAACTATGAAAACGAACAAGTACATTAATTATATGGAGCATAGCTGTGGCCTTCGGAATTTGGCTCTTCTAAAAATCTACTTGGAGCTTTGCAAGCATTGTGTAAACAAGTATATTTACTTCAGATATATCACCCATTTAACCTTTCTTATTATGAACATAAGACTTAATAATTATTAACACTGCCCGTTTTTGTTACAAAATGTCAATTTTCCCACTGCTTTGTCCTTTTCCGCTCTTCCATTCAAAATCAATAGATCACTCATTTTACATAATCTGATTAATGTATGACCATATTCATTCACCCCTCTGTCTTCACTAATTCTGTGCACCAACAGGTTACAATTAATGATATCATCTTCATCGACTCCATGGCAATTATGATTTCCGTCAATATTGTCACACAAACTTACATCACCTAATAATCCTGTTCTTGTGTTCAGATCTCCAACTACAACAATACTACACACCACAGTCACACAACGCATGCGGCTACTTTCTGTTCCAGCATCTCATACCCATCAACTCCCGTGTCCCGGTCACTACATGTCGAATGTAGATGGTTTAATATAAGGAAAAATGACGTATAAATCTTCATGAAATCCAAAAAATTGTGTTGAAAACTCAAAAACCAACCCATCTTCAAAATCCCATTTATATTCAGTCACTCCCTCCCAGGTCTCCCTTTTAAAAAAGCAAACTAAACCCCCTGAATCCCTGAATAGGGAAAAGTTGTCCATGTGTTAGCTAATCAGTAAAAATGTTAAACTTAAAATATTTTCGTTCACCTTTATATTCATACACATACAGTTTAATGCATAGTTTTCCGATTAACCAATTTCTGTATTATAGTTGAAATTATACATGTTGTTGAAATGGTACGATTAACCATTTTCCATAATTTATAATTAATTGAAGTTATATGGTTGAAATGGTATGGACATATGACAGGAGTTAGACCATCCTCCAGGGTACAGTTCAGGGAAGGAGAAGACGGGGCAGACAAAGAAAGAAATGGACGGACAATAATATTACTGAATGGACAGGGGAAACCTTTGCCACATCACAGGCTTTTGTCCATAGTCGCCAGAGGTGGAGGCAGTTGATGAGACGCTCACTAGTGCAGTGCCCCCACCACTCCGGAAGGATCAATTAAGGGATCCAGAAGATTTTTATAATTATCTTTTTTTATAGTTGACAGAAGCACGTTGGGGAAAGTGTGCCACAGAAAGTCATACATTTTCTTTCCTCAATCTTCCCCTAATCAGATCCCAGCTCTTAAAAACTAAGGGGATGAGAATTTAAAGGGGCCTAAGTGCTATTTGACTGCTTTTCGAAAAAAAAAAAAAACAACATATTAATCATTTAAGTATAAACCAATCGAATTTAATATTCTAATGATTTACACGGAGGACTGAAGTCAGTATTGCAAAAGTTTTTTTTTTTTTTTTTTTTTGGCTCAGATTGAAATGCGAATTTTAATGCATTCATTCAGTGCATGACTCAGAAATTAGATATTGCTATTAAGTTTGCTCAGATTATTATAAAGTGTTTTTTTTTTTGCAAGTCTAGCAATTGAAAAATTAGATAAGACTAAATAGTCTAGCAATTGAAAAAGTAGATAAGATTAAATAAAATATAGAAATAAGAATATTCCTAGGTAAGAGAGAAATCAAACCCAGTGGGCTTCTGCCATGTATTTTAGCAGTGTCCTGTACTGAATACTTTGTAGTCGGCTGTTCTCGAACCCTTTAGGTTTTTTCATTATCAGCTGACGGTTTTGTAATTCAGTTACATCCGCTGGTATATAATCAGTTTTTCATGTACATGTGCTTCCAGCAACTAAAAATACTGAATGAATAAGACAAAATATTAATGAATTATAGATTAAATAAAAGATCTGTTAAGATATACCGAAAGTATAGATAATAAATAATAGTGTACTGAATACTTTGTTGTCGGCTGTTCTCGAACCCTTTAGGTTTTTTCATTATCAGCTGACGGTTTTGTAATTCAGTTACATCCGCTGGTATATAATCAGTTTTTCATGTACATGTGCTTCCAGCAACTAAAAATACTGAATGAATAAGACAAAATATTAATGAATTATAGATTAAATAAAAGATCTGTTAAGATATACCGAAAGTATAGATAATAAATAATAGTGTACTGAATACTTTGTTGTCGGCTGTTCTCGAACCCTTTAGGTTTTTTCATTACCAGCTGACGAGTTTGTAATTCAGGAAAAGGGAAAATAGTCCTAGTCTCAACAAATCCTAAACTCTAGCTCTGAACATTCAGAGAAATTAACTGTTCAAACAAAATCGAACATGATGAAAAAATAAAAAAAAACAATAACGATAAGAACTGTCCTTTTAAAAAACTGGTCAAGAGGGAAAAATTGAGGTGTATGAATTACTGGTAAAGATGCAATGAATGACACAGAGACATAAAAAAAGGTGTTTAATATTGTCTAAGCTATCAGTATCATAATAACAATAGGAACACCTGTATTTAATCTAACTTTACTTCATGCACTTTGGAATGTAATTGGTTTCGCATTTTTCACCTTTCGTCATTGCCCTTTTTTTTTTTGCTTTTATTTCACTTTCATCCGCCATCTACGTTATCTCTATTAACTCTCTGCAAGACACAACTTTTTAATATGCCATAGACGATGATCACTTTCTCGATACTGGTGGCTAATTATGCGGTCATATCAAATGTCATCAGTCTAATGAAACCCAAGTTGAGTTATGGGTATCAAAACCTCTCATGGCACACCAACAATCAAAAACAACTTGTCTGTACAAAATAGCTATTCCATTAAATGTTCCCTATTCTGCCATTCTATTTCGAAGATGTGGAAAACGTTATTCATGGTTCCATATTTCATCTTACTTATACATAATTTGGCTATTAGTATAATGTGATTTATAATATTTATCCTCTTACTTGTACATTCGTTATGGTCTTCTTTAACTATCCCAAAGAGTGCTGTCACTTCGTCCATGTCTAATTTATAGCCTGTTTTCATGAAGATGATCTGGCCAATATGATACCAAAATTCTCTGACTTTCTTACAATGATAGAAGAAATGTTCTATATAGTCTCTTTCATTACAATATGCACAGTTTTCCGATGATTTTATTCCTATTCGTGTAAGTAGTATGTTGGTGGGATAGATATTATGTATTAATTTGAAGTGAAGAAGCCTAAGTCTACTTTCACGAGATGCATTCTTTGCTATCATAAAATATTTTGTTATATCTATATCCATCTTTCTTTTCCAAAAGCTCACTCCACAAATAGTGCCATCTCTCGTGTTTAAAAACGAATTTCGTATCTGCTTATTAGTTTTGGCAAAGAAAGATTCTACATGCTCAGGCAGCTTACGGGATCTCACTATTGCTTCCTTAATCATGTCCTTTGTGACTCTGTTTAATAATTTCCTCTGGTTTTCCGTAAAGGCATTTGCCATTGCATTATATTCAAACAGTAGTCCTGGATAATTTCCTATCTTTTCCTGTATTATCTCCTTTCTAATTACCCCTTCCTCATTCCATATGTCATATACATATCTAATATTTGCTTCAATCCATTTTGGGAAAAAAAGGAGTTTTCTTTTGTATTGAAACAATGTATTATTAAATAAAGGTTGATTTAATAAATCTTGTTGTGAGAGGTTATCCATATCGTATTCTACTACTTTTGTATCCTTGGCCTCTATCCAGGTACTAGCTACAGTTCTCCAGAATAAAGATTTGATATTATTTATTTTTACCTTATGTTTGATGCTTAAATTACCTTCTACGAAGTATTTGCTCCCTCCCAATTGTGAGAAAAAGTGTTCAGAAGTATTTACACGTCCTTCATTCATTCTATTACTTTTCGATGTCACCCCTTTCATCCACTTCATTAGAAACACTTTCTGCTGATCCTTTAAACTAATCATACCTAAACCTCCTTTAGAGAATTCTTTGCAAATTACAGTTCTTTTTACCTTCTCAAATGCTTTCTTATTTGAATATTTTTTCTGCCAAATGAATTTAAATATCTTAGTATCTATTTCTTGCAATATATTTTGCGGTAAACTCAGGGACTGTATTATGTAGCTCAGCTGTGACAATAGAAGGCTCTTTACCACAGTTATTTTACCATAACATGATAAATTGCGTCTTTTCCATCTTTGAATGATTTCTTCAATTTTTCTTATCCTTTCATTCCAGTTCTCTTCTACGCATGATATTTCTTGATCAGCATTAAAATAAATGCCCAGTATTTTCATATTATCTCCTTTCTTAAGCCACGATATTCCCACATCACAGGTTCCCACAATCCTATCACCTATTTCCATCCCCTTGCATTTGTTTTTATTTAATTTCAACCCTGAGAATTCCCCGAATGTTTCGATGTCTCTAAGAGCTTCTCTCAAATCATTAGTGTGGTTTAACATCAATGTTACATCATCTGCGTATTGGTATAATTTATTATCCAGGGTATTTTTTAATTGTATGCATTTTATATGCGAATTATATCTTACCTTAATGGCCATAATTTCTGCCACTAAAATAAAAAGTAGAGGGCTGACACAACAGCCTTGCCTCACTCCGCGTTCCGTTTTAAACCAGTTTGAGACCCAGCCTCCATTTTTTACACAGCTTTCAGTATTTCGTATCAATGTTTTAATATATTGAATAAAGTTATTGCCAAAATTGAAAGCTTCAAGTGCATATATGATTGCTTTTTTATCAATACTATCGAACGCCTTTTGGAAATCTAGCGAGACTAAGATACCTGCCCCATCTTCCTCCTTCCTTAATAGGGTCATACAATCATCTATAGTACGAATCAAATTTGAGATCGATCTGCCTTTGATAAAACCCACCTGATTATTATGTATAAGTTTCTCCATAACCCTTTGAAGTTTCAGCGCTAACCATTTAGAGAAAATTTTATAATCTGTATTAGTAAGGCTCACTGGTCTCCAATTATTTATATTATTTCTCTCTAAGTTGTTTCCCTTATGCAGTAGTGTAATTACGCCCCTTTTTTGCGTTGTTGTAAGCTCTCCCTTTATCACTGAGTCGGACAGACTTTCCCACAACAATGTTTTCAGTCGTCCCCAGAAACACTTATAAAAGGGAGTCGTCAGTCCATCACTCCCAGGTGCTGACTCATTATTAAGTTTAGATAGTGCGTATCCAAGTTCTTCTACTGTAATCTTATCTTCCATTATTTCTTTTTCGCTTTCATCTAATACTGGGTATTCGATATTTTCTAAATAGCTATTCAATAATGACTTTACATCGGTTTCTGCACTCTCTTTCTTATACAAGTTTTCAAAAAACTGTCGAATCTGATTCAATATTTCTAATGGCTTTTTGAAGGCGTTATCATTCACCCTTAGTTCATAAATAGTGTTTGCAGTCCCCTTTCTCTTTTCTAATGATAGGAAGTATTTTGTGTTCTTTTCGCCCTCCTCTATCCACTTAACTCTCGATCTTATCTGAGCCCCCCTTGCTTTGTATAAAAGAAATACTTCTAAGTTCTGTTTTAAGATTGCCATTTCTTTTTGTAGGTTTTCATTACTCGGTTCTGCGAGTAACTGCTTATTTACCCTTTCAATATCTAGTTCTAAATCTCGTTCTTTATTTTTCCTGAGCTGGGTCTTTGTTTTCGAATATTGTATGCAGAGAGATTTCATTTCAGTTTTTAAAAGTTCCCATTTAATAGTCGGCTCAAGCTCTAAGTTGTCCCGAATAAAAACGTCAATGAGCATATTCATTTCCAGAATGAAATTATCATCTTCCAGCAGTGAGTTGTTGAATTTCCAGATTGATGGTCCTTTTTTAAATGAAGCAGTACATATTTTTGCTATGACCCCTTTGTGGTCGCTGAGTGTAACAATTTCATGATAAGCATTTTCGATGTGGGCTAATAGGTTGTTATCACAAAATATGTAATCTAACCTTCTAGCTATAAAAGGTGTTTTTCTGGCCCAAGTGTAATCCTTTTCGGTCCCATGGTAGCAACGCCACGCGTCGAACAAGTCTAGCGTGTCAGTCATTTTTTGTAGCTCGAGAATTTCTTTTCGATCATGTGGCTCTCCAGCTACAATATCTAGGTTATTATCCCGAACGATATTAAAATCTCCACATATTATCTTATTATTATATAAAGACAGTGTTTGGGTCAGCTGAGATATAAACGATGCTTTTTCTGCTTTCATTACTGGGCCGTATATGTTGAGGATGGAAAATTCTGATCCCCGTATTTTAATATTGATACCTAAAACCCGCGCGGATGAATACACCAGTCTGATTTCTTCGAAACTAAAATTTTTATTGACGAGTATGATTTGGCCTTTACTTCTGTTTGTACCAGCGGAATAGAACATCTCTCCTCCCCATTCTTTCTTCCACTCTTCTCCCTGTTCATCTGTAACATGCGTTTCTTGTAAACATGCGATATCGTACTTTCTGCATATTTTAAAAATAAATACACGTTTAAATTTTTTATTTAAGCCTCTGCAGTTCAGAGACAATACCAGCATGGGGGTTTTTCTGAAAGCGTAGTCCTTTATCGGTCCTTGTCGTTTCCCGGTTGTCACACACGACGGGGGTTCAAATTAGGTTTCCTTTCCCTGTTGGCTGTGCTCGCAGCCTTCTGTTTCCTCCTCCTCCTGTCTCCTCACTTTTTCATTTGGTGAATCAATTGTGTCGCCGGCTCTTTTGTTCTGTAGGCTGTGTGAGCGTTGTTGTCCTCGACACGACATACTCCGTGAGCGGTTTAACATCATTTGTTTTATGTTTGTTTGTTTACCTGTTCCTCGTTCACCTGTTCTGTCTTTTGTTTTTGGTCTACTGTTGTGTGTTCCCTGGCTAGTTGTATCTGCATAAGTAGGTGAGCGAATACTTGTGTTTGTTGTGTGCTTGTCTGAGTCGTGCTCTGTGTTTGGAATGTCATTGTGTGTCACTGATATGTTTTCCCCTTTGTCGTTGTCATCGTCAACTGGTGTCCTGTTAGTGTCACTGTTCTTTGGGTGTCGTAATGGTCGGATCTGTTCCCTGTAATAAACCGTCCCTCTCCATATACCTATAGGGATGGAAACTTCTAAATTGATTGCAGGGATGTCTGTGTACATAAAGCGCCTGCCTGTTTTATACCCAGTCCACCCTCCGTTCTCGTCTCTATAGTGTTCCTCTTTTATTGCTGACCTTAGCACTACCCCTTTGACAGTTAACGCCTTCTCTATCTCCTCGTTACTTACTGACAGAGGTATACCTCCGATAATAATCTTCGTAGTGCTTCGTCCTGTATCCGAGAAAGCAAAGGGATTTCTTGCCAATAGTGACACCGATTGGCCCATGAAGATAATCCCTTGAGTAAGCAATTTTTGTCTAGCCCCCGCCCCTTTTACATAAATCCTCCATAAACCCCCAATCTTCTGAGCTCCCTCAATACCTTGAGGACCTGTCGTAGCCTCACAGGCTCTACACAAGTCTAGTCCCTTAATTAAACTACCATCTGGAGGGGCAATAGTTGAGTGCAAGATAAAGCACACCCCGCGCCCAGTTATATCCGCACTAGCCCCGCTCGCCGTGTTAGAATCCGCCATCTTGCACAGCTAAAATTTGATAAGTGAGCTGAGCACGACAAACAGAAGCGCAGAATAGGCAAAAAGAGCAGTCGAGCGCTTTAGAGAAAATTCCACATATAACTAAGATCCACTTACCGGAATCCTCCTATGGAAACGATAACACAAAATCCCTCTGCACCTAGATATACTTCCAAATGTGCAGAGCCAGTGTATCTGCCGGCTTTGACTTCAAAGCCGTCACCGGAAGTCCCCCAGTATTGCAAAGTTAATTAAATTCGATTGGTCTATATTGAAATTCTGGTGGGTTTTTTTTTTTTTTTTTTGCTTTTCTCTTAAAAACAGTCAAATGGCACTTACATTTCCTCTATTTCTCATACGCTCTTGATCGACTCTATGCAATCAGCAACCCTTTATCAAATCATACGTGTAGAGTTGACGTCAAACTTGCTAATAGGAATAGCAATACTCCTACATAGATCTGCTGGTTACGACGTCGCACCGACGTCGGTTTGATGTAGGGATTCCGCCCCTATATTAATCTTACCAACAATACGAAAATCTTACACAAATCTACATCTGATTATTGTGGGGGGGGGGTGGGGGGCAGCTGGGTAAATTCTCAACCTACAATGTAACTCCATGAGTTTTACAGCACGAATACCAAACTGAATAGTACATTTTTTTAGATTTGTTCCTTTGTTTGTTTTCACAATATATCAAACACATCGTCAGTCCGTCACACACTTCTCACTCATTTATAACCTCATTCACTCACTCACTCTCAATGAACTCACGAACTTCGCCAGTACTCACGAGCACGAAGACATTCAGCGACTCACTCTGCATCAGGCCCATTCCATGAAATGTCA
The DNA here is from genome assembly GCA_963931925.1 of Onchidella celtica. Classification (NCBI taxonomy): domain Eukaryota; kingdom Metazoa; phylum Mollusca; class Gastropoda; order Systellommatophora; family Onchidiidae; genus Onchidella; species Onchidella celtica. The sequence goes on along the minus strand of OZ007573.1, from coordinate 17,103,936 downwards.
ACCAGTAAGAGGAAATACGGAATTTGAAATATCAAATAAAAAATCCTTGGTATAACTTCTAAAATGGTTTGTTGACAAAGAAATTTCTTCAGTGAAAGAAAACAAACTGGATTTCACAATTTCACGGCCTGTTTTCTATGAACAATGTTTCATACTGAGAAGCAAAAATATTCAATAGAATTTGCAGTTTTATGTTCAGTAACAAGTAATTACTGATCTGATCAATTGTTTGTCCCTTATTATATTGCATTGATAGTTTGACAATGCAAAAATAAGAAAAGTTTATTTCTGACTTAGGTTTTGACTAGAAAGAATCCAATAGACATTACTGATTTTGTGTAACACGCATTACACGTTGCATGATAAAGTTTTTCTCTAGCAATAATTATTTCAGACAGATCACAACCAATTACAAACAAACATAATTTATTACTGTAAATTGTAAAACATTCAAGCATAAATGCAAAACGTATTCTTATTCCTGAAAAATTGGCTTGAAAGATGAAGATGTAACATGTGTCATAAAAAAAAATGTAAAATATATGTCACGGCATTTTTTTTTTTTTTGCCTAGATCGTCTAAAAATGTAAGAATTATGAGATACAGCAGTCATTTACAAGTAGAGCATAAAAATTTAGTTGAAATTCTTTGATTACATTCACAGAAATTCCAGAAATGTTACTTAAACTATAGAACCACTTTTCATGATTGTAACACACGTCACACCATGTTAAGCACCATGTTGACTTAGATCTTACTTTTAAGTTTTTTAATTAAAGAGAAAAACTTGTAGGGTTGCCTTTTTTTTAATTGTCGACAAATATCTCATTTAATGATTTGTTCTGGAAGATGGCAAGGCGAAAAGCCGGTATTCAGTTGCAACACAAGCCACATGGAATGGGCCATCACATGTCCTGTTTTGCGTTCCCCGAAATGGGTCAAGGTTTTTTTTTCTCATGAAAAAAACGTGCGCTTAATTCATCCCCAATCTCATATCTTCAACACCGCGGAAAAGACTTCTTGCTGCTATAGGCCTACGCTCACGGATGTACACTTAATGCATTTAAAAACCCTTTCCGGAAGTTTGGGAGCAGGAGATCGCACAGCTATATCTACGATATAAGGGTGAGTATGTTTTCCAGCATGACATAGTGAGGGCTTATTGACTGATGACCTTTGCAAGTTATTTACATATATTACTGTGAGAGGATGAACGATTTTCTATTTTTAATATGTGCTTTCATGGTAACTCTGGTGCGTGAGTGAGGGACGGCCACTCATAGTAGTTTATGGACACTTGGCCGAGTACCATTAATTGGATTATTTCCCTTGTAATACTAGCGCGGGACCCGTTATTCACATCACGGTGAAAAGCGCGCATTTTGATTGGTCAGTTGGAAATGTACCGGGCTTCCAACTCTTATATCATGGCTTTGAGTTTCTTACAACTCGCTCACTCGTTGTTATCCACCGACAGAAAGACGGGAACCCGAATTCATTTTTGAGAGTAGACAATACCCTATCGGTACAAAATAGGTACTCATGATAACGTTTGTTATCAATGGAGATACGTCGTATTAATGGACGAAAGTATCCCGCACAAAATTGTCGAATGTTGTTAGTCCTGACACTTTGAAAATTTATATTAAAACTATTACCGGGTTTCTGGTAAAAGTAGTCCGTTAGAATTTTAGCAGCAAGTTTCCAATTTATAATGGTACCAATTTTGTTGTACTTTGATGCACATATCCTATTGAAATAATTAATAAGAGGGTCTCGGATTTAAAGCAAACTATGAGTTAGACGCATGTTATCCCCGATAAATCCAACCTGGGTCAAATTTATTCAATTATTGCTGGAGGGGTCGTTAGAGTAATTTCTGCAGTTTACTGGGATACCTAATTGACTTTTGTGTGCACCCGTTTAACCGTACTGTAAATTCGATTGTGTTAGGACCCTAACCGGTTATGTTGTCGGGCTGGACTCCATGTCCGAGCCTTTCACTTGTGCAACACGGGCTACGTAATAGCTCTCTCGGACGTCCGCGCGGGCTCATAAATAAGATGCGGTTCGAGTGGTCAACACACTCCATCATAGACGCAGGAGACGGGAGCCGACAGCACAGTGAACCCAGCCCAGCAACCCGGGCCCGTAGCAGCTCAGAGGCTTGCCGACGCTTGCCATCGCCACCCCGCCCCATAAGGCATGTAGCGGTAGCACGGGACCCGGAGAAACTTTGGCTTATGGCTGGTTGGGCTTTTTTTTGTTTGGTAGTGATACCGTTGTTAGGCTTTTTGAATAAATAAGATTGCCAGCAGAACCCTGTGTTTGTTAATCCTGTGTATCCTTAAGGGAGTTACTATTGAACCCACGCAGTAACCACATTAGCCACTCGTAGTTCATCCAACATTTTCTGGTGTCAAGAAGTGGGATACACAGAAGGGTTAGTTTGTAGTGTAGAAAACCCAGCCATGGAAATTTTTAGTTTGAGGCCCAGCCGGCCAGCCAACCCCTGCCCCACCCCATAGGAACCATGGAGCCACGAAGACCAACGCCCTCCAACGTCAACTCAAGATTCAGGACCTGTATCCCAGTCCTATGCACACCACCCATCCCACTGCAGTCAACAGGGACCCGTTGCGGGTATTTCATCCCGCAATCTACACGTATCCGCAACATCCGCCCCCACAGCCTGCGTCGACCGATGTCTGGTACTTCCCGGCTCACCACCCTTGCCAGCCACCTGCAGCCCGACCGGACCCTCAACCTGGGATGACAACTTCCCAGCGCCTACCTCCTGTGCGACGGTCTACCCGCCCACACAGACAACCCCAGAGATTGGACCTCTGACTCTTATTAGTGATTAACATTAGACATTGACTGTGAGTGCAGAAAGAGCAGGGGAGCGCACCCATCAAGACCCCCCGAGTTTCCATCAGGCCAGATGATAGACCACCGAATTCAAGTGAGCTCGCCTCAAGATTTTAAGTTAGAGAGTATGCCCATGTTGGCTTTCTCCACAGCTTAGTTACAATGACTTTTAATGCCTATGTTGACCTTACCTTTTTCATTGCCCTAGTGCCCTTATAGCATATTGTCTTTTTTTGTACTGTTCGATCCTACGTTAACCCTGATAGTGGTCTGGGACCACCGTTGCAGGTCTGGGACCTGTTGTTTTGTCCATATGATGTAACTTACTACAGCCAGAGCTGAGACTGTTGTGTACATCTTCAGGATGCCAGTAGTAACTTAGCCGGTTCACACCACCTGTTAGTAGTTATAAAGAGGATGGACCATTGTTGTACTTCGGTTCACTGTGTGTAATTTGCAATTGTTCTACTCTAAGTGATGGTATCATAGCCCCTTAGAGTTTGATTGTACCTTCAGTGGTCTTTTGTAAACCTTTGAATTGATGTATGTGTCACGTAAGGGACTACGTGACTTAGCAGGGGAGAATGTGAGAGGATGAACGATTTTCTATTTTTAATATGTGCTTTCATGGTAACTCTGGTGCGTGAGTGAGGGACGGCCACTCATAGTAGTTTATGGACACTTGGCCGAGTACCATTAATTGGATTATTTCCCTTGTAATACTAGCGCGGGACCCGTTATTCACATCACGGTGAAAAGCGCGCATTTTGATTGGTCAGTTGGAAATGTACCGGGCTTCCAACTCTTATATCATGGCTTTGAGTTTCTTACAACTCGCTCACTCGTTGTTATCCACCGACAGAAAGACGGGAACCCGAATTCATTTTTGAGAGTAGACAATACCCTATCGGTACAAAATAGGTACTCATGATAACGTTTGTTATCAATGGAGATACGTCGTATTAATGGACGAAAGTATCCCGCACAAAATTGTCGAATGTTGTTAGTCCTGACACTTTGAAAATTTATATTAAAACTATTACCGGGTTTCTGGTAAAAGTAGTCCGTTAGAATTTTAGCAGCAAGTTTCCAATTTATAATGGTACCAATTTTGTTGTACTTTGATGCACATATCCTATTGAAATAATTAATAAGAGGGTCTCGGATTTAAAGCAAACTATGAGTTAGACGCATGTTATCCCCGATAAATCCAACCTGGGTCAAATTTATTCAATTATTGCTGGAGGGGTCGTTAGAGTAATTTCTGCAGTTTACTGGGATACCTAATTGACTTTTGTGTGCACCCTTTTAACCGTACTGTAAATTCGATTGTGTTAGGACCCTAACCGGTTATGTTGTCGGGCTGGACTCCATGTCCGAGCCTTTCACTTGTGCAACACGGGCTACGTAATAGCTCTCTCGGACGTCCGCGCGGGCTCATAAATAAGATGCGGTTCGAGTGGTCAACACACTCCATCATAGACGCAGGAGACGGGAGCCGACAGCACAGTGAACCCAGCCCAGCAACCCGGGCCCGTAGCAGCTCAGAGGCTTGCCGACGCTTGCCATCGCCACCCCGCCCCATAAGGCATGTAGCGGTAGCACGGGACCCGGAGAAACTTTGGCTTATGGCTGGTTGGGCTTTTTTTTGTTTGGTAGTGATACCGTTGTTAGGCTTTTTGAATAAATAAGATTGCCAGCAGAACCCTGTGTTTGTTAATCCTGTGTATCCTTAAGGGAGTTACTATTGAACCCACGCAGTAACCACATTAGCCACTCGTAGTTCATCCAACATTACTTTTGTAGGAAGAGACAGAATATTGGCCAGTGTTTTTTCTTTTTTTTTATGTGAAAAGGGGGTCGGGAGAGCACTCTAAATACATGTATCAGTTTTTGACGATATCATTAATGCCGATTAACTTGTTAGTGGACGCCATCATCCTCCCCATCGCACCCTCCCCGAAATCTCGCCAAAGACATTATATTATAATGTTATAATATTTAATAATGCGACTTATTTGAGTGGATTAGTTGTGACTTGTGCACCCTTCATCTGATGGGTCAAAGGAAACATATTAACAACATAATCAAATTGAACTTTTTTCGTTGTTGTTGTTGTATGCTACTAGATTTCCAGCTTCGTTCGTGTCAGTCCTTCCACAACCAGCAACCTTACGGAAATCCGAGGCGTAGGACTGACGTCAAGTTTGCACATAGGAAAGATAGTTCCTACGTAGATCCGTTGGTTACTACATCGCACCGACGTCGGTTTGATGTTGTAAAAATCGCCGTTACGGTAATCTATGTTGGATTGACATAGGGTTGCTAGCTGGGTTAAAGGCGACGTTTAGCACACCGCATACGAGCTTGGAACAGTGACCGGGAAAACAATAAAAAAAAGAATTATTTCGTTATTCCCTTATTCCATCATTGCTGTTTGATTTGCATTTTTACTATTTGAATTAAAAAACTCGGTCCAAGTAGCTTCTGAAACGAAAACGACGCTTCGCATGTCTCCGAAGCCTATTAAAATTAGCAAAATAATAGGCACGAATATTATCAGCGTGAAAATGTTATGGTATGTAGCAATTAGACAATTTTTATTTAATTGTAACTAGATCAATATGTGTTTATGGATTAGATTTTGAAACAATTAAGGTAAGCATATCAAACACTGTCGTATTGTTTAATCTCCAGCAGCTCTAATAATGCAGGTCGCTGTTGTCCTGTGATGACAATACACTATTTAACAAGTATGTATACATGTTTATACCTCCGAAAGCCCCAAATTATTATTTATGTAATAATCAAACAACGCATATTTAAATTCATGTTAAAAATTCCCAGCCAGTAGATCTAACCCTACGTAAATCCATCTCAAGTTTGCGCATAAAAATGACATTGTTCTTGTGTAGGTCCACTGGTTACAACATTGCGCTGATGTCGGACTGATGTAGGGAACCTACCCCGATGGGAATCCTACAGATCCTCCAAAAATCTATATTGAACTGATGTAGGATTGCTGGCTAGGTTTATATTAGGAAGTGAGTTACCGCTACAATTGTATCCTATCTTAAATGTGTGTGGCGATTTAACCAACTTAAAATCTGAATTCAATTCTTTTTGGCCAAGTCATCCATTTTGAAGATTTGTTACCCAGTGTTATACAAGGTCAGTTTCATGACGAAAGGGCAAATAGATTATCAACAGGTGGACAACAAAAGGCAACACTTTCTTTGTATGACGAAGGGGCTAAACGCCAAATCAGTGTTGCCAGAAATTCAGTTTTTAAAATTTTGCGCTACTCTCATCATAGATTTCTCGCCTTTTTGTCATACTCAATATCTGACTAGGCTCAGAACGAGGCTTTTTTTAGCGGACCAACTGAGACCCCCGATCCGCCATTTTGTTTAGGGAGAGACATGCTGACTTGTTTACAAACATTATACGAAGCTCAACACTCAACAGGTACCGGTATATGAAGTGGCAAAGAAAATGCCGAGTAACTGTTGTGTGATAGTTGTAGTCAAGTGCAATCAAAGGAAATACTGTTTCCTTTCACAAGTGAATGGAAAACTCATTTCGATTCGATGCAACATTACAACCTATCAAGTATCGTACATCTAGACTTTAGAACTGGATAGATTCAGATTGACGAACCAAAGTGACAAAGAAAAAAAAGGGATAAAATTAATTGATCTCGATTATATTCATCTAGATTGTAGATCTTGAGTCTAGTAGATCCAGATCTAGTATCCAGTAATAGAAATGAGGAATGAGTTCTGTCGACTATATCAAGGCCTAGTGCTACTCTTAAGTTGTAGGCTAAGAGAATTACTAGATCTAGATCTAGATTCTTGTTACTTGAAAGGCTGTAAAATGTTGCATCCTCTAGTGTTTTAGAATTTAGAATAACGCTATGGTCTAGATCTATCTGGGTAAATCAAATTCAATGGTCCATATCAGTGGAAACGAACACTGAGCAATTTAATAATAAAGTGTGTCAAGACAGTGCCTGTGTCGCTGACGCTGTTCTGTGTAAATTTAATAGAGTATCTATCCAGATCTAGAATCAAGTTATCTCTGCAACAGATTAACACTAGATAGATCTCCACAATGCTTGCCACATTCCAAGTTTACCACTTAAGTTTGTCTTTTGTTTTGTTACGACCTATCCGAGAGACACATAAGATCTAGATCTAGATCTATAGTGAAGTAGGATATTATATGATCTATCTTCAGTGACAGTAGCAATAATTACTCTTAATATCTGTACATGATTATTGTACCAGTTCTTGAAAGTTTGACCAAAAAATTACAAACAGCTTAAAAATGAAACCAGCATGAAACAACTGAATACAGTAGGGCCTAATTGAATGTGTTTGGTATTGACATTGCTATTTTAGGGAATGGTGTGTAGAAGATGTGCATTAGTGGCACCCCTTCCTTTATTGTCCCGTCTCCTTCTTTTACTTTAAGGGCCTGTATCACACACAGTGCTTTATTTAGATCTTGTCAATTTTTACTATACTGTTTGTGATAATGTAAACACACAGGTACTTTTTTTTTATTTCAGCATTTGATTGATGTAAGATAATGAATTAGGAGATAGCTTTTAGCAGGCCTGCTATGTCATAGCAGAACTTGTCAAAATGCACTCTTCCTTTTCTTAAATTTGTTGCCCTTTAATTGTTCTCCAATTTTTTAACCCCTAAAGTCGGGCCTATAGTGTGTCAATTTGTATATATTAATGTTATATTATTCATTCTTGTTTGTTTCTTATGCTTTAACAGCATCACATTTGTGGGTTTTATTTATTATTGTAATAGATCTATCTCTAGATCTAATCTAGTGCCTCCTCCCTTAAAAAACAACAGGAAACAACTTTAAATCATCTCTCTCTCTCTTTCTCTCTCTCTCTCTCTCATTTGTTCAGAGGATATTAAGTAGATTATACTAAATTATAATAATTTTCTGCAATTATCTGTTATTCTCAATAAATCTGTCTAATCAATCCCTTCTCGTCTTTTCACTAGATCTAGGCGATAATTCTCTATTTCTTTTTTAGCAGCTTTTAACAGATGCGCATCTTTCAGTTTCTGAAGATTTGTTTTCTTCGTGACTTTTTTTTCTTCTTGATTTATTGACTCCGTTATTTTTTGCTTGTTTCAAATTACATAGACAAGGGAAAGCTTAGACTAACTCATCGTGATCATTCAGTCGTATTTTTCTCTATCGGCACTTAATATGAACAGCGGGCTTCCCTCTTCTCCAAATGGCCACCTGGCCTCTCTAATGGTCCCACGCTCTGCTAATGATAGAGAGGGGAAACTGCGGGTGCGCTGATTCTAGGTCAGTTTACTTAAGTTCTTTGGTCATACTAAATAACACAATAACTAAATGAGATTTAATAACAAAATTGCTCATGTTGGATAAACTCGCCCCCATCCCCCACCCCCCCTGTTCGCCCCTTTGTCATGAAACCGACAACAGGTACATCACTGAGGATCAAAGAATAATGGATTTGATTGGGATATTTTAATTATTTTTTTTTTTGTAAAGAACACAGCCCTTCATACCCTGCAGATAAGCATTTGGAAACTGAACAATCCAGAACGTACATTCTGTAATTGATAGAATTCATTTGAGGTCTCTTGGTTACATCAGTAACAATATTAACCTTTACATATCACTTCGTGCTATGCTTAAGCACCCTAGTGCTGTGACTTTACTTGCCATACTTATTTCTCTTTTATTTCAGACACCAATAGGACCAGTCTACTCTTCACATTATGAATGGCACAGGAGCTATCACTATCTGAAATGGAGTTCTCTGCAACAATGATGATCGGCTGAGTGTTACAAAGCAAGAACAGCAATTTATCACCGAAGCATTGGTAAATACAAACAAATGAAAGACATCTTATTCATATTTTATACCGCAACCATTTCCTGTTTACTCCATTACCTTGACATTTTTCTATTTTCTAGTCATTAAGTTTTTCTTCCTTCAATTGACATCGCTAAAACACAAGTCATAGATAAAACACATCTTATGTCAAAATACTAAGCAAAACAAAATGGAGATGAGATATTCAAGAACAGAAAAAACCCAGAGCTGAAATGGGGAAACACAATGATTAAAACTTAAAAATAGAATGAAACCCAATTAATCAAAGCGTTTATGAGCAGTTGGCATGTGATGTCACATTGAATTGATTCTCTTCATTTAATCTTCATATCATATTCAGATCAACTGTTGTCTGGTTAATTGGGTATTTCAGATAAACGGCATAGTACGTTCCGTTGGCACAGGTTGCTGTGGACTTATGCACAAATTCTCAAAAACTGGCAAGCAGATATCATTTGAATGATTTGAGTAAACAAACATTGTTATATTTATCATAGAGAGAAGAGGAACAGATGAGATTTTGATGAGGATAAAGTTGACTTGTTGTGCACTTTTCTAGCAAGACAAGCAATAATGAATATTATGGATTGTGAGACGTTATCTGCAGGTTTTTTTTTTTTTAACAATTAAAAAATGTTCAAGGCAACTTACTTTTCAATCGTTTAATATTGTCCGCTGACTGAAATTTAAGCAAACTTTCCATCTTCATCAATATGTGGAAACGATGAAAATTGTGGCCTCAGCACCAATATGAAGTATGAATATTAGATCTGAATATGTCTTTTGAAAATGAAATGAGTGTAAATATCAACACAGGTGAACTTTAATGTCTATTTTAGTGTTTTATGTGAATTATCATTTTTGTTTTGCCTCTCGCTTGAGGCTCATTGCACAAAGGAGTCAGCGGAGAAGACTTTGACAAGGGACTGGTGTAAGGGAACAACGCATAGATTAGAGTCATTACCCCATAGTACAAACAAATCTGTGCTTATCCTTATTAGGACCCGTTGGTGACACAGTTCCTGTCCTTACTAGGTCACTGAATGACTCGAATTGTGATTCGCTCATGCCACCACTGACTTATGGACTGATTCAAATCAAATAAATCACTCAACCCACTGATCCGAATCAATTTGAGTCTTGAAAAGAAGAATCATTGTCCACCATTTGTGCAGTTTTGACCCAGCATGCATGGTGTAGCTTAGGCAGCAAGTGATAGCATCATGGGCTTCTGTGATTGTGAAAAAAAAGAATCTGGTTAAAATCAGCGACGGAAGCAAACGCAAAGAAAATACTTTCCAACCATTTCAAGACTTCAAATTTCTAAAAGAACTTTCTGCAGGTTGAAATAAATTTCATTCAAATCCGTGTCGCATGAGTAGTGATTTTTTTTTATAAAATAGATTTGATGGATGCTGAGAACTTTTCCCAGTTTCGTCTTTTTTTTGTTTTATTTCTATAGCCAAGTGACAATTTCCTCTTTTTTTTATAATTCTCATTATTGATATTTGTTATAAGGCCTGGTATCATTTGAGTCTGGGATCGTATATTTGTTCTGTAAGATTTTCTTTGGTTCATTGTTACTCACCGAATGTAAAGCTATTGTCAGGTCCAAGTTGACAACTGCATCAATTCCCTTGACGTTCTGTTATGTTCCTTGGGTTCATTTGTATCTTGTTTGCAATTTGGTAGGTCAATGAATTGAAAATGTGAAGGGATAAGGATGCTCACCCCCGTCCTTGTGATTGCAAGACCAGAAATAGAGACACAGGAGAATTTTCCAAAAATAGGCATTGCTTTTGTTGTCATATTCAACTATGTTATTTGTAATCGAATAAATAAATAGTATCGATTCTACTTCCGGTTTGCAGGAAAAACTAAGATTATGTCAAGGGCAAAGGACGATAATCATGTGATGGATGTATAGTCTTTTTGAGAATGCAAAATTATGGAGCTATGCCTTATCCAGCGACATTCATCTTAAAAATATTAATAAGCATAAACGTTTGAATTAAAACAAGATGTTTTTAGCAGTGTTGATAAAGATATGGATTTAATATGTGAGTTTATGCATAATGCGGTCAAACCCATAACGGCAGACAATGTGTGGATTCTGTGTCATATAAGAAAACCCAAAATTTATTTATAGTACAGAACAGCCACTTTGGGGAAACTCGGGTGGTTACTGGCTCCTGCTTCCATGTAGCGTCGAGGTCGGCGGTCGACCAAGGTACTCGCACGGCTGGTCATGCCCAACCAGTCTGTAAAGCTTAGGGTCTGGCGAGATTTCCTCCCTTGAGGCGCTACTGAGGGACTGAGAGTTGGGGTGGAGTTTGGTCGGGGGTAGGCCGGACAAAACATACGGATTAGAACCTACTTCCTTAGATCTTAAGGGGCAACTGGTACTGTAGTATTAGACTTAGGATCGTCCATGTCATGGGAAAAGTGCTCTCGCAACCACATAGTCACACGGCACATCTGTGCTAGGTAGGGTAGTGTGTGCTGGAGTCCCCGTGCCACTTTTTTTTTTCCCGAGCAGTAATCACTTCACAAATAAGTGAGTGTTTCTATTTTTATTGAAGTCTGGCTGTGCTTTTTTTTAACCGTTTTTGTGTTATGAGGGGTGGTAAGACATTTTCTCTCTTACATGATTAATGACCTGTCTCTTGGAAGAGAAGACATGGATATTTTAACACTCCCTCAAATAATCTTAAAGAAGGTATAAATGCATTTTTCTCGAATTAAGACTGTTGATGGGGAGCAGGTCGAGATGGTAGGAACAATGGGAAACTGGTCTGATAAGAACATTTGTAGTCGGAAAAATGGAAATTAGGAGGAAAAGTATGCACAAATTAAGCCTACACCAATGTGTGGAACTAGAAAAGTACATCCGGAAATGAGAATAAGGGTAGTTCTGGTTGTCGCTTCATCCTTCAATCTTCACGATTTTGTGTTTTGAGTAGGTTGATGTTCCAGTCTAACAATTATGATTGTCTCATTTACAGATTTGTAGAACGTGCAGTTCTCTCTGCCCCTCCACTTATCGAATCCTCTGACATGCGGAATACCGTATCAAATCTGCCCAGACCTGGAGAAGATGGCGGACGAAGCGACGAGGCTGCACTTTGCTAAAAATGTGGCCACTTAATATCCCAGGTGAAATGTGGTTGTGTTGAGCAGAGAATGGGGACATGTCCATCCCATTTATAAGGGTGTGGGCTTAAGTGCATTTAGCCCACCATTTTTCTGTGCATCCATGTTCCGCTATTCCCAGCCAGAGTGAAACCAACTCCCTCCGTAATAGTTCATTTTCAAAACTGCGGGGATTCATGGATCCCCACAACTACCCGACTTTAGGAGCTTTGGTGCAGGGGGCTTGGGGAGTCACAGGGGGATGAGTTAATTGCTATAGGAATCTAATGAAAATTTTCCTTCAGCTCTATTTTATCAACTCAAAATAGATCTAGATCTGTGTTTCAACTTCAATAATATTACATCTAATAGTTTTAATTTATTTTTGTTTCGGCAGCTCGCAACCTGAAGGTGAAAATGAAAATTCATTCGGTCACAAAGATGAGGGCACAACATCATATCCCTTGCCAGACTTTCGTCTGGAGAGACCTCCAAGTCTGCATCTGCCAGAGGTAGTGACATGGGCAGATTGTAAGCAATTTTTAACACTAGGTAAGCAGTCTAAGTGGATGCTAGACCCTTCTTATTTTCTTTTGTAGTAAATGTTGTTGCAGTGCAAGAAGACATCACAGGTGAGAAGTATACGGAAGATGTTTGTGATTTTTTTTCCCTTACCCAACTCATATGTTTTAAGAATTCAGGTTCTGCATTTGTTTATTTGTTAACATGATTTATTCATCTTTTGGGTTTGTTGATGTTTACATATTCATTTACGAAATCTTTTTCTTGTTTTGGTTCATCATGTTCGTATCTCATCTTTTGCTGCGTGTCAAGTACCGATACTCATGGTTTTTTTGTTTTTTTTTCTCCCATTCTTTTACTTGCAGGAGCTTTCTTCAGACTCTTTATTTGCAATGGCAGGATTTGATGAAAATAAGAAAGTTCCACTCTATGATAAAAAACAAGTACTGATTGAAGACCACCATATTGTCCCTGTACCCACAGATAAGCCTTTGAATTGTGTGCGTTGTTATCGTTTAGAGAAAAAGGAGAGGAAAAGTAAATTTGCTTGTAGAAAGTGTGGTAAACATCTGTGATTTAACCAGACAAGAAATTGCAGGCTTTTGGGAACATCCCCCGGGTGATGTTTTTGAATGTCTAAAGTTGGAGAGAATCTGTCGGTACCAATTTTCTGCAGTTACATGTTTACTTTTTCGTCATAATATCATACATGAAATTCTGGTATCAGTCAATTGCTGAAAGCAGATTGTAATTATTATTCAATGAATTATACTGCATTTTGGTTTTCAAAACATTAGTATGCTTTGTTCAGCAGGTAGAAATATTTTTCATTTTTTGTAACTGAGTAGCTATTTTCACGGCTAATGTCCAGTTTTATATATATTGCAAAAATGCTCATAACTACCTAAGATTCCATGCTACATGTCTCATTTGTGGATATATTATGTGAAATTGAAGGTTCTTTGAAACAAGTAATAAAATTTTGATCTTTGGCATCAAACTTTTTTTTTCTTCTTTATGTATGTTGTCTGGGTGTGTTTTTATGTGTATTTTTTTTTAATGATCAGCCATATTTTATGTCCTGGTGTGGAGACACTACTGTAAAACAGCCCTAAATTATACATCAAATTAAAGCTTATTCAATTCTGAACACATCCATATATGACATAAGGCATTTCTAATAAGATCAGGGCCACATATGGGCCAAAATACAACATCAGTATTTGAGTCCGAGTCGTTGATGGAAAATAGCCCAGTCTTCTGAGAGTTAACAAGCCATATGATCTGATGTTGGCTCCGTGTCAGTGGCGTGCAGAGGTTTGGTGATGCCCCATCATGCCTGGGGTGGGCAACTCCTTGATTTGTATCCCCCAAGACTCAAGTATAGGGCCTAGATACTCGTTGAATGGATGCCCCTTGAAATGGATGCATTGGGCCTACGCCCCCCTCTATCCCCTCTTTCTGCACGCCATTGCTCCATGCAACAATCTCCATAGCGATGATTCTCAGAGTAAGGGCATTGTCTCCCAAGGGAGGGAATTCAAACCTAAAGGGATTAATTTGGGAGGAATTTCAGTCCCGGGCAGTCTTAACATTATAATTGGACAAAGCAATAGGATTTTCTTCCCATTTCAAAAACTAATGTAAATATGCATGCATGGGGCCCCCTAAACCCTTGGGGCCCCTGGACAGCTGCCTAGTGTGCCCATGAATTAAGACGGCTCTGTTTCAGCCAGAATAGGAAGTCCAAAGTGGTCACGAATGTAGGCTACTCACTGTGTATAGATAGTTTTAGGATCCACGGAAATAGGAATTTTTTTGTTCATTTTTCTGCATTTGATTCCAATTAATAAAGGGATTTAGTTACATTAAATTGTTTCAATAATTACCAGTGTAAAAGTCTAATGATGAAAATGTTTAATTATCAGTTGAACATTTAAAATGGGGGGTGGGGGGGGGGGGTGGGGTGAGGAAACTTGGGATGGCAAGAGGGGGGGCTGGGACTCTTTAGAGCGACTGTTCTATAGGTGCTGGGAGGGGGGGGGGTGCGATGGGCAAACCCATTTTAGGATGCGACAAATCTTCAACTTCCGAACCGAACAAGGCTTGACAAAGTCTCGGCTCCAGTGCTGAAAAACTCGAGTCATCTCACTGAATCTCATGTAATGTACATTGTGTTGCACATATCTCATTGTGATATCCGGCACCCGTTGGCTTTCTGGTCTCTGTCTGTCTCATCTCAATTGCCTGTGTGTGTGGTCTTGGTTTTCAGCCTTGATCTGTTGCCATGGTTTCAGGTCGTCAGTGGGAGGGGGGAGGGTCTGTGAGTATGTACAAGTTCAGCAACTCATCATGATGGGTGGGTAAGCAAGGTTGTCTATTTTTTTCTGGGTTGGTGGGGGGGGGGGGGTGAGGGAAGAGGAATTCGAAAATTGTTTTGTTTTTGTTTATTAGGTTGACTTTAATTTTTTTTTGTGAAAGAATTCCGTGCGTCCTGACCACTTTCAACTCTTGTCAGTTGTTTTTTAATTTTTTTTTATAGACTTAGACATTTTCTTTTTGTTTTCTAGCTGAAAGGACAAGGGGCAGGGTTAGGAATAAGATTAGGTTATAAGACTAGTGGCAACGAATAGAGTTAAGGATATGTTACGGATTAAGGATAGTATGGACTGGGGATGGATTTAGCATAAGGCATAAGGGCAAGGGTTAAGGATAATTTTTTTTTATGTTTAGGATGAGAGATAAGGAATTAGGGGATAGGTTTAGGATTGGGGATAAGACAGAGTCAGGGGTAGGTCTAGTAAGTTCAGATTTAGGATTGGGAATAAAGACAGAGCTAGGGGTGGGTAAAGGATTATGGATACGTTTAGGGTTTAGTATCAGGGATGCGGTTAGGACTAGGGATGAGATTAGGTTTAGAATTAGGGATAAGGAAGAACGAAGTTGAGGATTGGTTTAGGATTAAGGATAGCATTTATTACGGGTAGGTTTAGCATTAGGGTTAGTATCAGGCATATGGATAGGGGTTACTGGCAGGTTTAGGATTAGGGACAAGGACAGGGTTAGGGATGGGCTTCGGTTCAAGGATACGATTAGGATTAGAGATAGGACAGGATTGTGGATAGGATTTGGGATCAGTGGGTGGTCGGGACATACGAAACTCTTCTCCAATTTTAGACCACAGCAGTCCATCACCTGTTGTGCTTCCACCACTGAAGTTTTCATAGCTTCTCTCATGTGTCTATTTTAGACGGCGGGAAAAAAGGCAAGGGGAAAAAGTCATGTGAACAGGGAAAAAAGTCACTTAATTTTTGATATGTTTTTTTTTGGTTTATTTTTTAATATTAAAAAAAACCCATTCATCTAGGAGACTCTTGTCCCCTTCCCAAAGTTTTGATTTTACGCTTGCCTTTTTTAATGCCTTTTTCACGCTTGCCTTTACTGTTTAACGCTTAATTTTTTTTTTTTAAATACATTTTTTTGTTTAAATGCTGAACTTTTTTTTTACGTTTACTTTTTTTTACCCCCCCCCCCTCCCCCCGCCCCCATTTTTTTTTTAGGCTTGGCATTTTTTCCATCTTCCCGTATTTCTAGTCCTAAAAGTTTTTTTTACTTTTTTAGATCAGGAACTGCGTGAATTGTTTTTTTCTCGTCTTTCTCTCTTTCTCTCTCTCTTCTCTCTCTCTCTCTCTCTCTCTCCCTCTCTCTCTCTCTCTCTCTCTCAATCACTCTCTTTCCGTGATTTAGTCAGATCCACTCACATAATTATTGTTTACTAAAGACAAGTTGAAAAAGTAGAATCTGTATAATAAAATGGAAATGATACCTTTCGATCGACCGTTTTCGTTTGAAAGTGTGGTGTCACTTGCGCCAGACTTTTTCTGTTTTCAGAACGTTTTTGTGACCGATGTTGCAACTTGAGACCAGTTTTTCTGCAAATCTTGACTAGGGAGGAGTCCAGTTTTTACCCAAATGAAGATGGTGAGTGATGAATCATTCAGACATCACTGAGAATCAGCGAGAACACGCGTATCACACACCCTGCTTTGAGGAACTGTGATTGTCAAAGACGTGCCAGGTATATTTTTAGTGGTAGCGATAGTTCTTGTCTGTTCCAACTCCACTTTTCGCACAGTTGAGAAATTCCACGTTAAACGTTTGCGGCTTTAGTAGAATTATTATGATAAGGAGTTAGAATAAATCCGACGTGTGAAACAGCTTGATAAAGTGCCACAACGCATTTTAAACAAGTGTCAAAATGCGCATTTGTTATACCTGTTCTACATACTAAAAGATCTCCAGTTTTTCAGAAAATGGAGATAGAACAAACAAGATCAAAGGTCGCAATAAGCCCTAAGTCATTGGTTCTCAAAGTATCAGGCCACATTCTTCAGCTGGCGATCTCAGGTTTCCTATTGGAGCGAATCATTTTAGGAAGGTCGCTGCCTTTGGCATTTGCACCTCTGTCAGGTTTCTTCAATCCTCCCTGACTTTGAATTGGCAGGAACATTTTTGTTTTCACCATAATACAATTATTGACAGTAAATTGTTTACTAATTGCAATCAAATGAAATAATATGAAAATGTCACACTTCAATGGATTATAAAATTTCTATATATAAGCAGTCCAGTATCATTGATAATTACGAAGATATAATATAAATCGTTTATTAATTAAAAGAAACAAAATAAGACTTTGGAGGTCCTTCTTCTGGGAATATATTCTTACATAAAAGTCTATCAGCCATCTGCCGCTCTTAAAAGATTTAACTTTTGTTTTACCTATAGACGGGTTTTCAAAACTCAAAAAGATTTTTCCTTGTGACATCAAGTTCTATGTCCCCATGCTGACCTCAAGCTCTATATCCCCATGCTGTTTGTTCTGGTTAAAACAACAATTCAACCTTTGGATTAGCATTGCTAAGTGTACAGAGTGTATTCTTTCCCAGTTTGAAGTTCCTCCTCTGGCTAAAATTCCTTCCCAGTTCCTCCCCTTAAATGTGGAATTCCTCTGTTGTGACCAGTGTGCCTACCGCTACAGAATCGGGGGACAAGGTGGTCTAGAGGCAACGTGCTCACCTCTCATGCCGAAGGCACTGGGTTCAATCCCCAGTCGGTGCAGGTATGTTGAGAATTTTTTTTCGGGGAAATATTCCTGATCCTATGGTGGGTAAGGTCGAGCATCTACACTTCTCAGATAAAGACGAAAAACCAATGAGGGCCCGTGTGCACGTTGCACACGTTAAAGATATCTTGCCAGTTAAACAGTTGAAAGTCTAGAAGAGCAGGCCGAACAAGGCCTCTGCCCAGGCAAAATTCTGAAACAAAAAACAAGCCAACTTGATCCCTGCCACAAAAACCAAGAAACAAGAACAAGAAAAATGGAAACAAGAAAAGTGAGGTGTTAATGCCAGTGGCGGCGAAACCTCTTAAAATAAAGACCTAAACAGCTTCCGAATCACTTCTAAAGGTATTTTCTTCTTTACTACTGATTTAAGTAGACCTAGTGAAGGTAGCGCCATGTATGTTATTTAATGTTGGTTACATATCTAATCTGAGATGGTTTAGAAATGTAATAAAATTAACCCAAGTAATGTCAGGTCAGAAAAATCTGCTACTGGTAACATGTAATCCAGTACAACCTGTTTCATGAACTGGTACGCTAGCATGGTATCAGTGGGCGTGCACCTGTCGGTGCAAACGGCCAGGGCGGAGGAGGTTTCATCTAACCCAACGGCCACATGCTAGGGCACAATGTGACCCTCAGTACTTGAGTCCTTCATATTGGCCCCCGGTAGCGGTGTGGTCATAGGCTTGTTTGCCTAAATCACAGACGAAGTATTGAGCAAACTTCCCGGACGCAGCTTCGAAGCTGGCGGCAGCAGGCCAGTGGTTGATTGATAAGGCAGATGGCAATATACCGTCACTCTGGCCTGGATATCGTGACACAGAGCATCCACCAGTATTGGTGTTCTTTGGTTTGGGTCTTTCACCCAAGTCAGTTGGGACTGCGAGGCTGTGGAGTAGCCTACAGGCAGCCGGTCAGGCAATATGACTGTCCCTCTGGCATCCTCCTGCACCTGGATACATTTCCAGTCGTCTTGACCCTGTCTTGCCACCTGGATAAGTTGTGTCCAGGCGAGAGAGTGAGTCTGATGTTTGCGCAGCTCTTTCTCACTAAAAACAAATTCTTTGCGCCAGTCTTAACACTCACCTCGTCTTCTTTCATCTTTGTCTCGTCTTCTTTCCTCTCAAAATTCCAACGGCGATGGGCGAGTGCGGTGGCAGCAGGTTTGGATAGACTGGAAGCTGTTAGCACAGACCTACACGTTGGTGGCTGTGGGCTATGGTCGCTTCATCGTCGATTGAAGTGGAGGCGTGGGGAGGCAGCACCCACAGTAGCTGAGCAGCCTTATTTAAGGATAGCACTGCTCACCTCAACTGAGGAAGGGGCTAGAAAAGGTGCCCTAAAGAAAGCCCACTTCACATCACCCTGACTGGTATACCGCGATCAGTGGGGATCCCTTTTTGCGGTCGAAACAAAAAGAAATTCAGCTTACTCAGGCTAGGAGCCTGGAATATACGCACACTACAGGACAACTCAAACAACCCGGAAAGACGCACTGCACTTATTGCCATTGAGCTCAGCAGGTACAACCTGGACATAGTGGCACTCAGTGAGACCAGACTCCCTGATGGTGGCCAACTCAAAGAGCTCAGTGGTGGATACACCTTCTTCTGGAAAGGCAAGGGTGCAGTCGAACCGAGACAGCATGGTGTTGGGTTTGCAATTAAAAATGACCTTGTCAGAAACTTGCAGTCCATGCCAATTGAAATAAATGACAGGCTAATGATACTCAGGATCCCAGTTGAGAAAAGCCAGTCAGCCACCCTCATTAGCGCATATGCGCCCACCATGACAAACCCAGATGAAGCCAAAGACAAGTTCTATTCTGATCTAGAATCTGTCATATGCTCTGTCCCGGCAGCTGATAAGCTGATTCTCTTGGGGGACTTCAATGCTAGGGTTGGCTCCGAAATCTCAGCGTGGCCAAATGTTTTGGGCCCTCATGGAGTTGGTTCATGCAATAACAATGGGTTGCGCTTACTTACTTTGTGCGCTGAATTTGGCCAGTTCATTACCAACACAAATTTTAGTCTCCCCGTGAGAAACAGAACGTCACGGATGCATCCCCGCTCAAAGCATTGGCATCTCATAGACTATGTCATTGTGAGGAAGACTGACAGAAAGGATGTCCTTGTAACAAAGGCGATGTGTGGTGCCGAGTGTGGAACTGACCACAGACTCATTGTTTGCAAGCTCAGACTAACATTGAGGCGCAATAGACGCCCTCAAGGGAAAGCGCCACCCAAACGCCTAAATGTTTCAAAACTCTGCTCAGCTGAGAAACAGAGCGAGCTCTCATCAGAACTCTCCTCAAAATTGGATTGCGTGACTTTTGATCCTGAGAACATTGAACAGAGCTGGACTGACCTAAATACGACTGTACACTCTTGCGCCAGCAGCACAGTTGGTGTTCCTGTCCGCAAGCACCAGGACTGGTTCAATGATAATGATAATGAAATCAAAGTGCTCATCAAAGAAAAAAATAGTCTCATCCAAGCTCACTGCAGTGACCCCTCTTCCACAGCAAAAGCTGATGCACTGCGTGCATGTAAGGGTGTACTCCAGAAGAAGCTGAGGAAAATGAAAAACGACTGGCTTGAAGAGCGAGTAAGAGAAACTCAGAAATATGCCGACACAAACAACACTAGAAAGTTCTTTGAGAGCCTCCGAGCTGTGTTTGGACCATCCCGCTCTGGCACTACGCCACTTCTTGCGTCAGATGGTTCAACACGCATTGTTGAATTGAATGCCATAATTCAGCGTTGGGCAGAACATTTCGGATGTGCTAAATCGGCCATCAAATATAAATACTGAGTCCATTGACCGCCTCCCTCAGACTCCTATTAATGCAGCTCTTGCCAAGCCATTCACAGCAAATGAGACCCGAATTGCCACAAGTCAGATGTCCTTTAACAAATCACCAGGCGTGGATTCAATTCCTGCTGAGGTGTATGCCTTCGGTGGAGAAAAGCTTATTGAAAGGTTGACCGAGTTGTTCAATCATATGTTGAAAGCAGGGAAGCTGCCACAGGACTTCAAAGATGCTTCAATCATCCATCTGTACAAAAACAAAGGGGACAGCCAAGTCTGTGACAACCATCGGGGAATCTCTCTACTTTCAATTGCTGGCAAAATATTGGCAAGAATGCTTCTGAATCGCCTTCTTGATCACCTCTCGTCAAATGACTTGCTTCCCGAGAGCCAATGTGGCTTTCGTAAAGAGAGGGGAACGGCGGATATGATTTTTGCTGCCAGACAGATTCAGGAAAAATGCATGGAACAAAATAAAGCGCTGTATATCACATTTGTTGACCTCACAAAAGCATTTGGCACAGTGTGTCGTGAAGGCCTCTGGAAAATCTTGGCGAAGTTTGGGTGTCCACACGAATTCATCACAATAGTGCGCCAGTTTCATGATGGCATGCAAGCTGCAGTCAAAAGCAACGGCAGTGTTTCAGAGCCCTTTGCTGTCACAAATGGGGTAAAACAGGGTTGTGTCTTAGCCCCAACTCTGTTCAGCATCATGTTCTCTGCAATGCTACAAGAAGCCTTTAGCTCTCCTCCTCAAGGGGTAAGCATCAAGTACCGAACTGATGGCAGTCTATTCAACCTCAGGAGACTTCAGGCAAAAACCAAAACCAAAAGTACTCAAGTCTGTGACCTACTATTTGCTGATGATTGTGCACTTCTGGCACACGATGAGGATAGCATGTAAAACTGTGTTGATAAGTTCTCTAGTGCCTGTGACAACTTTGGCCTCACAATAAGCACAAAGAAGACGGAAGTGCTCCATCAGTCTACTCCAGACGACAAGTATCCTGTGACCCCAAATATCAAAGTCCATGACAGTCTTCTGAAGGTGTCGGAGAACTTCACCTATCTTGGCAGTACACTGTCTTCCGCGGCTCGTGTTGATACTGAAATTCTCTCAAGAATCAGCAAAGCCAGCTCTGCATTTGGCAGGCTTCGAAAGAGAGTGTGGGATGTTGCCGGCATTCGCACAGACACTAAGCTGAAAGTGTACAATGCTGTGGTCCTTCCCACCCTACTCTATGGGGCTGAAACCTGGACAGTGTACCAATCGCATGCCAGAAAGCTAAATCACTTTCATCTGGCCTGCCTTAGAAAGATCCTAAGGATCAAATGGCAGGATAAAATTCCAGACACTGAGGTCCTCAATCGTGCCAAGGAATTGAGCATCTTCTGCCACCTGAAAAAAATTCAGCTACGTTGGGCAGGACATGTTGTGAGAATGCCCGACTCCAGACTCCCTAAGCAAATCTTCTTCTCTGAGCTCTCCAATGGAACGAGGAATGTTGGGGCCCCAAAGAGACGTTACAAAGACACTCTCAAGCAATCACTGAAGGCCTTTGCCATTGATGTGAGTGAGTGGGAAAAGCTCTCGCTTGATCGTGCAAATTGGAGGGCGGCCCTTACCAGAGGCAGCAAAGCATGGGAAGCTGACAGAGTCCAGCAGGCTATCAAAAAAAGAGAACGGCGCAAGAAAAGGCCCAGTGGTACTGAACCAACGGAGCACTCTTGTCATTTATGCGGAAGGTTCTGCAGGGCAAAAATAGGACTTATCAGTCACATGAGAAGCCATAAGTCATGAAAGAACAGTCTTTCCATTCTGTCCTCTGTGTCCTTTAGGAGATCGAACAAACGAGAACTAAGGTCATGAAAAATTATAAAATCTTCGTGCACTGCCTCAAATTTTAACGATATAATTACGTGAACATACCCGTTTTGGACAAAATTCAGTCTTAAATATCATTTTATTTACGATGTTTTTTGTCTTGAGCCGCAATGCATTTCCGCAGAGTACAGTGAAAAAGTATGATAGGAAATTTTCATTGAGACTACGAGACCACTGTTCTACAAACTGCACATTAGGGAGTAATGGCTAGCCAAGACGGTAAAAAAAATGTTTCCTTATATCTTTGAATTTTTTGCAAGATAATAGCACGTGAGATTCATCCTCCAGTTCATTACAATTATCTCACACACAAAAAAATGTTTAAATTTGTTTTAAAATTCAAACTCAAATTTTCTTTAAAACAGTAAAACAGGAGTTAGGCCATTCTTAATAATATTGAAGGGCATGAGTTTGAGTTTGGGTTTTGCGGCACGTCGGCACGATAACAGCCATTTTGCGCCCCTCGCGGTCTGTTTGGGAACACGTTTTTTTAAATTTATGTTTCGTATTCAGAGTTTTTAAGTTTAACATAGAATTAGATACATGTACATTCATATAATTCTAACACATTGGTAATATTCTGAAAAAGTTACTTTTGTATAGATCTGGGAAAAGTTTTGTGAACGAGTATAAAAGTTATTAAATCTCTCAGAAAGGGCAGGGCGTGTTGCGAGTCCACGTCAGAAAATGATTCTTTCATGGATCCGCAGGCATAGTGCTTTCTTCGGAAAATGGATGAAATCTTTACATTCAGTTAAAATATGTTTTATTGATAGTTGACAGTTGCATGCCACACATTCGGGGCTCAATTAAACTTATTTATTTTGCAAAATGTTTTGTTTTTTTCATATCCAGAAGCCCCCAGTGCTGTCAGATGGAGACCTATGACCAAGCACAGTGGACTGATGTCTTGAACTCAATTCTCCACCGAGTTGGGCAAATGAACTGCTACATTTGAGTCTGAGGTTGGAGAAAGTACGTCGACACGATAAAGACCACATTGTGCTAGGAAGAAACAAGACGACAGACTGAGTAATGCCAGAATGATAGGACAGAAGGAGACGCTACCAGAAGCGTCCACCATCGGAAAGCAAGACTTAGAACAGGAGTTCCCAGCCGGAGGGGGACGGGGTGGGGGGGGGGGACGTTAAATTACGTCCACACACAGAGTAGGCCTAAATGAAAATAATAGCCTGATCTATGCCCGAAGATCTGGAATTCGCTACCTCAAAACTTAAGAGATGTTATACAGAATATTTAGTTTCAAGAAATGTCTTGAAACACAATATTTTATCAGTGCAGCTACAGCCGTTTCTGTCCGTTGTTGTACCATGAGGTTGTGGTGTGTTCTTTATTTTGGTGTATTGCGTGTGAGTGGTAGACCGATTTTAAAGCTCTCTCAGAGCTTAGGTTTTAGGAAGTCTTGATGTTATTTATTCATTTATGGTTATTATTATTTTCATCAGTACAATTATTACTGTAATGTGATTATTATTAATTATTACTATTGTTGTTATTATTATTATTGCTATTATCATTGTCATCATCAATACCTTTGTTATTATTATTACTATTAATATGGATTGAATACATATTATTTAGATAATAATAACCTTTTAAAATTCTGAGGTTGAGAAGAAAGTTTCAACTAGATCTATTCTGTGAAGAAAAGACTTGTTTTTTTTCTTCCTACAGTTTTGGATTATATTGTTTAACAATCGGTAATTTTGTACTTTACATGACAAAACCTGGTAGACGTAAACTTTAAGAAGCTGCCGTAGGTAAACAGGACGCACAAAAGGTTGGGAACTCCTGACTTAGAATAAAATTGTCTGTTTCATATTGTTGCCTGCAATATATACACTTGAATTAAAGTTTTTGCTATATTTATCCAAATCCTAATCCAGAAAAGTCCGCGGCCTTCGTTTTTGTTTGTTCCAACTCCAGCATTTTGCACAGCTGAGAAATACGACGCTAAGCGGGTGTGGCTTTAGTTTTTCCAGAAAATGGAGATAAAAGAAATAAGAACTAAGGTTGTAAAATGTAGACCCATCGTTACGTCATCCCAGTACTACTTGATTCTGTCTCCGCTCGTTTATATACTTAAAAAGTGACGTAATACTCGGTCATAACAAAATGTATTTTATCATTCCTGGGATCGGAACATCATGAAGTTGTCTCACCTCTGGGAACAGATTAAGTTTATAGTGCTGAAAAAGTTTTCTAACACTTTTGTAAAGTTTAAACTACAAAATTCGTCTCGGTGTGGTTTCGATGTCTCGGAATCTCGATGTTGTCTCGGTGCCGCCTATTTATGGGTTTTCAGCCTAACATGTAGTTACATGGCGCAGACACATCATACATATTTGACACTCACTCCCAATATTTCCAGAACATTCAGAACAAAATCTTGCCTTGGTTCATCTGTTCATTGTGCTCAGGCTATAACTAAATGTTAGTTTTAAACCAAATGTCGTACCCTTAAAATGACAAAGGTTCTCATTTCTCTGTCGCCAACTTGATGAAATTTTTTTGTGCTCATATTCATAGTGATGCATCTTTTTTTCTTTCTTTCCAGTAATAGCAATATTAATTTGAAAATTACTGACGAATCCGCTTGATGCTTTGACACAATGGAGGCGTGTAGAAATAGTGTGTAACCTAGTTCAGCCAAAAAGTTGATACTAGTACCTTGTCGTTTTGAGGGGACGATATGTTAATATAACAAAAAAAAAAGAAGACTTTGAAGTAAACGGCCATCTATAAAGTACGTAAAGAGGGGTTTTGCTCCCAGGGTACGATAAAAATAAAATTGCAAAGGGAGACAAGGGGATTTCCGGCCGCTGCATGTGCGCCTTTCAATTATGGCAATTATAGTTTATTTGGACTTTTGTTTCACCAAGTTGAAGCGAAAGATTACATTTTTGAGAATCTGATGAATCAGTCGATTGCAAAAAAGACGCTTCAGTTTAAAATGGGGCCTTTCATCACGCTATTTAGGCCTACCCGTGCGCTCGGACAAAGAGGGGGTGGAGTGAGGCCAAGTGTACATGGGGGAGGGGGGGGGGGCGTGGGGGTAGAAATATTGCTAAATTTGAGTATACGTACTTTTTAGATGGCCCCTAATAAATAAACTTGGAAAAAAAATTCACAAAAACGGACACTTGTAAAGAGCGCCGAAACCAATACATTTATAATGCGCATAATGATGCAACAAATATTTTTTAAAAGTACACACACACACCAACTTACACTCGCACACATTCACTAACTCGCACACCCATGCACGCACTCACTCACACACAGGCACACACAAAATGCATGCACACACACACACACACCCTCACAAACTCTTACACACTTTCACTCGCACACTCACTCTCACACTTCCACACACCCACACTTCACACACACGCATACAATCACTCGCACTCATTCACCCACGCCGACAATCACTCACTCACACTAGCACACACTGGTACACACTCTCTCTCACACATACAAACTCACACACATTCACACACTTTCACACACACACCTTCACACATACACCTATATACGCACACATACACCTATACACACACAAGACACACACACCTATATACACGCACGCGCACACACAGACATACACACACAATCAAACAATCGCACACGCACTCACTCAAACTCACGTACACACGCACGCACACACTCACAGAATCGCACACGTGCGCATGCACGCACGCCGCCCGACGCATGCACGCACACACACAACTCCCACACACTCACATACAGGCACACACTCACCCGCACACATTCACACACGTACACAATCACTCACTCACACACCCACTCACACTAACACACACACACACATACTGGTACACATTCTCTCATATACACACACATTCACTCACACACTTTTACACAGACACCTTCACACACGCACACTCGTTAACTCTCACACACGCACACACACCCGCAGACTAACTCACACTCAAACACATAATCACGCACACATGCACGCACCCACTCGCACATAATCCCACACACTCACTCTCAGTCACATACCCACACACACTCAGATTCACATATGCACACGTACGCACCCACACACACACGACCCCTTCCAGCCGGACGCACGCACGCACACACAATCACTCCCACACGCTTACTCAAACTCACACACTCATACACACTCACGCACATACTCACTGACAAACACCCACATGCACGCACACACACACACTCAAACACACATTCACAAACACACATTCACACACCCACTCACACACACAATCACAGTCACGCTCTTACTCTCAGACACAGAATCCAACAGTCACATTCACTCACACACACAGTCACTCACACAATCAAACACAGTCACACACACACTCACACACACACTCATTCACAAACAGTCACACACTCACTCACACACACCTTCACACACACACAATCTCACACACACACACTGGTACACATTCTCTCTCATATACACACACAAACTCATTCACAAACACAGTCACACACTCACTCACACACACACAATCAAACACAGTCACACACCCACTCACACACACAATCAAACACACCCACACACAATCAAACACAGTCACACACACTCACCCACTCACTCACACAATCAAACAGTCACACTCTCACTCACACACACACTCACTCACACAATCACACACTCTCACACACACTAGCACATACACACACACATCGACACAGAATGGTCATTATTGAACTGAGGCCCATGGTGTTAGTGTGATATAATCATAATGTCTAATGGTTTTTCGTTACCTTTATACCATTATCTGAACTTCATTCATCCCAAAAACAAAACTGTATAGGCCCATTGCGCATATCGGCCATCTTTGTTGTAAGGACCGACACATCACCATGGCGATTGTACCATTGATTTTGTTTCGTTAGCTGATTTGCACTGCGAGCACTTGAGGCGTCGCAAACCCACCGAGGGCGAGCTAAAAATAGTTCATTACAGTAAGCAACGGCACGTGTGCACATGCACATGGGAGACGTTCGGTGATTTCTTTCACTTCCTTTCCTTTGTTTACACGGGGGGTGGGGAATCTGACCAGCTTGGATCCATCCTTTCCATCCCTGTCAAGTGTCATAACAGTCAACTGCAATGCACCCAGGAGGCATTTTAACCGCTTAGACATATCTCGAAGTTACACTCATCAGCTGATCCACCCGCCATTTTGGGTGTCGGAAGAACAAAACAATAACAGTCCGTGACGTTATTCGCAATGGGCCTATAGATCTTTGTTTTAGGAGAGTCGCTGATCTAGGCATTTACACTCCACTCTTCTTGTTTGTTTTTTGCTTCTTTCGTTATTGTTGTTGTTACTGTCGTTTTCCCCCTTTTCTTGGGTTGCTAAGGAAGTGACTGGTCTAGAAGACGAGATGAAGAAAGATAATCCAGTATATTTCCTGCCCGCTGAAAATTTCTTTGTTAGTTCCCTTATATTAGGTAGTCCAAACTGCCCCGGGGGAGAAATCCCGTTGTGGCATAATTTTAGCCCAGTATTACAAGGCTATTAACTCAGATGAAGTTTCCACGTTTTCTCTCGTCCAGTCCATAACGCAGATGAGATCTGTCCGTTATTACTAGTAGCAAAAGCTATTTTCCAGCATTCCCTGCACTTCAGATATTGGCACAAAAAAACAATACTTTTATAAAAGACTGTGAACATGGAGTTTGGACCAAACTGAATGGCCAGTTTATGGTAAACGTATCGCGATGTTTGTTCTATCTCCATTTTCTGAAAAAGCTGGAGAGCTTTAAGGATGTAACTGATGTATAACAAACGCACACTTTGGCACTTGTTTAAAATGTGTTTGGTGGCACTTATCAAGCTGTTTTACATTTCCGATTTATTCTAACTCCTGAGAACGTTTAAGATAAGATAAGATAAGATAAGATAAGATAAATTTTATTTGTCCTTGTACAAGGAAATTTGTTTTGATCATTGAATACATAACAATACAGTTACAGAAGCAGAAAGTATGATACATAGCGCGCACACACACATATATACACACACACTGATAAATTAACTAAATTAACAAAATTAACAGTGCACACAATATGCTTCCCTAACTAAAACACATTGACCTGACACGCAGGACATAATTCAACTGTGCACAGATTACGATCAAGATGACGACATTATTGTAACATCCTAGTTGATGATGGAATAAACGATTTAAAGTAGCGCTCAGTTTTAGTTTTCTTTGACAACAGCCTTAAACTTCTTACAGATCTTATATATTCCTTGTTCAGGGGATGTTGGGGGTCATTTATAATGATATTAGCTTTTTTAATACAAGCACCAGTGTACAGCAAAATATGGAGTTGAGACAAACAAGTTCTATGATAGGGACATTTTTGTCTTATCTGGGACACAATTCAACAGCCCTCTTCAATATAAAAGCACAGTTATGTGGATTGTGAAACGAGCTTCGAAAACATGAATAATAAAATAAGATCTAGTTTTCGTGTTTAATATCCACAATTTGTACTTTATTTTCCATATGCTTGCTAGGCCTCATTTAAAGCCACAACATATCCACTTATAACTATCAGAATATTAATTTTTTGTAACTGTTTTATTTTGCCATTGTTACTTGTTATGATGCCAATTGATCCAAACAGTTGTGTGCAGAACGTAGGAAAGTAAAGCATAAGATGGAATTATTCATTTTCATGTAAATATTAAACGGAGTATAAACCTTGTTTGTTCTGTCTCCGTTTTCTGAAGAAACAAAACGGCAACTGGAGATCTTTTAGTATGTAGAAGAGGAATAGCAAATGCACACTTTGACATTCTTCTTCTTCTTTTGTTCACCAAATCTAAATCTGCAGATTTATTCTTTTAAGAAAATCTACAGTTTTCTGCAGCTCTGGGAGAGCACCATAGAGTTTGACATTCAGGCGGTGGGTTTGGGCCAATCCGTTTCTCGTAGTGCTGAGAAGAGTGTGCAGTCCTGCAATAATAATATTATACTCTATGTTTTGAGGAGACTGGCTGCACTCACAATTACTCACATATATGGCAGATGTTCTTATTATTCTAAACTTGGTTGACATTTATTTCAAATGTGATGTGGCGCTTATTGCTGTTTCACAATTCCGATTTATTCTAGCTCCTTATCATAACTACAGTTGTTAGGGGAGTGTGGTTTCATTTACAAAGCCGGACACGGAAAATACTGAGTTGTGTATCGCTGCTCATCTGTAACTTACTGGGCAAACTATACTACGGTCTCCTATAAAAAGTATAAAAGTAACGCCGAAAACTCTCAACCTCAAAATTCTCAGTTGTACTAAAAGTAGAGTTGGAACAAACAAGAAGTAGGGTCGTTATACGGTTGAAAGTTTTTCTGATAAAATTTAATCCTTTCTATGTAAATGCATACGATAGGATGTCATTACAAACAGTAATTTAAAAAAAAAACAAACAAAGATAGTTATAATAGTAAATTCAATAAATAAATAAATAAATAGTTAGGTTTTTTTCTTTTAAAAATGCATATTTTGCAAAAATCAAACCAAACGGAAATCCAAGAGTAAAATCAATTCTGGTTACCTTTAAGTTGGAAGTCCTTAAGCCTACGTTTTTTGTTGTTTTTTTTCTTTATTACTTGTCAACCAGGACCGTAAGTTTTATTTTGTGACCCTTTATATGTTCAGAGTCATTTCAAGAATTCTGACGTCAACTATCAACGTAAGACAATGTAGACATACTCTGGTGCATGCTGTCTAGTACATAATCATGATTTCCCTTTGGAAATTTTAGTAGACCAAATTCTAATAACGACCGACTTGCCATTAAAGGGAACTAATGCTAAACAAAAGTAAGACATTCCATGTTTTCAGTACTTACCTCCCTTGTCCCATTCTGTTTTGAACATTCTCGTTTGGACCCAATGGACTATTAATTTTTGTATTTGTTTCCCTTTCTTACTTTCTTTCTCTATCTATTTTAATTTAAACACATTTCCTTTTGCGTTTATTATTTTCATTCTTTCGTCCTTTGATGCTTCACATTTTAAATTTTTGTTTGTTTCTTTTCATGTTATTGATGTGTTCTTGGTGTTTTAGCTTAATTTATATCGAAATTTGCATATTTTATTATTCATTTCAAAAAAAAAAAAAAAAAAAGTTTTATGTTTTGCTGCCCAATAAAGTTGGAAAATTTCTTCTTTTTTTCCTTCCATCCCCTTCCCTTCGAATAGATAGACCTGTATATCAGCTGGCATACCTTAACGAGGCCACTCACGGGGGCAAATTGATACCGATACCAAATGATAGATCTTGGCCAGTAGGAGACATTTATATAGTGTGATAGCAATTTCAGATCGGTAGCTTTTAGAAGTTATCACCGGTCAAAGTTGGCAAAAATTGTATATTATATCTCTTTGATACTTCGGTCTACCATGCCCTCCTATCTTTACCACACGGTGCAGTGCTATGAGGAAGTGCCTATCCTGCCATGACGTATTACCAAGACCAAAATACCACACCTGGAGGTAACTGTCTTATACTTATCATTCTTAACCACACCTGATATTAACCAATATACCACTGAATTTAGCAACACTTGAAAAAAACAGATAAACAGTAAAAATTTCCCATAAACGGGCGCACAATATTCTCAGAGAACACTGTCATCCTCTGAATAGGAGACTGTTCTTGTTGAGAAACTTCCAACAAAAGCAGAAGTTTTGTTCACAACCGTGCACAAGAAAACAGATCATAGGCAGCAAAATTAGACGGTCGACTGATAAAGACATACCCACAAGTCGGAACAATTTGTGTCAATTAAAGAGCTGGCCCCCTAACTCGGGATATACACAGATGTGATTTTAAAGCTGAGTTTTAGGGGCGCAGAAAGAAATTTCCTGTCATACTTTTTAATTCAACTCGAAGAAAATGCACCTCTTTTTTCGGGTCAAAATGTCGGAACATTTTCTTCTGTTCAACTCGGTTGTCTCAAAATCAACGAAAGTATTAAAAATTCAGCGAACTTCAAGACATTTTAAAGTATACCCACGTACACCTTGCGTATGCGGACTATGATAATTTGTAGAATTCAAAGCTCAACGATTAAAAAGCCTTTCAGAATCACAGTGGAGGCTTTACTTCCTTTATAATTTGATGATATTGTGTCTTTACGTCCTTTCAGCGTGTACGCCCTCACTCTTGTATAAATGTAATATTTTTTCAACCATAAGATTTCTTAATTGCGCTCATCTTCGAGATGTCCTCTCATAAAATTCATCCAAACATTAGAAATTATGATGACTTCATTTTATTGTTATTACTATGTTCCATTTACAACTGACACAGACTGCATTAGTGACACAATGGTCGGCAAACAGGATTAATTATTGTGTGATGTTCACTTAACAAAATTCTTCGTGCATTCTGCTGGTAATTTCAACCACTGCGTACACGCCCTCTCCCCCCCCCCCCACCCCCCCCCCCCCGACAGCTTCAAATTTTTTTTTTTCTTAAACGTTGAGGTGATGGCAGTGAGTTATTGGATGGCTCGGCTGTAGTGTGAATGATGATGAGCTTGATAGGCTGACCATTTACTGCTCTTGCCCGCTATTTTTACGGACAATGGCATATGAAAAACTCCCTTTGCGTCTATAGCGATGAGGAGCAGAGCGGAACGGATACTGTGGCAAAGTATACAGAGAAGTATACAGAGGCAAAGAGTGTATACTATTATGTCATTGTCCGTAAAAATATGGGAGCTGAGCGGATGCTGTGGACAAGGGCACTTAACTTTGATTTCAAAGACTGCAAACTTTCATCGCATATTGGCTGGTACCGTGAGAATCTTAGCTTCAGCCTCTGCTCTTGATTCTTGTTTCCTCCTTCTTGTTCCATATTTGCTTTTCACTTGTTCTTGTCGTCAGCTGTTCTTGTCTGCGGTGTCTTAAAATGGTGAGCACCTGAGATTTGAATAGTTCTGTTCAGGTTCCATCTCACCCTGAACAATAACGCTCAGATGCACCAAAAATGCCAATACTTCTCAGTCCTACTTTTCCCCAGAAAGAAAGTCTCACTAACTTTACAAACTGGTTGGCTAACTTTCATTTGAATCTGATTCCAAAATACCATCACTTCCGAACCTTACTTTCTTCCTCCATCCAATCCATAGAAATGAAGTCTCTCTAAATTCATAAAGCAATTGACCAACATTGGTTTGATTCTGGTTCCAGAATGTCAGCTCTTCCCAGCCTTATTTCTTCCCCTCCACTTAATTCCCAGGCACAAAGCATCTCTACTTTACAACGTTGTCGATTAACATTAATTTGATTTCAGAATGACAGCACTTCTCAGCCTTACATTTCTCATCTACTACACCCACGGAAACAAAATTAACAAAAGAGGTTGGCTAACAAACCTTTTTTAAACCGTAGTTCTCCCCTCCTTCCTACAAAATCCATCTAACTTTACAAAGTGGTTGACTGACATTCGTTTGATTCTGATCCCAGAATACCCTAATTTCTCAGTTTTACTTTCCCCTACCATCCCATCCGTAGAAATAAAATCTCTTGGGTTGACTAACATTTGTCTGATTCTGACTCCAGAATGGCAGCACTTCTCAGCCTTACTTTTCTCAATCCGTGCTGCCGGAGATCCCTTCTTGCGTCCAGACTCCCTGTCAAAGTAAGATCGTGCTCATTCTCAGCTCCAAATGCGGGATGAAACAATAGAAAATCCCACAGATTACTAGACTGTCAGTGCAAAAATCCCCGGTTCTGGACGACTTGACAGTAGCATCTACTGCAGGCTTGATTAAACCCCCCGTGTCACATCAAGTGAGCTGTCTACTGAACTTCGTGGATAGAATACACGAGTGTGGACAGGTCTGCATGTGAGCAGAGAGGGAAAGGGACTGCATGTGGGCGATGTGTAATGGCCGATATTCGATTTTTACTTCAGGTTCGTGCATGTATTGTCTTAAAGGCTCGCTGAGATTACTACTTTCATTAAAAGGATATTCGTAACACCTCATTATGCATTATAAGATAATGGGTTCGGGTATTCATGTTGAAAGAAATATCATAGTTTATTCTTCCTTGTACAATTATTATTTTATTGATTTGTGAATAGTTTCCCATGAGGTTGTTGTGCAAGAATACAACACCGACAGGAAAGGGTATAAATGGAATGGAATTTTGTACTATAAAGTGGGAATTTATCATTCTCACATTTAAAGCCAGACTCAAAATTGAATTGTTTTGGGGACTGTTTTCTTTGAAACTGAATGGTGTCCCTTTTGGTCCCAGAGGTTTGAGGACGGGAGAAGATTAAGTTTTGTTAATGTGTGCGCGTAGGAGCATGATTGTCGCGATGTGGGTTAGATGGGGAGAATTCGACTGACACTCTTTCGAGGTCCGCTCCCACAATCGACGAACACAAAAAAATACTTGCACTCTAAAAACTAAATAAATCAATTGCTTTGATTTTTAGCAGAACTGTAGGGCAGTTTAATTACAGGAATTAATGTAACAAATATAATTATAAATATAAATATCAATTCAAAGGCAACTGAATCTAACAAATGAAACTACAGCTTTCTATAACGACTAACTTATTCACTCTAACTACTTGCAGATCATATGAGTTATATGCCAAATAGAATCCGCGCACGTGGCGACGGATATAACAGTTTAAATTCTATTAATTCAATGAGACATGTTATGATATGGACATTTCCTCTAGACACGCCATGGAGAATGCTTGTACAACCATGCGTTCTCTGGCGGTAGCTCTGAAACTGTCTTCAAAAGTAAGTAGAACGGTTCACTTTCATCATTACAAATTAGTATGGACTCTCACCATGAGGCCCTCACTAGGAGTGAGAGCGCTGGATGTAAACGCTGTGGGTTCATATCAAACCAAGTAGCTTAGGCTCTGGAGCTTTAAATCAGGCTCCTCACAATATGGACTGCTCAACTGCGTCTTAAATGTCTCTCATCTGGCTGAGGACTATCGCCGTCCACCTCGTAAATGGATTGTCTACATGTGGCATCTATCTAAGCTCTGCACGGGTTTAAATACTAAAGCTATGTCTCGACCTTCCGTCCAGATTCATACATTTGATTGGTGCAACCACCTCTAGCTCAGCTGCCGAACCGAGTTATTTTAAGTAACAGCCCTACGCAACGACCTTGGGTCGCCATCAAAGGTCGAATCACTCAAGACAATAAAATGTAATTTTATAGTAATAAATTCTTAACATGTTCAAAACCCCGAGCTTTTACTCTGGATCACGGATTTTCTGTACGTCAACAGACGTCTCAATAACATTTAATTCCTACTCACCCCTTCCCTCTCTACTAAACCTAGTTCAAAACACGAGATATAAAAAGTGCTCAGTCATGCACACCTACGCTGTCCGTCTATCCTTCCCCACACCTTCTGTCTATTTATTAGGAAAAAAACTGTTCAAAACAAATTGTTTACGAGACCAAGTTATGCTGGCTCGCACAATAATTACGTTTGTAAAAATTACTCACTGCTCTCTCACAAAAATTTACTCAGTGGAAACATTTATGAATCAAATCTGTTCTTGACAATGATGAATTGATCGTATGTTAATTCTGTTTCTAATTTCCGTTCAGCGCCTGAGAGCACAACATTTTCTTTTTTGTTTCTTGGGGATTTGAGCGATATACAAGTTAATTGTTACATAACATTAATTTTGTCTGAATGAACGCAAGGAACAAAAAATGTCTACTATCATTCTTTTCTCATTTCATAAGACTTTCAGTGAATTCAAACGAATTTGGCAGACTTATCAGATTAGTTGTTCAGAATCTGTTGACTGGGTCGAGATATGGAAAAGATGGCGTAGACCCAGCCAACAAGTACATAACGATCGTATGATATCGTCGCTGTCAGTGTATAACCGCATAAGTACAACATTTTCGAAATCTCCGTCCACTGGTCCATCATGTCTAGAAATAATTATTTGGTCGAACGGTCCAAAGGAAAGGCGTCATTTGAGCAAATCTTTATTATAAACGCACCTTGAAACTCTGAGCAATTTCTACAAGCTCTAAGTGCCTAAAATGGACTAATCCTCGGTGTTTTGGAAAAGGTATCAGCACACCATCTGTATATGTGATGTGAGGATGGAGGGATGGATGAAACTGTTAGAGATATGAGTAAAACAGGAGTGGATGAGGGGGGGGGGGGGGAGAGGGTGCAGCTTGGAATTAGAAAATGATAACCCGATAATAACCCAGCCTGTTAAAATAGTTTATCTTTAAAACCTTGCGCTAAGAGGTAACAAAGATTTTCACCCCGATTTCGAATTCAAACTATGGGGATAAATCGCTTCAATGTTAAGGAATTCCTCTGTTGGAACTTACTTGATCCGTTTAAGAAAAAGGGATCGAGCTTCGGTTGAGCAAAATCGAAGAAAAATTATTTGGAAAGTGTGGCGTACTCGCTAACTGCGATCTGTTCAGAACAAATTGTTTCATCGATTACAAGGGGAGCCGACTCTTCCCATCCCGAGGACCCGTATAATTACCGGTCGGGTATCATCACTTGTATGGATTGGGGAGATGGGTAGTGTAGATAAATGCCAGGATATTGAGGGCTGGAGAGTGAATTTGATAGGATGTATCAGTGATCGGGGGCCACAGCTAAAGAGGAATGCTCTATGCTTATAAAGGAAACACCGGGGAGAGCCAACATAAGCATTAAATATCAATAAAAATTTCAAACAGTATAACAGGCACCTCCCCCCCACACACACACAAAACGTATGATTGGATAGCTTATTGCCAGCATTAAATTTATGCTTTATAGTGGATTACGTACTAATTCCCTTTTCCACGAAGCGTATTTTTTGCCTATGTATTTCCGTTCACGCATGTGTCTTGCAGAAGTCATGCGTTTTTCTGCATACCTCATGGAAATGCGCACAATGAAACATGCGTCTTCTGCACCAACACTTTCGGTTCGTAATCCGTACTTAAAACACTTAAAAAATACAGACTGTAGAGAGGGGCTTTTACTTTGATTTCACTGCTGCAACACGTACGCAGTTAGTAACCTTATGGTATACATCTTTTATACACTAATATGTTATAATAAAATTATCTCTGCTCATTTAATATAATTGTGGAGTTAAGGATATCTGGACGGTTTATAGTTTCCAGGAAACGAAGATTTATATGGGACTGAATTTTTAATAGTTTGTTTTCTATACCAGTAAATAGTACTAATATATTTCTTATGACTTAGCAGAAGTTCGATGTCTCCACGAACTTCCTACTCAGGTTTTGAAACATTTTAACAAAGTAACATGCGGTTCTCTGGATAGAAGACCAAAGGCAGACCAAGGAAGACGTGGCCCAGTAGCGCCAAAGA
This sequence comes from Onchidella celtica, assembly GCA_963931925.1. Lineage (NCBI taxonomy): Eukaryota > Metazoa > Mollusca > Gastropoda > Systellommatophora > Onchidiidae > Onchidella > Onchidella celtica. Next base: position 17,067,254 of record OZ007573.1, on the reverse strand, counting down.
AACTGACGACCGACGGCATTTACGCCAAGACACTCATCCCAACTGGCTGCAGACCCAAAGCTCGTTCTTCCTGCGGCGCCTTCGATGGTACATGCAGATGGAAAAAAACAACAACAAAGCAACAGTCATCTCCCACCCCTGTTTCCGCCAACAAAAATAACGATGTACATCATCAACCAAGTAATAACAACAGAGATAAGCTTCTGAGTTCATTTACTGTCTTAGGAGTGCTTGAGAAATCTGCCTAGACAGGACAGAGAAATCCCAATGCTCAGAACTGGCGCAAATCAGTCAACCAAACATACTTTTACTCTCTGAAACCTGGGGAGACTGGAATAACGGAATATACCCAGGCTTTTCCTCAATTCCCCCGTGGCAGACAATTTATTAAATTCAAGTCATTTTGCGGGCAGTAAAAAACGTGCCGTCCCCGTGATTTGGGGTGTATTTGGACACGAAATCCGTTGGTGAGAACAGGCTTGACGCAATGTACACCCTCGTAAAGTCACATCTTTGTGGATTTACGCCCTTCTCCGAGTTCTAATGGAAATCTAGAAATAACTTCAAATACAGTAAATTCTGTCTCTTGTATTTCTACTCCCGCCCTTCCCCCGTTTCCCCTCCCTGCCCTCTCCCATACCATCTATTTCACAATCACATCGTTTTTTGTTGTTTTTTTTATTTATTGTAGAGAAGTAAACACTTCAGATGGAATTGATGTGCGTAAGAGGGACTTGTCTGAAACTCAACCCGGGCCTCTGGAGAGCCTATAGAAATACGTGTAAGCACGTAAAAGCGTGATGGACGGTTAGATTGGGCGGATGGATGGGTGGGTGGGTGGGTGGATGGGTGGCAAGGTGGGTGGTTGGATTGATCGATGTGTGAGTGGAAGGGTGGGTGGGTGGTTGAATGGATGGATGGATGGAATGATGGATGAGTGGATGGATGGACGCGTGAATTAATGGATGGATGGATAGATGGATGATGGACAGATGGATTGATGTATAAGTTAGTGGATGAAACAAAGGTATTTGAGTCAGCTGAATATGACTGGTGCATGCAACAGATGAATAAAAATGAAGGATGATGGAGGTAGGTGGGTAGGTGTAGATTTTGCTTGCACTGTCGAGGCTTTTAGAAGTCTGTTTGGGTTTTTAGTTTTATAGAACACTAGCCGACCCGCGCAAGATATATCTTGCAAGTTTTCCATGTACTAAGCGTAACCGTATATCTAGATCTAGGCTACATTTAAAACAGCATTTGGATTCCATGCTATGACTAATAGAACTTACTGTTACACCACAATTTCACACAGAATTAGTTTATTTAATTACCCCTTTTACGGACGGTTTCTTTTTTTGGTGAGGAACCAAAACTTCCGCGTTCAGTCGGCGCGTCAAAATGGTATCATTCTTCCGGTTCACTCAAAATGGTGAATTAAAATAGAATGACCGAAGAAAATCAATTTTGTTAATTTCGGGGACAGGAGTTTTCATATGTTTTATGTGACGAAAACCTGGGTAGGTAGATATTGTCGACGTCTGTAAAATGTGAAGCGTATGGGCTGAGTATTGACGGAGGAGTAGACTAACATAGCCTCCAAAGTTCACTTTTATAATAATACTAGCTGAGTTCCCGGTCCTGCCCGGAATAAATCGATTTACTAGTTTCAGTTCTGGGTGATTATTGTGGACCTGCTTCATTTTGCCTGTTCCTTTAGCTTTATTTTATTTTTGTTTGTTTCTTTGCTTTTAGATACGTTTTACTGCTCTCCCTTTGCGCGTTGACGTCCTGCGCTTCCCGCCAGCATCCGTCAAATGGCTATGATTTGCGCACGGGTTAGTTTGTTTGCACGTCGCAGCAAGTGATAACGTCATGAGTTAATGGAAAAGAAATATTATAATATTTTCCTAGGCATATCGAAAACACAAACCTGTACTTTTGGCCCTGCAGCGTCAATCTCCCAATTCCAGACCCTTTCTTTTTCCTAGTCTAGGCACATTGAGAACCACACAAAGTTTCATACTTGATAGTCTAACTCAATCTCATCGTTCAAACCAGTCCTAACCGGAATTTGTTTTTGTGAGTGTGATACAGATACCGGAACCAATCTCAGTTACGTACATTTGCCGAAAAAATAGATCGAACACCAATGTGTCGCAACCTAGAAACTAATACAAACGTTCTGCGAGTTATTAATTATTTTTTTATTTTCTGGGCCGGCGACAAGGCGACAGTCTATACTAAGCGCTGTATAAAATCTGAGGGCCACCGAATCAGCATTAACAGAGGAGTAGCGAAAGGGGCGCTGCAATTGTCGTAAAGTTTCACTTTTATTAATATAGATAGATTACATGGCTTTATGCTCCTTAAATGAACACAGAAAAAATCAAACAGCATCTGGGATGTGGGTGACATGTTTATTTGCTATTTCATCCTTCCATGTCCAACTTGTGTTCTGCCGTGCCATACTGAAAAATTCACATCTCTTTATCCCAGTTCACCAGCTTATAAGACCTGAATTGCATACAAACCGTTTATGATTACCATTGACGAAATCTAGAGTCCCAGAGCAATTTAAATAAAAGCATAATGCACGGCAATTTCTACAAGTTTTTCAAGTGGCTTGTGAATCTATCTGTAGAGATCATTATGTATGGTCTTAACTGAAATGAAGCCATTATTTTGATCTTACGAAACGTACTGCTCGCTGCTTAAGCATTTCCCGTCCTTAAACCATGGATACTGCTCATGAAACAACATTTGAGAAAGGCTGAATTGCACGTCGTACGGAAAGCAGTCTTGGATATTACATTTTCTGTGTTGTTTTTTGTTTTTTTTATAAATCGTTAAACTTGTGAATTTCCTTCCTGGTCTTTCTTGTAGATACTTGAGATATTATTTTGAATAATTTATTAGACAAAACGTTTGAAAATTTATTTTTGCAGAGTATTGTTTGCGTAATTATGGTGGTGAATTAAAAATAATAACCGGTTATCATTTTGAAGTATACTTCAGTCTTAAAAAGTGTTTTTGAAATTCTGATAAAAGGTCACATATTTCCGAGTCTTTCGAGTACAGGAGTTCTGTGATATCAAGCTAAGATGAAAGTCAGCCATTTTTAATTAGAATGGATTTTACACCCTGCCTTTGGAGAATGTACCCCAGTGTCCTGGAATTGCAAGGGGGATGATAGTTAACATACCACACTACTCATAAAGCTCTAATATTTCGCACAAAATGAGTATCAAGATTTTTTTCCTTTCAAAGTTGAAAACGCCAAGCACAACCCACTATAATTTCAAAACTCATCAATTGATCTGACCTCACCCCGCTCATTAATTTCAATGAGAATGCGTTTGAGGATGCTCTTTCCAGTATGTCTTTGATTTTCTATGTCTATATCAAACTGCCTTCTCATGAAGAGGCTTTTATAGTCATTCGTTTGATTCATCCCCAAACATTTAGCGCATATCGGGTAATTCCTAATTTCAATTATACAACATCAAGTCGATTTAAATGTCTACCTGTACAAAAACATTCCTCAAAAGGAGAAGATTTCCGTCAATCCCGGCCACTCAGTCATGACCACCCCACGCTTAAACCTAAAAATATCTCTAACCCTGTCCTTACCCCTAACCCTAAATCTAATTTCATCCCCAACCCTAACTTTTAGCCTCTGAACCAGACAGTAAAGAATTGTAAGAGTTCAAAGCGGTCTAGACGTACGGAACTCTTTTAGAAACAACGGCTGGTGATTCGTTTGCACTCAGCATGGAAAAAACAACAACAACGGCATCTAAGATGCAAGTCTGTCTCTTGCAATAGAGGCCCAATTGAAATGTCCTGAGATGTTCCACTTTCAAACTGAGCAGTGCAGGTGGTCCATCAGTCTTAATTCATATGGACAGGAAAGGCTTCCTCACGGCGAGAACCAAATAAATAAGGCACGTAGAAGATAATCAGCCTTGCTGCAGCACTGCGACGTTTCTCTCACACCGGGATGAAAGCCGAATTTTTTTTTTCGTGCCAACCTTTTGTCAACCATTTAACCCATGCTGAGCCATGTTTGTCCTCTGCACTTGCTCAAGTGACACGCAATTACGCAACAGTATGCATGCGTTGCGCGCATTTCCCGCGAGAATTGCTGGCCTGGGCATTGGATCATGGAAAGTCGACTTAGATTCCGTTGAGTATGTGAGATAATTCAGTATGGCGATTAAAGGATTCGCATTCTCATTTCAATGCATTAAATAGACTTCGAAATTCGTTAGCTCATGAAAATACTGTATTACTGTGATTTTGACGTAGGCAGGCATTTTCACCAAGCATTGTCAGACATGATGAATAAGTCTTGGCTCTTTTAGACCAAGTGGTGTCAACGCCTTCATCCAAAATAATTGCAAGGTTAGATGTATTAAATCTGGGTTGGAGATGGCAAAGATTGGAGGGTTTTTCGATTCTTTCAACATGATCCTATCTCCACTTTGGTTAACTTCAAGTTATTAGATAAATTCAATCACATTTCTGTACGGTCTTCATACATTGCATTAGCACTTCTGGGATATAATAACAAAGCTGAAATGCTGACATCGCTCGCAGCCCCATTTCACGTGCAAACAAGGAGATGAATTTTCCTCGAGTCCGGCGCTTTAAAATTTTTCAATTTCCCGGGCAAACACAGACAGATTAGAGCTGTGAATGGAGGCTGGCACCGCTGAGAAAATTCCATGTCAAAGCCTAAAATGCACAGCTTTGGTGCAGTTGGACGGGATCTCAAAAGGAATTTAAGGCGATTTACGGGCGTAGCTCCACGACTGTAACAACACAATTGATTCCATTGCTGTCCAGAGTATTAAGCGACCTTGTTTTTTATTTTCGGCTGGCTGTAATGAATTCGCAACATCTTAAGATGGTGTTGTTGTTTTTTTTTTCTGTTCATTACAAAAAAATGCTGAAAGTAGCTGTGCGACCGCAAATCACGTGACATCACATTCATAGAAAGAAATCAAGGTTCAGAAATGCTTATGCCTAAGTATTAACGTATATCCTCGTAACTTTGTCCATAAACGTTGAAAGAAGTTGTGAGAAGCCGTCAAGGGAATATTCAGGGGAGCAGAACCTCATCAAACGAGTCCTTGGGCATGACTTCCTTACACTACAGGGCCGGACATGTGATTTTTTTTCCGTATGAGTTTTAGCAAATTCAGGAGCTGGGCAGCAACACACCCCCAAACACAGGACAGCTCCAACACATCCCAGGGATTTTCTGTGACGTTCAGAGTCATATCAGGCACAGTCCAGAGATTGCAGCACCCATGGCAGTGTTCGATAGGACGAGAAATCCCTTAGCCGATGACCTGTGTTTGGGGGTCTGTTGCTGCCCTGCTCCTGAATTTGCTAAAGCTCGTACGGAAAAAAATAACTCGGGCCGGACCACTCCCAGGTCATGGATATGTGTGTGTGTGCGTTTTCCCATGCTATCTTTGGGTGGCAGTGGCAGTAACTGGACCTTTACATCTTTCAGGTCATTTAGTTCAGCAACACTAAAATCATTCTGTCTTTGTTTTGTGAATTATTTTATTTCTCAGCCTCTTTTATTGTATAAAGTGGTCTTCACCGGGGCAAGGGTTGATGTGGATGTAGTAATATAAATAAACTGCTATGAAAAAGAGGCACGTATATAAGAATGCTTTAATCTTGAATACTGTGCCTGCCTCAGTTTGTTGACATCGTATTTTATTGGATACTTATTTAGTCATGGTCGGTTTAATTTTTATTCAACTTCGGTGAGTGGCATTTCCTTTTTATCAACTTTCTCATGCGGGGGGGGGGGGGGGGATTCCCTTTTCTGGCGTTAAGCATTATTTTAACAAGTCTGAAAACCAAATGGTGCTTGTTTGAATCCAAAGTTACAATATGGAAAAGAAAGCAAAGACTGAGATAGAAAGAAAGAGAGAGAGAGAGAAAAGGAGAGAGAGAGAGAGAGAGAGAGAGAGAGAGAGAAGAGAGAGAGAGAGAAAAGGAGAGAGAGAAGGTTGTATGTCGCAAAGTTTCACATTGGATAGAGACAGTAAAGAAACGTTACAATAGAAATAAAAAGTATTAGAAATGAAAATCTAAGCCCTAATGTGACCCTGCAGATTTTCTGTATTTTTATTTTTAGCTACTCGGATTTCAGTCCTTAGGAATTTTTTATCCAGTTTTATCATTCTGTTTAAAAACGATTTTTCCACCAGCTCGCGTTCTGCATCCTGTTTTACTTTACTCGGGGCTGGAATGATCTCGATTCTATTACGTGAAAGGTCACTTGTCATTCGACCGCGTCGTTGAACGCGCCCCCGAATTCCTTGCCAATCGCGCTCCTAAACCTCTCTTCATCACTGTTATTATCAACTCGATTTGACGATAGATGCAACTATCACGCACCTAATTTCGGGATAATCAAATGTCGACACAAGAGGGGGGGGGGGGTAATTTCATTGCAGGAAAGGTGGGGGGGGGGGTAATTCAGTCTATATCCTGGCCTTTAATAGATTGAGATTCTCACATCCAAGATCATTTATTAAAAAATTTCTCTTTTATTTTCGTTTCTATCGTTTTCGACACTGGTGCTGTGATTATCGCTGATATTGAACATTTTTTTGCTATTTGATCAAGTAATGGAACTGAGTGGGAAGGACAGATAAACAGAGATGAACATAAAAAACTGGCTGGTCTAGGTTTCGTAAATAAAATTGTCTTCGGTAAAGCGAGACAAATTGTAAAGACACTAATAATTTATGCTCACTGCAAAATTTACCAATTTCCGCCCTAAGACGAAAACTAATGTAAAAGAACTCGACATTGGTAAACGAAAGATTGTGGTGTACCAAATAGGATTAAATGCGATAGAATGTGTTGACTTTTATCACTGTATTTTATGGTTTCATTTCATTTTATCTCATTTTATTTATCGTACCGATTTACAAAATATTTCTGGTAACTACGCCATTCTAGACTGTTGCAGCCACTAACAGGTGACATGATTACTTTATATGTGACTGTCTCTCTCTCCCTCTCCCCCCCGTCTCTCTCTCTCTCTCTTCCACCCTCTCTCTTTCTCTCCCCATCCCCCTCTCTACCCCCCCCATCCTTCTCTTTCTCTCTCTCTCTCCTCCATCCCTCTCTTTCTCTCTCTCTCCCTCTCTCATATAATAGAAGTAACAATCTACAGTCTTGCTTCAGGACTCATGCGCGCCAGGACACTACGCACCAAACTGAACTCTTGGTATGGTTACTTTTTAGGACATGCAAGGTACTATAACACAATGGAGCCAAGATGGAGAATGAAAATTAAAACTGTTGACAGCACGATGAAACAATGCCTTTTCCATGAATTCAAAAACAAAACCATTCAAAATAATAAAAACTTCCGTGCACCCTCCACTGTATTTGAAACCTACGTGCAAAATTTGGTTATTGTAGGTGGCTTAATGAAAATAAAGGTGGAGAATTTGCGAAATAATTATATAATTAGATGGACTTAACAAGTTTTGGGAAAATGTGGGTGCAAGAATAAGTACCAGCTTTGTTTTGATACTAATGGTAAGTTAGCTTTGGTACCCATTACCTTTATTCTTAAAAGGGAATTCAAATGCTGCTTTCATTTAGACGTTAAAAAAAAAAAAAAAATGCAATATCTCAAAATCTCTCAAATGGACTTACCCAGTTTTGGACTAACGTTATTCAGTTACGCCTATCAGTGTTGTAGATTTTCTAAAGTAATAAAGCCTATGTTCAGCTCCAATGTAAAACTACGTGGCCAATGGTACGATCTGTTTCCATGTTGGTGTGGTTCTAATGTCTTCATCGCCGCTGCCGTCTTTGTTATCAGTGAATCTACAGAATGGTGTAAAGAATTCACAGATTTGATGTAAATCAAGCTGTCTGGTGTTAAATAAAAAAGTTAGGCTGACATGAATTAAAAGCAAAGATATTAGAAACGGCAAGATGAGACACTGTCTTCTTCCCACCAGTAAGAAAACCGTGCACACAATTTGGGCGCTGATCGGGGGCGAGACCTATGACGCATTTTTTTTTCTTGATAAAGGCGAAAGCCGAAAATTTGAGCATTTTCCGTCTTCTCTTTAGTATGCTTTGTATCGTTAGGGTTTTATTTCTCACGCAGGGCTTCGCTACATACAACTTTTTCTTTTTGCCCGATTTTAACATCACATAGTATGAAAAGACTGCTTGATATAATAGTAAATTTATGATGCCAAATTGTGACAGTGCTACTACGACAAAAAAACAACAACAAACAACTAGCCAGAGTTTTCCCATAGCGATTGAGGTTATAATTCCACAATAAGTGAGGTCAAGCAAAGTCTACAGCGATAGCTGAACAGTGAACAAAATTCAATATTTTCCCTATCTGGCTTTGTAAAATGTGGCACTTCTCATGACTTTCTCGCATTTGCCGCTAGGTGGGTGTGCGAAATGTATGAACGCTAAAAACACTCGCTGTCTCATCTTGTCAATTCTAGAATCTTTGCTAAAAGCACTTGTCACCACGCGTACCCCATGGCATGTCTTTTAATTACTCGCAAAATGTTAGACCTAGTACAATGCACAGTTCATTAAACTCCTTCTGGTCCGAGATTATGGTGAACGTCAAGCGTACTAATTCCTTTTCACTTTTTTGTCATCTCATTAAAATAGGTGATATTAAGTGGTCTTATCAGCAGCATCCGCTCCGCTAGCTTGCGGAAAATGACGTATGACAAAAGTAACTGCTCTTTTTCACAGCATCCGCTCCGCTCCGCTCTTTACCTCTGTATACTTGTCCACAGCATCCGTTCCCCTCCGCCCGATGCTGTGGCAAGAGCAGTAAAAACGGTCTTTGTCTCTATAACGGCGAGGAGCGGAGCGGAACGGATGCTGTGGACAAGATCACTATTAAGCCTTGATGTACGAAAGAGAAGAAAATGCCGAATTAGAAAGAGAGAAGAAGAAAACTCAAAGTTTTATTTGCGAAATGACCTCACGCAAGATTTAACAGATTCCCAGTGCAAGTACCTGTAGAAAGCACATCTACCAACAACACAAGATCCAATTTCAATGAGATTGCGCGTTCTTGACACCTATAACATTTCCTGCTGTTCGCTTATCCGTCACCATAATTAATCTTTTCGTTTTCTTTTGCCATGATAACATATATAAATAATTCTATTTTCTCTTGTAGATTTAAGGCTAGAGTTAGGATTAGGGTCAGAGTTTCAGTAAGATAGGATTAGGAATTTCGTTGAGTAATTTCAAATAAATGAGTCTATAAATCTCTCATTCATATGCCCTGTCAGAGAAATGGAAATGGAGATGGTCATCCGATAACAGTAAATTTTGAAAGTTTCCTTCCAATTTTTGGCACTGGAATTAATTTTCATCATCATAATCATCATCATCATCATCATCACCACCATGATTGGATCGCCGACACTTTTGTCATCATCATCATCATCATCATCACTTTTGTTATTATTATCATCGTCGTCACCATCATCATCATCATCATCATCATCATCACCACCATGATTGGATCGCCGACACTTTTGTCATCATCATCATCATCATCATCACTTTTGTTATTATTATCATCGTCGTCACCATCATCATCATCATCATCACTTTTGTTATTATTATCATCGTCGTCACCATCATCATCATCATCATCACTTTTGTTATTATTATCATCGTCGTCACCATCATCATCATCATCATCATCATCATCATCATCACTTTTGTTATTATTATCATCGTCGTCACCATCATCATCATCATCACCACCATGATTGGATCGCCGACACTTTTGTCATCATCATCATCATCACTTTTGTTATTATTATCATCGTCGTCACCATCATCATCATCATCATCATCATCAACATCATCATCATCACCACCACCACCACCATAATCATCATCGTCATCTCTTTTGTCACCATCATCATCATCATCACCACCAACAGCAGCAGCACCTACCATCACCACCACCACTACCACCACCATCATCATCTCTTCCATCATTATTTTCATTACCATCCTCATCAACTTTGTGAGTCCCCACGCGCTTTCGGTATCACTACGATCATATATCAAGACTGCCAGGCCAGACAGTCTCTGTCCCCTCTCCTAGGGCAACATCTCCGATAACCCCTACATCATTCTACAGTAACGTAGTATAACCTCAGTCTGATCACTGGTGAGCACGCTATGGCTTCTGGGATACCTTACCAAAACCAGCTCTAGCCAAATGACAAGTTCAGTCATTAACTGGTTGATGGAACATGTTGCTGTCCAACGTTTTCAATAAAGGGCCTGAAAGCACAGTAGAACTTTTGTGTTGGCCATAATGCGGCGTAGTTTACAGTATAGCTTTGATAAAAAATGAAAACGAAAAGTATTTACTTACGACTACTGTGATCGCCTATTTCTGGATTTAGTCATTATTTGGCTTGATGAAAATTGATATATTGCTATCCAACGTTTTCAATAAAGGCAGTGAAAGCCCAAAAGAACTTTTGCATTGGCCATAATACAGCGTAATTTACAGTATAACTTTGATCAAGAATGAAGCATGAAATATTTACCTATGGCCATTGTGATTTTCTATTTCTGAGTTTATCAGTACGGTCTATTTTGAACTGTAATGTGAGAAAGTACTCTGCGTTAACGGTGTTAGGTATTCGGTAATCCGAAATGCAATAGGAAATGGGGTGCTTATTTAATTTTAACATCAGGAAAGATAGCAGTGAAAGATAAGGAGGACCTGTTTTCGAGTATCTAAAAATATATAGAAATTCAGTGAAAATACACTTGTCATTATCTTGCTTTGTCATCGTGCATTTCCCCAAAATAGTTGAAATATGCCACCCTTGACAAAGTCTCGAGACTTGCGTAACCCCAAAATAGGGATCGTTCTGTCAAAGAATGTTGTTACAAGTACGTACGTCCCTCAAGTTTTTTTGCTCTTGGGGTACGTATTTTAAAGCCTTTTGCGACTCCAGAGCTAGAGAACTCCCTCGAAATACTCCTGACAAAAGCCTTAATTAATTGTGATTAATCATTCTTTCAAATTTTCTTTTTGTTTTCCTCTTTTTTTTGTTGATTGGGTCCGAGGCAAGGTTAAGGATTCGATACGATTTAGGGTTCAGGATAAGGACGTGGTTTGGGATAATACGTATACGTACGCGCCCCCAGCTCAAACCTCTTTGGATGCGTACGTACTTACAACAATAGCCTTTGTCAAAATGTCTGGCACATCTTTTCAATTTTGCACGAAAAAAGTTTTCTTTTTTCAAAATGCCTGTCTGGAGCACCTTTAGATAATATGTTGAGAATGGTAGAAGCTCAAACACAGTTCGGCCTTTTGTGTCCGAGTCGAGGTTTTAAAAAAATATTCTCAAATACAAAGAAGAAGAGAGTACCAAATTACAAAACTTAAGGATATTAATGTCCAGACAGAAGAAGCGGCTATTCATCTGTCCACAGGAAAGTCATTTTAGTTAATGCTTTTCTCCCGTCTCCGTCTTGCTGCAATCTATCTTTCTGCCGACGTCTTTTGTCAAAGAACTAGACACGCCATTATTCAGCTTCACTATAAGGAAGTCGTTCTAGAAATTAAAACCCTTTTCAAGGAAATGAAAAGAAACATTAGCTGTGAAGAGATTACCCTTAGCGGACTTGAAATGATTTGGTATCAACAAAACGTCGGCTGGGTGAAGATGACTGACGAACACAAAAGAAATCCAATAACGCGCACGATTTCCATTACTTGAATAAGTGCATTTTGGTTCAAAAACGAAAAAGCGCCATGTACCTCAAGGCGTTGAGAAAAAAAAACAACAACAAAGGATCTGTAAGGTAGCAGGCGGACTTGGAATAAAGTCTTTGCCGATCGAAAACGTGAGTTGTTTTTCCTTTTTATTTCTGAGTCATTGTAAATTTTCTTTATTGTTCTTACCGGGGGCTTTGTAACATACATTTTTTTTTTCGGTGCCATATTTTAACAGACTTCAATGGACCGACAAAGGAATAAGGAGAAAGACTAGATTAGTATGTAATATTTAAAGGAAAAATGACACAACTTGAAAAATAAATAGGTAAAGTAAACGTTTAATCATTCTAGCTTTATATTTCCTCGAATCTAAGACATGATAACCAATAGGCCCTGCAGGCTTAATGCTTATCAGTCGCCGAGGGAAAGTTCGGTGTTGTGAAACTATAGAATTGACAGCACATTAAATGTGAAAAATATGTTATGATGAAAATATTGAGTGTCGAGTGAGCGCCTAGGGTGTAAAGACCCCGGGTGTAAAGTTCACGCTAGGGACACTGAAGATGCAAGAGGACCGAACCCATAAGATTAATGTTTGCATCTCATATTAAAAAAATATAAGCAGATATATAATTATGTCATAATTTCTTTTGTTAGCGTAGACAAAGGGCACACAGCATTGACATGTTAACGAGAATCTCTCTCCCTAACACAAGTGAGATTACCATTGCAAATTCACCTCCTATACCAGCTAAGTTGCTCTCCTTCCTTCCTTCCTTCACAGCTGTTGTGTTATAATTTGAAGAATGAAATTAAAGATCTAGTACATTTTTCTTCATTTGGCTTTTTCAGCATTAAAGGATTCTGAATCATTGCTGCATAATATTGTTAATTCTACTCCTGCTGATCTCCTTACCCGGCTAGGGTCATTGGAGCACTATGGTAGAGAACACTGCACCAACTGGCTCTCCGTTTCGGACGATTCTGGGCACGTACTGGGAGGCGGCAAGACCTTTATCTGGTCAACTCAGCAAGAAGATTGCAGTTCAATAACTTGATCACGATTACACCGGTTCATGATTACACAAAATAATCACCAGCATGCAGCTAAAACAAGTGCAGTTTTCAAGTGCACGGAAGAGCTTCCTGAATAGCAACTTATTAAAACCCATAGCGAGCATCCCTGCCTACTCTGTCGTGATATCTTTGTCTAAATTGCACTTACTACCGTGTATTAATGACAGATAATTGTATATTCAGCGCCAGCCAGTGGAATCGAAGAACAGAGGAGATGACATAAAATTTGCTGTAATGCATTAACGATGCGTTCGATATGGCAGCAACGCTGAAATTAAAAGGCCATTATTTCGGTGCTTTAATATTACGCGTGTAAAACTTGTTCCTTGATGCACATCCACTGTCGTTTGAACCTGTACTTGAGGTATTTCGTGCGTAAGAAACCCACGGAAATGCCAGTTCAGTTGTAGGTTGTTTCTCAACCTTTTTTTGTCCTAAGCCCCACTCCAATCTTAAAAAAACAAACAAACAACGAGCACTCTGCTATGCTCGGACAAAGTTAGTAAACAGTATAATACAAAATGAGTTAAAAAATTTTTTTATATATTCAGTGTGTTTACCGTATCGAGCGACTAAGACCGCGCAAAACTGGCGAGGTTGCGCATAATCATTTAAGTCGCACTATTGTTAAGTTCTATGTTTTAATGCGAGCTGAGCAAGAAACTCATCGACACGACGTAAATCAAACAGTAGTTTATCATTACGGTTAAGTTAAAATACATAATGAATGATTCCTATGAAATATCCCTGCCATTGCGAAGTCTCAAGCCCCACAAAAATAGTGCCACACCCCACCTGTGGAGCGAGCGCCCCACTTTGAGAAACAATGGTCTGGAGCAGGGGTGCTCAACCTTTATTGACATAGGATCTACTTTTACATTTCCCAGCCAATAAGAGAAACCGAATCTATGCTGGTGTGCCTATCGGCATTATTCAACATTCAATTTAGAATTTTAGATACAAAATGCAGTGAACCAAAAACTTCTTTTATTTTAGTAACACATTTTTATATATATACCTCGCGGGTGTGTCCTACATTCATCCCGCGATCGACTGCCAAGCACTTGAAGATCGACCGGTAGATCGCGATCGACTGGTTGAGCCCCCCCCCCCCCCCCGGTGGGAGGGTCAGATGGTATGCGACCAGGGGGAGAAAAAAAGAAAGAGAACCAACAGAAACATTTTATGATGTAGGCACAAATAATATTATAATCGCCATTGTCGTCGTAGAACATAGATTCACGATTTATTTGGAATCAGGAGTAGGCAACTAAAGGTATAACCTGCGGGGTATTATGCTGAGGATGAAATGAAATTGGAATGAGCCTTCGAAACACGGGACCAAAGTAGGTTTAGTCTGCAAAGTGGATGTTTTAGGATTAAGATTGGCTTGGCCTGCTTGGCCACAGATAATCTTTTTGTCACCAAAATGACCAGCAATATGGATTGTGAGAACTGGCTACAAATTGAGTCACAAGAAACCTACAAGAGGATTTTGGCCATATAATGTCCTAAAAGACCTTTACAAACTTAAATTCATGCGTTAAAATTATGATTGCACTTTCGGGTTCATGGTATTTAAAAAAAATAACACTCTGCAATAGAAGGAAAGGGCATTGCTCGTGGGATCCTGGCCTTGACTATGCAGTCCGATTTATTTTAACTGTGGATATTCCTATTTTTGTCTTTCCAAAATTGCTGCAATATAAATGTCATTATTCGTCCTGGCTGTTGCGGAACTGTTTCTTTTCTTTCAAATGGACCTCATTATGTTTCATCAATCCTAGTCAGTTCCACATGGACAACTAAAGATCTTGATCTGCATGTCACTCAAACTTCAAAGTTTTGTTGCTATGTGAAATAGTTTCAAGTTTGTTTGGTGTAATCATTGAGAGATGTTATTGTGTGGACTACGGTAACCTTAATGACAGTACATCAATGCCATTATGTTTCCACTCGGAACAGAATCATTCTACCCATAATAGGAATATTTCGGTCATTGCACCTGCAAACACACTAATTGTCCTTGGTCCCATGCTGTGTTTGCTAGAGACTGATGTCGGGTGCGCAAAATGATTGCTTCGTTTGCAAAGCTGAAAGGAAAAAATTCGCTAAACATGTTTTTGTCTCATTGAACTAACGAATTTTTTATCAGCTGTGATCAACGTTCTCTCTAGTTTTTCTAAACCAGTGAGAAAAACTTATGATGAACAGAGCAAAATTTTTTTTTTAAATAATGGCCAAAAACAATAATATTTTGTGAATTAAAATGAGAGGCAACATTGTTATGCGCGCGGCAATATTCTGATGTTCACGCAGCAATGTAGCGACTGTGCAGCCGCGCACCAGCGCAGATTAGATGGAACATTGATTGTGGACTATGCTTAAGATTGTTGTCGATCTCCCTGACGGGAAGTACTCACATAACACTAGTATATTTTTAAGTTTGCAATACTCCACAGAAGAAATGCATTACCATGATTTTATTCTTGAGAGTTAATTTTTCATTTCGTTTCTCAGTATGACAGAATTTTTCCAGGGTTTTCTTGTACTTGTCGTGTGCACTCATTCCACAGATTTACTCTCATCCCTGCACGATGTGAGCTGTTGGCCGAACAAATTCCCCTTGGCACCGTGACCAGGGGCTTTTCAGCTTTTTCCATGGAAAGTCTTCACAGGGCCGGTGAACAAAAGATGTTTTCTGTAACTCATTCACTCCCGCAAAGCCAGTACATCGGCTATCAGTTTTTGCCTATATAGACGCACAGCCAGTACATCCGCTGTTTAGTAACAGGAAGTACTATTATTAGAAAGATTATACAGCGTGAATGAGAGCCTTTGGCGTCCGATTCGACTTATTTTTCTGTCATTGACGACCCCACCTTTCCCCATTGATCGCCTTTGTCAAAATTGGTGCGTCCGAAAGCCAGATAGCCCGTGGAGTGAATATGGTAACTTCCGAACTGTTACTTTGCTTACATGCATACGATTTCTAAGGCAGTCGATGGCAATCCATAAAGTGGTCAAAGGGTGGGTGACATAAACCAAGCAAATAATCCAGGAAAGAGGGCCTACTGGACATTATACATCCAGCAGAAAGATAGATAAATAATTATAATTCCTATAACTACAGTGTTTATTGTTCTGTATTGTATGTTTTGTTTTAACTTTAAAATGTTATTTACTCTTTTATTTATTAATTTCACTTTTTGTTTAGTATATTATTTCATATTTTATTTATTATAATAATATGTTATTTTGTCTTTTACTTGTAGTGTTATTTCATCTTTTATCTCTATTTCATCTTTTACGTATTATGTTATTTCATCTTTTATTCGTTATGTTATTTCTTCTTAAAGCCATTTCATCTTTCTGTAAAGTAAACAGCATGTCCCAGGGAAGGAGGAGAAACTCTGTCTTATAATGAGCTCATTAAATTTTGTTCGGCAAAAGTATACCTCGGTGTGTTGAATTTTTCGTCTGTTCCCCAGCGTGAAAATATTTACACTAATTTTGCTCTATGTTTTCTCTATTTCTTTGGACATTTCTTCGTTTTAAAAGCTCACTTCACGCTCTTCACTTTTACACCAATCAATCACTTCTGTGTTCATAAAAAAAATAAAATAATATTCTTCATTGCCTGGGAGAGGCTGCAATTACGAATCTTTACTTTCGCGAGTGTCAGGGCAAAGAAATTAATTCAAAACCGAAAGGTACTGCGCGCAAAGTTAATACTTTTTGAGAGAAATGTTCCCAATAACCTTGATACTGTGTCTTTTGCTTTGCACGGTTATTTTCGGTTTTTAATTAATTAATTTATTTCGGGGGGTGGGGGGTGGGGGGGGGGGGCACATAAAATGCGCTTTGGATTTTCAACATTTTGAAAAGGAAGGTATCATTCAAAACCCGAATCTCAGGAACGGCCACAATCGACAATTAGTTAAAATCACAACTGAGTATGTTTAGATTTTGAAGGCCTCAATCTCTAGAGTTTTCTCTCCTAGCACTGCGTCATTTCATTCTTCGTCCTGTTCTGTTTGTTTGTTTGTTTTTTTGTTCAATCCGAGCACCAGCACAAAAACACGGTGCCAGAGCAGAAATAGTCACAAATGCCCACATTCGTCCCTTTGGAGGAATTCAGAGGGGCGAATATTTGTCATCCAATCCTAGCCGGAAGCACCGTGGTGCTAACCTCACATCGGGAATCCCCGCAGGCCAGCAAGCAATTACTTGATGATGACGCGGGGCTCGGGACCAGAGATTACTATCAGAGCGTGACCCTGCATGAGAAAATTGATCTTTCGTGGTTCAGATGCCCATAATTGCAATCTTTACGCTCTTCCTCGCTACAGATAGATTGATCAGATACGAAATTTGCTCATTTCAAAGTTCGAAATAGTTCTCGGAGATTATCCCAGAGGAAACGCTCTCTGCAATCATGTATTTTTCGAAGGAAAGTAGTCTAGTCATGTGATAAAACCTTCCATATTTCTCCTTGCTAAAACTAATTGAACAGTCATTTGTGTGTATGTGTGTGCGTTTTCTTATTTGGGCGTCGCCCATAATTACACATTTGTTATGCAAGGTCACGAGCATGTACAAATGTGATATACACAGTATTCTAGAAAACCAGGCCATGAACGTGAAAGGTAACCAAACATAAAATGTACATAGGCAGGCCACTAAAGTAATAGGAAAATTGATGTAATATTAAAAAAGCAAACTATGAGCATTCAGAAAGATGACATTTAGCTTGCAAAAGCTGTTTACCAACTTTGACAAAGATGGCATTCAAAAAGCAAGTCATGAGTATTTAAAAAGATGACATTTAGGCTATACAAAAACAAAGTTTGACAAAAATGACATAGTAAAAAACCAAAACCTGAGTATTCAGGAGGATGTCATTTAAGCTATACAAAAGCAAATTGCTAAATTTAACAAATTTGAAATATCAAAAAGCAAGTCATGAGTATTTAGAAAGATGACATTTAGGCCATACAAAAGCAGGTTACACCATTTTGAGAAAGATGACATATTATTCAAAAGCAGACTGAATAGAAGCAATAAAAGAGGAGGTAGGGGACAAGGTGGTCTAGAGGCAAGGTGCTCGCCTCTCATGCCAAGGGTCCCGGGTTCTAAACCCGGGCAGTGCAGGGATGTTGGAAAGTGGATTTTTCTCGTATTTTCAAGTCCCTGGTCCTATTGGGGGGTAGGATCGTGTAGTTCTTGGAAATTGGATTTTTCTCATATTTTCAAGTCCCTGGTCCTATTGGGGGGTAGGATCGAGTACCTAGTCTTCTCGGATAAGGACGAAAAAAATTCGGAGGGCCCGTGTGCACGTTGCGCACGTTAAAGATACCTTGGCAGTTGGAAATCGTAAAGAGCAGGCCGAAAGGCCGCTGCCCGGGCAAAATTGAAATTAATAGATTAAAATTTATCCATATCATCTCCCCCCCCCCCCCCCCCCCGCCAGAACAAGAAATAATAAAACAAGTAAAGTGAGGTGTAAATGCCAAGGGCAGCGAACCTCCTAAAATAAAGACCTCAAATCAGTAATAAAAGAGGAAGGTATGAAAGCAGTTAATTATGTTGTTGTAGCAGCACTACTACTGTTGTTATTATTCAATTTATATGACAAGACAGATAAGACAAGACAAGATATGGATCACTTTGATATCCTTATCGTATCCCAGGAGAGAAATTCATTTTTACAAATCGTTTCGGAGCACATAAATTGTACATACATCTTAATCATTAATACATAAACATAATCGTAACTCAATAGCAGGCTTATTACATGAAGTAACAGTGAAGGTGATGTAGTAGTAGCAGTAATTGTAGTGCTAGTGAAACTGGAATCGACAACATTACCAGTATCATCAGTGGAAAGAGTAGAAGAATGGTGTAGTTCCATGGCAGTAGTCAGGCAAGAGTAGGACATCTTGCAGCCGTCTTGGTGATGGAGGTCGTTGTTAGCAGTAAAGGTAGTTTCGTTAGATGAGGCCAGTGTTAAAGGGTAGACGTTTTGATCATCCTTTTTTTGGTCATCTCCAGCTCTCAGCACAAACTTGGAAAATGCACAGGTGCACAAGAAAATCCACAAGTTTATATTCAAATTATACTGGCAATAAGAAAAATTTTTCTTCAAAGTGACTGTTGTTAGCAATGCAAATGGTTTCATTACTACAGCAAGGCGTTAAATCCTCAAATACCTGCTGTTCCGTATTTGAAACGAGTCGTCAAATACTCTGTATTTGGAAAACTTTGCAGATTTATCAGAAACGAATTATTCCTGACTAGCTGAGGTCCCCGGCCCTGCCCGGGATAAATCGGTTTGAATATTAGTTTCAGTTCTGGGCGGTTATTATGGACCTGCTTCATCTGGCCTGTTCCTATTTGTTTATTTTATTTTTGTTTGTTTGTTTTTAAATAAGTCTTACTGCTCTGCCTTTGTGAGTTGACACCCTGCGCATCCCGTACAACAGCATGATTTGCGCACGGGTTGGTGTGTTTGATAGTGAACACATCGCAGGAAGTGATAACGAAACCTTAAAATGGCGAACCATGGCTCGAAATAGATCTAAATCATGGCGAAACAATAAATTTCCAATTTGAAAAATTACACAGATTTGAGACTTCTATTGAAAACTGTGCACTCTTACATCCATTCTGATGCACCATATAAAATTTGAAGTCTGAGTGTTGAGTGGTTCAGAAGCCTTTTGCAACGAAAAATCTCAAGTTCACAAATATAGTATAGATAAATATAAATAAAAAATATTGTGTTTTTGCAATATTTGACGATTTAATTTTTAACCCATCTGTGTATGTTTCACAAGTTTTGCATAACAACAGTATTTGTCTGGGCGCCAGAGGGTTAAAGGGTGTCATCTTTGATCAAACCCAGACCCTTGTAATGTCATCACCTTCCAAGAAAAACACAAACATGTAAGAGCTTCATCTCGTTTGTGTTAAGTACAGAGACTGCAGTGTGCCGACTTCTTTTACTCTACTTACTGCTGGGCATTAGACAGCGGACTGTGCTGATACACTCTCGTCAGAAACAGAGCCAGTGACAGAAATAGTTAAGTCTGTTGAGCCCCCTAAACTCAAGTCTTTTCTATTAAGATGTCTGGCCCAGATGTCCAGGTCATGACCTGTGTAAAGAGGTCGAAACATGGAAAACTCTGTGTTCTTGATCCTTGAGGGGAAAAAGGAACGTTAGTCTGTAGCCTAAATGAAAATAACCATTTTGGTGCGAGCGGCAATTTTTATTCCTATTATTATTATTTTGAGAGAGAGAGAGAGAGAGAGAGAGAGAGAGAGAGAGAGAGAGAGAGAGAGAGAGAGAGAGAGAGAGAGAGAGAGAGAGAGAGAGAGAGAGAGAGAGAGAGAGAGAGAGAGAGAGAGAGAGAGAGAGAGAGAGAGAGAGAGAGAGAGAGAGAGAGATAGAGAAAGAGAGAGAGAGAGAGAGAGAGAGATAGAGAAAGAGAGAGAGAGAGAGAGAGAGAGAGAGATAGAGAGAGAGAGAGAGAGAGAGAGAGAGAGATAGAGAAAGAGAGAGAGAGAGAGAGAGAGAGATAGAGAAAGAGATAGAGAAGAGAGAGAGAGAGAGAGAGAGAGAGAGAGAGAGAGAGAGAGAGAGAGAGAGGAGAGATAGAGAGAGAAAGAGAGAGAGAGAGAGAGAGAGAGAGAGAGAGAGAGACAGAGAGAGAGAGAGAGAGATAGAGAGAGAGAGAGGAGAGAGAGGAGATAGAGAGAGAGAGAGAGAGAGAGAGAGAGAGAGAGAGAGATAGAGAAAGAGAGAGAGAGAGAGAGAGAGAGAGAGAGAGAGAGAGAGAGAGAGAGAGAGATAGAGAAGAGAGAGAGAGAGAGAGAGAGAGAGATAGAGAAAGAGATAGAGAAAGAGAGAGAGAGAGAGAGAGAGAGAGAGAGAGAGAGAGAGAGAGAGAGAGAGAGAGAGAGAGAGAGAGAGAGAGAGAGAGAGAGAGAGAGAGAGAGAGAGAGAGAGAGAGAAGAGAGAGAGAGAGAGAGAGAGAGAGAGCTCCTGTTGGCGTTTGACGCTAGACCTTGACTTCACCTCCAGACTCCACTTCTTATGTGTGTTGTGGTAGCTACTGTTGTTCTTGTTGTTTAATCTCTCTCTATCATTTGAATACCAATGTGCATGATGGGATCGCCTACAATAATAACTTTCTGGGAACCACAAACGTCCCCGCATCATTTAAACATGTCACGCCATCATACAATGTTATAGCAAAATCCAGGACACAAGGTACAACATGCTGGATCTAGTTCAACGTGAAAACAACATTTGAAGTGTGTTGTTCCAAAGCTCTTTGGTGACCACTCTAGATTTTAAAGGTCACGACCAACAACAAGCCATTTAATTGCAAATTTCGAATTTTCACAACACTGCTTATATTTATGTAGCTGTTTTGCTGACAACAAGAAAATCTTTCGGAATAAACTGTTCCCAGGTAAGCATTTCTTAAATCTGGAACACTTTCTAATTTACGAACAAGTCATACTTTATGATCTTGCGCCAAATCTAACTCATTCTCCTATGGCTAGTGGGACTAGCAATACGGCACACAGGCTAATACTTAGCGGTCTTCCCTTCCAGATCTTGCTGCGTAAAATGTTGATAACTGAGATAACTAAGATTCGAAAACGTCAAAGCAAACACTAATTGAATATTTTTGTATCTTGAAAATCTAGCTTGAGATAAACTCCATCAGCTCTGAAAATTTCATTTCTCCACGACCTGCGATTGGAAGAGTTAGCCAAAAGCGCCTCGCAAGTCCATCTTCATAGATATATAGAGAGCAGAGAGAGATGAAATGATCGCTTTCGAGAAGGGGGTGTACTTGGTTTGGTCTGGTACTATTAAAATACAGCACTACTACAATTAACAACACCGCAAACAGTCTGATCGCTATTTTTCAAGATAATAATAGAGTTGTATACATTGCATGCCCACGCACTCCATTATCATTGTTGTGCTGACATCCATGGAACAAAAATAAATACTGCATATCCTATACATATCAAAATTGAAGGCGTTGGCAATTTCATCACCTGCCAATAACGGATCTCTCCGAAATTGTCTCATGACACGACCTTTCCTGCGAAAGTCGTACATTGTATTGGTTCGGTGTTCAGCACCCTAGACCACTCATTGCATCTTGAATGTGTTTGCGCCAGGAACAATTTCCACAGAGTGACAACCTATAATTCGGACACTGGAAATGCCCTGCTCTATACTGCCGAAGGTCGATCGTTTTCTGTGCTGCGGGAAGTTTTTATTTTCAAATCGTTGCTATGAGTTTTGAGACAAATTGGATAGATGAAACGCAAGTAGACCAACAGTTGTATGACTCAAAGGCTGAAAACTGAGACATTTTGGACTTGGAAAGAGGTTTGGGGAGGACATGAAAACTACAATTGTATATCAAAGTAGGATCTAGAAAGAGGGGATAAATCGTAACAATTATTTCATACACATCAAGATTAAAAAAAAAAAGTAGCAATAATATATTATTTGAGTAGGAACTAAATGACCAACAATATAATATAAATATTTAAAAATGAGTGAAGTAGAGGAAAATGAAGAGGACATTATGAAAATACCATTAGCCTGAAAAAAAAAAGGATTTTAACTAATAAACTACAAAGAATTACCTACGTTTATGATCGGTCATGTCACTGACAAACAAAAAAAGAAAATGACAGTGACAAATTTAGTGAGACGAAAACTTGCTGGACATAAACAATTTTATCTGCTGGCGGTTTAGGACATAAAGGATGTGGATGAGGGTGCAGATGGCATTGTATTGTTTATATTCTTATGAAGCAATGACGAATCCTCTGGAGACAGCAAGATTTTCACTCTTCTTTTGATATTTCAAAAAAAAAAAGAAGAAGAAACGGAAATGCATTATTTTGGATCAATGTCTGCCCTGTTCTGCAAAGATTGAATATTTTGGGAAAAACCATTTATCTGAACAATTATTACTCAGATGAACGATCTCAGATTGAAGATTGTAAGACAGTAGTTCTCAGAGTCCTTACCTTATTCCTTACCTTGCTATCCCAGGCTTCCTCATTTCCTCCCCCATTTTGAATTATTATCTGAGGATTTTTTCACTTATACTTTTACAGTGGCATATTTTGATACCAGTTTTGAGATTTGAATATCTTTAATAATTTGCCATCAAATGGAAAAAAGAATCCTTACTTCAGTAAGTCATATGTCATAGAAACTTCTATTAAGGAACAGAATACATTGATCCCCAGTTTGGAGTTCCTCCTGGGACTGAAACTCCTCCTCACTTTCTCCCCCGGCTAACATTCCTGCCTTTAGATATGAAATTCCTACCCTGGGAACCAATTGCCTAGGGGTTGGAGAACCACTGTTCTTAAGCAAGCAAACGATCAACCTGAGTTTGAAAAGTTAATCTGTATACCACTGAGACACCAAACTTAGGCTACACTGGCGGTCGTTTGATTGCCAATCCTTCTCTTTGAAGAAAACACAAATCCGAGTTTACGGGGAAGCACTTGTGCAGTGGAACAGATTTTTGAATTTAAAACGGTGGATATGATTTTGAATATTTCTCGGATCACTTTTAAACTGTTTGAACTCGCTCTTTCGAAATTCGCTTGTTCGAAACAAAAACAACAAACTATACGCTCATCCCCCTATTAAAAATACACGCATTTGAAAATTAAAGCATGAATGTAAGAGTGTATTCTCAAAAGACTGCTGTTTAAAAATCTTGAAATAATTATGATAATCGTAGAAAGATTCATGTTGTCCTATCTGGCGTCGGCCTTAAACACACTTCTTGGCTATGGAATACAATTTCCCGGCAGTTTACAAAATAATTGTAAGCATCAAAAAGAAAACAAGAGATCTTTGTGTTGTTAAATGTTATTTTTGTCTCGTGTAAGTGATTTAATAGCATGAACTTTGAAAGCCTTCACTTAACGTAGACTGTTTAATGCTCTAAACTAGCCTGTGTCTCACTGGCTTTTTGAATCGTAAAGGTCAAGCCGCAAAACATACTTTCAGTACTCGCAGTTTGTTTTTCAAAGCACCGTGCCTTTTTATGCGGAGGATATTTAAACATTTCGTTCAACAATTTATTTTCAGTCTTCAATTAAAGAAGTTTGACAATATCTGGTCAGTTATGCCACAGGATTTTGGTCACAGTATTAGGTGTTTAGGCCTGGACGCCCAAACGCTCTTGGCATTGTGGAATTAGCAATTCTTTTCAGACATTTATTGCTCTGGAGTCTGACGATAAGCAATATACAGAAATACTTAATCAACCAAGTTGATTGGTAGGTAGACAGACAGACAAATAAACAGATAGATAGATAGATAGATAGATAGATAGATAGATAGATAGATAGATAGATAGATAGATAGATAGATAGATAGATAGATAGATAGATAGATAGATAGATAGATAGATAGATAGATAGATAGATAGATAGATAGATAGATAGATAGATAGATAGATAGATAGATAGGACAGAGAGACAGATAAACAGACAGACATACAAATAGACAGACAGATAGATACACAGATTTAATGACATCCTTCATTTAAACTAGTCTAAATTATGTCTAAATTAGCACCATATTATCAATACCGATCATGTTAGACCTGTCATTCCTCAACATCATTAGTTCGATCTGGTCTCAGCCAACATCTCGCCTCTGTCCACATTCGTACCAGTTTCTCCAGTAATACAAAAAAATAGGACTATAGGATGACGCACGCTGAACCCAGACTGCCTGCAGCACATTGGTCTGTGTGGGATATGAACCACCTCCATTGACGATAACCCCCACAAATTGATGATTCCAAGACCCTCTGAGCTGTTATTGAAATAGCACTCTTTAATTACCCATATCATGCACCCCAACAACCCCCTCCTTTCCCGCCCCACCACCCTGTATTTCATAATGCACCTCTCCCTTTTTTTATTCTTCCTTTCATTGGCTTGGAACAGAAGGGAGACAACCTTAGATATTTCGCTGCTAACTATTGAAGCCCATGGGGAATCCAAGGTAAAATTAGGGGAATTATCTCCCTTATTTGGCGCCATTTTTCTCGCGCGCACGTTTTCTCAAGGGCCAAAGTTAAAACGTGTTATTATCACATTTTTATCCTATTTTTATCCTATTTTTGTCCACGTAGAGAGGAAGGATGAATTGAGGCGGTGGAAAGGCACAATAAATTGAAATTATAATCAATATTTTTCAGCTTTACATTCAAATTTACTCTGGGGTAAAAGCAAAAACAAAAAAAATAAATACATGAAAAAATTGTTTTTCGCAAAGCCTGCATTCGAATACAAAAAAAGAAATAAAAATATGAAAGAAATACAACAAAAAAAAAAGATATGAAAGAAATACAAAAAAATTAAAAATACAAGAAATTCTAAATGTGTGTGTGTGTGTGTGTGTGTGTGTGTGTGTGAGAGAGAGAGAGAGAGAAAATGTAACAGGGTTTCTTTTCTTTTAATTTTGGGGATTAATGCGACCCGCCAGAGCCTGGCAGTAATACTTTGTCTGCGTAAAGCCGCATAATAAAGAGAAGAAATGTTTTTAAAATATTATAATATAAATATGATAGTGTTCATAGTAATTGTATGTTACATCTTCATAAAACCTGTAAAGTACAGTATATTGTTATGTGATTATGTTTTTCATGGTTTTTGTTGTTGTTGTTGGTATTATTGAAGAAATACTGAGCTTTGTGCGTTTGGTTTCAAATGTGGCTCACTCTACACAGTATTGTCTTTGATATTTTTATATGTATTTGTATTTGTATACTTCTTTAATCCCATTTGGGAAATTTGCCTTTGTGCCATTGCAACCCAGTTATAACTGGAGCAGGCACGTCGTCGCCACAGTGCAGCGCCGGTCGGCGAATTTTTTTTTTTGGGGGGGGGGTGAGAGGGGGGAGGGTAGGGATGAATTATATTTAAGTTTGCCCGGACAGCGGCCTGTTCGGCCTGCTCTTTACGATTTCCAACTGCCAAGGTATCTTTAGCGTGCGCAACGTGCACACGGGCCCTCCGAATTTTTTCGTCCTTATCCGAGAAGACTAGGTTCTCGATCCTACCCCCCCCCCCAATAGGGTCAGGGACACGAAAATATGAGAAAAATCCCAAACTTCCAACATGCCTGCACCGGCCGGGTTTTGAACCCGGGACCCTTGACATGAGAGGCGAGTACTTTGCCTCTAGACCACCTTGTCCCCTATGGCACTACGTAGAAAGTTTTTCCCTATCCCTGATCTATATCCTCTGGTGTCTTTCATCATCAGATCATAGACCGAGTCGGCTCACTAGTACTTTAGTATCAGCTTCAAAAGGTCTTGACCTTTCATTGTAGTCCTGGGCGTGTACAGTGCAAATACAAAACTGATAGAAATTTCCAATATCCTCATTAAAGACGCCAAGAATCAGAGACTACAGAAACACCGAGAGACCAGCTGGTCTTATTCCTTGGTAGTGCCTTTTACCATTTGCCAAGTTGGCTCAGCAAATATGCTGGATTTCCTGCAAACAAAGGCGAGAGAAAATAGAGGAGACTCATTCTAGTGCGAGAGTCACTGCAGACACTGCAAAGGGAGGACGGAAGAGTATAGATTATTTTCTCTAATTAATTCTCTGCATTATTCTCTGACTCCCGTTTCTCGTTGACGTGTTGGTAGAGGAGATGGAAGATAATGCACAGTGCTGGGAATGGGGTGGTATTGTACCAGAGAGGGTCTTAGTCACACCGGCACTGTGAGAACCAGCAGGCCATTTTTGGCATATTGTGAAAGGTAGAAATGAATGCTTTGCAGGTCACCAAAACTGCAATAAGAATTGCGATGTACAGCGCTGCATCAGGATGCCAAACTGGGTTTTGTTAACAGTTTTGTTGTTGCGGTTGTTGCCGCTGTTGTTGTTGTTGTTTTTGGTGTGTGTGTGGGGGCGGGGGGGGGGGCGTTGGAGGTTGAATTACGATGGCAAAACAACCTTTTAGTCACAATAAATCATTTGCGAATTCGTTCACAAATCAACAAAACAAAACAAAAAAAATTTAAGGTTTATTGTGAGTATTTTGGCCACATGAGTCAGATAAACCTGTCCAATTAGAAAAAAAAAAGGTAGTACTTGTTTTTTTGGATTTCCAATCATCAGTTGTTGCTAAATCACACTACGATCCACACGCGCCGTCCGACAAATCAGCACGATAGAATTTTGTCATCAGGATTACATACGGGGAGACAGTATCTAAACTGAGCTAAAAAAAAAAATCTGTTTGTAATCAGATAGACCGATTTGGTTCTTTACAACTTCTTAAAGACTTAGATTTGCTCCAGCGAAGCATAGACTTAAAATCGATTCTAAATTCGCACTCATTATTCTCCGCAGAATGGTTGCTTGATCATCGTTCTTTCCTGAAACTATAAAAAAAAATCAACAAAAAACTATTAACATAACATCTATTTGAGTTATTTTATTTATTTACTGATCAGTCACGACATGCCTTCAGTTCAGATCAACGAGAAGTGAAAGCGGATCTAATTAGCAACGGTGTCATTCCCAAATGCAAACCTGACGTCAATCTTACATGTAGGAGTTCCGTACGACTGCTGGCTAGGGGTGGGAAGGTCTCTCTTTTTGTTTTCTTGATTCCCCTCCTCTCCCCCCCCCCCCACCCCTGACGAACGCCGGCGAAAACAATTTTTCTTTCATCCCGTGTCACTTTAGACCAGTGGTTATCAAAGTGGGCGATATCCTTTCCCCCGGGGGGCGATTTTGATTTCGGAGGGGGGGGGGGGCGCGAAAATGGAGAAAAAGGTGATAAGAGGGCGAAAACGATGAAAGGGGGGGGGTGGCATGAATGGGGGATCACTTGGGGGCAAATACCTGACAGTCACTGACTTGTTAAACATCGTGATTGTGTAGAAGTGTTTATGATTAGGAACGGCTCATTTCTTTCACTGCATTTGATAAAGAATGCTTTCTGTTTTTTAATGCATAATCAACACCCGCATTATCATAAATAAAGTGTTTAGAAGCTTAACGTCATAATTTGTTTGTAGTCTGTCATGTTGTGAAATGTATCCACTGGGTTTGAATAAGGATTTTTTTTTTTTTTTAGGGGGCTGGGGAGGGGAGAGAGAGAAGGAAGCGATGAAAGAAGCACTGCCGTCTAAGGGGGCCATTGCCCCCAAAAAGGCTGAGAACCACTGCTTCAGACAGTATCGTTACTACCAGTGTGCAATCAATTGCGCGTTCTTTCAGTCTTTGCAAATCTTGATCCTTCTTGCTCTGAGCAAGGCTATACAGGAGCTTAAACGGCCATTGACATTCTGTGTTCTTCCATATCCCTCCCCTGTTTTATCCCCGTCTCTCTCTCTTTTCTCACCCACGGATGGTCGTTGCTCTCTAAATGGGAAGTGCGATAGCCTTCTCAGGGCTGAGTTTGGGTGGACTCCCAATGCGTATAGAAGACTGGTGGGTAGCCGGGCGGTGCAGGAGGTGGATGGAGGTGGAGGTGGGGGGGGGGGGTATGTGTTTAGATCTTCACTTTAGAAGATTCGCTGCCCTTGGCATTTACACCTCACTTTTCTTGTTTGTATTTTCTGTTGTTGTTGTAGGGATTCGCTTTTTAGAATTTTGCCCGCACTGTTCGGCCTGCTCTTTTCGTCTTCCAACTGCCGAGGAATTTTTAACGTACGCAATGTGCACATGGGTGCACACGGGCCCTCCGAATTTTTCGTCCTTATCCGAGAAGACTAGGTGCTCGATCCTACCTACTATAGGATCGGGGACAGGAAAATATGAGGAAAATCCCAAACTTCCAACATGCCTGCACCAACTGGGATTCGAACCCGGGACCTTCGCCATGAGAAGCGAGCACCTTGCCTCTAGACCACTGAGTCCCCAAGGCGGAGGGGAGGTAGGGGTTAACTCATGAGCTCATCCTATTCATCTGGATGAT
Organism: Onchidella celtica; assembly: GCA_963931925.1. NCBI lineage: Eukaryota > Metazoa > Mollusca > Gastropoda > Systellommatophora > Onchidiidae > Onchidella > Onchidella celtica. The sequence continues at coordinate 17,038,338 of OZ007573.1, read as the reverse complement.
TATAGTCATTGATTTACCTTCATGCCACATCTCTTCGATAACTTTTCTTGTGTTACGATTCGAAACATTACGATCCAGTGTCTTTTATGGATAATGTTAGGAGACCGTAGTACTTTACATGGTAAACTATAGCTGAACAGTGAACACAACTCAGTATTTTCTCTATTTGGCTTTGTAGTGGACTACGTTCCCCTAACAAAAGCCCCCTTGTCTTTCAGCCATTCATTGACAAGTCTGTTCATTTTGTCCATTTCCTCGTTTGTTTTCCACGTTTTCCACTTTTGCCGATACAGAAAGAAAATAGTTGGGAGGAAATGAATGAAGACTTAACCACAGCTACCTTTATGAATAGAAAGTCGTCTTTCTTTCTTCCCAAATTTAATAGCCTAGCATTCTTGTGCACTGATACATCGATGATTGGCACAAATGTGACCAGCGGAAGAACCGATTCATCGTCCGGTGGCACACAAGAGTTAAGGCTGCAGCACACTGAGTCAAGTATCTTTTGCTTTATAATAATATTGACTCAGACTTTTACTTCGTTTGAATCAGCCGCCAAGACATATTTGTTGTAGTCTCACTAGTGCGTGAGGTCCGGTTTAAATCCAAAGACCACAAAACCGGGACAAAACAAACTTGATTCAGTGCGTTATGTCCAGGATTCATCCACTGAAATATTATTCCTCACAAGGCACCTTGCTCCCGCCAAATTGAGGTGGCTCCTTAGAAATGACCCTATTCTTTCATTACATTCGACAGAATAATATAAAAATGGAATTCCTTTTATGTAATATCAGAACCTTACAGAAAGTTTTGAGCGTCCTTCCCCATAACTGCAGTTCTTTTTACATAGTTACAATGATGGTAGAATCATATCGATCTCCTCAAGTTAATACCGATAATGGCATGACAAAGCGACACACTGCTCAGGTATATATATGGAAATCATGCGATGGTCATAGAGGCATAATACACTTCGTGAGTTTAACTTGCACGTTTTCTTCCCTGGAAAGTTTTTGATCAGTCGAGAATTTGTCCACAAATTTTTCAATGTTTAAATCTCAGTAATCGGACTGTGTTACCTGCAGTCACGAAATCACATTTTTAGGTCATTTAGTTGTACATGCACTGCGCACTCACTCTTTTTTCTTTCTTTCTTTCTTCGTTCTTAAACATTTCTCAAGGAGATTGGCCGACAAACAAGGAAATCACTCGATTTTATCTCTTTATGGACATTAAGTGTTTTTATAAGTAATAGTCGCTTAGCTAGAAGACGTTTTCTGTTCTTAACAACCGAACTTTGAATTATATCATTACTATTATTATTACTGCCATTAATATTATTATTATTGTCAAAATAAGACTTCGCCCGCAAATGTGATTGGAGGAATGTCATCTAAAACCTCGGCTCCTACTCAAAATAGTTTTTAGGTAGAGACTATTAAATGTTGTGCCGAGTAACCTAAATACTCACCACAGGATTTTTTTATAACCATGTTATAGCCGAATTTCCAAACACGTATCGTGGCCATGTCGCCAATGAAATCGTTGTTGTGGTCAATAACTTAACCAAGCTTAATCCTAAATCCATCCCTATCCTTAAAGGTTCACAGCGTACTGAGTCAAGTCTGTTTTGCCTCGGTTTTGTGAACAGTGGAGTTGTACAGGACCTGCCGCAATAGTGCTGAAACAAGTCTGTTTCACTAGTTGATTCCAAGGAAGTTCACGACTGTTCAAAACCGATGGACAAATAGACGTACCGCTCTACTCAAGTCACAGTTTCATATCAGGCAGTGGTGCAAACATAGTGTTAGTGTAAAAAACAAAAAACAACAACAACAGCAACAGCTAATGATGATCACTTTAAATAGTAGTAGGGAAGCGGTTCAAGCCAAACAGACTGAACTCAGTGAGATAGTAGCCTGAAACATCCGTATAAAACCTCTTTGGAGACAAGACCCAATCTGACCACATGGTGCTGACAGTCATTCTTTTTTCTGTTTTTCTTTTATAACATCCCTTATATAACAAAATAATGCGTTTTCAAGAAGACGCGACCTGAGTTCTTGTTAGTTCCAACTCCATTTTTTGCACAGCTGAGAAATTCAACGTTAAACGTTTGCGGTCTTAACATAAGGAGTTTGTCACGAGCCATAGGGCGAGTTCTTTTTTTTGTCAATCCGTGAGTTGGTTATTTTTGGCGAGCATGGAATGTTTTAACTGATGGCCTTCATTTAACTGGGTAATTGTTAACGAGTTCACGAACTTCGAGCCCGTGAAACGTGGAAAGAATAGGGGAGTTGTTAGTTTAGACGTGGGAGCACGAATTTTAAAATAATGGGTTAACCCTTTGACGATGTATACCACTTAGTTACGTTAGGGTAGCCACATAAAGGCCACCGAATTCGGTCACCGAGCCACTAGGCGCTTTAGGTGAGAAGAATTGCACTATATAAACGGACCGAATCTAGGTGGGCTCTATGTGCAGTTGTTGAAATTATATAGTGCAATTCTTCTCACCTAAAGCGCCTAGTGGCTCGGTGACCGAATTCGGTGGCCTTTGTGTGGCTACCCTTAAACAGTAAGACAAACTTGTTAAGTTGTACATAGGGCCGGGTCGACCAATGAGAGGAGAGACCCATAGCAACCACCAGGGGTATAAAAACAGACACGCCCCATTGCCCCTCGGATTCATAATTATTTGAGAGCATTGGCCAAATGACGGATTCCGGTGCAGCCTCCCACCTGAGCGGAGAAGACATAGACAGCGAGCTCGTACTATTGAGAACTGATAGTATAGAGAGGAAGCTCTAGTCTCGGTACACCAGACTTCAGTGTGTACACAGCGATCTTTTGGATACTTCGCTCACTTTTGTGAGCGAGCAGGGTATGTCCATAAGTCTACCTAAGAGTCACCCACGTTGAGATCTGAACTATGCAGTGTGATCCCAGGAGCTGTCGCCTGTGGAGACCTGTGTTACAAATTATTGGAACTCAACGTAGAATGTAGAAATATTTGATAGATGTTTAGTAGCTGTTAATTTGTGCTCTTAAGCTGAGCTGTGTTTAATATTCACATTTGGAGTTCTTAGAGTGGAATTGTCTAGCAATTGCAGTTTAGTTATTATATCGAATTGTTTATAGTTGCATTCCTGTCCATTGTGATGCCAGTAGAGATATTGTTGTTAGCGCGAGTGTGTAACCTAGTCCATTCTATCAGTTGAATCTGAGATTGCTAGCGTTAATGGTATCGGAGTGAGACTGACATTCCCTCAGATAATTTTGATTACTCCTAGTGTTAATTGTATATGATTGTGACTGGATGACTTGAAATTTGCATAATTATATCTCATTGGGAATATTTGAGTTTGCAGTTGCCATCATGAATTTCCTACTCATATCTCATTTTTATATGCAGTCGAATTTATAATTACATGTATATGGCCCTTCAGGCCTGACCCAAAGTTATTGTCGTGTTACTTTGTTTATTTTTGTGTGATAGTCCGAGTGTGAGTCGACCTCTCGGGCAGTCGAGAGTTATATTCCCCATACCCTGACTCACTTCGTTCCTGACAGAGTTAGAGTAAATCGGAACAGTGAAACCGCTTGATAAGTGCCACAAGGCATTCTAAGCAAGTGTCAAAAGTGTGCATTTCTTATATTTCTTCCACATACGAAAAGTTTGTCAGAAATATGGAGACAGAACATACAAAAACTAAAGTCACCAAAAGTCCCACGTCGACCGCACATTTTCGTCCTAGAATGCAACAGCTGTGAGTTCATGAAAACCTCGCTGTCTTTAAACATACTTCGGATTTCTTTCTTCTTAATATGGTAGTAAGATTATCTTCGATCCTAAAACTACAGAAGCCTTTCTCCCCTATGTGAAAGCACACGGCGTATAATAATATATCACCCGAATAATTCAGTATAACTGTCCTGATAGAACTTTTCACTCTGAGAGGTAAATCAGCATTGGGATATCGAATAACACTTTTCTAGCCCGTATTCCAAAGGTTCCCAACTTTCTTAGCTCCGTTTACCCCTGGGAACTTTCAAAAGTAAATAATGTAATTGACCCCACCCCCCCCCCCCTCCAAAATCCTGTTTTGTTCAGTAATTTGAGTTTACACTGCTAATCAAACCAGCGAGAAAGGGGACATTTTAAAATACTGTTTTTAACAGGTGGGTGACGAACGTCGGTGTGGCTGCGGTTGTAGAAGATGTCGGGAAGTTAAAGGCCGGAACATTTAATGACAGAATCCACTCTTCCTCTGAAGATCGCCATCTGTCTTGATTCACTTGGAGGGTTTTTTACTACTCATTATGCGCAAGTACAAAAACAATTATTATAGCACATAACAATATTATTTCACTCATTTATGAATAATTAATGACGAACAGCTACCGTGATTTAAAAAAATGTACAAGTCCGGAGTTAGCAAATTTACCCTCTGGGTAAGCCAAATTTACCCCTTGGAGATGGGGGTATACCACCAGGTTGGGAATCCCTGCCCCATCCCATTCTGATCCCTTATACACTTGGACTACGTGACAGAGAAGGCTGGCCTGTTCTCGGGGGGAGTGTCAAGAACCGAACAAAACCATGGTTGACAAAGTAATGTCTTTTCCCAGTGGGAAAAGATGCGAGTCAAATATGCAAGGAATACACTGTTAAAAGTCCTTTTTTTTTTTTTTAAAAGAAGTTTCTCTTCTATCGAACCTTGTCTTCGCTTTTTTCATCATTTTCATTTTTTTCCCCTGAAATGTACGATCTCTTCCACTTTCCTGCCGAGGCGTTCCATTTTCGTTTGGCGGGTGCCATGGAGGAGGGGGGGGGGGATGAAGGGAAAAGATAGAGGGCTGACGAAGCCACATTCTGTACATTATCAGTTTTCTATAGACTGGTCCAGAGCTGACTCGTATGATAGTTATGTTACTGATTTTAAAATTAGGTAATTTCTGAAGTTTGAGTATTAGGTCTGCCTGTCTGAGTTTGAGAAGAAGCATTATAAAGTTAGTATTACCTCATCCAACAGTGAAGTCTTGCGATACACATTTCTCTTAAATGACTGAGGAATTTACATACAAATCGGAACTATTCCACGTTTTTGTCTCATTGTGGCGGCTTCTACGGTATTCGTTTGATCACAATTGTAACTCAAAAATAAAAACAAAAACTTCAGAGTCGACGGCTACTCTAGGATAAACTCATGTGAACCACGGAATGATTCAAAGTTGCCAAATGTCATATTCTTAACTTGTCGATATTTCAGTTGTTAAAATTAACTTGCAGTTACCTCAGTTGTTCAAATTAATTTACAGTTACCTCGGTTGTTAAAATTAATTTACAGTTACCTCAGTTGTTAAAATTAACTTACAGTTACCTCATTTGTTAAAATTAACTTACAGTTACCTCAGTTGTTAAAATTAACTTACAGTTACCTCAGTTGTTAAAATTAACTTACAATTACCTCAGTTGTTAAAATTAACTTACAGTTACCTCAGTTGTTAAAATTAACTTACAGGTACCTCAAGTTCTACGACTGAGACGCAAGCTTACGATTAACTCTCCTAGTTTAACCTGTCCCATATCAACAGGGCTTCCAGTGAACCTGACTTTGCAGCCTAGATTCATGATAACCTCATTCTGTAACTATTTATTAGTGTCATCATAGAAAAGAAAATGTGTCATTAAAATGATGACACTCCCAAGCATATTCACAAATTGTGCTGGGTTAAATCACATGTCAGTGAACAAAGTGTTAACCACCAAATCGTCCTCAACTTCCCAAGGCAATGCATGTTTCCTTATATTTTCCACACACACACACACACACACACACACACACACACTCACACTCACACACACACACACGCACACACGCTGTTTCACGTTCAAAGAAAGCAGAAATAGGAAAGCAAAAGAAAAGACACTCTGTAACTCATGTCGTGTAAAGTAACAGTTGTTTCTGACATCAGCAGTCTTACACTGTAATCGCAGATCAATCAGAAATGGTGGAGTTTGCATGCCAATTTGTCTGAACGCGCACGATTTGTCCGAACTCACGAACCGGCTGCCAACCGGTGCATCCAGCCGGTTTGTATCTGTCATAGTGCATTCTCACTTGGTGTGTGACTTCTCACCTTTTCTGATCATTTCTTGAGATTTTTTAGTCTTTTGTTTGGTCTTTCATCTCAGCGTGTTCTACTTTCTCTGTTTGTCTGTGTGTCTCTATCTGTCTGTCTCTCCGTTCCCCCCCCCTCTCTCTCTCTCTCTCTCTCTCTCTCTCTCTCTCTCTCTATCTCTCTCTCTCTCTCTCTGTCTCTGTCTCTGTCTCTGTCTCTCTTTCTTTGTCTTTCCCCCTCTCTCTCTCTCTTTTTCTCTGCCAGTCTCAACATCTCTCCTCTCTCCCAATCTTTACATAAAATGCAGGGTTTTGTATCAAAACTGATACACACAATTGTATATAATAACATTCACCCACTTAACATCTACATCAATTTTCTGTTCCAGTCTAAAGGAAAATTGCAGTGATATGCTACTGTCATAAGTACTCTCTCCCTGCAAGATCAAACCCGATAATTGTTTCATTCCGAGAATAAAAATCACGACTGACGACGTATATCCCTAGGATACTTCTTTTTAATTTTATCGTGAAGAAATAATTATTGATCCAGGTAAGAACTGTCTTTCTAAGTACATCGTTGAATATAGAACAACGGTAAACCAAAGAAAACCTCACCGATATGAGTCTATTCAATAGCCGTAGCTACCTTCAGTGGATTTCAAACTTGTAAAAAGAGTTTTTACCTCTTCTGAATAGATATTTGCCTGTGGCATAGAAAGCTCTCTTCATTCAGATCCAGCACGCCATGCATTTATAACTAGTTTGAATGGCTGGCACCATCGTGCACGTCTTCAGGCAAGAGAAGTTCATGACTGTTTAATTTTAACCCACTTGCTGCCACAGAACCGATGTATCGGCCCGTCATATGTTGCAAATGACTGCTGCACGGCCGATATTATTTATCAGCCCTACCATTTTGTGTTAAAACTGCCGTGGGGCCGATATATCGGCCTGCATTGGTCCGGCATTTTTTGCACTCCTAATCTTACTACGTGTATCTTCTGCTGTCGTTCTACTCGGCAATCCAACATTCGTGTAGTCTAAAGGAAGGAAGGGCATTTGGTCATGGCAGGAAACGGGTTTAATATAGAACAACAATAAATAGAAAGAAAACTTCACCGACACGAGTTTATTCAATGGCTATAGCTACCAGCAGTGGATTTCAAAGTTTTCAAACAAATTTTTCCCCTCTTATGAATAGATATATTCCTGAGGCGCAAGTCTCGTCTCTTCAATCCAGTGCCTAGTTTGAATGCCTGAAATTAGTTCACATCTTCAGTCTAGAGAATTCCGTGACTGTTTAATAGTTGGAATTTGAGAAAACGAGCGAGGAGAACAGTAGGCGCTCACAATCAGATCACAGCTGGAAAATCCCTCCGAGGATCTCTGTTTGCGCTGCATTTTTTGGGCACGAGTTTTCCTTTCGCTCCCTGCCTGAACTGAACGTAGCCCTGTAGACTCCGCCCCCCCCCCCCCATTTCTGCTTGTGGGCGAATTCTGAGTTTGTGAGAATTTGTTCTTTCGGGCATAATTAGGGATACTTCATGATCATTTAGTTGATTTTTTGCATAATTATATTGTAGAAAACACTGAACGTAAAGTTGTAAACATTTCTCCTACTGAGTTCTTGTGGGAACTGCAACCGAGTGACAAATGTATAATGTGTCATTGGTGACACATGTTGGGGCCTAGAGGGTTAACTGTAGTTGAAATGCAGATTCATAGAGAGGCGTGGATCATCCAAAATCTTCATAAATGTATGGCTCATTTACAATGCTCTGCTTATTTCATCTTATGAAATAACAATGATGTGTAGGCTGGAAATCATCCCACGCAAGACGATGAAAGTGAGCGATAGGAGGGCGAAAAACTTGAATGGAGGACGATTTGGGGGTTAAATACAGGGCATCCACTGACTAGTTCAACAAATTGATGGGTTTTATGCACAGAAAAGGCCTGTTCTATTCTAGTGCATTTGATAACGAATGCTTTCTGGTTTGTGTGAATGATGAAACTGGCCTAGTGTCATGAACAAGGCTTGGAAAATCCTAATATAATTGAAGACTGCAGGGGAAGAACGCCAGTTGTCACAAAATACGAGTTTTATGGTTACCTCTCTCGGGTCTTAGCTAAAATCTTTAGCTTTTGTTCCTGTCATACCAGTTAAGTGAAAACCAACTGTTGTCCAGCAATAGGAGCAAATTTAGATAAGGCATCCTCTTTTAAACCTATGGACTTCCAAACTTTACGATGCGAATTTCTCCAAACCTACATTTTGTGACAACTGACTTATTTATGTGTAGTCTGTCTCCTTGTGGAATGTCTCTGTTGGGTTTGTGTGGGGATTTGGCAGGGGGGGGGGGGGCTATAAAAGAAACTTTAGAGCCTAAAATGGGGGGGGGGGGGCATTGCCCGAAAAAGGTTGAGAACCACTGTCGTAGATCGTTGTTCCATCCTCTGACCGTGTATATGGCCTTTAGCGTCTTTACAGACGGTCTTAGCAGCTAGAATATTCACTTTCACTTTGACTGACAGCTTCTCTCGTGGCTTATTCTACCAATGTTTGACCCGAGAGTGCGATGGCAGTGATTGCAGGTCAGTCTTTTGGGTTCACTTTGGCGAGTGTTTTCATTCCGCCTCTGTCGTTTTGTCAGGTATGTTTCTTTTGCCTTGAAGTCTATTGCGAGCGTGCCACTGCGCAATTTTTGTCTCCATCTGCTTCGATCATTTGCAAGGTTCTCCCATTCATTGGGGTCGATGTTGAATGCTTTCATCGTGACCTTGCAAGTGTCTTTGAATCGCAGATGTGGCCTACCTCTGGGTCGGTTGCCAGTAGCAAGTTCCCCGTAGAGAATTTGTCTGGGGATGCGATCATTTTCCATACGGTGGAGATGTCCAAGCCACCGCAGTCTTTTTTTGCCTAGGAGAGCCTGAGTTGATGGAATGTTGGCTCGGCTCAGAACTTCGATATTTGAGATCCTGTCTTGCCACTTGATCTTGAGAATTTTGCGTAGGCAGCGCAGGTGGAAGGAGTTGAGGGATCTTTCATGTTTGGAGTAGGTGGTCCATGTCTCTGAGCCATACAGCAGGGTGCTTAGGACGCAAGTTTGGTACCTTTGTTTTGATGGTCAGCTTGCTATTGTTCCACACCCTTTTTGAGAGTTTGCCAAAAGCTGTGGCCGCCTTTCCTATTCTGGCATTTATTTCAGTTGTTATGTCTGTGCTACCACTGATGGTTGAGCCTAGGTAGCAGAATTTTCCCACTTGCTCCAGAGGAGAGCCATTCAGCATGATTGGGTTGGGGTTTCTCAAGCCTTGTGTCAAAACTACAGTTTTTGAGACACTGATCTTTAGCATGAATTTGTCACAGGCTTTGGCAAGGCTATTGATGAGAGCCTGGAGCGTGGTTTCATCGTGGGCCACGATTGCAGCATCATCTGCGAAGAGGAGCTCTTGTAACATAATATGCTCTGTACGAGATTTTGCTTTTAGTCTGGCAACATTAAAAATGGAGCCGTCCACTCTGGTGTTAATAAGTACTCCACCTGAACATTGACCAAAGGCATTCTTGAGTAGGGCTGCAAAATATATACCAAATAAGGTAGGAGCAAGGACACATCCCTGCTTCACACCGCTGTTTACAGCAAATGAATTGGATGTGCAGCCCTCAAAGTTGACACATGCCCTCATGTCAGTGTGGAAGGATGCAATAAGTTTTAGCAATGTTGGTGGACAGCCTATGGACTTAAGGACTGCATACAGGCCAGATCGGCTTACGGTGTCGAAAGCCTTTGTTAGGTCCACAAAGCATGTTATAAGCGGCCTGTTTTGTTCTTTACATTTTTCTTGGATTTGCCGAAGTGCAAATATCATGTCAATAGTTGATCGTTTGCTTCGAAAGCCACATTGTGTTTCTGGTAAGACTTTTTCCGCCAGTTGTTGAAGGCGGCAGTGGATGACGCGAGCAAAAGCCTTTCCAGTAATGCTGAGGAGGGATATGCCTCGATAGTTGTTGCAGTCGCCTTTGTCTCCTTTGTTCTTGTAAAGTGTGACAATTTTGGCGTCTCTCATATCATGTGGTATCACGCCTTCTTTCCAACACTGCAGTAACAGATTATACAGGTGTGGTAATAGTGGGCCTTTTAGGTCTTTTAATACCTCTGCAGGAATGTTGTCACTTCCTGTGGCTTTTCCAGCAGACAGGTGGTCGATTGCATTGGAAAGCTCGACTAAGGAAGGTTCAGCGTCAAGTTCGGCCATTACTGGCAGTTTTTGGAGGTGTTCCTCAAAATCTGGTGGAATATTTTTCTCAGTTGAATACAACAGAGAGTAATGCTCTACCCACCTATTCAGTTGTTCATTTTTATCTGTGATGGGTTCACCATTTACAGACTTAAGTGGGGCGCTTTTGGTGATGATTGGCCCAAGAGCTACTTTCATCTGACTAAAGGCGGTTTTCATATCTCCCTTTTCATTTGCCTCTTGTATGCTGTTACACAAGTCTGTCCAGTATTTGTTGGCGCAACGTCTTACCTCCAGCTGAAGTTTAGCTTTTGCAATTTTCAAACAAGTTTTTGTACTCTGATTGCAATTTTTGTTATACTCATTGAAAGCAGATTTCTTTTGCTCAATGAGAGGTAGGAGAATTTCGCTGTTCTGGGCTACCCAGTCGTTGTTTGAAACTTTATGCTGTCCAAAAGACTTGATGGCACAGTCATGAATTTTTGAACTGAGAGTGTTCCATGTTTCATCTACCGAGTCACATTGGGTGACATTATCCATGCTTTCAGCAAATAACTTTTCAAATGACTTTCTATTTGATTCATCTCTGATTGCTGTTACATTGATCTTAGGGATTGAAGGGGCTTTTGATCTGTATATTTTCTTGGCCGAAATTTTGATTTTGCTGACTACCAGTGCATGGTCGGTGTCACAGTCAGCACTGTGGAGGGAACGAGTTATTTTTATACAGCCCAAACTCTTCCTCCTTGAGAGAATAAGATCTAATTGATGCCAATGGCCAGACCTGGGATGGCGCCATGATGTTCTTTGGCATCTCTTAAGGTCAAAGTACGTGTTTGTAACACATAATGAGTTTACGGAGCATAGCTCCAGAAGGCGCTGCCCGTTTTCGTTGATGTTGCCAATGCCGAAGTGCCCAATGCACTTTGGCCATGCGGAGTGATCTGCTCCCACTCGAGCGTTAAAGTCACCCAGAATTAGCAGGCCTTCGGTGAGAGGGATGTTGTGGAGAGTCCTCTGCAATGCCTCGTAGAAAATGTCTTTGGTTTCGTCAGAGGAGGTAAGTGTTGGGGCATAGACACAGATAATGTTGGTAAAACCAGACCGGGTGTTCAGTCTGAGTGTCATGATGCGTTCTGACACTCCAATTGGAGTTGCGATCGAATTGATAAGGGAGTTTTTTACGGCGAAGCCCACGCCGTGGATTCTCGGCTGTTCGTTGCTAAGGCCCTGCCAGAAGAAGGTGTAGTTTTCTTCTTTGACTGACCCGGAGTCGGGAAGTCGAGTTTCTTGAAGGGCAGCGATGTCGATGTTTAGTAGCTGAAGTTCTCGATCAATAATTTGGGATTTCCTGATGGAGTCAATATCAGTGAGATCTTGCTGTTGCAAGCCTGGGCGCATTGTTCTGACGTTCCAGGTACCAAGTTTTAGTATTTTTCTGTTTTTGCCAGGTGCACACTTTACGTCAGCTTTTTGACTTTTGGTCTAGCTCCAACCACCTTATGAAGCAGGCTGACGTGGCGGAACAACACCCAACTGCCTGGGGGCTGCCCAGGTTACGGCGGGCGGTAGTTGATCAATGCAGCTGAAAAGCCGCTCCCACCGACAGAGGGGACCCCTGGCGCTCATCCGTACGCCATATGGATTGAGCTTATCACCGGTAACTGCCACCTCCCGTGTTGTGCCCATCCGTAACGGATGGCTGGAGTGTCCTCTCCAAATCGGAAATGGGTGGGCCTATAGAGGAGAGACAAACGCTTGCCAAGCCCGAGCAAACGCCTCCTCGTTTTGCTGCCTTGCCTGGGCTATTTTTAAGAGATGGTGCTTTGCCCAGAGGCACCACCCCTCTCTCTGCCATTCTAGTTAAACCCAAGGGAGAGACCAGGTCAATACATTTGGAACTAGTCCGGCTGCAGGAGATGCTGGAAGCCAGTTTGATGCAGTTCTCCCTGACAACCACCTTCGGGTCTCCACTCCTGATTTTCTGTCTGGGTTTACTGCCATAGCCTTTGCTATCATAGCAACACACAAGGCAGTGTGGTATTTGTATTCAGGGTTACCTTGCCCTAGTCTTCCTCTCTCCCGAGATGACCCACAAGACAGTGGGGGTGACAGTAGTAGGCTGTATTGTGTACTGTCATACAATAGCAGAAAACTCTGGCCTGACATAGAGGCCGTAGGGTCTCCATTTATCATCTCAGCCCCATTTCCAACAAACGCATTTCATCTGAAAAATATCAAGAGCGGTGCATAGTTGGCCAGGATGGTTTATATCTTACATGTGAAATCAATGAAAATACCTACGTGGGATGTTGTTACTGAGGAGAATTAACGATTAAAATAAACTGATGTTAGGGGCAGCAATATAATGGTACTTTCTTCAAAACAAAGAAACAAAATTTAATGGAATTTTACTGTGAAAGAATGCAGCTAGGAAACAAAAATATTTTGGGGTAGACAAATCACAGAGAGTAAGAAATATTGTACAGAGGAGTGTTTCATGCACCCCATTGGTGGGAAGTGGCAATATTTTGGTGGGGCGTAGGAATTTTTCATAGAAATCTTAATTTCACAGTGTATTTTAACTTAACTGTATAGATAAACTGTTGTTTGTTTATGTCGTGTTGGCGGTTTCCTTGTTTAGCTCGGATTAAAAAATCGGAGATATGTTAACAGATGCACGTCTTTACTGGTTAAGCACAACGACTGTAAACTAACTTTGTCCGATCACGGTGAGGTCAGAGGGTAAGTGTTTATAGGGAGACCTAACTTCCGCCAAATGGCGAAACTAGGTGGCTGCGGTAAACGAGAAATTGAAGAATTGAAAGAGACCGCCTTCACCAAAGATAGTGTGTATATACAATATCTGTTTATTGTGGTTTGTTCATATTTTGGGGGCTGATTGAAACTATTTAGAGCCGTTTGTAAGTTCTTACGTCCCGTGGAAATGCACAAATGAGTATTGTTTGCTGCGACCTACTTTCCACTCCATGCTAACAATGGTTTCGCAGAGCCTCCCGTGTCTAGCTGCTGGCAGTGCAAATCGACCAATAATGAAACCTCCCTACGCTCTGGTGGGGTGCACGTTTTTCTTTTAAAAACTAGTGTAAGGACCCGTTCAAAGAACGGGCTGCAAACAACACGCACTATCAGCACACAGATTAAATATTATGTAGATCTAGGAGGAAAACAACTCACAACTGGCATAGTAACATCCGCATGGCCCGTACCGTGCATAAGGCAGACGGCACAGAAAATCATGCCTTCAAACTTTGAAACGCAACCGGAAGTTTAAAGTCGAAACAAAACAAAGGCAGGAGGGAGGCAACCATTGTTGAGGAGAAAGCATTATTAGATGACGTACTCTCTCTCTCTTACAATAAAAGTAGTAATCTGCAGTCCTACTTCAGAACTCATGCGCGCCAGGACACTGCGCACCAAGCTTGATATGGTTACTTTGTATGACATGCACGGTACTAAAGTCGAAACAAAACATTGTTGAGGAGAAAGCATTATTCGATATTTTTAGGCCTATTTTCATTTATTACAAAATGACGATACTTCGCTTTCATGTCAAAGGAATAGACATAGTACAAAAAGAACTATCTTTCACATGTAATTTTTTCAGGTCTGGGTATTTCTTCCTCGCAGCAGTGAATTTTTTTTCCTTGCTGTGTTTTTTATATAGATTGAAGTTGGGCGTAGGGCAAAAAAGGCTGAGAAACACTGGCATGAAGGAAGAAAGAGAAACAATAGTAGGCTGACTTTACACTCGAAGGGGACAGTCATCTGACAACTGGAGAACTACTGTCATTCTCTCTTCATTCCTCCAGGTTAATGAGAAAGTCAGTGAGGACACTCTTCTGCAGCCAAAGTCACGTACCCCTGAGACGATTTGACAACAAAATTGAAAGTGAGTGACCATCGCTTTTTGGAATGGACAAACATGACTCCGGACAAAGCCTGAAGGAGCGGTGGACACGCGACGAAATGACCATCGCAGATGGCGTTCTCATTAATTCGGCAGTCCAGGGGCGGTAATGACGGCCCTGCCTCGGTGTAGTCATGAATAACATTACGGTTCTGGGCTACTCGTGGACCTTGTCCAGTAAATTATTTGTTATTATGATTAATCGTCTTAGATTATCATGGCTATTTATCGGGATTCTTGCCGACCTTCGGGACCATTTGTACACGAGTTCTAGGCAGTTTTTTATGATTGATGATCGTAGTTATGACCGACATGCTTGTTTGGTCAAGGTTGTTAATTGGAAGGGGCGGAGATAGGGGAAGAATGTTTGGGGGGGTTAGAATGGTGTTTAGAAGTAGGAGAAGCCTCATGGGAGGGGTAGGATTGGGAGTTGGAAAGACCGGGGCTTCAAATAGGGACAGTAGGGACAAGAACGTTTTTATGACTGAGTGAGTGAGTGAGTGAGTGAGTGAATACGTGAATGAATGAGTGATTAAGTGAGTGAGTGAATGAATGAATGAGTGAGTGAGCGAGTGAGTGAGTGAGTGAGTGAGTGACTGAGTGAGTGAGTGAGTGAGTGAGTGAGTGAGTGAGTGAGTGAGTGAGTGAGTGAGTGAGTGAGTGAGTGAGTGAGTGAGTGTGAGTGAGTGAGTGAGTGAGAGTGAGTGAGTGAGTGAGTGAGTGAAATGCATATTAGAATGACAGAAAGTTGTTTTAATAATTATTTTCACCCTGGCGGAATTCTATCCCCGCTGGCCATCTACAACAACTGCATTTTAAACCATTAAGTTGTTTTCCATGGGAAACTATTTTGCATTATTGATCTGTCCTTTATAGAGCCTTGAACAACTTTCTGGCCTTGACACATAGCACCGAGATAAGTAGACAAAGAGAGAAGGAGGAGGAGACAGACAGACAGACAGACAGACAGACAGACAGACAGACAGACAGACAGACAGACAGACAGACAGACAGACAGGCAGACAGAGAAAAGGATGTGAGTATGTGTGTTGGAGAAAGAGAGAGAACAAGAGAGAGAGAGAGAGGAGAAGGTGAGATAGGGGAAGAGAGAGAGACACAAAAGAGAAGAGAGAGAGAGGGAAATAGAAGAGGAGAGAGAGAAAGAAAAGAGGAGAGAGATATAAAGATAGGGGGAGAAGGGGAAGGGGAGAGAGGGAGAGGGAGAGAGAGAGGCAGTGAGAGAAAGAGAGAGACAATAGAGTGAGAGGGGAGGGTGCGAAAATGATCTAGCAACAACAAAACCAAACTATGACCAAGACGGTTTTGGAATAATTATGTTCTAAGCGCAAATTCATGAGAGTGAAATACATGTCACTAGATCTATATTACCAGCATTGTGAATTACTAGTGAGAACATTTTAAGGGAATTTTGTCCATTATTCTGCAATCATCCATGCACCCTTCGACCCAAAGGCAAACAAAAGAATTATATCAAATAACACCAGAATACTTATATATACAGCGTTTATTTGCACAGTCATGTGTTTTGTGTGAACATTTCCTCACTTTAGACGGAGAAACGAGACACCTCTCTCAGTAAAACATTTGAAATATCCCATAATATTATACAATGCAGCAATGACACTAGGAAAACACATTAGCGTCTCTTTCAGAAAATAGTATTACTGTGTAACTAGTATGAAATGCATTCATATGGTCATGGGTTAGACGATTTCGTGGTGTGAAAATTGGTGTTTACGGAGATTCACAGAATGCAAAGACAATTATGCCAACTTTAACACCTAAGCAAGATTCAGTGCGCACCGAGAAGTCCGTTCACTAAACGCAGGAATCTCTTTCCTAACATCAATGATACCAGATGCAATAAGATGAGAGTGTCCCTTCTTCGCACCCCTGAAGAAACTGTGCATACAAATTGGGTCCTGATCGACTGCGGGGCCCATGGCGCACTTTATGTAAAGAATGCTTCATATAATGATAAATTAATTATTCGGATTTGTTACAGAGCTACAGCAACTAAAAAAAAAAGCCAGAGTTTTCCTACAGCGATTGAAATTATAATTACAAACTAAGCGACTTTAATCAACGCCGATTGCGATAGCTGAACAATGTACAAATTTCAGTATTTTCCCTGTATTGGCCTTGTAAATAAGGCATAGTTAATGACTTCCGCCCATTCACCGCTAGATGGCGGTGCGAAATCTGGCACTCAAAACACACGCGCTCTCTCATCTTATCATATTTAGTCGCGCCCTTAGAATGACAGGGTCGTAAGTCCACTTTTTCGGCAAATAGATCAAACACATTACAGTATAATTATAATCTGTGTTCTTCGCCCTGACAGTGTGCCAGAGTTCTTTGGGTCTGATTCTGTCTGACATTTAGAGTTGTAAAAGGTTATAAGTGCTAAAGCAATGATTTTATAGGAATGACATGGTGGTACCTCCAGCTAAGACCAGCTGTATCCTCGGTAATATGGCGTCTAAACTTACTCGCGAGCTAAGAGTTCAATTCTTTGCGCAGTTTTTCCGATAAATTCCTTAGACGTAGCTTATTGTATGCTCTCATAATCTGCCATCATAGTTCACTTCTTCATGCCAAATTTCAGACAAATCCCGGTGAGGTTCCAGTTTATCGTTAAACAAAACACATTTTCTAGTAGTTTTCATATAATAGATAATTCAGAAAAAGAGCCGTTAACAAAATTTCCAGACTTCTCTCGTTCACAGAGCCAAAATGAAAGTGACAGAAAAATTATTTATTTAAATGTTGGCAATGGGCAGAAGAGGAAATGAGGAGGCCTAGAGAAAGAAATTGTATCACAGAAACATATCTTCTTCTTCTTCTTCTTCTTCTTTCTTTCACCAATCTAAATCTGCAGATTTGTTCTTTTAAGAAAATCTACGGTTTTCTGCAGTTCTGGCAGAGCACCATAGAGTTTGATGTTCAGGTCGGCGGTTGGGGCCAATACGTTTCTCGCAGTGCTGAGAAGGGTGTGCAGTCCTGCAATATATGCTCCGTGTTTTGAATAGACTGGCTGCACTCACATATGGCAGATGTTCCTATTTTAAACTTGGTGAACATATGGTGGTGGAGCCTATTGTGGCTAGTTCTTAGTCTGAACAATATTACTTGATCCTCTCTGTTCAGGAGATGATATTTATCCTGTTGGTTTATTTGCTGCCGTCTGTTGTTTTTGATGAGGTTTTTCTTCTCATAATAGTTTAAGAGGCACTTTTAAAATTTAACATCATGGAAAAAGGAAAACGTGTAATGATTTGCCTCTCAAACATTACGTCCCCTTAGAATGGTTAAGTTTTAGCTCCCTTCAGTCAACCTTTGAGAATTTGATGATTTAAGTTTCATGTGCTCATAGTTTATAGTGGTACGACTTTTTTCTTTTTTCTTTTTAGTAACACTTACAGATTAACGCACTGGGTCCACCTGATATTTTGACACGCACTGGAGACGGCCCGGAGAAGTAATGAGTGGTGTGTAACTCAGTTCAGTCAAAAACTGGAGATAGTATCTTGTCATTCTAAGGTAACGATTTGTTAGAGATCCTATTTTTGGCATTCCTCACGCTTTCAAGACACAACTTCAAGGCAGCCTGTAAGATTATCGTTGGTCAAAGTGTCCTCAGTAAAAGAAGGACATTCAATTGACAGTCCTGAAACGATTAGAAACAGTCTACAAATTATGCCTGGTTGGTAATTTAAAATACTGACCAAACATTGAAAAAGTAAATGAATAAACTAATGTCTTAAAGTGAGCTGTTGACTTCTATGTACATCATGTCTGTGTACGAGAAAGAGAAGGAGGCACCTATGACCACACATAGGAGAGATCTCTAATCTTTATGGTTCCCGACTCCAGAAGTAAATAATTCTCCGACTAAAACACCTGTTTGATAATACTATGTTCTTTATTTTAAAAGAGTAAGGAGAATATAATCAATATGTCAAATTAAATCTGAGTTTGGTTGTAAATCTGGTAAATCTTCTCTAAGCTTTAGAATCTAATCGATATTAAAAATGATTAAACAAAAAAAAAAAAAGATAGAGAATGAAAACAGCGCCCATGCACCGTAAGCGAATCCCAGAATACAAATTTACATGAAAAATTAATGAATTCCTGCTGTTCACCCGGTCATGAAAATCGAAACCAATATTATGAATGACAAATAAAAGTGAAAAGGCAGCACTTTCTCACCAAAAGATATTCGACTAAAATTGTTTCCAGACATCCATTCGTAACTGAAAATTCCAGTCAAAAACAGCAAAAAATCAGGATATTTAAAACATAAACAATAATCTTTTATTGGGTGTAGCAGGAAAGATACAAATACATTTATCAGCCCCCCGGAACTTGATCTGATATTACTTTCACGTCACCTGAAGATTTAGAAATAACAAACAGAAAAACATATTAGGGAAGTGTCTTCTGTATTACTTTTGTTTTAAAGTGTCTTTTGTATTACTATTTGTTGTAACTTTTGTACTTCCGTGAAACCATTTTGAAATAATATTCTCGTAAACAGCTTCATAATACCAGAGTTTTCGTACGGTTATAGAATCAGTGAGTCAACACAGCATAGGGAAGAAAGTGGGTTTTTTTCATACTGTCAATTCCCACTTCCTCTCTTTAGATGTCATAGCAATGATTTCATTCCTACACTCTATGCTCCTAGGGTGTTGTTTGTCGTGAAGTCTTTAATCATATTCGAAAATATAGCTAAGAAACACTTACCCAAACTGCAGCCGCCACTTATCTAGGTCAGCCGGCAGGAAATGTTGGTCATGAGCCTTGTTATTAAGTGTAACTATTATTGCTAAAATGAAGACTTTTTCCGTGAGTCGTTTCACAATTTTAGTTTTCCTAAAAAAAGAAACGTGAAGTTGAAACTAGGTTGGAAAGGTCGAGATGGTTTACGATGCTGTTGGGTTGATGTTGTTATTTTTATATTTCGCAGGAAATTGATGAGACATAGGAGGATAATTTGTTTTGCCCATACAGCTTTCTTGTATTGATTTTGAATTTGGATAAAATTTGAATGAAATCAAGTGTATTTGAGGATAAAAACCATAGTTGTCGAAACCACAGTGGTGTCCATCCAATGTAACAGTGTACTTGTTTAGTTAAGCCAGCAAACCTTTCCTTGATCTGACTTTTCTGTTACTCAGTGTAACAATGGATTATCACATAAATTAGCTTTTATCAGTACTAGTTGGATTGGCAAAGAACATGTTCAGTGCTCTCCGAGATTCTGTAACTGTACAGATAAAACTATTTTTTTGCAGGCCTTTTCACATTACATTTTTATTATGTGGAGTTTTAATTGCTCAAACACTGAGACTCAGCTACAGTAAGGTACCAAAAAATTAATAATAATAATAATAATAATTAAGGAGGAACGTGGCAGTCGTCGTGCTGATGTGCCGTTAAACCCAAACTCAGAGCAAGCGGTGTTGTCATACTTTCTCTGTTATTTGGACAGAATGATGCAGACTGCAAAAGAAAGTCAAACCTGCACACTCATACTCCGTTGTCTTTGTCTCTCACCCTTTCAAGTCCTGCGGGAGATGACCCAGCCCGTGACTTTCAGTCTTAAAGCTCACGGGTGACCTGCTGTGATGCGCGATGCGTGAGGGCGTCTGGTGACCTTCACTGTTTATCTTATGATGTCAGAGGTGATCGGAAAACTGTCCTGTCATGAAGTCTTTAAATCCCTGGTTTTGGTGTCGGGTGTCAGGAGGCAGGGCCGGATTGAGGCCTTTAGAGGCCCTAAGCACTAAAGATTTTCGTGCCTCCTTATACTGTATAGGTAATTCAAAATATAAACAAAAGTAAACCTTAAAATAGAGTTTATAAATATTTTATTTTTTTCATTTATTGGGGGGCCCCCTTTTTATGGACCCTGATTCAGCTGCATCATTTGCAGTTTTGAACCATATGGTCCATGGTAAATCCGGCAATGAAAAATGTCTGTGGTGCCCTTGCTCCCTCGATGCCCTAAGCACGTGCTTATTTGCCTAATGGTTAGTCCAGCCACATTGGGAGAGGTGTGTGCGCGCGTGTATGTGTATGTGTGTGTGTGTGCGGGTGCGCGCGTGTGAGTGTGTGTGTGTGTGTGCGTGTGTGTGTGTGAGTGTGCGTGTGCGTGTGTGTGTGTGTGTGTGTGTGTGTGGGTGTGTGCGTGTGTGTGTGTGTGTGTGTAACTTGATTATTATACTGGACGATTAACAACAGAGAAGGGAGACTGAAAATACAGGCTGTGTTTAAATGGGCGGTGGGAAATTCGTATTTTATGTTTGAATGTTAGGAAATCACAAATTTTAATGTCGAAAAATACGGACAATTTGACGGTGATTGTGATACTTTCACTTTGCATTAGACTAGCTGTTACGATACACGAGTCAGTTATGGAGTTTGCAGGTCTACCCCACCCAACGTCATAGTGACATGCCTGTGAACTACTGCATGCAATAATTTAGTCATCAATACGTCAGCTTTGACCTCTCATCCGAGTTTACATTTGAGTCAAGGAAAACGAGCATCTGAGTACCTTTTGCATGCGAGCTTCGAGAGACATCAGTGGTATAAAGAAATGGGCCAGGTGTATTGCCACTTATATAGTTTTTGTAAGCTGCAGGTTCCAGTGCCACCTTTAACAGCGAGGGGGCCAGGTGAACCAGTTGTCATGGGCCTACGATCTGGAGAATGAGGAGTCCTACGGTTCTGAAGGGGCCTACTGCCCCCGTAAGAGGCAAGGTGCGGCATAGCTTTTAGTGAAGAATATTATTGTGTTGAGAGTTAAAGGGGGCTCTTTAGCAGAAAATATTATCAGTTTTAAAGAACATTCACAAACGATTAATATTAGATAAAATATAAAATACGAAATCTGTGCATGTTGAGAAGTTTGAAATTGAACCTACAGTTCCCATTTAGCCCAGGCATGTTATAACTTTGTACGGGCCTTTTGCCATAACGCCTAAAAAATATGCTCTTTTTGATCAAACTGCGGAGTACACTTTATATGCGAGGAAAGTCTCCGCCATTCCAAGGGGACATAGGATGTAAATTAATGCATTAGAGTTCGTTAAAGTCAGTTTTCTTTGGTCTGTCTAAATATAATTGAGATTTATTCCCAACGCCGGTGATTTTATGTTATCGGGCAAAACGTTTTGTTTTTTCTTCTTTCATAGTGAAGTTGTTCACACCTCCTAACGCAATTCAATGTATAGGACTAGGGAAAGTGCCAAAAGACGTTGAAACATCCAGATTATGGACAGAGTAGATCTTGAAATGTATACAAAACATTTGATAACTTTCAATGTTTCCACATCTGGCTATTGAATCCTAAAGAGGAAGGTATTTTGGGTGGCCACATGTTAATTTTTCTTTTTTCAGCGTTCTAGAACTAGCAGTTATTTATGGTTTCATGCAGTTGAAACAGTGATGAAAATAGAATTCGTGAAAACAGCATTATTGGTTGTACTGGTTTCAGCTCTCATAGTTTGAGGAGATTCAACATTGGCCGATATTTTACGACTCCAGACTTGTTGGGCTGACAGTCCATAGAATCGTTTCCAATGGCATCTGTATGATTCCAAAAACTCTTCAATGAACGTTTTCATCGTTGTCTTCTTGTTCAAAATAACACAGTAGTAACAATGTGGGTCACAAGAGACTACAACAAGTCACTAGGAGCACTCTCTGAGCCCGCCTCGTCACAGGAACTCAGCATTGAGACACTTTTAGTCGGATGGCCTTTTGAAGTGCTATAAGGACACTGAAGCTACCCGTTAAAAGCTTCTCTATTGATCACAAAATGTCTGTCCAAACACACACACAGACGCTAGTAGTGCCTGTCGGCATGGCGGTTGTACCAAGACTTAGTTAAGAATGAATGGGAAAGACCTTGAAAAGCCCACTGTGAGACCAGCTTGTGGGTGACTCGGCCATCCACTGGCACTGCCAACACTGCCTTGTTGCGGAAAAAGGCTTTGCGTCAGTAACAAACCTGAACAGTAGACACAGAAAACATCTAGCATTGCTCAATTGCTTTAAATATTGTTCAATTTCCAGTTAGTGGTAGCCAAAAGGAAACGATCAGCCGCACGAAATTATAACCCACATAGAAGGATACAGCAAGTTTCATTCTATAATACGATGCGGAAAAGTGAATTTGGCCTAAATCGGAGTATACAGT
Organism: Onchidella celtica; assembly: GCA_963931925.1. Classification (NCBI taxonomy): domain Eukaryota; kingdom Metazoa; phylum Mollusca; class Gastropoda; order Systellommatophora; family Onchidiidae; genus Onchidella; species Onchidella celtica. The sequence continues at coordinate 17,015,801 of OZ007573.1, read as the reverse complement.
CCTTGTCCACAACACAACAGAGCAGCCTACAAAATATCCGCCATTTGCCATCAACATAACCCTCATTACTTTAGCAAAATAACATTTCAGAGCTCGGAACGGTCAAGGAAAACCACAATATATCAATAAATAAATGAATTTCACTCTAGACTAAAGGGGGTGTCCTTCGATGCTGCAAGAGAGAGAATGCATGGAATGGACTGAAAATTGACTAAAGATCAGACAAATTTGTCTTCCCTTTTCCTTTGCCTATTGCATCGTTTTGGAATTATTTCTTACGCGAAGCTTTGATACCCACAACCTTATCTTATTGCAATATTTGACTTTTGCTTCAAGCTTTGCTGCAACACCACAGATTTACTGTGGTTTTTATAATATTAGGAAATGGACTAACTTGCTGTCCGATGTACGTACTCATTTGACCAGCTTACAAACATTCGATTTTGCCATTTACGCTCATTAGCAAAGGTTTAAAGATTTCAACTTGTCAGTTAGTCATTTAGTCAGTTAGTGACACCTGCGTTAGGACATTTGACGACCATCCCAAAACTTTAGTGCCATGGTGCAGTGAGTCAGATCTGTTTGCGTCGGTTTTGAAGACAGTGGAGTTAAAGATGACCTCGCCCAATAGTGAGACTGAAACAAATCTACATCACTAGTGATGATTAGGTCTTTTTTTAAAAAGGAGGTTCGCTGCCATTGACATTTACATCTCATTTTTCTTGTTCTTGTTTCTGTGTATTTTTGCGGTAGGGATTAGATGTTTTTTTCATAGATTTTGCAGGGCAACGGTCTTGTTCGGCCTGCTCTTCTCGTCTTTTAACTGCCAAGATATCTTTAAAGTGCGCAACGTACACACGGGCCCTCTGAATTTTTCGTCCTTAACCGAGAAGACTAGGTGCTCGATCCTACCGACCATAGGATCAAGGACAAGATTTTTTTTCCCCCGAAAAAAAATTCTAACATGCCTACACCTACAGGGGATCGAACCCGATATCTCCGGCATGAGAGGCGAGCACCTTGCCTCTAGATCTGCATGGCTAGTTGATTCATAGGAAGGTCAAATGTGAGTGAAACCGACACAAAATAGGCTTGACTGCGTGCGGTAATAGTCTCACAATTTAATACAACAACTGCGACAGAAGTGGGTCATACACAAAACAAAAGCGGTGTCATATTCCACATACATAAAAATTTTATTTAGTCAAATATTCCATCAGTAAACATTTAAACAAGTCAAGTTACTTTTAATGAACAAAGATACTGACTTCACCATTCCATCGTTTACACGCTCTTTGGAAAATATGCAAAATAAAAAAAACAAGAAAGAAAACACATCTTTTATTATAAACAAGCTTTAGCAAAGCCATACCTATCATTCCACAGAGATAATTATATACGAAAACATCATTATTTACTAATTACCAACACAAACTTTAGTCACATGATTCATGAAACCAACATTAAAACCAATAATCATATCGCTATGAACAATCATCTTGACGCGTTTATCAGACATTGACAATTTAAAAAAAAAAAAAAGAACCCATTAATTATGAAAATATCTATTAACACTTACAAGATAGATGCATGGGGAAAAAATCACATATAATATTATTATCATAGAGTGAATGCGCAAGGCACATTTCATAAACCTCAGGGAATAGCGTTCTCTACTCCCATCCACAGAAGAAAATTCTGGGGGCCAAAGCATTCACATCTTCCTCATCTCAAGTTAAAGTATTTGTGACCATGAAAAATGGCCAAGCCACAATAAAAACAATCTGAACTCCAAGAATGGAAAGGATTAACGAGCAGTGATACAAAACCAAAGAAAGGAATGGGCCCTGGGCTATACGTGAATAGGCCTACCTGTAAAGCAGGCATGGTAAACATTTTATTTAGCAGGGGCTAGGCCGGAAAAACGGTGAACTATTACACAGGGCCGAATACCCCAACCTCATATCAAAACCGTTCTTACTGGGGTTGGTTAATATTAGCCTAAGACCCTGAAAATGCATTAAGAGAATTCAAGACAAAAAGGCAAAAGACAAAAATGTCTTTTAAGGAAATATACATTGGTTGACTTAGGGGAGGGGGGGGGGGTATGTGTGTATTATTTTACTTTTTACGCTCCCAGTTACTGGTGTGTAAAGCAATTTTCAATCAACCTTTGGCGGGCAACCAAAGTTGTCCATGTCTACTATCACTGTCACTGTCACTGATCCCATAACCCGTCGGGGTCGTAGGGGGCGCTGCAGTGACGAACGCTGCACCAGCTGGCTCCTACTATAAGGTTTCACTAGAGTCTTGTATTCCGCAAAAGACAGGTCTAGGCCCTTTGACTTTACAGTTGACCAACCAAAATTGCCCATACCTACTATAAGGTTTCACTAGAGTCTTGTATTCCGCAAAAGACAGGTCTAGGCCCTTTGACTTTACAGTTGACCAACCAAAATTGCCCATACCTACTATAAGGTTTCACTAGAGTCTTGTATTCTGCAAAAGACAGGTCTAAGCCCTTTGACTTTACAGTTGACTTCAAACTAAAAATACCGGGAACCTAATGTTACACTGCACTGTGTTGAAGATTGTAGGGAGGTGAATAATGATCCGGTGAAGTGTCACAGGAACATACTCTAGATTGCCATTTCAAAGTGTGTTTTCATCACCAAAGACGGTGAGGAAATAAATTTCCTAAAATGTAAATATACATAAAAATACAAAAAGCATTTCCAAGGCATTCCTGAACATCTGCAACATACCGATTTTGTTCATGCTCTAAAGGGCATGACTTTAGTTCTTGCTTGTTCTATCTCCATTTTCTGAAAACTGGAGATCTGTTAGCGTTGTTGAAGAGGTATAACAAATGCACACTTTGACATTTGTTTAAAATGCGGTGTGGCACTCATCACGCTGTTTCACAGTTCCGATTTATTCTAATTCCTTATCACAATACCGAGGCCGCAGAGAGGTTTAACGGCAAATTTCTCAGTTGTGCAAAACGTGGAGTTGGAACAAACGAGAACTAAATCGCCAATTTCTTCTGGGAAATGATTGGGATTGGACTGTTATGTAGATGTCGGGGAAGGAGGAAGATGGGTGGAGTATGTGACATAAAAAAGGTCGTAACTGTCCTTTTGTAGTTGTTGTGTTTTTTTTTCCGTTCCTATTCTCAGCAATAATCAGTTTCACCGCACACCAGATTCCCTCAAATAAATTACAAAAATTTTCAGACGTGTGGCGGTGTTGAAATACGAGAGTGAAGTCAATCTGAAATATGTACCTATCTGTATGCTCTCTGCTCGTCACACATAGTTTTGCGAGGTCTACGTCTTCTACAAGTTTCAGTTAAAACCGTCGCAACCAATTTGTCACCAGCACAAATCGAAATCCCCTTCTTTGTTGTTTATATTTTAAATGTACTCACAGGTGTAAACAGGTTAACTAACTGATTTACTCTTTCTATGATGATCGTGAGAAAGATGGCATATCGTGGCTCACCGAAAAGATTGTTTTTATTGATGAAATACATTTGAAACATGAGTTCGAAAATGTCACGACACAGTTTAACCTCAAGTAATTTACCCTTTCCTGTTCGTAGGGACATAGCCTGGAGTTATCATAATCATGTGAGAAAATAACACAGATCTGATGGAAATCGTTTTGCATTTTTATCCCAACACAGCGGTTATCACATTGTTTTACACTGCCTTAATGAATACATGAGGTTTTTTTTATTGATTATTTACTTATCTATTTAAAATGTTTATTGATTTATTTTCTTCTAACTCTGCAGCATAAACAACAAAAACCTGACAAAACATCAAATCAAAGATAAGACTTTCGAAACATCAATTAGGACGATTGTACGATTAGTAATTAGAAATCTTATTTCAAATAATTTGATGTTGTCGATGCGATAATCCCACAGAATATTGTTCAGTCACAGCACATTCCATGGAGACCTGAAGCATATTATTAAGCATTTACAGTGTTCTGTAGTAGCAAAAATATCAAAGGGGAAAAAGTGTCAAGTATATTTCGTGAGTCAATGACTGATTATGCCATGGAATATGGCGCTGGTAAATTTTCATCAAAGTCATTTTCGGGATTGATGGTGTAGCTACCAGATGTGGTGGTATTGTCGTCGTCATCCTGGCTTCTGGGACGGTTTCCGTAGGAGCCTCGCTGGGTCCCAGGGTGGCCGTGGTGACCCGCCGTGCCGCGAGAGGCAGCGGCCTCTTTCTGGAGGTTCATCTTCTGGCACAGATCCCACGTCTTGAGGTTCTGCGTGGTGAGGTCAGTCTGGAATGTGACTTTCTTGCTGGAGGTGGAGTCCCCAGTGCGCTCCGGGATATCATCGGGATAATGTCCTGGCCCAGAGACGGAGACAGGGCTGTGGGTAGATAAATGATACGAGGGCTGGCTTTGATAACTGGCCGGAGCATGGCCATAGTTGCCCTGTCTATTATGACGATGATGTTTATCGGGCAAAGACCTGCCCGAATGACCGATGGTCTGAGCGTCCCGTCCACCGTATGGTGATTTGTCCTTGGCGTCGGTGGACCCCGGCAGGGTTCGAGGGGAGAAAGTTTGGAAGGCAATGACGTCACGGTCCCTGTAGTCCGGGTAGTCAGACTGGACAAAACGAGAATCTTTCAGCCCGGCGCCTGGATTCTTGAAGATGATTCTCGATGTATCCTCTGGGGAAAGAGAACAAAATGAAAGCTTGTTAACTGTGGGGTAGCAGCATTTATTCATTTACTTGCTGTTGCTTCCTTCAGCTGTTCTCATACAAAATAATCTGTAGATGTTTAGTGTATTGTTTCTATGTTTTGGAAAGTGGATGTTTGCAACTCAAGTTTAAAGTTTGAATTGCAGGCTGAATGTACAGTTTTAAATGAAATAAATCTTGTAAATTGTGCAAACTAGAGACACCATATTTTCGGAATCCCTAGATCTATCTCAGCATGAAAAAAAAAAACCCAATCATATTAAGTCATATTTCTATTGATCCTTAAGCAAAACATATTCACAAATTGGTACACAGAACGTGTTTTTATTTTCTTCTTCTTTTTGTGTGTGTGTGTTTACATGTGTGTGCGTGTGTATGAGTGAACAAGCCATCAAAATGCCAAATTTTCGTAATTGTTTAATAAACTGTAAAATAAGAATAAAATGTTTACACTTATTTGGTGAATAAGTAAATCGCTACTCTCAATAGCAACGGCAACTTAATGTAAATCCTTTTAGCTTTCTGAGACATCCAATCTAATTGCACTCTTGTCCAACAGTGAATACACCGCTCTAAGTGCCGTCCGCACATTAGGGTTATAAATGGGTTTTGACAGTTTCAGCTTTGTCTGGTATCATATTACAAACTAGCCAGTGATGACACTGGAAGACAACATTATATATATATTTATTTTTTTTGACGCATGCTTTAGAAAGGGAAACCCGATCAGCTGGCAGTCTGTCGCCAATCTTTTTTTTTTTGGTCAAGAGATAAATGTAACATGACAAGAGAAACATGTGAAAACTACGCTCGGAGAGAAATTACTTGTTTAAATTAACACCAGTTCTTGGCTCTCTTAAGACAGCTTAATTGCTGTGTCTCCAATTACTTGCTATATATCGTGTTTCACACGAATGAATGAGTTGGAAAAATACAAGTTGTTGATTTCGCATGTGCCCCAACGAACAGTTATGTGGTGTGCAAAAAAAAAAAAAAAATCTACGAATTTCTGAATTAAATTACAGAGTGACAGGCAGTCAGCCTAACGTATTAAGTAGGGGACAGTTTCATTGAAATAGCAGAACATTTCATCCTGTAGAAAGACAAGCAACAATTAAGTGGCCGATTTATATTCAGTTATTCGTTTTGGTAATTTTCCTTTAAAAAAAAAAAGGTATGTTTCAATTACGCCGGTCGTTGTTGTTGTTGTTGTTGTTGTTAACCTGAGTACATTATTAGTGAAGGCAAGCTTGTTTTTCATTTTTTCTTCCTTTTTGAGTTATTGCATAGTTTTTTGTTGTTCTATTTTTGTTTTCATTCATTTGTTTCAAAGTGTCCAGACTTTGCATTACACAATCTTTACATCTTCTTTGGCATACTTATGTCAACAGTGAAAAGTTCCAGTGCAGCATTTTACTTTGTCTGGTAGGGGAATCTTTACTTTGGCATGGGTATTCCAAGTGTCAACAGTGTTTAATTCTTTGTATTTTCTGCATTATGGCTCCGAATCTGACCGGAGATCATTAAATGTTTCAATTTTGTATCTTTCATATGGATAGTGAACAGGTACTTTGTTATGATGCATAATAATGTTTTAAATGCACAACTTCTCTTGCACTGTTAAGATAGTTTTTCAGCAGCTTAAAATCTGGCGAGATGTCTATTCTCTCATGTGTCCGTGTATTATTTGTCATACTACAGGCTTTTTTTCGGGGGGGGGGGGGGGGAGGGGTCTTCATTATACGTTACAGCAGTAAAAAAAAATAAAATGCTTAATGTTCTTATCAAGTCCACATTTAAACAGTCTTGAAAATTCGACGCACAAATACATAAATAGATACACTATCAACCGACCAGAAAGAAGGCAAGGAAAAAGAACTGCCCTTACATTACGGGCAAACGGAGGATAATTTTCTCATAATTCACCACCAGGGTGTAGAAACCCACGCACAGGCAGTAGACTGCCGTCCGACAACAAAACACCGTATTCTTGTTATCTGGTTTCAGCATTCTGTGTTTTGCCATTGTATGACACAATAATATAGGCGTCTATATGGTAATAAAATATACAAAATAGACATCTTAAAAGCACACTTAACCCAAACAAGCTCGCATATAAGGATAAAGGTATCATGAGAATACTTGGATTAGTTTTACATTAATAGTTCAGGAGTTCAGACAAATAAAGATGGTCTTATATTATGTCCAGTGTCCAGGGAATGGCTAGGATCCTGTGAGAATTAATGGTCAGAGCTGCCATTATCAGATCGTGTCGGTGGGGATAAATGTAAACATAACTACTCGCGCTACAGTGCATAAATCTTTGTGGTGGGAGCGGTTAACGTTCATCCCTGCTGTAGATTACCTCCTATAGTTCTATAGGATAGGAAGCTGCATCTCTCACAATGCTTTCACTATTGGCGTCAAGAGCTATTGTGTATGAGGTTATTCTCTGTAACGTCACTGCTCTACGCTAATGGCATAAGTCATTTCTGACACTTTTGAGATATTAGGGAAACAAAAATTCTTTTCTATTATTTGGTGACTATGCCAATATTATGATGCTATTGTATTATTGCTTTTTCTTATTGGGGAATTTCTTTTTCTATAATAATATTATTATCTGATAGCCCTTTATGTCCAAGAATGCAGTGAAGCGTTAGTTGCCTTTTGGCATAAGTCTGACACATGCAATTATCGTAGAGCGGAGAGGCTATTTCACATTATAGTTTTATTCAACGAACGGTGAGTTACTGCTTCAATGCGGAAATGGAAATGACAGTACAATTACGACAATAAAAAAACAAAATGCGACTTGGAAATGATAATAGAATAATAATAATGTCATGTAAAATTGTTATAGAAATAAAACTTGTCTGATATGGGTTTGTTTTGCTCCTAAGATCTCCTGTGGGAGAGTTTCCCAAGAGTTTCATTTGTCTTTAAACATTTTTTTACAAACTTGTAACGACAAAGTACGACTTGAAGCGTGCAAGAATGAAAGTTCGACAAAACCATTTGTTAGCGATGTTTGTAATACAACAAGTCCCGTGGGCTGTATAATCATAAATTCGAATTACAAAACGTTTGGCTTATGGCCAAACTGATGATTCTTTGGTGATTTTTTAGACAGAGAAAACACTGAGGGTTGATTATGAATGTGTACTCACGCAGTAGCGGACCTACATTTTTTGGGATCCTGAAGCTTGGACTGTTATCAGAGAGTATATATGGAGAGAGAGAGGGTTCACTATTGGTCGATTTGCACTGCGAGACACTGGAGGCTCTGCGAAACCACTGTTAGCATGGAGCGGAAAGTAGGTCGCTGCGGTAAACAATATCGGTTAGTGCATTTCCACGGGGCATAGGAGCTTACAAACGGTTTTAAATAGTTTCAATCAGTCCAAAAATATGAACAAACTACAGTAAACAGATATGCACACTATCTTAGGTGAAGAAGGTCTCTTTCAATTCTTCAATTTCTCGTTTATCGCAGCGACCTAGTTTCTCGATTTGGCGGAAGTGAGATTTCTCTATACATATATACTCTCTGCTGGTATGAGGACCCTTCGCTGCCAGCAACAACAGAGCAACGTCCAATCTGGCTAAAAAACATGAACGAAAGCAAGTACTCCTCATTATGCTTACCACAGAGTTCCGGTAAGGGCGGTAACTGTATGTCCTCCTCACTTCCACCACGGCCACTGTCACTGGTGGTTGTCTCCCCTGAGGTGTCACTCTGATGGTCGTCGGCAGGGGCTCTTAGGGCACACTGGGAATTACAGAATAGAAACGGAATAGAACATTAGCACCCTGCAGTTACTGGGTTTTTTTTCAGCTGACATAATAATATAATAGGGCAAATCACCAGCGGTTGATGATGTTGTCATCTTATCTACACATTTGTTGTCAACATTTCGAAAAGTGAGGGGCTAACCAGTTCGTTTCATTTATGTGGTGGATAAAACCATTAGAGAATGCACTGTGTTAAACTCCAAGATATAACGTGCATCAATACTACAAAGTAAGTTACCTAATGTTTTGGTATTGCTGCCATAAGACCTACTACAGTCTTGAGAAAACGGATAGAAGATGGCAAACGGAGTGAACAGTCAATATGGGGTGAAATATGAATGTTGATTAAAAAAAAAAAAAAGAGCTTACATACACACGGGACAGGGGGAGAGGGGAGAGAACGATGGAGAGTGCAGGAAAGAGAGCGACGGAAAGAGTAAGTGTTTATGTGTTTGAGAGAAAGGCGGATCGGACGAGACAGAAACAGAGGGATAGAAAAGGAGGGGAATGGAGAGAGAGTGAGAAAACAAGATAGGTAGATAGATAGATAGATAGATAGATAGATAGATAGATAGATAGATAGATAGATAGATAGATAGATAGATAGATAGATAGATAGATAGATTAGACAGACAGACAGACAGACAAACAGACAGACAAACAGACAGACAAACAGACAGATAGACAGAAATATAGATAGACAGACAGATAGATAGATAGATAGATAGATAGATAGATAGATAGATAGATAGATAGATAGATAGATAGATAGATAGATAGATAGATAGATAGACAGACAGACAGACAGACAGATAGATAGATAGATAGATAGATAGATAGATAGATAGATAGATAGATAGATAGATAGATAGATAGATAGATAGATAGATAGATAGATAGATAGATAGATAGATAGATAGATAGATCGATAGATAGAAGAACAAAACACGAACAAATAGTAAAACAGTTGCCACGCAAGCTAATTGGGACGATCAGGTCAAACAGGTGTAGAAGATCGATATAATGTTCTATCCTTAATGATTGACATCGGCATCATCTTTGATTGACGTGGCAAACAGTGACAGGAAGGATCGATAGAGCAGTCACTGATACTGACATCTGTGTAGGTCGATGTAAGATCCACTTAGTGCAGTATTACTGTATTGACAAACACGGCTACACTGAAAAAAAAACACCCTGAAGAAATAGCGAGGGGGAGGGCAATTGTAGGCTTTGCTGAGAGTTTAAGTACCTTGGCAAACTATAAATTACGTGGAGCAAACAGACGTTCTAGAAATATTCCTGACAATGACAGAGTCTAGCAGGCGTCTGGAAAAATAGTAATGCCAGTGCAATATATCAACTTGCAAGAGAAAATCTCAATACCACCAGTTCAAATTACACGGAGTAAACAATATTCGTGACATTGACTAAGTCGAGAAGAAGTTCGACAAGTGTTGTCATTGCAGTAGATCAATTTGCGAGTAAACCTTAACGCTCCCACTACGGCCTTCAACCATGTATGTTTTGCTGCCGCACAATGAAATGAGCTTCCCCGATAAAATATATTTCAATGAGGCTTATTGGTCAATGCATGCTCCCGATGAAAAATTTAAAGGGTCACCACTTGGTGCTCAAATGTTCTTGCGGGTCACAGTAATTCCTCTTGGCAGTAGTAAGGCTTGGGTGCTTCTTGGTAAATCTTGAGTGGTTGAAGTCAAAGCCGGCCTTCCTGTGATCTTATTATTTTGTGTACATTTATCACTGAAATTTTCCAGTCACTGAGTAATTCACTTAGTATAACACAGTCGTTGTAAAACCCATAAAACAGTTCAATGAATGAATGAATGAATGAATGTATGAATGAATGAATGAATGAATGAATGAATGACTGAATATATAAATAGATAAACAAATAAATAAATAAATAAATTTACTTTGAAAGAAATAAACAATATTGCAACGAACATCGTCCAATCACACATTCTGTTTACAGATAAAATGGGAATAACCCAACTCAATGAGTGGTGGTGATACTATTTCATGGTTTTATCATCCCTGTCATCATTATTAGTGCTACTATCATAATCCTCCCACATCATGGTCTTGTTAAAGCTCCCATAGTTTACTGATTCTTTTTGTTATTAAGAGATGCATCATAACCCCCTTTTTGATGCAAAACTAATGCCAGTAGCCTATTTCAAGTTTGCAAACCTACGCCTTGGCTGAAAATGAACAGAATACAAAAGTGCCCGGCAATAAAAAATATATTTTATATCGTCATGTGCACCAACGGGAAACGCCGCAAAAACCACGAACATGCTTTTAGAGAGATTTTTAATCCTTTCTTTTTTAAATTTTTTTTTTCTTTTTATCTCACGACATGCCCTCCAGTAAAGCAATTCCTAGCTTTTCTGTCCCATAATTAAATTAGTTAGGAACACAAGAAATTTTACTATCTACATACAAACACATTTCGTAGGATTCCCTTAAATATCTGCCATCTTTATTGATTCAATGTTCCCTCTGTTGAGCCATGACATAAACTCAAATTAGCATCTCATTCAGCAGTGACATAATACATTGCTCAATCCCGATTTAAATTTAGCTATTTTGATATCACCAAATTCAATCTGCTGTTTTAGGATCGCTAAAAATCTCCAGATTTCACGCAACAGAATCTGCTCTATCATTTTTATTGCAGTGAAATGCTCTCAGAGCCTGCAGTTTGTTTGGTATGTCTGTTTTTTTCTGTGTTCTCATTCATTCTGATGTTTAGAGATTTGAGCAATTCCTCAGCTCCACCACATTATTATTTTCAGCCATACCGCAGAAAGGGAAGCAATATGCTAATATTAGCTAAAGGGTTCTTCCCCTTAAAGCAGCCAATAACATCTTCCACCGTAATTCCCCCTAATGTACGTATTTCACAATAATAATAACAATATCATGACTTTGCCCTGCTGGTAGTAAAGCCACGTTAAATCTATCTTTGTTGCAGCGTGTTCTCCCATTCATGCTTTTTTAGATGTTTATTATTAAACATAATCTGCATCATTTTCTTTGGTTTGCCAATGTTGTTTTGATTTACGGACATGTCACATCGCACTTTCCCCCCAGACTGGCTGTAACCAAACTTCAAAAGGATGATGATATGAGTTTATGATGCAATAAGGAAACAGTGAGGTGAAAACACAGATTAGGGATAATATTCACACAGTGGGATTTATTTTGAAGGAAAGCTTGTTTGTGGTTTTGTGGCAATAGCCATAATCTCTCTCTCCCCCCCCTCCCCCCCCCCCCCAACGAATTCTGATATTAAAATCAAAGAGGTAAGAATGGGAGTGCAAATTTAAATTTTAATTTCCGATTCGTAGATTCGTAGCTCGTGGGACCTGAGTTGAGGTCTTTGTGTTAGGACGATCTCTGACCTTGGCCATTTGCACCTGAAACTTCTTAGACAGAGATCCCCTCGCCCCCCCCCCCACCTCCCCCCCAAAAACCTTCCCATTCGTAGATTCGTACCTCGCGGAGCCTGCGAGACCAGGCTTTACGATAAAATGCTAAAGCGTGGGTCTTTTGTAAAGAAATGGTACCGACAACTTTACATCACACTGTTTAAAGAGAACAATCCAAATAAATTTCACAAACAGTGGCCGGTTCCTGCAGAGTTATGCCAAAACTGGAGGGGCTCTGGTCTGACAGGCGCACGGGGGCAGGATACTGTTGAAATACCTAAGGATGTCGTAGTAGAGGACAAACAATAAAAGCTAAGAGAACGCTACCTTAGTTCTTGTTTGTTCTATCTCCATTTCCTGAAAAAAAAACCCAAAAAACTGAAAATCTTTCGGTGTGTAGAAGGGGTATAACATGCATACAGTGACATTTGGTTAAAAGGGCTTGTGGCACTTATCAAGCTGTTTCACAGCTCCGGCAGGTTCTAACTCCTCATCATAACACTAAAGCAGCAAAATGTTCAATGTCGGACTTCTCAGTTGTGCAAAAAAAAAAATGGATTTGGAACAAACACGTACTAAGGTGACAAAAGTTAGTTTGATAAAAGGCGTTCATTCAGCTCTCGCTGTCGCGGGGACTTGGCGGTCTAAAGCCAGCCCGGGAAGCCAAAGTGAAAGATAGTAAACCAAAAGAAAAAATCATAATATAGTAAAAACTCTGTCGGATCAAAATGTCAGGGCGAGATAGACCTTTTGACTTCAATCTTCTTTATAGTAACAATGATGTCAGAAATCCGATTAGACTGGGAGCAAAAACCAAGTTTCAGACTGATCTAAAATTGATGAAGTCCTGGCCGTCACTGATCTCTGGGACTAAACATCCTCTCCTGTAACCAGAGTATCACTGTTTCTACAGACATCGAAAGTGCCACGCCGTGTGTTTTATGGTTTAAATCCCATTGGAATCAATGTACTTTTAAGCACTAAAAGTACTGATTAATTATTATATAGCTGTCTACGTTTCTAGAACTGAAACTGAATCATAACAACAAAAGTTTGTATAACTTGCGGTTGGTCTGATGTACGAAAAGGTAAATGGTTGACATTACTGTCATTGAGCTGTCGCGAAGAGCGCGCCAATTAGTCATGATTAATTTTTCAATTCAGTACGCCAGACATTGCACTTTAAACTTGTAAACTAAAATAACCTGGCATAGATGGATATGTTTGAAATGCTCATCCGGGAACGAAAAAAAAAACAAACAAATCGTCTACCGAGTTTTCAAGTGCGATATGTCCACTTTTCGCGACAAATTCAGTTCATGTCATCAGTGGACTTTATTTGACATCAGTCTGGGGTATCTCCTACTACGTTTAAGTAGTTACTGATAGCCCTTCTGCGACCCCACAGTTTTTCTGTGATTTTTATGATATTTCGTCAATACTTTTAAGTTTGCACATTGTCCATAAGCAGAGGCTCATTTTCAGTATCGCGACTTTAATTCTTGTTTGTTCCAACTCCACTTTTTGCACAACTGAGAAATTCCACGTTTAACGTTGGCGGCTTTAGTATTATGATAAGGAGTTGGAATAAATTGGAACTGTCAAACAGCTTGAAGAGTGCCACGACACATTTTAAACAAGTGTGCATTTGTTATTCCTCTTCTACATACTAAAAGATCTTCAGAAAAAAAACAACCTAAAAAAACAAGAACTAAACTCGCGGTATGTCAATATCTTCAATTTTTTTTTGTTTAGAGGAACTCAGACTCTGAAGTCAAATTTCTCAAAAGTGAAATCGAGAGAGATCTTTATATCATTTGTATACTGGAGCCACAAATTGAACTCTGAGTATATTGGCTATAAAGGGAAAACATCATGAGTTGCAGGTCCCATTTATTTACAACTAATGGGTTTCTTGCAAATATCCGCAGTCCTATGAATTATTCATCCCGTCGACCCCTCTTCAACAAAGTCTACATAAAAAATTATGTCCATTTCTCTCTCTCTTTTGCGACGACATCGAAACTACCAAGTCGTATGTTTCTGGGTTTAAATCCCATGCCAATAATAATGTACTTTTACGCATGAAAAGTGTTCATGAATAGATACTTCCATTTCTAAGACTAAAACTAAATCCCGCGAACAATAGTCTAAATGGCTTGCTCTAGGTTTTACATAGGAAAAGTGAATGACAGCCCGGATTTTTACTGAAGTGTCGCAAAAACCGCTGCAGCAAGTCGTGATGATTTTTTCAAGACATTACACCAGACATCTCAATCTAAACTACCCCTGCATAGTTGTATAGATTTGATATACGCACCAGAACAACACAAAAAAAAAAGAATAAAATTGATAATAAAACTGAAAGCACTAGCCAAGTTTACAAGTGCGCTATGTCTACTTTAAGCAAAAAATTGGGTTCAAGTCATGATTCTACTTCTGACCTCTGGTAAATTTTATTAACCTTTTGACTATGAGAGCTAAATTTTCTCAAATTCTGTTTATATGAAGATCCGCTTATTTCAGTAACATTAGATGGTAAACATGAATCTAAATTATGATATTTGTCTGTATTTCAGCGCTGGTAATGGAGAAGCAAAATCTGTAACTGGTAGGGTAGTAAAGAGTTAACAGCAATGTTGCTTCAGTATTGAATGGGTTAATTTCAGAGTTGTATGTTGTCCACAGTAGGTGATAATCCTCAACATTTCTATTTCTTCATTCATTGCTTGTTAACAGCAGTTCAAAATCTGAAATCAAATTTCTCAAAAATGAAGTCTAAACAGACAGAGTACGGTAAAGAGTGTCGATTAATTTTTCTATACATTATGCCAGACATCACATTTTAACTTGGAAATGTAACGTACCCTGGCATAGATGAAAAGGTTTTAAAACATATGGGGACAAAAAAATCAATTCGTCACTCGAGTTTACAAGTATTCTACATCTTCTTTTCGCAAAACAAATTAGTTCAAGTCATCAATATACGCTCCTTCTTCAATTGACATCTGGTAAATTCTACTAATTTCAAATCAGTATGATTTCACGAGGAAGTGATAACACTTAACATTTTTATATTTTCATTAATTTCTTGTTTGGAGGAGCTCAAATTTTTGAAGACAGATCTCTCAAAAAAATGAAGTCAATATAGATAGACTGTTTGGATTCTGGTATGACGAACTGGACATGGATTATACTGGCTTAAAGGCAAAAGATCCTGAGTTTGCATGTCTCATAACTAATGGATTATGGTTTCTTGCAAATATCCGAGGTCGTTATGAATTATTCATTCTGTCGGCTTGTAGTCAACGAAGTCAATATCAATCCATTTCCCTCTCCAGAGAGCAGTCACTTCGTAAGTTTGATCCTTGTTTTCGTTTTAAAGACCTTGTTGACGAACTTATAGCAGAGACAAAATCGATTTTATGGGCTATCAGTTTTTAAAGACAAAATTAGCCTCAACGAGTTTGTCTAATGTTCATCCCATTTACTCCTGTTCGACTGGAAAGGGGAAGCACTTGATGCAGAGATAGAAAGAAAGGGAGAGTGAGGAAGAATAAGAGAGACTAATCTCACAGGGACCCGCGGACAGACATAAAATGAAGGAATGGCAGAAAAACACTGATAGAATACAAGCAGAAAATACACACCAAATGGCAGAATACATAAATATAGAAGAGGACATACACAGTGATAATATTAACTGGAAAACAGAGAGAGAGAGAGAGAGAGAGAGAGAGAGAGAGAGAGAGAGAGAGAGAGAGACGTGCATGCATATTTAATAGACTGGTTATTGCAAGAGGCTGCTGAGCTTGACTGATGATGATCTTTTTAAAGGAGGCTTTGGGGAATGGGGTGGAGTTCACAGGGTACAAGAACTGTAACTTTATGCAAAGAATATGGAATAAAGCAAATCTTTCAAATTCCCCCCACCCCCCCCCCACCCCCCCCCAGCCCCTTCAAACTGCTTTTTGAGGTCCTTTTCTTCTTCTTATTTCTTTTTCTTCTCCCGTCTCCTTCTCTCTTGTTTCCCCGTCTTCGTACTTCTTCTCTCTTCTTCCCCTTTCTTCTCTTTTATTCTTCTTTCTTCTTCTTCCTTCTTTCCTCTTCTTCTTTTCTCCTTCTTCTTCTCTGTCCCTCTTTCCTTTCTTTCTTTTCTCCTGCTTTTTCCTTTGTCCTTACCTTCTATTGCCTGCTTTTTCTTTTAGTTTTCTTAAATCCTCATATAACTGGCCCTACGGTCAAAGATGTTTACACGTTTAGTGAAAACATTGCAACTACTGTTACCTTTCACTAAAAAAAATAGTCGCAATTATTAATATCAAAATGATAATGTTGTTTTTAACAAATTTAAAACGTCAAACGAAAACCATCAGGTTCGCTTTAAATCTTAAATAAAACGAAACGTCAGTATTAAGTCTTACGTTGGAAACAACAAATTGACGTAAAGCTTACGTGCCCGCCACTTCAATGACAAAAACAAAATGACTTGAAAATATGAAAATTAAAATGATGAAAATATTGATTTTTTTTTTTTCCTTCTTTTTTCTTTGCCAAACTCGAGACAGCTTGAGAACTCTAAAAATACACAGAAAAAAAACAACAACCCAAAAACACAAGGATATCTGGATTGTAGCAGAATGTGGAATGGACGAAGTTCAACGAAACCGAACACACGTGCACACGTACGCACATACATCAGACTCATTTTTCTTTCCGTAATGCATGGCATGACGGCGATATATACCCGCATGGAAATAATTTGCAATGTACAACGACACACACACACACATCCACAGAGAGAGAGAGATCAGAAGCATGACTTCCATAATGCATGACGGCAATATACCCGCATGGAATAACACACATACACACACATACACACACAGAGGGAGAGAGACAGTCAGCAAGATAGAGAGAGAAAGAGAGAGAGAGAGAGAGGGAGAGACAGAGAGACACAGAGAGAGAGAGAGACAGAGGCTCGAGGGAGAGACAGAGAGACACAGAGAGAGAGAGAGGCTCGAGGGAGAGACAGAGAGACACAGAGAGAGAGAGAGAGAGAGAGAGAGGCTCGAGGGAGAGACAGAGAGACACAGAGAGAGATATAGAGGGAGAGGCTCGAGGGAGAGACAGAGAGACACACAGAGAGAGAGAGAGAGAGAGAAAGAGATACAAGGCTGATTCTAAAACCCTCCCGTTGCTACATTTTTGTTTCACTCATTGCCGGTCACCGGTCAATACCGGGTCAATAAAAGTGAACTTGTTTCTCAATTTAGTAAAAGAAAAACAGAAAATGCCTTCAGGGGAGGTAAGTGTCATCAGGAAACCAATCCAACATCTGGTGCGCGGTGAACTTTGAGGAGACCAGGGAAAATGCGGATATTTTCCGCGAATGTGTGTTTTAAATGTGTGTGAGTTTACATGGATGTGTCTGTGTGGCTTTGAGTGTATTTACCAACCCGTGTTGCACTGCGGCGCTTTCAAAATTATTTTCAGCGCCTACAGCAAGCGAGATCCAGTCGTAGGATAACAGAGGGTAATTACAATTGAGACGAAGGCGAAATTACTCAAGTTCTAAGCCGTAGTATGCATAATGTTAAATTACACCCCCCCCCCAACTCACACACACAACCTCCCCTTCCTGCAACTATGCACTAGACCAGGGGTCACCAAACTACCGCCAGCGGGCCGGATCAGGCCCGCGACGTCAGTTCATCCGGCCCGCCATGGTACTTGATTTTGTTTGATAAAACCAGGGATATTTAGAGCTACGGGATCGACAAGCTTGCTCAAACCCAGATTCCTCAGTACAAGTGAGGGTTAAAAGCCAGGCCTTCTTCTGGTTTGCAAGTATTGAACAGATTGCTTATGCGGCCCGCGCTTGTAAGTCTGTCAGTTATCCGGCCCTCTGTGGAAAAAAGTTCGGTGACCCCTGCACTAGACTATGCATTTATCAAAAATAGCATTGCAATTTGCGGTTTTGATGTATTACCTTAACGTTTTTTTCTTGAAGAATTTTAATGCTTTTTTTGTTGGTTGGTTGGTTGGGGATGTGTGGTGGGTCAGGAAAGGGAGTTGGGTGGGTAGGTAGAGTAGAGATGAGCTGAATGAATAGGGCAAAATCGTGTGAATGAAACGTCGTAAATATGAAACGAGAATTTCACGCGTTTATACAGTTATAAGTAATGATACGTTAGGAACAAAAGATTAATGACTTTTATTTTGCACGAGGGAGAGAGAGAGAGGTGGGGTGGGAGGGAGAAAGAGAGAAAGAAGGACAGAGAGAGAGAGAGAGAGAGAGAAAGAGTCATAGGCAGAGAGAGAGAGAAACTGAGAGAGACAGGCTACACACATGGGAAGAGAGATGGAGAGAGAGAGAGAGAGAGACAGAGAGGGAGAGAGACACAAAGACAAATCATTAGACAGACACAGGGAGAAACAGACTGACAGAGACAGAGAGAGAGAGAGGAGAGAGACAGACAGACAGAACGCGCGCACATACACACACACACACAGAGTACAAATCTTAACAAACAAAAAAAAATCAATTCCAGGCCTCTAGGCATCACAGAGTTGGTACCGCGACACCTCTGCGTTTAATGAGCATGCACTCATTACAAGCTAACCCTCCATTCATTTCCCCACACCTTTTCCTACCCAGTCACCTCTGGTGTTGCCTACAGTGTTATTGGGTTTTTTTTTTTAGCCAGTTGTTTGTTCCCAGAGTCTTAGTCGTTTCCTTGTAAGGTTAATGCGTTCAGATCCAAAGAGTTAAAAGTTTCCCGCTCAAAACAAAAAGGTGGAGTTAGTTCGTCACACGCGAAAAGTATTTTTCAAAAAAGTTTGTTGTTTGAGTGTGAAAAGAGGGAGGGGTGCGTACAAAAAGTATTAGTGTTAGTACTCATGAGGTCTGCATCTGTACAGTGCCAACATCACAGCATTACATGGTGAAAACAGATTAGAGAGATTGAAAGAGATGAGGAAGAGATAGAGAGAGGAGAGAGAAAGAGAGAACGAGACAGACAGAGAGACAGAGAGAAAGAGATGAACCCGACAGATGTTACTGGAATGACAAGGAAAACTTAAGGAAAAGTGATAATGGAACTGGGACGAAACAACAGCGACAGCAAAAACAACAACAACGACAACAACAACCAAGAGAAGATGATTAGACCAAGAGAGCTCGAGTTTGAGTTTGAAGAAAGCACATCGACACCATAACCGTCCACGGCAGTGGGGAAAAGCAAGAAGATAGACAGAATGTACTAGGGCAGAAGAAGACCCTACCAAAAGCGCCCATCAACCACCGCGACAAAGAGAGGGAAAAAGACGCTGAAGAAACGTGTAAACACATTAAGAAAACTTCGAAAAATGTTCTTGCCCTACAGTCAAACGGGTTAATATGTGACTCCAAACTCTTTACAGAGAGCATTATATAAAGATTGTGTTGATTCCTGAAAAATATTTGACGCAAACAGCAGCATTCCAGCTCAGAAAATCCATTTCAGGCAAGGAGGAACGCGGTTATCAAACTTATCGCAAACCCTGGTGCACAATCATGTTGATGTATCAAAATTTTCTGACATTTAACAACTCCATTGCACCGGATAACATATCATTTTGATAATAAAATGGCATTCAAATTATAGTGTCACCGATCCGTGTCTGTGGAAGCAGTACAATTCCCCATTCGGAGCTCGGAGGGAAGAAAAAAGTAAATGCTAAAATTTCGAGATGAACAGTAATTGAATGAAAATTAAAAAGAGTGGTATTTGGCGCATGTGAGCAACCTTCAATTAGCAAAGGTCATTTATCAAATTCAGCGATGTGGAGCGTGTCGATTGAAGGGTGGGTAGCCGGTAACCAATCAATGAATCTGTCACAGGCGACCGCGTGCGAGGTGTCAGCATTGTTGGAGGGTATTGATTTCAAGACTTGGAGAATTCAACAATGCGCTGTGCCCTGCAGTCGTCGAGGGAAAATAATAGCTGTCAATAATTATACCGGCAAAGGTGACAACTTCTTGGTATTGGCGAATTAAAAAGCTGTTATTTCCACTCGCCCTCGAAATACCTCGCTGTTACCTGCACCGCCGGCTATGTGCTCTGCTGCCTTGGCGAGTAACATGCGGTTAAAGAATGAGGCCAGCCAGCATTGATGGAATGCAAGTATGGATAGAAAAAAAAAACGGCTGGGGGGAAAAGAGCAGTTTATATCCATTGATCTGAAAATCTAAATTCGAGCTGGTTTTCACGGCATGGTGAGAATGTGAGTGCGTACATCTCACACCGATCACGTCGACGGGAGGCCGGATTACAGTGCAGAAAACTCGAAAAAAAATAAAAAATCTTGGGTATTGAACTCGCCATTTGAAAAACTGTTGATCCAAAACGTACAAGTTCACAGCCCATCACCCTCTATTGTGAATAAATGCCAGCAGAGCCGTCTTCACGCACTGGCACACTGGGCAGTTGTCCAGGGCCCCCCGTGGCCCAAGGGTTTAGGGGGCCCCATGCATGCAAATTTCTGAATAGTTGCGTAAGGGGCGGGCCGCAGCCTATTGCTTTGTTCAAAGGCCCATAATGATGTTAAGACGGCCCTGAATGCCAATCGCCCCCCCCCCCCCAAAGGCTGTAGAATATTCAATTCCATATAATCTCACACGGATTTCAATATTTAATACATTATTGATTAAAGATTGCGATATTTCCCAGAGTACTGTTATCAAAACAAACGTGTCGATTCCCAAACAGCAGATTTACCCCCTGCAGTGTTTCACACCCTATTCGATATTTCACATAGATGCACTCGTCAAACAGATAAACGAGTATCGCTCGTCTTTAACAAATCAAGGGCAGGAAGGTCGTAAAGATACCAGAGGAAGGAATTGTGAAACATTATGATCAACAAAGAATGTCTTAACTGTCTATGACAATAAAATGGCACCCAACCCGATATTCAGCAAGAGGGCGTTTAACTTGTAACTTGCGGGTAGGCTTAAGCGTTATATTTCCTATTGGTCTGTTGAATATGCCGGATTTGCACGTTTTCCATAATTAGTAAAGACATGCATGTCCCAGACCACAAACACAAGCACACAGACACACACAAATGAAAACATCTACAGGCCTTCGCCCGCTTTTATGATAGAAACAACGACGCAGTGACTAAATGACTTTACTATTTGTGTGATACGACACTTTCAAGAACAAAATGGCATTCTAAACAAAACTTCTGAGAAAAAAAAAATGCCAATTCAAAACATTTCTTACACCATCGTTTGATTTATTATATATACCCGTGTTGTTGTTTTTTTGTTATTTAATTCCAAATCTGGTGGCGCACGGGATCAAATCTGTTTTGATGCCGTTTAGTGTAAGTTGTGAACTGTTGAGGTAACCGGGAGCTCGCGCATGGGCACTACTGAAACAACTGTCGCATTGGTTCAGGCGCGTCAAAACTGTCTTGAGACAGCTGTCAGAAACACGGACCTAGCTCACTGAGTCAAAACAGACGCAAAAGTAGACCATTACTCGGTGTGCCATCAGCCTAAATTACGACCATTGTTTTTCGCGCTGAGTAGCGGTTCTCGGGTCTCTAGTTCTCTGTTATTTGGTTCACATCCGTGCTAATTGCACAACAGAGCCCTAATTACCAACTACAAATCCTATAATTGAACACGCACGGAAGTGACGGCTGTTCAGGTTGACATGAGCGACTTTGCGCTATTTTCCCCTCTTGTTAGTCAATATTTGTCTGTCACGCCAGCTCGTTACCGGAGATCATTATTTAAAACTGGAGAGCTCTGCCAGAGCTAGTCCCTGTACATTTGGGTCTCTCTAGCCAAGGAAGTTTTTTTCCTTCCTCCAGTATGATAAAATCTTCCTGAAATACATTTGTCATTTTCGTCTGATCTCGTCGGGGGAATCACTGTGATTTTAAGATGACAATCTCGACCACTTTCAGGGTCTCAGCTGGGATCCTGGGCTTTTACAAGCTTTCATGAAAAGGTTGTCAAAATAAAATATTGTTCTGATTGCGTCATCGAATATTTTTTAGAAATGACAGTAAAATAAATTAATGCGTCATGAAATATTTTCCCAGAATGACAGTCTCCTTCCTATCAGAATTCTTCGAAACAGCCGTAACCACAAGATTTATTATGACCTTATGGTTTAGTGTTTGAAAACTATTTAATTTGCTAACAGTTTTCACTGCTGACTCTGTGTAGCTCAACAAACTGCCATCTGCCTTGCGTGAAAACGACATATAAATTTAGTTCCAACTATCAAACCTTTAAAACGACAGTCGTGTTGACAAGAGTTCCAACTAATGCATACACACGATTGGTTGACTCATAGTAATCCAATTTTTTGTCTTATTTGACGACACAATAGGTTATATTTGATCCGAATCATGTCAATACAGAGTTATTACTTGACAACATCCAATTATTTGTTATATAAATGACAGCTCCATGTACCCCGCCCCTGGTGATACTTTTAAGTGCGGTGTCTATTTGACTGACAAACATTAATTTTAATGTTATAGATCAACTTCTGCGATTACAATTCATCTTGGCAGCTCTAAGGATACTGAATAATATATATCGGCAAATGTTAGTAAATTGCCAACCCTCAACGAGAAGCTCATTTCAGTTAGCTTTTGTGAACCTTTATTTGGACAAAACAGGGGTAAGAAACTCCTCAGGTGGAGCGAGACAAATGACGATGTTCAGAGGAAGAGTGGATTCTTTCATTAGATGTTTCAGCCTTTAACTTCCTGACATCTTCTAGAACTCCGGCCACACCGAGTTCATTGCTCTCGGTGTTCATCATCCACGTCCTTCTCGTCACCGGGTAGTTCTTTGGGTTTGAGCCGGTACCGCTGGTTTCTGGTGCAAGTGCCTTATCCATAATAATTCATATGGTTATTCCGTTCATTTTTCATAGCACCTACGTAAGACTCAGTTGACAGCGTGAAGTCACCAAAAATGTAGAACTGTCCAGGTAATAGCAAATCCTACCTTATCTTACGTTAGATTTCAAAAAAAAAAAAAAAAGCGCCTTCGGATATAGCGTAGGCTTTCCAAATAAGAACACCGCACTATGGCAGATAAATGATACACTTTTCTTATAGTAAAACGACCGAGTATTTAGCGAAAGTTAGGCAGGCTTTTTCGATCCAGTAAAGTTAGACTGAAAAGTTTGCTGTTGACAAAGCCTAAGTGAAATTTGGAGAGAGAGAGAGAGAGAGAGCGCGCGCGAGGGGGGGGGGGGTTGGAGGAGGAGAAGAGGGAGAGAAAGAGGGGGGAGAGAGAGAGAGAGAGCAAAATATACATAATAAAGATAATAATAAGTAAGTATAAGGAAATCGTGACACCTCCACAATGGCGTAAAAATGACGTGCCGGAAGTACGAACTACCAACTGTATCTCTCCAGTTTCTGGACTTAAATCTATTACTGAACTGACAAAAACCGTATCATTTCATTATCGTGGGCTGAATTTCTGGTAATTTCTCACGCATTCGAAATCAGTTTGGCTCTATGAATTCTTTGACTGGTGATGAACCCTCTGGGAAGCTGAGACACGGCCCGTCTCACGAGAGCCCTGTCACAGTTTGATAATTTCATTCCATCGATTCAGCGCCTCATTACGCCGGTTTATTTACATTGAGCTCAGACGCGCGACTTTCTTCTCTTCATAATTTTGGCTTGATTTTTTTGCATGCATGTGTGTGTCTACTAGCATGGTAGTGTGTGTGTGTGTGTGTTAAAATTATTATTGCTGTGTTGCTGTTGTACAGGTGTGCAGACAGGACACGATTGCTGTTTCTTTTTGTTTGTTTATTGTTGCGTTGAAGTTACTGACGATTCTTACGACCATGCTGATGATGCTGTTGTTTTTTGTCACATTTCAACTTGATAAAGATCATGCAGTGTCTCTCTCCCTCTCTCTCTCTCTCTCTCTCTCTCTCTCTCTCTCTCTCTCTCTCTCTCTCTCTCTCTCTCTCTCTGTGTATGTATCTGTAGATGAGCCACCTGGATCCTTCTGTGGTGAATAAAAATAGAAGTGGGTGAGTGAGTGAGCGCGTGCGTGCGTGCGTGCGCGCGTGAGTGAGTGTGTGAGTGAGTGAGTGGGTAAAGGAGTGAGTGAGTGAGTGGGTGAATGAGAGACAAAGTGGATGTGAAAAGGGATCAGGCGAAGTCCAGAAAGTCCAGAAAATATTCATATAAACGAAGGGCATTTAAAAAAAAAAATGTATACAAATATTTCCCTTCCTCTCCAATTCCCTGTGTCTCGACAGTTTACGCCACCCGGGATGACAACCTTGCAGTTGTAATGCAAGTATTTTCGCCCGACACAGTCGATGCCAAAATATCTCTTTGGAAAGGAACAGGCGGTCTCCGAGTTCGATACGCAAAAATGAACAAAACATGACAGACAAAAAACAGAGGATGCAACTTGACTGAAATCACACACGAAGAACAAGTGATCGACTCTGTGTAGAATTTACATGACAATTTCTGGCCAATTTTCCGTAAAATAAATATAAAAAAAAAAAAACCCAGGAAAATCACAATTGTTATAGGCATGCATGCAGATCTCACCCGACGATTTAGTGCAATCGCTCTAATCGCATGTTCGTATTGCAATTAAAACAAATCTGAAACACAACGGCAGTGAATATTATGATTTTAATGATACGTATTACGTGTGTTCAAGGTAAAGGTTGACATTATACGGATCTTTTTTTGTTGTTGTTGTTTTAACATGCAGAAGAATCTGGAAACTCATAGACACACGTCAGCACTATGCCATTCTCTCTCTCTTCTGACTTGCCTTTTGGTATTGCAGTCTTATCTTCAGCGTTTTTATCGTATTAGTAGCAAAAGTGTTTTCTGATTAGTAAATTGCAGAGAATGACAATGGCAAACCTGGTGGTAAATAGCTCTGAGACATTGTACAGTTGGCTTCTTGATGTTTGAAATTACAGTGTTAGCGTATTATAAACTCCTCATGCCTACAGCGACTTCAAACTAGACCTAGACCAGATGAGATAATAGCTCAAGAGGAAGAGGATGCTGATGAAAATGTCGATGGAAAGTATTTATTATTAAAATTTTGTTTTTCACATTTTTTTCGATTTTTTCTTTTATTCTGTTGTTTTAAGTAGAGATCTGCAGCTTCTTTGAGTGTGAATTATTTATTATAATCATTAAATAGATAGATAGATAGATAGATAGATAGATAGATAGATAGATAGACAGACAGACAGACAGACAGACAGACAGACAGACAGACAGACAGACTGACGGACGGACGGACGGACGGACGGACGGACGGACGGACGGACGGACGGACGGACAGACAGGCAGACAGACAGACAGACAGACCAGATAGATAGATAGATAGATAGATAGATAGATAGATAGATAGATAGATAGATAGATAGATAGATAGATAGATAGATAGGTAGATAGATAGATAGATAGATTATCATTGCAATGCTCCCCCCCTCCCCCCTCTCTCTCTCTCGCTGGCTGTCTCTCTCTTTCTCTCATACCCTGGGTTTCTGTCTGCCTGTCTCCGATATCAGCCCTCTCTCTCACTTCTCTCCAATGTCGCATATGAATGCGTTTTATCCCAGCCTCATAATACAACGTGGGCTTAACAAAAATGTTTACAAAAATCCCACCTACTTCCATTCACTTTCGTCAACAACCACCTTCTCTCTATCGCGCACTATTTCTCTTTTCTCAGTCATTGTCCCCCTATCTCTGTGACGCGTGTAATTCTCCATGATACTAAATAATGCAACATCGATGTAGTCCCTCATCAAAATAAAACATCCGATCTCTCGTTTTCTGACTCTTTCTCACACTTTCTTCGCGTAGTACCCCAGGCCTCTCTCTCTCTCTCTCTCTCTCTCTCTCTCTCTCTCTCTCGCCACGACACCGAGCACTGCAACACAAAAATGATTGTATTCAGTACTCAGCCATAACAATACACTAAGAGTTTTTATCACCCAAATCCCCGCATGCCACAGTGATTGAAAAACGACAGGCCAGGCTCACGTTCCAGATCTCCAGTGTCCCTTTTGCACGTGCTGTGTAGAGCGAGTACGGCGTAGATCGGTATTGATGAGACAGAGAACCCGCTGTGACTGTTTTTTTCGACAGTTCTGTAGGTCACTGGCGCGACTCTAAAAGGGTTAAGGAAAGTTTTGTCGGCGTCAGGGAAATGTTTTTGGTTATAGTGTTCCCTGGGTACAAGCGTGCGTTCTTGTGTGTTGTGGTTTGCTGTGCAGTAATATGGGGCGGGGGATGGTGGTGGGGGGGGGGGGAGGGTGCCTTAACTCAATGGATGTTTGTGTGTGTGACAGACCGTCAGGTAGATAGACAGATAAACAGATGGACAGATAGATAGATAGATAGATAGATAGATAGATAGATAGATAGGTAGATAGATAGATAGATAGATAGATAGATAGATAGATAGATAGATAGATAGATAGATAGATAGATAGACAGACAGGCAGATAGATAGATAGATAGATAGATAGATAGATAGATAGATAGATAGATAGATAGATAGATAGATAGATAGATAAATAGATATTTCTACGACGATTTGTAATCTCAACCTCAGACTGCTTTTGACATTCACCTACCTCGCACAGAGCCACCTTCGTCATTTAGTAAAAACGTTTCTTTACCACATGCACACCGCCATCTCACAACAATCTCTAAAGCCAACTGACATTCGAATTTATCTAACAAAATGACCACTGAGCCGTTGGCCAACTCGTTGACTAACCTAGGGGACAGGTTGGTCTAGAGGCAAGGTGCTCGTCTCCCATCCGGAAGGTACCGAGTTCGATCCCCGGACGCTGCAGGCATGTTGGATTTTTTTCCGAGGGGGGGGTGGCGGGGGGGGGGGATTTCTTTCCCTGCTCCTATGGTAGGTAGGATCTAGCACCTAGTCTTCTGGGATAAGGACGAAAAAGTCCCGTTGTGTACCTTGCTGAAGATACCTTAACAGTTGCTGCCCCCGGCAAAATTTTAAAAAACGAATCCATACCACAAAAAAAAAAAAAACCCACACAGAAACAAGAACAAGAAAAAGACAAAAATGGAAATTAAGGTGTAAAATGGCAGCGAACGTCCCAAATAAAGAACTTAACACGCTTGTCGACCAACCTTCATTTTCATTATGAGTGATTCCTCAGGAATGCATTAAACGGCATTGTGGGACATAACGTACTCTGTTCTCATACACGCATGCTCATCCCATAGATCCAGCTTGTAGATTTGAAGGGGAAACGTTGGGCATGTCAAATAATCCATAATATCCAGCCAGACAACGTTCATCCCATCCAGCCAGGATGATCTGGGAAAATCTAAATATTTTCGCAAAAGCTTCAGCGTGGGAATCCGAAACAAACAAGAATTCGTCAAAAAATGAAAAAAGACCTCAAAAATAAAGGGGGGAGGGGGGGGGGGCAAACCGCTATCATCGACAAATGGGCCCCGTTTTAGATTGGACCTCTCGCCTGCGTTATTCCTTCTTCTTTCGTTCTTGTTGTTTAAAGAATACAGGCTGTCCCACCTCGATTTCTCTCTTTCAGCGTTCATCTTCTCCTCTCTCTTTCTTTTTTCTAATAATTATTTGTTTTTCTTTTCTTCAGCGACGGCTTTAGATCATTTTTTTATTTTTTTTTGTGGCCATGCCCCGTCTCTAGGCCGTTCAATTTTGTTCACAGATCCGGTTTTTTTGTTTTCAGTCCCACAGTCTTTTCTATTTCAGAGTAAGCTAAGGTAGGGGAGTATATGCCATAGATTTGGGAAGAATTGAGGGAGCGGGAATAAAAGAGAGGGCATTAAGGAATGAGACGCTTGAAACTAGAACATGTACAGAGACCCTTAATCAATTGGTATAAAACGGACTAGTGAAAAAACGGGAAAGAGGGGGAAGAGCTCAGTGAGACAGACCGAGGACTAGCGAAATGTAAACAGTCAAATACGATTAACAGAAGATACATAGGCTTTTGCAGACAAATGGACATTTTCTAATACTGAACTGAATTGGAGAGCACCAAAACCTAGATCTAGTGGATTGAAAGACTGGATGGATAAATGAAAGAATGAAGTTCCCATGAACAGGTGAAGGAAGAAATCGGTAAGTGTTACTCTTGATGAAAAACTAAAAGAATAAATGCATGGGAGAGAGGTGTGGTTTTGGGGAGGGGGGAAGGGGGGAGGGGGGGGGAGATATAATGTATGGTCTGAAAATGAAAAAACTATATTAGCTAAACTACTAAATAATCACAAAAACGAAAGGCCCCGCTAATGAAACTACTACTGGCAATTAAAATAATGACAATAATTTCTGCGGGAGAGTCAGGACACTAAACAACAGATCCCAATAACCTCCCATATAATCCGCTGATTCAGAGAGGGAGAGAGAGAGAGAAAGAGAAAGAGAGAGAGAGACAGAGAGAACGAGTAAGAGAAAAAGCTGGAGACAGGGACACCAGCACTACCCTCGGCCATGCCTGACTTTGTTTGTCCAGATCCAGCAGCATGTTTGCCCAAATTGCCAGGGGCCCGAGGCCTTCTGGCATGTGGACCATGAATAATCTCGGGTAATGGCACTTTAATGCGGTTATGTATTGGGTTATCTCTGATGCTGCGCCTGTTTTCTGATTTAGAAAATTAAAACTGCCCGATTGTAATATGGGCCAGTTGCTTGTGATATGATTTAGCTTTTCAATTGCAATACAGATCCGCCATTTTCTTTGCCTTTGTTTGGTTAAAAGATCAGGAATACAAGAATGTCCGCAGTGCAGATTACACTGTTCAGGATAGGAATTTGTTCGTGGATCTCGAAAGAAAGAGTAAAGCTTGAGCGCGTCACTGCTTTTTCTGTCATTGTAAACATCACTTTCTCTTCATCAGCTCTCTCAGTATATTTACCACTTCTTCTTTTAGTTCGTCTTCTTCACATATAAACCAAAAACCTTTCATCACTCTATATCCCATTCATTTGGGGGGAAGCGCTTTCGGGTAGCGGCGTGAAGGACGCATGTGAAAGATATAGAGGAAAATAGAAATAATCTGTTTGTTGCCAGAAGTTGATTTGTTATAGTAAATTTCATATTTCCAGCATATCGAATAGAGTCTTGAATAGTGTATGATTTTTAATAAACGTGGTAGGTAACCCACCCTGGCACATAATTATGCAGAACCAATGTCAGAACAGCCTTGTGGCCGTTGTTTTGAATGCTTTTATTAAATATTGTTTACATTGTACTAATTGTCTTGGCCTGAGGAAGATCTCTGATGACTCAAACCTTGCGTTTTTTATTCCGTTCCTTTCTGATTCTTGTGTAATTTACAGTAGCTTTTCTTTGTAGTTTGTTTCTACCACAGGTCTTCACAACCTCTTCTCAGTTTTTATTTATTTATTTATTTATTTATTTTTCTTTGGTCAATCTCACAACAACTATCGGTATTTATAAATATCGAATATCAGAGTTAAATAATATTTTTCTCTGCCTTTAACACTAAGGTAAACATTATATTATTTCCTTGATAGTCTCATCATTCTCCTGTTTTTCTTACTCCCTTCTCTCCCCGCCAAAATGCTTATACTTTAAATGGTATTAAATATACATTGTGATCATCACTTTTCTTTGTTTTTGTTTTTTTCACATTATCTCTATATCCTCATTGATCAAGATTAAAATGTTTGACCTAAATTCAAAAACACACACTTATTCCCCCAGCCATTTACGAACATCCACAGAAGTGGCATATAAAATACCCAGCGGTTACATTAGATGCCAGAGCACTGCGCGAACTTCCAAGTCTTAAGTCTCAACAGTAAAAGGGTTCCTTTTTTATCACGTGGGTGCTTTACGAGTTCTCCATTAGTCTTTTATGTCAAAACTGACAGGGGGAGACTAGAATGTTTTACGTATTAGCTGGAGGGTAACCTCGCCATGGCAGTTACTAAAAAGAGATGAGAGATGTTCGGATCGAATTGGCCAAACCGGGGGTACAAGATATTACGTTACTGTAAGTACTTAAGTATGCTTGTTACTGTAAGTATGCTTGTTACTGTAAGTATGCTTCTGTCCACTTAATTTATATTTTGAAGGAAGGCACAGAGCAGGCCGAAACAATTAGTACAATGTATACACTATTTAATAAAATCATCCAAACAAAATCCAGAAGGCTGTTTTAACACTGGTTTTGCTTATCTGCCAGGGTGGGTTCCCTACCAGTTTATTAAAAATCATACACTATTGCAAATATTTAAATTTCAGTAAATGGAGTAACTATATGATCGAAAATGTCACACGTTAAATGGATGTGATGATGTGATTTCTGTTTCTAGACTATACGGTGTTTCTCCAAAATCCAATGGACAGCAACGTTCAGTAACTATAAGCAGTTTGAGTTTGCAAGCACATCGACGCGATAATGGCCATATTGTGCAGGGAAGAGGGAAGACAATATACAGAATTGTAGTAGAATGGCAGGACAGGAGGAGACTGTACCAGAAGGGCCCGCCAACCAAACCCACTAACAATCAGCAGAATCTTCTTTGAGGGTGTAGCCATGTGGAGATTCAGATCAGTTTTCAGTGATTTTCACTGAATTCTGAGAAAACGACATCGTGGCATGCGAGTTAGCTATGACACCTGGGCACCAAACGCGCTGAGTTAGAGTCTGTTCTGCCTCGGCCTTGTGGACTATAGAGTTAAACAGGATGTGGCACACTCTGTAGTTGATTCAAAGTAAGCTCGTCAAAACTCAAGCAAAACAAACTAGATCCTGTGTAATCTGCTAGCCCCAGATCTCATGAATCAAAGGCGAGAAAATATGTGTCAGTATTTCATTTATTCTTACCAATTATTCTTTCTTCATCCTAGCCTGGAAAGTCCTGATCACAAAGTAGGGCGTTTGAAAAATTCTGTTCTACTCAACATATGACTGGTTTTAAAATTTCAGGTGTTCTTCTGTTTCATTTGACACTTCTTTCTAAGTGTGATTGTTTACAACAACAAAAAACAAAATTCTTCCGTTTCATTTGATGCTTCTTTTCTAGTGTTTAAAACAACAACAAACAGAAATATATTTATAGTGCTCCTCACTGCACTGTGACTTGTTTATAAGAACGTGTGTTAAAATCTTGGCTCTCTACGCCGAAATTATCTCAAAGCGTGAAACACACACAGACCACACTGCCGTTTTATGGAAGACGACCGCATATGCCAAAAAGCCAATGTTACATGAGATTTTTAAAAAACCCATTATTTTTTCGTATAGCGTTTGGCTTTATTCTGTTTTCAATTTCTATTTTGGTGATGGCGAAAGAAAACTACTAATCGTTCAGAATCATAACCTGTATTGAAAGACAACACATTTCATATTAAAAATGATGTTAAAATGTTCATTTGGCCTGGATTGGCAGATACGGTCCTTGTTCGTAGCACGGCAGCACAGGCGCATAAACAGTAAACGTAAAGTAAAAACAGTTGAAACCTGCACCTCTTTCTCTTGTAATCGGATTCAACAACAAAAGTGGCCCTGATTCTTCCTTCTTCTTTCTTTTTTTTAAGTTTTCAGCGAAATCGATGTGACTGACCCATGTATTAGTGTAATGGCTTCTGGGCTACTATGCGTTTGTCACAGGCGTATTCAGTGTAAAAGTTTCCAATCACCGACCTCGTCCATGACTTATTTTTTCGTGATGATGAATAAAACATGACAGGGCCTTTAAGAGTAAAAACGGATTTATAGTCACTGCTATAAAATGTTGATTTAAGTGGGTTCTTTGGGGGGACTGTGTAGGCGTGTGTTCGTAAAAGTAAAATTTACAGTATTCAATACTCTCCAGAGCACTGTTAGGCAAGATTCCAGTTCCGGTTTTAGTGTGTGGTGTGGATCGTGGAGTTCATTGGAACACAGACACTATTTCATATAAGACAGAAAGGCCTACGTAACGGTGTTCGTTCAAGGTGGAAATGAGACAGGATCATAATATTGAAAAAGGGCAACAAGTCTGTCTTAATTGATTCAAAGAAAGTTCAAGTCTAGGTGACAAGACAGACCTGATTCAATGTATTGCTAGTCTTATTTAAATTATACTTGTCTTATATCAATGCACGTTTTGCAACGTGTGGCAGAAGGTGTATTATAATTATCATGGTAAAAGTAGGCCTATAAACCGTTTTGTGGGTTGTCACAACAGATCGATAGATTAATACAGGTATGGCCAAACTTGCTTAATTTAAGAGTCACATACCAATAACTTCAGGTGCTCGACAACCACATATTTACACAAACGTTTCTATTGTTACATAAACATTTTGGTACACAAATTTATATAAATATTAAGAAATGCATTTCAGTTATCACAAAGTACGCATATATATTATATATATATGCCAAATGTTTTCGAAATGTTCACTGATGATTGTTTTAACTAAACTGAACGTATTAAATACGGTAATGAACTATGAGAACATCTAAGAAAATATAAAACTTACATTAACTGTGATGAAAAAAACAAAGCTCAGTCAACATTATTATTATAACATATATTTCCACGAGCCGCATATTAATGGTCAAAGAGCCGCATGTGGCTCGCGAGCCGCGGTTTGGCCACCCCTGGATTAATATCTTTGCAAACATACTCATTCACTTTTTTCTCTTCGCGGACACAGAGTCTGATCTGTGCCATTCATCAAACTGTGAGACCTAAAACCCAGACTTCATGCAAATTCAGTCTGAAATTAGTTCTGGACAATTTCATGCAAAATCTGCACTTTTTTTCCACAGGGGTCTGAACTGATTGATGTATAAATGAAAGACGGGCGATGATTTGCAGCCTCACCAAAAGCTTTTATAGTGCACCCCAGTTATGAATTACTGCGAAGTGCACATAAACATAATGGGCTCATTAAACGAACAATTAAAATGCATTAAAAGCCTTTCTAGCCAGAGGCCAAAATAGATGGCAAGTCTCCCACTATTCAGCATTTAGGATCTGCAGCCATTTCGTATACCCTCCAGCCAAAGCGTTAGCTGATATGGTGATTTGCTCCTGAATGGGTTATCGAATACATTTATTCTATTTCTGTGACAAAAAAAAAGGGGGGGGGGGGGAAATCAAGTATTCACTCCGTCTAAAAATCGACAAATGTTTTATTTATTAATAAATGAAAGAGAGAAATAGCCCAGACAGTTATTAATGAAGCAAAGAAAATGGAATCTATATATTTATAAAACGATTTTTAAAAAAAAATGACACAGAATTGTAGTTTCATGGGAAAAGATCGTAAATGGGAAATCCAAAAAAGAAGAAGAACCTGTAATATTCAAAAGAAACCATTAGTCGTAAAAAACTACAGCCCATTTAGAAAGATAAAGCACGCATCCCTCTATAAAACGGTATTAAACAGTGAATTTGACCTGGTTTGACATTTTATTATTTATACTGTCTTCTATCGTAACACGGCAGGGAAGGGGGGAGAACCGGAATCTCGAAACATCAGCGGTTATGGTCCCTAAGGTCCATAAACAGAACCCTCCCATCCCGACCCTCCCTCCCCACCCCCACCCCCTCTTTTTTCCCCCCAATGCAAAGGCTGCTTCAAGCTGAAACAACACGCCCTACATACTTCGATGTACAGCACAGGGCAGCAGAGCAGATAAAGAAATTTCCTATCCACTTAATGCAAAACAAGCCTCAAGCGGACTGCTAACACATTCAGCATTAAAATAATGTATTTCTTCCATAAATCCATAATAAATCCCGTATTTGTTTTGCACCCAAGCATTTCCCAATGTTATCGCTGGCTGAATGTATATTATGTATATTTGTATTAATAATCACATCAGGCTTATTACTGCATTTCTCTCTCGTAATCTGTTGTCAGCTTTGCGTATAGAATCTCCTCTAATATTTCTGTTGTATAAATTGTCCCTTGTTTGTGAACATTACAGACATTCGGAAAACGTGTCAAGTCTACAAAACAGAGGCTAGATTTAGTAATAACTTGCTACGTTCCTGCCTTGCATTATCTTCCATTGCAATGGAGTCAAAGGCCGAAATTCTTGTTCATCTGAAGATCCTTTGTAGACTTGCTCTTCCAGGATTTGCAAATCTTTTACTTTGCTGCATTGGTGCCCAAATGATTTACAAATAGGATGAAAGAAAATAACCATTAACCCTTAAGAAGCCAAAGCCAGAAAGGTACGGTTTTCATAGTCCTTGTTATTTTTGGATTTGATTATTGAGGTCAACTGCTTTTTAGGCCTTCTCTACTCGATTTCCAACTGCCAAGGTATCTTTAACGTGGCCAACGTGCTCAAAGGTCCTCCGAGTTTTTCGTCCTTATCCCAGAAGACTGGGTGCTCGATTCTTCCTACCATAGGATCACTGACAGGAATCTTTTCCCCCCTAGAAAAATGCCATTATGCCTGCACTGACTGGGGATCGAACCCGGGTATCTTCGGCATGAGAGACGAGCACCTTGCCTCTAGACCAACGTGTCCCCTCAACGCCTTTACATTTTCCCCCACAAACAGTACTCCTTTGGTCAAGGTCTTAACTACGTGACACGCCACTAATGCTACCGATTAGACGGGTCTAAATAAAATTAACGAGGAAAACACTGCATCAGTCTTGGCATTGAACTTATTGTAACAGGAAGCAGCATCCATATTGGTCTCTGTCGGTTAGGCGACTTTGCAGAGGCAAAATCGTGATCGGATATCGTGTAGGGTGTTGTTTTCAAGCTTGTGTATTTGCCCATTCTTGCATGGTCTTGTCAACCACTGAAAAACATCGTTACTGATCTTGTCCGCAGCATCCACTCCGCTATGTTTACGGGAAAATGACGTATGAAGAACTCTCTTTGCCTCTATAGTGGTGAGAAGCACTGGCGACAAGTATACAGATGCAAAGAGTGTTTTACGTCATTGTTCGTAAAAAAAATAGCGGAGCGGAACAGATGTTGTGGACGAGAGCAGTAAACTCGTCCCGTGAATTCTGCGTGCCTGAGAAACATTCGGTTATCCACAGAATCGATGTTCATTCATTACCACGGTTCGGTTCGGGTCAGTTATGAAGATTAACCCGACACCATTGTCCACACCTCCTCTTCAGGCTGCCGTGATGATGTATGGCTATCTTAGTTATAAGGATGATACTCAGATCTTCCAAAATATAACACGACCTTCCTTCTGTTTTGTTCTGTCTCCCTTTTCTGAAAAACTCGAGATCTTTTAGTATGTAAAAGATGTATAACAAATGTACACTTCGACACTAAGTCTTGTTTAAATGTCCTGTGGCACTGTTTCACAGTTCGGATTTATTGTAAATTCGTATCATTATACTAACGCTGCAAATATTTGACGTTGAATTTCTCAGTTGTGCAAAAAGTGGAATTGAACAAACAAGACTTAAGATCTCGACACATTAAATCATTGAAATAAACAACAACAAAAAAAGTTTTTCCAGCTCTGGCGTTCCACAGCAAGGAAAACGGCCAACACCTCTTGGAATTTGAAAAAGACTCTTTTAAGCAGGATTAATATCATACTATTTTCGTTACAACATTTCTGGTAAACAGTAGCCTAACGCTTTCGACTCACTACAGTGTCTCTCATACCATGGAAATTGCCTTGTATCACTGGCCCCTAACTGCGATCTCAGCCAGGCGGTTGTTACTGATGGCGATTCCATATTTGGGTCCCAAATCATTCCTGTCCGGGAGAAGACATTGCCGACGGTGACAGACTTGAGAGTCTTCTATAGACTTTTCTTCCCCCGTCTCTCTCGGGTTTTTTAAAATATTTTTTAATCTTTACTTTTTCTTTCTTCTCGCCGATCTAGTTTCTCCAGTCCGCCGTCGACGTTCCCAGACAAATTTTGCTCATCCGATTTACACCGCCGGTGGAAATAGTAGATGGTTAAACTTTGGGGGAAAAGTAGTATGGAAGAGTGGAAGGGGAGGGGGTGAGTTGGGAAGATAGATAGACTGATGGATAAATGAGGCCTTCCTTTAGTAAGGAGGCTTTATAGAGCTGACGAGGGAACAAAATGGATAGATGGATGGATGGATGGATGGCTGGATAGATGGACGGATTGGTGGGTGGATAGATGGATGGATTGGTAGATGATGGGATGGATTGATAAATGGATGGGCGGATGGATGGATGGCCGGATGGACAGATGGATGGACCGATGGATGGCTGTTTGGCTGGCTGTCTGATTGGCTGGCTGGATGGATGGATGGATGGATGGCTGTTTGGCTGGCTGGCTGATTGGCTGGATGGATGGATGGATGGGTGAGTGGATGGATGGATGGATGAATGGATGGGTGGATGGGTGAGAGAATATCTTTGCTTTAATAGCAAACATCAAAATAAATGACAGACAGAAAAGAGTGTACCCAGAGCGTGTTTTTCCTCTGGCAGACAGAATGAAATGCACACTCTGCTAAAAGACACTGCCAGGCTATTATACGTTGAACTGGCAGGAATGAATACCATCGTTGTAATTATAAAACTGATGCCATATAAACAGTCATTTACCGATATCCATATGTGGGACAAGTACAAAAGAAACGATTTGGGGTGGGTGATTATGGATCCTAAGTGGAAATTGCTTAGGACAGCAAAACAGAATGGGAGATAGAGGAGGGATGGTGCCAGTGACAGGAGTCGGTGAGTGGATGAGTGGGTGGGTGTGTGAGTGAGTGGGAGGGCTGAAGACAGAGAATCAAATGCAAGGAAACCTTATCGATGAGCTCATGGCAAACACAAAAAATAAGGAATGGTGGGGGAGAGATTAGCCTAGCACGAGAAATAATGGCCTGCGTCAGAAAATGCATAGAGTTTGGGTTTTGCTTTTTTTTCTGTGCGAAGAAAAGGGGAAAAAATCTATTGACTCCGAAGAGGGGGAAAAAATGGTGTAAAGGTTAGAGGTCAGGAGGAAAGAGACGAGAGAGAGAGAACAGGAGGGCACTAGCTAAGAGTGAAATAGAAAGACAATACAAATTCAAAAGGAAAGAAAACGCGCCAGCAATTAAATCAAGAGCGGAAGAAGTAATACTTGAATCTGGGAAGAAAAAAAGAAACAACAAAAGAAAAATCAGAATGAAAATAAATCGCAAAGGGAAATATTGAAGAAGACAACCAGCCAAGCCGAGTCTTAGATGAGAATGGCTATATTGTGGAGCTAAACGTGAGGTCTCCTCGTGACTACAACAAAAGCATCTGGACCCACCAAGTATTGACCAGCTACAGCTCCGTTACGGGAAAGAAGCTTTCCCTTCTCCGTGCTTAAGCTGGAGGTTCGGTACTTAGACCTGGATCTAGATCGCCCTGGCTTTTATGCTGTCGTATCTAGCTTAGGAGTAGCAAAAGAAATGCTGCCAGCCGGTAGTTGAAAACGGCCGGAAAGCGGTTCAAGGAAAGAAGTTCGTATAATACATTTCTTCCAAGAAATAAGATAAAAGGGAACTTCTGATTATCGCAATTGCAAGGTTCGTGTTTAATGAGGATTTTGCCGAAGAATCCGTCTGTCTTTCGCATTCTTTCTCTTTTATTTCTGTTTCTTTCATTGTCCGTCATTCTCTCGCTTCCTTCTTCCTCTTCTCGTTGATCTGCCCACCAAATTCGGAGTATCGGTTTAACAAAGCCAGACGGGTGATTAAATGACACGCTGATTGGTTTCGTGAATGGGATTAACTGCAGGATTACGTGTTCCTGGCACAAAACAGTTTTGTACAAAACCCTGGGCGATAAGAGGAAGGACCACGTGAATACTGTGGAATCCTCCCCGAAACACTTCCGCGCGTCCAATAGGGAAGCGTGATTACAGGTTCTTTCGTGCCGTTGGGACACTGACTTCATGGCTTCTGTCAACATTGTAAATGAGTTTAAAGAAAGTTTAGCTTGGAAAAATAAACACATGATTATTCTTTCTCTAAGAAATGTGGTTAATCTTGAAGGAAAATGCTCAGAAAAATAATTATTTTGTTACGTTACATAACGTTTTGTTTTCTTTTGTCCTTCTCACGAACAGGCCCTTGTGCTATTAATACGTTCAGGGCTCAGCGTGCAATCCGGTCTTCCATAGAATGCTTTACAATGTCCCATCGGGGACCATCATTATACCTTCTATTACGACCTGTATCTAAGCGCCTGTCCCAGGTCGGGATCCTCATTTATCAAGGCACGACGCTGGATGGCTATGAAAGAGTAAGGAACTAAACATAGAGAGTTTCAGCACACAAGAGGAACGCCATGGACGCGGCGGTGTGACACTTATTATAGCACTGGGAATTTCATCTCAGTAAACACCGGTAGGCGTTGCTTCATAGTAGACACCGCAACACAGTGGGGCCGGAATAAATTCTCACAGCAACTGTGTTACGAGTTGGAAGAGGGGTGTGCCCTCGAGTGTTACGTTGGGGATTACTAAATTATAAATTTAGGTGTTCGACTGCATTTAAATCGAGAGGTTTTAGAAATTACTCTGCCATACCATGCCACATACACTAATAACAATTTCGAGTAAGTTATATCAAGGACCTTGTAGGGCCACAAATTTATTACCTAAAAGTCCTAACAATTTCGTCTATCTTACATATCAAAAGACAACATCAGCAGCATCAAATGAAAATACTAAAATACATAACTATAAATCTCCTCTAGAGTCTTAAGAGATTTGAGACTCTATATCATTCTGATTCATTCACAGTTTACTTAGTAATTATTTATCTTCAGAAATATAGACTGCCTACTACTTCACAAATAATATACTTATGTCTCAGACGACAATATTAACTCATTTAACTGCTTATAAAGGATCAAACCGTCAAGACACACTGACGTAGTTAAGATAGATCTAGATCTGTTCTAGGATGGGCTGGCAATCCCCAGCCTCATCCAGACACATCAAATTACAATTTACAAATGTGTATATCAGTCACTCTTTCTAGATCTTAATTGCAAGTAAAACTTTATGGTCTTGCATTCCCTTGGTCGCACTTCTACTGGAAAGTTAGGGTCAGATTCACATCATCTCGAATCATGGTGATGAAACTTACGATTGGTTCCCTGAAACGATTTCAGGGAACTGGAGAAAAGAGCTGTGGGTTATTTTCATTGTCTATCCAGGACATAGACATGACGTTAACAGTCTTATGGTTCCCTCTGGCTGAACCTTAGCCGACACCTTCGCAGAATAGGATACGCTGCATGGAGTGAGGTAGCATAAACATGTCACCGCTTATCTTCTGCAAATCACGTGACTGCTCAAATTTGATTGGTGCATCCACTTCGAGCTCCGCTCGCAGCGCCAATAGATTCTATTAATAGTAACAGACAAAGTCAGACTTAGGATGTCAAAACCTTTCGCAAAGTCTCTACACCCTAAACGTTTTATGTACGAATTTATTCACCCCTTATTCGCCCCGTCTTTCCCTGTTAAAGTACACCCAAACTACGGGGTTGCAAACTGCATCGTCACTGTTAATTTATCCATTCGTTCTATCCTGACCCACTTTCTTTCCATCTCTAAGAAAAGCGTTACAAAAACAAACTGTCCACGGGAACAGTTCAAGGACGTTTGGACTGACTAAAATCAATGATGCCATGTACTAAACAATGCGTGACCCAGCACGGCAATTCAAATCCTAATCCTGACAAACTGCACGCGTGTCGTCCTAGACCAGGATATTAGAGAGAACCGATGCCAGAACAACAGGACAGACGCTTGCATTTTTTTTTCTTATTTGTTGTTTCAGAATAGAACTAAGTGAGCTCATCTCCCTGATTGGACACTTGGTTAAATACACGTGCATGCTCAGGCCGAGACTCGGGCGCCGAAATCCGATGGCGACAGACAAATTAAGTCAATACAAAACGCTGATAGCAGCGCTTCTTCATTCCTATATCTTTTCATCTTTTCACTGCTGTGATCAGAATTTCCACTGGTATGACTGTCGATCACGTAACGTGACCAACACTGCCTAGCGCGTTTCGAGGTCTGGTTCATCCGGTGTTATTATGATCAGTATAGATCCTCGATTTCCTATACACCAGTAGTCTTATAAAGTATGCTTGTCCTTAACATATTTTATTGGTAACAGTCTCAGTGACAGACCCCGGCGCCCAGTACATCCTAAGACAGGCCACCTGAATAGAAACTTGCGTGGTATCTCACCGACGCTACCGTAGATTCCTTACTATATCTACCCCCTGTGAAATAGAGTCTATTGTGAAGACGTGGAAATCTCTCTCAAGACTTGAGAAACAACAACAAACAGACAAACAAAAAAAAACAAAAACAATAAACGAATCATGGCCTTTTACAAGGAAGAAGACATCAAGACGTCAAAACTGACGCGACATTTATGTGGTACACTGGAGTTGAGAAATCTTAATCTGTGGTTAAAGAATGCAGAAGGCAGTAGATTTTTGGACTCCAGACACGGATTTCAGAACAATCTTTTCGTATGTGCACGTATCGGACAGATTTTGGATTACTCGAGCATAGCAGCCTGTGACGTATCTGACTATCATGGCTGACATGCAGGATTCTAGGCAATCGTATAGACAAACAGGATGTCTTTGACGACAAACAGTTCCTTGCTCCAGGCTGAAAGTGTCAAGACATTAACACGTCAACCTTCCATAGCGAGCAGCAACACCGGCCTCGGCTTTTTCCGTTTCGATAACAGCAAAAAATATAACCTTGACCCTGACGGACATTTTTCAAATCTCCAGTGACGTCATTTCCTGACTGTCAAACTGTCAGACACGTTTTAGCTAAAAGCCTTTGGGTATGTATTTGCGCTTGTATGTGTGTGTGTGTGTGTGTGTGTGGGAGCATCTATGTGTGCGTGTGTGTGTACTGCTAGTATGCTGAGCACGCATTTGAGTTCCTCCTTGCCTATTTACGTATTATTTCATTGGGGGAAACAGTATTTATCCCCTTGTCAACGTCTCAACTTCCAATTCCTTTATTTCGAACTTCAACTAAACAACATGGCGTAGTCAAACCAGGGGAATTCTATGTTTCTCTGGAATCCCAGCCTAAGGCACAACCCCACGGCCTTTAAAACTCAGCCCAGTGGATAAATAATTAAAACAGTCATGGTCGGAAACATCAGCTCTCTATTTAAATTAAGGGCAAGCGTCTAAAACATCGGGGATCTAGGCGGGGAAAAAATGAATGAAGTAGAATAGAAATGGGACAGGGCAAACAAAAACTAGGTAGTGGCGGTAGGTAAAGAAAACATCTTTAACGAAACAAACAATAGAAACATTTTTCTCATCTTTAGTTGTATTCACGCTGTTGTATAGCTGTACTGTCCACACTAGCTAATTATGAATTCTGTCCAGCTCCACTGTTGTTCCTGAAATGACATTCACAATCTGCCCGAAGCATTCTTTTGCTGGCATGTCTCTATATTTTACAAAATTATTTAGCTATTTCATTTAATGAATCAACGTGGGATTAGACATGGCTCTCAAAGCATTACAATACATGTACTGTAAACATTTCTGTTCAGTACCACCTGCTTTACCTTTCGAAGGAGTTCTTATTCACAGAATACATACAAAAAATGTTCTTTGACCAAAGTGTAACCTAATGCTTATGTCTTTTATTCACTGTTGTTGTTTTTTTTACTTGCTACTTCTTAGGCGTGCCTTAAATTGGAATAAAGAAAAGCCACTTATATTAAGAGCTCTTTCCAGCGTGCGAGAATTCAAAGCCTATCACGTATACAATAAGCCAAAGGCGTGAGTTAATTAATTATGTATAATTATGTCATTGTTTTAGAACTGTCCCGTAATGAATGGTTTCCTTAGAAGCGTCTTGCTGCACGTCGATAATGATAAATGACTGTGCTGATGACTGGAAGAAGTGTGAGGGGTGAATGAATGGTTGGATGGATGGATGAATACATGGACGGATAAGTATGTGGATGGCTGGATGGGTATGTGAACAGATGGATGGATGGATGGATGGATGGATGGATGGATGGATGGATGGATGGATGGATGGATGGATGGATGGATGGATGGATGGATGGATGGATGGATGGATGGACGGACGGATGGGTATGGACGAGTAGTTGGGAAGATGAATGGTTAGACTGACGCACAAATGAATTAAAGTGGCACTTGAACGGTTGGATGAAAAATCTGACAAAAGAACATAATATAGATAAAAGAGTAGAGTCGACTGAAAATAAGTGATTTGACGTACATGTGGATGAGCAGAACAGTCGGGAAGATGGTAAGATGAACAGATCGATGGATGAACGAATAGTATGGGACGGATAGGTTTTTTGGATGACTGGATATATGAACGGATGGATGGTTGAGTCAACTGAAAATAAGACAAGCCACGCGGATTTTGAACATTCCCATACTAAGCATCTGAAAAAAAGTTATGCCTTTATTGTGACAGAATGAACGAAAACGTGAGGATTCAGGTAAGCTGGAGCAAAATAAACAGATCAGAAAGAAAAAGACCAGGGAGTAGTTGATAGAAAGAAGGAAGTATATTGAATAAAACGGTACTGGGACTCCCCAACCTTGCTTTCTTCAAGAAACCTGACGCTGGCTCTGTTCTCCCTGGACTGACGTAATACGTCTTGTATTCACGAGTCAATCGACCCATGCCACAGAACCCCACTAGACCTTCTCTTGTCTGGAAACCTACTGAGAACCCATGCATAGACGCTGAATATAATTGCAGGGGTGGGTGATTCGCTGAGCGTTTTCCCCCTTCCGAGTCCCTCGAGATTTGTCCTCAAAGACACTGAATGGCCCAGCATTGTGGAAGAATAGTAAATGGCTCATATGGCTCACGAGTTATAAAGGTTATCCTGAAGGAACAGTGTGACAAATGATCCATGGATTGAAGTGGTTTAGACCTGCATTGCTCGAATGTCACCCGATGCACAAGGGTTCTTGTAACTTCCTTTACTAGCCTACAAAGGCATTTTCGGACAAACTTACCGAAAAGAGACATCAACAAGGGATGCATGCAGCCTGCACGTGCGGGAATTATAACAATAGATGCCCAAATGATTGATTTACGGTGCAATACACACAGTGTAATATTGCTCGATATGCCATAAATGTCAAATGTATGAGAAATATTCCCCAACTATAAAGCTGAATTTGTATTATTAGCAAGAACGCTGGATATTAGAAAACGCTAATGTATGAGATGCAAATACGTTATAAACGTTATCTCCATGAGATATGCTCGCCATGCAGCTAAGATCTTTACATCCCGAGTGTAGAATATACTCCAAAGGACAAAACTTGGATGTTATCGAGCATTTAACTAAAAAGTGGCAACTTACGAAACCAGAGTAGCCAACTTTGCGATAAATAGTACATGTACGTGTAGATCATCTCGTTCTACCAAAGCTCTACATAACGGATGAATGGCTTGATGGTCATGTAGATCACCTGGTTCTACCGGATGGACACCACAGCTTTAATCATTTCATTGTTTCACATGTAGATCACCTGGTTCTACCGGATGGATACCACAGCTTTGATCATTTCATTGTTTCACATGTAGATCACCTGGTTCTACCGGATGGATACCACAGTTTTAATCAGTTCATTGTTTCACATGTAGATCACCTGGTTCTACCGGATGGACACCACAGCTTTAATCATTTCATTGTTTCACATGTAGATCACCTGGTTCTACCGGATGGACACCACAGCTTTAATCATTTCATTGTTTCACATGTAGATCACCTGGTTCTACCGGATGGATACCACAGCTTTAATCATTTCATTGTTTCACATGTGGATCATCTCGTTCTACCGGATGGATACCACAGCTTTAATCATTTCATTGTTTCACATGTAGATCACCTGGTTCTACCGGATGGATACCACAGCTTTAATCATTTCATTGTTTCACATGTAGATTGCCTCGTTCTACCGAAACTCTTCATAACGGATGAATGTCACAGTTTTAATCATGTCATTGTGTCACATGAAATTTTCCATTGACTGTGGTTACATAACTGTTACAGTCATTACATTCAGGAAGCTCTTTGAAATGCTTACCTCACTACGATTACGATCATAATGCTGTACGTTACGGGTTGGTAGAAGCTATTTGGGCCATGAAATTAAATACTCAAAATAACTTTTTGTTTTTCAATCCAATTTGTAGCCAACATCCAAAAACGTGATTGTTGCCACTTCGCCAACGAAAAGTTATTGTGACGGGCGAGCCAAACGTAACCCTAACCCTTGCACTTTCCCCGAAAATGACTGTGCGAGGAGAATCCAGTTTGTTCATTTAGCCCAAATACTTCGTTATAACTTTCGAAATACTAATACTTCATTATAACTTTCAAATACTTCGTTATAACTTTCGAAATATTAATACTTCATTATAACTTTCAAATACTTCGTTATAACTTTCGAAATATTAATACTTCATGATAACTTTCAAATACTTCGTTATAACTTTCAAATACTTCGTTATAAATTCAAATACTTCGTTATAACTTTCCACACTCTCTGACTGTGCAAACTAAATCTGTCTCGTATGAAGTGTCGGCAATTTGTGAAATGAATGGGCGATGTGAAGTTATAATCTTAGCCTAGGCGCTCACTAGCAGAATTTTTATCGGCCGACTAAAGCCTTCATTTCATGTGCAGGGAAACGGCAAATGGCAACGGAAACGCCAAAAAACTCATCAAGAAGTGAAATAAGACAATATTTTCCCTTTGCCGTTTCCTCATACA
The DNA here is from genome assembly GCA_963931925.1 of Onchidella celtica. Lineage (NCBI taxonomy): Eukaryota > Metazoa > Mollusca > Gastropoda > Systellommatophora > Onchidiidae > Onchidella > Onchidella celtica. The sequence continues at coordinate 16,970,972 of OZ007573.1, read as the reverse complement.
TAGAAACACTCTTTCTTTTTTTTACCATTTGACAGATTTTTCAGTTTCTGTTTACGTTTACATGAACGAAGTGGTTATTTTCAAGGCATGCCTTGGAACTAACGCCAGCGTTATTTTCAAGGCATGTTTCATTGACCAATCAGAAGCTGTTTCAGTATTTCTAAACGTGGAGCCTTAGACTGTGCATTGTCAGACTGATATGTAACGACGTGAGGGTCTAGTCAGTTTGTATCATCGAGGCCGTAGGCCGATGTTCGTCTGGGTAGTAGTCAGATTGACATATCAGGGAAAGCCGCCGGGGTAGCTATGTATTGTTTATTGGACTCAAGGTATGCCTTGGAACTAACGCCAGCGTTATTTTCAAGGCATGTTTCATTGACCAATCAGAAGCTGTTAAGGTATGCCTTGAAAATAACGCTAGAGTTAGTTTCAAGGTATGCCTTGTAAATAACGCCTTGCTTACATGAAAACCCAGCTTAATAGGATGGTGACGTCATGACAGTGAGCTTCAATGAGATGAACTATTTGGCTCGTGTGCGAAGTCTCAATGAAACGTATTATCATGGCGTCCCCCATTCGTTTAGTCAGCGGATCAAAACGGAACATCAGCTGATGCGCGCCTAGGCGTAAAATACCCACGTCCACAGTTTTGAATACAACAAGTTAGAAAAAAAGAATCAAAGCCTATTAGCTAACATGAAATTAACCATTTTCTTGTGAAAACAAGTTATATATTGCTATGTATGCGACGTCACAGACTAAAACAATAGAAACTCAAATTGATTCAGTGAATACACAAATGAGACATCAATGATAAACGTCCAGTCTACGGGGTCCTTCAACAACACATTACCAGTGTCTCGTGCATGTAATCAGTTAATAGATCTAATTACTCCAAAATTACGTGTTAGTTCTGAATCCTGAATGTACGGAAAGACAACACAAACTGACTTGGAATTAAATCACATATACATTTTTCAGCCATTATGTATTTTCGCTGTGCACCTGTGTGTGAATTGCATCCTAACGTAAACAAATGTCCTACGACCAAGTATGTCCAAGAAAAATACCAGGCATTCTGCTTTACCTAGCGTCCAATTCTCAAACATTCATACCAGACAGAAAGATTAATACAAAGGAGGGCCCGATCAGCATCACATAAAATAAATAAATAAATAAATAAATACATCGTGTAGCTGTATTACAATTCAACAAAAATACCACTTCTTCAAAATAGATTGTTCGCTAACAGAATTTCCAAAACAGCGCAGGTTCCTATTTTCCCGATTCGATTTTTACCACATCGAATCTATCTTCGGGGAAAAAAGCTACAGTAAAACAATACATGCTGCAAAATGGGTCTGTAGTGTTTGAGATTAACTTTTCTTTGACTCGTCGTATTGATCAAACCGGTGGCTATTTGCCATTATTGTCTTTTTTGTTACTTAACTGAGACTTGAACTATATTATTTCCCTTCACGCCACAACTGACATTTTTCTCCTTGTGCAGCAATAAATCTAGTCCAGATTATATTATTATGATAAAAAAAACAAAGGACCACAGGACATGATTTGTGTAATAACTGAGATCGGTGTCTTTCTATAAATTAATAGGGATAATTGTCTCTTTTTAATAACAGAGGTTCCTATCAAAGTCAACATGGGCCTCTCAATGCGTGGTCAGCCTTTCTGTAAGGTCAGTTGTCACAAGACAATGAGCCTGTACCGCTGGTTATGAAACCATCTTATTCTAGGTGTTTTATGCCATCATTAAATATTGAAAGAAATTTCTGTTGTTGGTTTTGTTTTACTTTTTGTTTTGGAGGTTCGTGGACACTCTGTGGTGTTAAGTACGATTTGGCAATCCAGGCGACCACCCTTGGTACGTCCAGTTGACCCATCTATAGCCCTACTAGTTTTTTCTCTTTTTCTTCTCTTCTTTGTTTGTGTTCAAATGCCTGTACAATACGTGATTACTTATACGGGCACAAAAATCAACAACAACAAAAACAAAAACAAACAAATGAATGTTTAATGTTGCATAAAGTTTCATCGTAAGATTATCACGTTGTCCTGGCATACGCCCATTTAATTTCTAACCTTCTCCCATGTCATTAATAGCGAAGCCTTTTTCTTGGAATTACCGCTTAAATAATTCTTATTTTCATATGGTTATTATTATTATTTTCATTATTGTTATTATTATTATTTCATGCATACTGAAGCGGTCTACCATTTAGAATGCTTAATTTTACCTGTTTTTGAAGATTTAATCTTTTTGAAGAAAGTTAATGCTCAGGTACTTGGCATTCACCTTAGTTATCATGTCGATTTAAATTAGTAGGAAAAATTAATAATAAAAATATTGTTGATATAAAAATATTCAGGTGATCGATATTCAAAAATTTGATTCCTTTTTTTTTTTTAAATCCAAAGACGCGAATCTTTCATCTTCATAACCATAAATGCACCAAGAGTGGAGGCAATTTATGATACTTATGGCATTAGAATTATGAGAATTATCGATATTACAACTTGATAAAAAAAATAATAAGATGAATTGACACTCTCGGACGGTGAGACTTCAAAACATCTTCAGACGAAAGAAAAATCCTCGTCAAAGAGGTGTTTTGGTTTTAATTTGACTTCCTTGCAGTCTACGGGAACCAAGACATGCATAACTTTAGAAACTGAACAAAAACCTTTGGAGCTGCGAGGTTACTGAGAACTTTCTTATGTTACAACTTATGTTTTCTCTTGGAAAGAAAAAAACGTTTCACTCCAATCACAAAAGAATAAAGAAAAATAAGGAATGTGTTTTGTCAGATTGAGTCGAGTCCAAAATTATTCCTTTTTGTCAAGATTTTATTCTTCAAAGATAACAGTGAAAATTTATTCAATATTATTATCCTTTGATCTGCAAATAAGTTTGATACGGGTAGGTGTTTTTGTAACCCTTAATTTCTCATTCTTTATCACAATCACATTCGTTCAGTAGCCGATAATTTTCACATCTACAGGTAAATTTACTCTTTTCCTGGAAATATTCGTGCAAACCTGAACCGGGTGATGGAGGAAATGTATTCCTAGAAATATCCGTTCAAACATGAACCGGGTGATGCAGGATGTGGTCCATGTATTCTCATTGCCCTTGACTGACGTAAGTGAAACAAACCAGTTGACAGAACAACAAAGAAGAGGAGGAAGAAAGGCGGAGACTCATTTAGTACTCACAGCCACCAATAGCACTCCATCTTTAATACAAGCACTTGGACTTACCTATGGAAGAAAAGAAAGAAAACAAAATATTGGAATGGCAACAAAATAAATACATACGATACATAATGTGTTCCTTCTTAACAGCTCGACTGTTCAGTCGGATCTGTTCAAATAGAACCTCTTTAACGCACTGAGACATTCCATTCATGAAAAACAGGAGACGTGGGGAAGGGGATGGGTAGAGAGGCGAAGCGCAGGGGAAGGGGAAGAGGGAGAGGGGTGGGGGAAGGGGGGGGGGGGGCTACCCGGTCAAGCCTGTGTACCTGTGCTAGTTGGGTACTAACTTGAAAATTGTTGATTATTATAACGACCCAAAAGTTCAGAGAGCAAAAGAATCGATGCGAATTCTAAATTAAAAATTCAATAATACGTCTTCCATCATGTACTTAAGCAGTTTTACAGTCCTCGGTGTAAGATATGGAATTCCAGTCAATCCAAATCTTGTTTTGCAGTTTCCACCGAAACTAAATTTCGTCGTGGGCTTGAGGGAGAGGTCGTTTACACTGAATGGAATAAAGTGCACCGTTTGTGCGTTGCCATCGACATCCGCATGACACACAACTATGAGACAAACATAATCAGCTATTTCATTTTCGGGGTTGTTTTCAAAGTTCCCAGGTTTCTTCCTACAAAAAGGTTCTCATGCTGTGAAACCAGGATCCTGTTTCTATCACTGTAGCCTATAACTTCAACTGTTCTGACCCCCATTCTACATGCCACTGGACGCCTTTCAGTTCTCCGTTATGAAGAGGGAGACTCAATGGGGATGCATATATAAATATATATATATTTGTATTTATCCCGTATAAATTCCTTAACGATATAGCGTGTTTGCCCCGCATTGACTCTAGAAATAATTCTGCAGCCGCAAATTGCGGGTCACGCTATTCGTATTTTCCTCAGAGGCCGCATTCCATGAGTCGGGTGCAAGACATTTGGTGATGTCATCTTCATCTCTAGTTGGATATTCCGAGCATTAACGAAAATTTCTTATGTCTTATTTCCATTGCGCCCAGTTCTAAAAAACCGGAACGTGTCCGTCTGTGTTTGCGACGTACACGATAAAGGCATTAAGATCGAGAAGGGGCTCCTGACGAAGTTCACCTCTTCCCGAAGACAATCAGATTAAATTTACTTGTTGCTGATCCACGTTCTGCCTTACCAATGAGAGCCATTGAACTTTTGGGGGCATATCTATCAGGCTTCTTTCATTCACAAACCGATAACTCCTTGGACATAGCCGGAGCGCTGTGTCAACAAACAAGAGGACAGATATGAAGCAAAAAATGGACGTCGCCGAGTGAAAGCATCATATAAATAGCTGGTAATGACGTATTTTTCGCTGGGCGGATGAGATGGAGAATTTTTTTGCGGTGTCTTGCCGTGGGTGGATGTGAATGACGCAGAGCATGGGAACAAGACTGACACTTGCTGATGATGCTGATGATGATGATAAGGATAATGATGATAATGGTGATGAAGATGATAATGATGATGATGACGATGAAGACGAAGATGATGATGGTTTCAGTAAATATCCTGCATTTTGCGAGCATGCCAATTGCCATTTTCATATTTGAAATCGCCAGTGAGGATGAGAGCATTTAATGGTTTATACATGCAGAAAAAAAGGTAATCCTGGCCGGCCATCGTTTCCCTCCCTAACCGTCACACTGAATGATCTTGATTAATAATCACGACGATCCAGACGGCCGGTGTGAACTGTTACATAACAGCGATCACTGCAATCAACTTTTTCCTAAGCATATCCGCATTTCTTCACAGTTAACAACGCCATTTCAAACCACATTGATCAACAAAAAAAACTATGTCTCAGATGATGAAACCGTAAAGAAAAATGATGTTGCCCGTTTAACATTGCTCTTCATATGAGTTTGATACCGTCGATGGTAATAACGTCTCTTTCACGAACAATAATCACGACGAAAATGAGAGAAAAACAAATTCAATCGGGCATCCGCTGAAAGACTTCATTAATGGAGAAGCCACACCATTTGTACTGCATTAATTGAAAATACGAGCCATTCGTTGCAATATAACAGATAAAGTTCACGCATTTACATTTCTTCACTTCATAAACATAGCGATAATAATAAGGTTATTGTTATAAGCAGCGTTTTGCGCTAGGGGCACGTACGTATACATGCCTGTCCCCAACCCCGTCCTTTTCCTTTACCCTAAATCTTATCGAATGCCTAACCCTGCCACTTACTCTTTCAACCAAAAAAACAGGTGGAAGACAAAAAGGAAATCTGAAAGAATAATTAATTAAGGCTGTTGGTAAGAGTAATTCTGGAGGATTTCGGGAGGACCTCTCTATCTCTGGAGTCACAAAAGGCTTTAAAATACGTACTCCTGATGCAAAAAAACAAAACAAAACCTTGTAGGACGTACGTACTTGCAACAACATCTTTAAAATAAAACACGATCTCTCTCTCTCTTCCCTTCTCTCTCTCTCTCTCTCTCCTTCTCTCTCTCTCTCTCTCTCTCTCTCTCTCCCCTTCTCTCTCTCTCTCTCTCTCTCTCTCTCTCTCTCTCTCTCTCCTTCTCTTTCTCCTTAAGCCCAAGAATGCAGACAAGAGGCACCAACTGCAGAATCACCAGCTTTTTAAAATCCTCTCCACTTTTCAAAACAAAACAAGACAAAAAAATCAATGGATGACCAAAAAAAAAAAAAACGTACCGCGCCAGAAAATATCCACTTTTTGTAAGAAATTTTCCTCCGGAGATCAATAGCGCAACGCCAGCGATCCAGTAATTGCTATGCGTGAAAAAAAAAACACAACACAACACAACAAAAACACACACGCACTCAATAACAGTGACTTCAAGAGTCACAGTGACTGTATTGAATAACTGTTGAAGAAAATGTCAGTGTGGATGTTTTGCGACTTAGAGTGGCCAGATTTGATTATCTTTGCTGCTGTTGTTACGGGACCGTAGCATTTTTACATAATAAACTGTAGATGAGCAGTGAACACTGCTCGGTATTTTCTCTATTGGGCTTTGTAATTAGTCTACGGTCCCCTAGCAACTGTGTAACAGTTCTTTGCACTGTCATTTTTTTTGTTGTTGAAACGTTTAGAGTTGGAACACAGAGTTGGGATTAGGATTAGCTTCAGTTTATAGGTGGGAATTAGCTCTTTGTGTGCCATGCAACAGCCGATGAATCGGTTCTCCCGCTGGTCACGTTTGTGCCAATCACCGATGTACCAGTGCACAAGAATGCTAGGCTATTTTGTTTCCGGAAGGAAGGAACTCGATTTTCTGTTTATAAATGTTGCTGTAGTTAGTTTTCATTCATCTCACCCCCACCCCCCCCCCCTCCACCCCCCACCCCCACCCCTCAACTATTTTCTTCCTGTATTGGTCAATGTGGGAAAACTTCATGGCACACAAAGAGTTAGAAAACCTTTATGGGGCTGAAAAATAACGAACCGAAACCATTCGACAGGCCTGAAACTGGCTGTAAACTTGCAGATAATTATTTTGTATTTTTATGAATACATGATGATACATGACGTATGCACAGGCTGAGGGTGGGCGAGACTCCCGACCTTCATTTCAGTGAGAAAAGGAACCAGCTGGCTAGTGCGCCAGGTCTCTCACTGAAACTCAGGGTCTTGACGTCACCACCAAACTAGTTGGCCGAGTCAAAATCGCCTAGTGTGCGACGGGCTTAATTCTATGATGATTATGGAAAAATTAATCATTGCTAATTAATTAATACACTAATAGCCCTGAACAAGTGCATCGTTGGCTTTTCTGAACTTACAATATGCTTCGCGTTCTCTGCTTTAATTCCTCAGCTTCAGCCAGGATGAAGAAACGTTTTTGAAAGCGACAAGAGACGAGACCTAACAGATTTTTATAGTACGGAAACACTGGAGCAAAGCCAAATGGATGAAAATTTTAAGTGCTGCTTAGAATTTGTGAACTACACTCGCAATCCACAGACATGCAGAAGGGCCTGCAGCGTTCCAATTAGCCATCAACCTGGTGGCTTATTAAGCCTACTCTTCCCCTCCCCCTTTTCTTCCGGGCTACCCTGAATTCTACCCTCAACTATGAGAAAAAGAAACAGAAATGATTGTATTCCTCACAGCACCAGACACCGCAGGAAATATCCTAAGATAATAATATGTACTGTGAACTATGCCGGGCATGTCTCTCTGTCCTGTAAATTATTTTAAGGTTCTTTGACACGCGGGAAACTGCTCGGGCTGAAATTACGCAGGTGTTCGACATTCTTAAGTAGCGCCTTGCTAAAACACCATTAAGTAAACGATTTAACTGTACTCTTCCCTCTTTTTTATTTTTTATTTGTCTTGCAGTTCTTAAAAGCAGTGTCGCATTACAGGAGTGTTGCATCTTTAAAGCCCCGAGCCCAAGGACTGTGTTTTGATAGTGTGTGTGTGTGTGTGTGTGTGTGTGTGTGAGAGAGAGAGATAGAGAGAGATAGAGAGAGAGAGAGAGAGAGAGAGAGAGAGAGAGGAGGGCGAGAGAAAAAAAGGGGAAGGGGTGTCTTTGTGGCATTGCTGTCTTTTCGACATGCCAAAATTTCAATTAGTTCCCGCAATGTAATTATTCGACAAAAGATGTATAAGCTGCAGACGATCACACTGCATTTTTTTTTTTTTTTTTGCATTTTTTTTTTTTTTTTTGCATTTTTTTTTTTTTTTTGGTGTGTTTATGTGTTTGGGAGGGGAGGGAAGGGACAGGCTGGTTCTTAATGCCTTACGTAACAAATGTCTCCATTTTTTTTTTTCTCTCCTTCTCTGAGAACAGGACTTTTTTTTTTCTTTTTTTTTTTTTTTTTGGCGTCTCAGAAATGAGCCGGGAAATGTTAAAACGTTTACTTAAGGAGTGTTGAATTTCGACAAGGCCGACCAGAAAATAAACTCACAAGTGCCTAAACGGTGATAGCTCAGAAATCTGACACACAGCTTTACATGCATGGCTGTGTGAGGCTTTTTTGGTTCTTTTTCGTTCAGTGTCCGAATAAATAAAAAATGAGTGCTTCATATTTTCAGGAAGGAATACAGTTAGCTCATTTATAATTATGTAAAAGCTCGAAATTCTAACGGGTACAAAAAGACTCGACACAAAAAGGGAGGGGGGGGGGTGGCGTATGGTAATGATAAGGAGAAGAATATTGAAATACACTTTAAGGAAAGCTAGTGATTGGAGCACAGCTCTGAGTCAGCCCAATTTTTGTGTGACTGCGCAAGCTTTCGGTTTTTTGTGTGTGTGTGTGTGTGTTTTTTATGTGGCCTTGGCAGATACAAAGCCTGAGAAAAAAAAATTAAAAACAGACTGGCAGACTAACGGACGGACAGACAAACACACATAATCACACACACAGCCAGCCAAACAGCTAGACAGACAGAGACAGACACACGGGATAAATAGATAGATAGATAGATAGATAGATAGATAGATAGATAGATAGATAGATAGATAGATAGATAGATAGATAAGGTAGATAGATAGATAGATAGATAGATAGATAGATAGATAGATAGATAGATAGATAGATAGATAGATAGATAGATAGATAGATAGATAGATAGATTCTCAAAAACATTCACAATTAAATAACACAAAGCAATGTCAGCCCATGAACGGTAATGCACAAGACCGATAAACACTGTCAAAACAAACAAACAAGCAAAAAAAAAAAATCACGTCGGACAAGGATAGGTATTTTGGATTAAAAAGAAAAAAAAACCGACACAGCAAAAATCCGGAAAAAAAAACAACAAAACTATGCCCCGACGAAAGTTCTTGACAAAGGGAAGAGAACAACACTGGAGATCAGAACAAAACTAATGGTTCTAACGAGCCGCCGAGTCTCAAAACATGCACAGTTCCCCCCGCACACAACGACTTCAGTCAAACATCCCGCGCAAAAAAGTTCCGGTGGCACATCGGTAAATCGAATCTCTGACAAAGCTCGGGCAAAGAATGTTATGAGTGCCAGCTTGTTTGAACAAAAGATCCCCCCAGTCAGGTACCAGGGATGATCATCGACCCCTCCCTCCCTTTCTCCAGACTTTTTCATTTCCTGGGACCCCCGCCTTCCATCCTCCCCCCCCCCCCCCGCCCTTTTTTTTTTCTACCGTCAGAGATCGATCATGACCAAATATTTATATTAACCCTCACTTCTACTTTGGTCTTTGCTCCCGGTTGTGAATTTTTCAAGGAGCGCTTCCCTTGTTGTTCGGGGCCATTCTTCACATTTGATAGGGAGTGAAGTAGTTATGAGAGAAAACGGAATGATGTTGAAAGATTATGTCCACCCTGATGCTTGTCCTCTACCTTCTAGTTTCTGTCCGCATTTTCTACAGTTTACGCATTTTTTTTTCTCTCTCTTTCAAGCTTTAGGAGGGGAGAGTTTTGTATCATGGGTGACTGAAAAGCATTTTATCCGCTTCTGTGGAATTCATCCTCTAGCCCTGTGTATTTCAACCTTTATAAGGCAATCGCTCCCAGAGGCGCGCTAGCCAACTAGCTGGATCTCACGAAAGATGCTACAATTGATAAAATACGACAGCTAGTGCTTTTAGCGTGCACAGATTTCGCACCGCCACCAAGCGGCAAACGCGCGGAAGTCATGACAAGTGCGGTATTTTACAAAGCCCAATGTGGAAAATATTGAATTTTGTTCACTGTTCAGCTATCGCCATAGGCCATGATTGACGTCACTTATTGTCTAATTATAACTCCCATCGCTTTTTTAACCGCAGTAGCACTGTCGTAATTTTTTATCATAAATTTACCATTATATCACGCATTCTTTTCATACTATGCGCCATGGGCCCCGCCCCCGATCAGCGCGCAAATTGTGTGCACGGTTTTTTTTAGTGGCGAGAAGAAGTCAGTGTCGCATCTTGTCGTTCCTAGTATCTTTGCTCACACAGAAACTCAATGTTGTGATTGTGACGCCACCATCCAACCAGTTGACAGATGAAAGCAATACTAATCCCGGTCGGTGCTGAGTCTTTGGACCGGTGCTTTAAAGAAAATATCATTATGGCCTGACTACAAGTTGTGTTTTTTCTTTGTAGCAGCATCGACGGGTATTGTATCCCAGTGCTTGTGTAATGCCAGTTCATGATATTTTGACACTGGCAAGGTTACACAGAATCAAGTTTATCTAACCTTTATTTCCATGTATGGAAAGTTTGCACCGGGTCCTTTTTAATATTTAATTCAAATGTCAATGTAAGGGAGAAAAAAAAGAGAGGAAGACAGAAAGAGGAGAAGGGAGCGAGGGAGACAGAAAGAAAGAGACAACAAGTGAGAGCAGGAGAGAGTGACGGGGCAGACAGGAAGAGAGGGAGAGGCGGGGGAGACGAAGAGAGAGAGAGAGAGAGAAACAAAGAGACAGACACAGAGACAGGGGGAGAGAGAGACAGGCAGAGGGAGAGAGAGTGTGAGAAAGAGACAGACAGAGAGAGAGAGAGAGAGGGAGAAAGGCATCCCTGTTTACCTTCCTTTTTCTTTTATCCCTCCCACCAACGCTAAATTCAGGACAGACGCTATTAAAAACATAAAAGATTTGAGATTGTATATTATTTATATCACACTAAATTCTGTTCGAATTTCAAAGCAAAGATAGTGATAATGGGAAATGCTGCTATCAAATGAAAAAACGCATGCACACAGCCACTAAAGTTTTGTCCTCTCATGCTGAAAAAAACCTTATATTGAAGGCAATTTCGCCCCCTTAGAATGACAAGATTCTGTCTCCACTTTTTGGCTGAAGTGAGTTACACACTACACACTACTTCTACAGGCCTTCTCCATTGTGTGTCAAAGTATCAAGCGGATTCGGTGTGTGATTAAATTTTGTGTCATATTATTAAAAAAAAAAAAAAAAAGTATCATCAAAAGCTCTGAGCACATGAAACTCCAAATATCAATTTCTCAAAAGTTGCTGGAAGGGAGTTAAAAACTCCTGTTATTTTAGGAGATTCACTGCCCTTGACATTTAGACTTTACCTTTCTTGTTTTTATTTTTCTTGTTGTGGTAGGGATTCCTTGTTGTTGTTGTTGTTTTTTCGGAATTTTGCCCCGGCAGCGACCTATTCGGCCTGCTCTTTTCGATTTCCAACTCCCAAGGTATTTTTAACGTGCTCAACGTGCACACGAGCCTCCGAAGGTTTCGTCCTTATCCGAGAAGACTAGATCAGGGACAGGAAAATATGACAAAATAAAATTCCAACATACCTGCACCGATCGGGATTCGAACCTTCTACCTTCGGCATGAGAGGCGAGTACCTTGCCACCAGTTGGAATCTCATCATTCTAAGGGGACAATGTGTTTACCCTGCAGATGTAACTGGGGGTTCTCGTTGTGGGCAGCAAAAATAATACTGCATTAAACATTTAAATGTCTGATAAACATTAATGTGTATTTTCTGCCTTTCAATGGGGTCAATGTATTTTCATCCTAGCTAAATATTTCTCCAGCAAATTTCTTCCAATGTTCAATTAATGTTCCAACCGCCCACTAAAAACCGGTTTCGACGGTTTGTTGATGTGACATAGTTAATGCCCCCCCCCCCCCCACCCCACTCACTCCTTTCAAATAAACTTGAAAAAAATAAATCCCACATTGACCTCTGTGTAAATTCCATATGGAAAATCCATTATAGAACTTGTGAACGTTATGGGGCGGAATTGAAATCCAGCGTTAACTGAAAGGCTAAGCTTAATAGACAAATTTACATAAAGCTTGGCGTGCCACCGAGAAGTTGCAGGAAGCCATCAGGGTAAGAGCCCCTGTCAGGCTGTTAAGTCAATATTGTACGGGCTTCTGTGCTTGTGTGCACACTTATTTTCACGGTTTACCTGGAAAAGCAGCTCCCCACCGGAGAAAACTCCCCCTCCCTGTACTCCTAATGACACAGTTCACGGGTTAACAGTGTTGTAAAATAATCCATTAACAAACAGAGGAAAAGGTCAGGAGCATCGTCGGCGTCTCGAATGTTCCGAACTACAGATGTAAATTTGAGAACCAGGGTGTACGTTTTTTTTTTCTTTTCTTTCTATTCTTTTCTTCAATTCTCAACTTATAAATATCAAGAAACCTGTTGGTAAATAATATTGATAATTGAAATGTGTCATTTATTATACTCTTTTCCTTCACCTTATGAATGGTTTTGCTCATAATTACCATATCAACCTCTTACTGCCAGCAGTTTAATAGGGCTGGACATGACTGTGGGAAGGATGAATGATAATAGATAGACAAAACGCTGCTGCCAGCAGTTTAATAGGGCTGGACATGACTGTGGGAAGGATGAATGATAATAGATAGACAAAACGCTGCTGCCAGCAGTTTAATAGGGCTGGACATGACTGTGGGAAGGATGAATGATAATAGATAGACAAAACGCTGCCCTGACTGGCTATTAAGGAGAGGAAGAAGAACAAGAGGACGACCAGGAAGAAGATGGTAGATCGACGTTAAACAGGGAGGAGGCTGGAACAACAAGGATGAGGAAACCAGCAGTCAGACAAGAATGGCAGTCGTTGTCGGAGTGCTACATTCTGCAGTGTGGGTGGACAACGCTGAGGTGAAAGGTGAAAGGGTACAATTTAAAGATTACCGTGTTTGGGGCAGAATTGCTGATTGGGACTTGCAACGGCTGAGATACTGTAGACAGTCTACATTTTGATATAATTGTTCCTACACAAAGTGCCAAATCAATTTTTATATTTCACTTAACAGTGGTAACAAGGTTGAAATATCTGGCACGTAGACCTTTATTGAGTGCTATTGGCATTTAGTAACAAATGTCACCTAGATAATTATACTTAAACGCGTGTTAAACTGTCCACGATAAAAGGTTTAAAATCTTTTGAGCTTTTTGTTTTCTCTTCAAATCACAACGAGTGAACACCATAATACTACAAATCTGAACATGGACAAAATGAACACACCACACTCGCTGCAATGTCTACGTTGGTAGGAAACAAACTAAAAACAGATATAATGACGTAACTATCACTTATCGGCATAAGATGCTTTTCCTACAAGCAATTTGGAATCTCGTTTTAAGCTCCACAGATAGGAATGGGCAGTAAAGAAAATCACCCGTTCCAGAACGTCCTCGTATCGCGGACTTCAAATCACTTCGAATTGTCTCGAACATCAGTTATTTCTGTGCATTTTGTATTTGTATTTTGTAGATTTCTTTAATCCCATTTGGGAAACTTGCCTTAGTCTCATTGTAGCCCAGTTACAACGGTGTTGTATATGTGACGTTAAACACGTCGTTGCCACAGTGCAGAGAGTGATATGGTGAGGGTTCTTGAACAAGTCTTGAAATTTGTCCCATATAATGATCTAGTCGTCGATGTAAACACTTGCAAGTTACATGCAGGAAAGGTTCTCATAAAAAGTCCGACATAAGTTTCTTTTTGGAAGTCGTATAAAATGAACCACTTGTCTACCTTATAATTAACCCTGCACTAACTCAACAATGGTGGAGTGTTGAATGAGGATTTCATGTCTAGGCACTAAGCTTTAGCACTACACTGATGACAATGTATTTAAATGTCTGCAGCGAGTGTCACTCATGTGTCTACACAGACTCGATGGTTCCACTTTTGGTAGACTAATGAGGACCACACAAACTGAAGTGGTCTGTTTTCTTTTCACGTAAGTAGGTCCGAGGACCGAAGCAGAAACACTTTTTTACATTCTAGATTTGTTTTGTAAACACTTGTCGAACGACTAAAGTCTACAGTGTGGGGTCTCGCCGCAAATGAGGTTGGACAACATACACTTAATAACAGGGTAAAACTGTCATTACTCTATAAGCATTGCAGTAGGGCATTTTGAGTCGCTGAATGATCAGGAAGTGTCTGTCATTGCTGCATAGCTTGGAAAGTTCAGAGAAGATCAACATTGAGTGTGTTTTCTGAAAATATGCCGAAGAGGGGGAACAGAATAGTGAAGGCATCAGGTTATGTCTGATATAATTATACTTCAGACAGACTTGTTAAAGTTACCCAAAGAATGAATATTGTATGAAGAACCCATTTTTTCTTGTGGTTTCATTCAACCCATACGGGAAGATTTCTTCGCCGTGAACTCCCTAGCCCCCTCCCCCCCCTGCCCCCATTAGATTTCCTTTTAAAACGATTCAAAAACACACAAAAATGATTTAAACCTGTTAAGGGATAAAAAAAAAAAATGTCATGCAGATTTATTTCTTAATGAATTAAATGACCAATACAGAACACTGGGCATCGGCTGATATGGACCACAGGGTATCAGAGGTATAATGGACAGAAGGGAAAGCAAAGTAAATACGGTCATGTCCAAGAGCAATGGAAAAATTGTATGAAGTGTTCTGCATGATGAAGAGACCGCGCTGACAGTTTGGCGATCTTACAGCAACACACTAAATATAAAGTGACAAAATATTATTTTTTAAAAAACCCACACACACACACAGACAATCTGTGGGGTCGCAGCGAAGCTTGAAGTGAAGTCCAACAGTGGTCGAGAAAATATTGCCTCAGCGTAATGTTGTTGGCCCCCTGATATTGTATGCAGCAAAGCCGTGAGTAAGAAATAATAAAGAAGCCATCCAATCAATCCCAAAGCGAAAGTATAAATGTTTACTTTTTCCGGTATTCATAATTGTAACGACATGGTACAAGCGCTGCTCCGTAAAACCACCCACTTTTCTTCAGCCCCAACTACGTGTGGAGGGACATTTGAAGATTATCAAGTTTATGCCACAATTCAAGCATCGTAACCAAAAGACAAGACATCTAGAGTATCATATTTGCACTAAGACACAAGGTTAAAACCTACAATATGCTATGTAATACTTAAAGAAAAAACATTTCAGAACAATCTCGATGTATCTCGCACTTGCTGGTAACAATTAAATAGCCCTGGGGTTATAGATTTCTCTTCCAGATATTACACAAAGAAAATATGTTCATTTACGATAACAAAGGGCAAGCCAGTTCCCCGCGTTTTACAACACTGGGGAGTCCTAGTCTCACCTATTATGCTTTTTTTTTTTGTAACGCCTTTAGACCTTCGATTAGCATTCTTTGTTATTTCGCCTGCCCTTTTCACAACAATGAAGATACACCTGGAAATTCCGAATGTCGAAGGTCCAAAGCGATGAGCAGGAAACAATTAGACGCGCATTTATCCAATTATAGGCTGCTAGTTTGGTCAATGTCGCTGTTCATTGTCGCAGAACGTCTTGTCATTTCGAAGGAATTCCCGAATACTGACGTAACTTATGATTTTTTTGAAAAGTTAATATCTGAGGGAATAATATTGTTGGGGTTTTTTCTTTCAGCCACGCCAGTTGTGGGAGGAGCGTTGCTGTTTGTTATTTTTTGTTTTGCTTTGTTTCCCTTTGTTTGGTGGAACAAATTTATATTTTGACACCGCTTCATTTTCAGCGAGTGGTCTCGCACTGCAACTTTGTCATAATCATAAAACAGGAAAGGCGCAAGGTTGTCTTGCTTTTCTTGAAAGAAAATTGTGAAAAGCTACATACGACAGTCTTATTAGGTGCACTAGATATTGTTGTTCTGTTTCCATTATGCCAGTTGTTCTTGCTGTTTTGTATGGCAAAATGCCAGCTAATATTGCTGTTCTGGGCTGTCATTTAGAAATGAATGGCCAACCGTTATGTTCCTTTTTTCTATGTACAATTTCTGAGGGAAACATTTTGATGAGAAAGAGCATAATATGGATCGGAAATTGGAAACAAGTGTTGGCCTTAAAGCCCTCGTTTGGTCCTTAGTTAAACCTTTGAAAAATACACCATTTAGGTTTCAATAATTTAGCGTACAGGTAAATGTGTACACGGAGAAGAAAGGCGACACTGTGACCAGTGGCGAGAGCCTTTGATTCGAGTGGGAGAGGTCCCAAGTTCAAACCTTGCTCGGGGCGAAGTGCACATAACGAACTTCTCGATAAGGCACACCCACGACGATGGAGGCCGGGCGAGGGCCCCTGGCTTTCTCTACGAGATTAGCCCTACTGCGCTAAAACAGAAGTAGAGAAATCCCAGCAAAACAAACACATGAAAGTCACCAGAGAGAAAATGTAACAGTAAAAATAATGTGTAACATATTGACAGGGAATCTCCTACCAGTTACAATCAGTGACATTAATGCGCTGGAACCGTATTACGCAAACAAATCAGTCTGTCAAAACAAACGCATTTTGAACTTAAGATTTCTCGGGGGCAAATCGGACCAAAATAGCACGACGGATTGTATGGCCGTTACAACAGAGTAGCCCGAGCTGAACTCTGAGTGTTGGAATTCAGTAAAATATTTATAGGAACATAAAACCGATGAGAACCCTCATTGCTTCAAACTTGACATTCGTTATTGGAATAGAATAGAATTTTGTTGTTACGATTGTTTTTTTTTTTTATTCCAATATGCAACAGCAACAACAACAACAGCAGCAGCAAATGAAAAAACGATAACAATGACAGTCACAGCAAAATTTTCATCAGTGATACAGCCATAATAATAAGAGCAGCAACAACTACAACAATTGCAGCAACACCAGCAACCATAGCAGCAATAACAACAGCAGCAACGACGACAAAAGCAACAACAGCAACAATAACCAACAACCGCTACAGCAATAACAGCAACAATAACCAACAACCGCTACAGCAATAACAGCAACAATAACCAACAGCCGCTACAGCAATAACAATAATAACAACAATAGTCCCCACAGATATTTTTCTACCTGTTTTTTCTATTTCGCGAACAGCAAATTGAAATATCTGGAAATATAGCAGACTCTATCCATAAATAATATTCCAACTCTTCCTTTCGACGTCCACACACATTAAATGTAGTTTATACCGTATAATTGAAAATGTCTGCCGTCAGCGAATGTGACAGATTCATACCTGCAATGCCAATAATAGGAGTTAAACTCTTCGGAAACATTCCAACTAGCATTTTACGAAATTATCCTACTGTGTGTAGTTTGGCACAATATTTTCTTTCGATTTAGACGCGATCAATGGAAAAATAGGGAGTGCAGCTAGGAAAACACATCATATTTCACGTCATCCCAACTAGTGGATGACGCAAATTGCTTACGTTTGTTTTCAACTCTTGAACATTTTCAGATTTAGGCTAGACTATGATAAAGGAAGTAAAGTCTCCAATGTAATCATGAAAGGCTTTTTAACCACTGAGCCTTAAATTCTACAAAATATCACACTACACACAGAAACTAAGGTGTACGCGGGTATAATTTAAAAGGTCTTGGAAGTTTGCTAACATGTTTAATACTTTCGTTGATTCCGAGCCACGACTGAGTTGAACAGAAAAAAGTGTTCCGACATTTTGAGCCGGAAGGAAAAAAGAAGCATTGATTTTCTTTGCGTAGAATTAAAAAGTATGACAGGAAATTTCGTTCCGCACCTCAAAAAATCCATCTGTGTATTCACAGAGTCAATTTGTCTTTGTAAAGAAACGAATGATACCCTAAGGTTGGCAGCACATTGAATCAAACATGTTTTGCGAGGTGTTTTGATTCGGTGCATAAGTGAGGTGTCTCTTTCTACCAGCAGGCTCAAGACTCAAGACTAGTGAGACAGGTTTATTTCAGTCTAGTCAGTCCGCGACGTCCTGTTTAACTCTACAGTTCACACCTGAAACTGAAAACGGAGACAAAACAGGCCTGACGTAGTGTGCCACCAGCCTAATAAATTAATGTATAATGAAACTGTTTTCACAGCTAATAATTATTCCTTAGGCTATATGTATAAATGAACTTTTTTGTTCACTTATACCAAAGTTTGGTCAAACCATATATCCAAGCATCCCAAACAAAGAAAAGATTTTAGACTGAGAGAGAGAGAGAAAGACATGGAAAGAGAAAGAGAAAGAGAATGAGAGAGATAGAGGAAGAAAGAGAGAGAGGAAGAGAGAGGGAGAGAAAGGAAGAGAGAATTTGAGAAAGAAAGAGAGAGGGAGAAAGAGAGAGGAAGAAAGAAAGAGACAGATACATAGAAAGAGACAGAGACGGAGAAAGAGAGAGAGAAGGGGGGAAGAGATGGAGGCCACGATAGATTTTCAGAGGAAGAGAACCCCCGTCAAACAAGAGTTTCAATTCCAACCCAATCCTAACAGCCAAGAAATTAAAAAATTAACTAAATTGAGCAGCACGAAAAAGAAATGGAAAAATAAACAAAACACACTTTAAATGCGTCGTTAAATTCATCACACCCCTGCCCCAAGAAAGAAAATAAAAACAAAAAACTTCAATACCATAAATCTCTGTGTTTTCAGTGTGACATTAAGAGACAACCAGAGTACGGTGCCCGTGCTTCAAGGCATCGTCCTTATAAAAGTTTTCTTTTAGATTTGTACTTTTAATGAAACGGAATTCATCTTCCGTGATTTATGAGGGGTCAATGAACTCCAAATGCTGAGTGTTTTTTTTTTTGTTTTTGTTTTTTTGTTTCGTTGTTTCTATTTCTTTTTCAAACGCCGAGTTATTGTTTTTCTTCAACTCAATGTTGAGTTGTTGTTTTTGTTTTTGTTGTTGTTGTTGTTGAAAGATTGATTTTGTCTCTTTGACAGCTGACATTGTGTTTGCAGTTCCCCGTTCCCGTTTGACACTGTTATAATTGCCAGTTCTTGTTTTGACAAGATAAGACATTGACGCCTCGCTAGTCATTGTCTTAAATAATAACTGCAACTTGTGTGCGTGAAGTATTATTTATATACACGGGCTCTCAAGTTCAAGAACATTGGTGTAATGGCAAATTGTACATTTAGTGTAACGAATTTCTTCCAATAAACATGACTGCCGAAAATGGTCAAATAAAATGATGGAATGAAGTGGTCAGTAGAGCCTATTATAGAAACCGTGTATGTGTGGGCCGAGACACAGAATACCGAGGCGAACCATTCCTTCTTCAACTGTATGCCCACAAATTGCGGACATATAAATGCGGTGACAACTACTCTTTTTCTGTCAATTATGAAGGGGTGTGGTGTGAATTGTTGCACGGTTGACATCGATGGTACACGCGCAAGTCGACAGACGGGATATGGCGACTTGATTCGTCTCGATATCCTGTGTCTCGGGCATATGTGTGTGCGTGTGTTATTCGGTTTTGAATATTAATATAAAAGATTGATATTTTATCAAGTTATGTCATCCTCTTCTCCGTGTGGATATTATTTTTCAGTTCAAATATAAACAACTCCTATTCGCATTTTTAAAGGACGCCACTTAAAACCAGTGGATCGAATTTACAATGGAAATGAGATTCCATTTTTTTCCGGTAATTGTTTCCACAGCCAAAAGAAAAAAAAGGAAACACAAAATTCTTCTGCACTTCAGTGGACGAAAACATGCAGTGCCAGGGAGCCTGAATTTTTCCAGACCGCTTCACGCACGCCATGTCTGGTCTGTAGACACACCTCTGGTGAGCATACACAGCGGCTATCTTTTGTTGTAGGTGGCAACTCTCTGAATGAAAAGGGTGGGGACTGTGTGTCCCCGGGTCGATGGTGACCCCCCCCCCCCCCATGATTGAGCAAACAAAGTAGAATGTGGGAGACACTTTGCTGAAAGTGTGTACACTGTGAGAGTGAATGACGACCCTGGTCTCGGAAAGGATGCTGTCGCTAGTGACGCCGGGCTTGGAGACACATGGAAGGAACACGGATCTTGAAATGGACGGATAGATAAGTTAAGATAAGAAAGATAAGATAAGATATGAATCACTTTATTACCCAATGCGGGAAATTCTCTTTCACAGAACGTTTAAGAGTACTACACGATACATATTTACCTTTAGCATCATTATAGAAGGCAGATGCCGCATAGAAACTAGCCATGGAAAGCGGAACTTATTACACCAGTCCATTATTCCCAAGGCTACGTTAAAGGGTTTTCAAGATAAAATATTAAGATAAGATAAGAATTACTTTATTATCCTATGAGGGAAATTCTCTTTCCCTGAGTGTTTAAGAGTACAGACATGGTACACACCTTACGCATGGTTACATAAACATCCATCACAACTCAATAAACTCAATAACAGGCATACATGAAGTGACATGATAAGGAAACTTTGTGACATATGGCACACATCTAGCTAAAGTATTTTGCTGAGGTGAATGGCGGAGGGCCAAGACGATCTTCTGCATCTTTCTCTGTTTGCTTTCACGTGTATTATTATTCTGTTGCTCTTGGATGATCTAGAAATTTGATACTCATAGCCAGTAATACCAACAAGATGACGAAATCTTACAGTCATAGCAGTCATAATTATTCCCAAGAAAACGGATTTATGTGACACGCGGTATCCACAATAGACGACATGCAGCGCACTCAATCAAATCCGTTTTGCCTTGGTTTTGTGGACTATGGAATTAGAAGGGACCTCGCCCACTTGTGGGATTGACACACGATTGTCTCACTATTTGATTGAGAAGACTATTAAGTCTGCCTTAAAACCGTCGCAAAACAGTCTTGCCACAGTACGCTTACAAGCCTCACGAGAATAAAAATTGTACAGCACATTGACCGCCATAAGCTCAAAATTGTAAAAACGGCTTTAGTTTTAAATTGTTATAACTTTCACTCCTTTTGATGCAGTTGAGGACATCACTCTTTGTCTCATTCTTCTTCTGGCTTTTGTTATTTCTCAGATTCATGCCCGTGCTCCAGTTCTTGACGAAACCATTATAAAAAATCTCATTAACAATCTTCAATACAAAGTTTACTTTCAATGCTTACAATTTCCATCTCATTATCTCCAGTACTGATTCATGTATTCAGCAGCGAATGCAACATCATTTACGAGAACAATAATGAATATTGATACAATGTTGTAGGATCCTTCATCAAAAGCAGAAAATGGCATTTCATTTCCTGCCCCTTGTGTACTTCCTCCGGCAAGGTTTGGTGACATGTCAATAGCTGCATGCTTTCTTAGCCATTAGTATTTGCCAATTGATAATTGTAACCTTCTTGTGCCCTGACACGGTGTCCTTTAACCAAAGAAGCACTTTTGCAGTTCTGAATCTTGTGAAACCGATTTGAGATGGCCAAATGAAAGCAGAAATATAAATGTTTCGCGTCCTTAGTTCTTGTTTGTTCTTCATGTATCTCCATTTTCTGAGAAACTGGAGATCTTTTAGTATGTAGAAGAGGTATAGCAACTGCATACTTTGGCACTTGTTAAAATACCTTGTGGCATTTATCAACCTGTTTCACAGTTCCCATTTAATCTAATTGCTTATCACAATACTAAAATCGCGAACGTTTAACGTTGGATATCTCAGTAGTGCAAAACGTGGAGTTTCAACAAACAAGAACTGATGTCGCTATTTACCACAGACAGTTATTTAAATTATTCATAAATAAGATGGTTTTCCAAACATTAAATGTTTACTCCAGATAATGTTTAAAATGTGGAATACTGAGAACTCTAGAGTTATGTGTCCTGGAGCTTCGGGGGGAAAATAACGCATCTGAGGTAATGCGCTAGGTCTGAGAATGTCTTCCAGATACGTGCATTACACGTATTTCCTACAGCCTTGATCTCATGAATACAACCCGATGTCTTGATTCATAGTAATATCTCACCTCTCGAAGAGTCGTAAATCATACAATGGCTTCTGTGCTTTTCATATAGCTTGGATGACTTTCATATCTCCGAGTTACCGTGGAGATACATACTTGACTACAAAGGTTTCCCAACTGCTGAGATCTTCACTAAAGAGTAGCCAAGACATTGTCCAGATGGGCACAGCTGATTAGAGGACACACATGGGGCTTAGTATAAGAGCAAGCCCTTGGATGATAAAAACGTAAACTTAACAGGACGAGCACCGCTTTAACTGGCCGCCCAATCTCGTCTAATCTAAATTTATGTGCTGCTGGATGCGTTCCATGTTGACACTGGCGGTCACCAATGTTGACCGACGACTTTGGACAAAGGAAAGTGACGCAAAAAGCCGTGAACTGCTAATACTGTGCCAAACCGTTCAAAACTTGTTGTGATAAGCTCAAGTGTTTGTTTGCTGTCCATCGCTGACCATCGACCAGTGTTAGATCTGAGTGGTCAAGTGGTCAGTTCGCTCACGGAGTCATGGTCAGTTGTAAAGGTGGTTAAAGTGCGTGTTGACTAAATGGCAGGCGTGTTTGATGACTAATAATGACATGTATAACAAATGACGTGTCAGGCAATACTGTATTAGCCACGGTGGGGAATATTGGTGAGCAGGGAGGGCAACAAACAGTCTGAACTCTGACGCAAAGTATAATTGGTCTGATAGTGTCCTTAGCTTAAGGAATCTATTTCTGGGCAACGTGATAAGATTTTGTATAATCCATAATATACAGAATAGAGGGTAATAGACCACAGAAAACCCGTAGTTTTGCTTAGTTCCTTTAGATCTTAGAAATGGTGATATCGGCATTAATTTTGGTTGATGTTTACTCGGTGTAATATTTTCTACTGCACCTAATTTAATATACAATATTATTATGCTGGTTCATCTATACTCATATAGAGATCTGATGTTGTGTCACCTAACTGTTCTGGTATTGCTGCGAAATTGAATTTAGAGAAAAATCAAGGAGGCAAGCTCGCCCAGGTGAACATAGCCTTTGTCGCCCGAAAAATAAGCAATAAAGCCACACCTGCTTGACCGGAAGCATCGTTGGTTTAACATACCAAAAAGCGTTTCTCCTTTACGACAGTCAGCTGGATCACCTTGGCGGTTGTAGTATAAAGAAAGTTTGGAAGTTTTTATTTATTTATCTATTTTTTAAATATTTTTTTTGTACTTGTGTATTATCATTATGATTATTGCATTCGTTCCACCTAACAAGTGGCACATTTACATACATATATAAAGGACATCATTTATACGGCACATTATTATGAGATTTTATTTCTTTGTTGTTGCAAAAAACTAATCTGTTGACAAAACTAATCCTCAAGCAAACAATCACTGGCACAATAATTATGTAAGTGTGGAATTTTGCCACAAGTTCTAATAGGCATTTCTCGCGGATCCCTTTTGCCATGGCTAAATGAGCGCTTTTGTTTCGTGTCAATGCCCAGCAATGAGAAATGCCATTAAAACTCCGTGTCACTGAGGCCATGAGATGTTTCCCCTTGACTTCACTTGTTTCTATTGCAAAAACAATATATAAATATATAAATAAAATAAAAGATAAACAATTTATGATAACTTGAGTTCAGAAGCACCTCTTCCCTGAAGAAGATAACAAAATGTTTACATGTCTGCTATATCTATGCTAGACAGGTTAGGCTGTTCTATTATTTCACCAGCAGTTCAAGAAGAATACACAATCAATGTCTTGTCCATGCATAAGCACGCAGTCTTACCCGAGACACAGGATACCGAGACAGTTCAATTCGCCAAATTCCGCCCGACGACTTCCGTCGATCCTGTCCCTGATCCTATGGTAGGAAGGATCGAGCACCTAGTCCTCTCGGATAAGGACGAAAAAAAACTCGGAGGGCCCGTGTGCATATTGGGCACCTTAAAGATACCTTGGCAGTTAAACGTCGAAAAGAGCAGCCAAAAAAAGGCTGCTGCCGGGGCAAAATTCTAAAAACAACAACAACGAATCCCTACCACAAAAAACAACAACCAAGAACAAGAAAAATAAAAGCAAGAAAAGTGAGGTGTAGATGCCGATGGCAGCGGAACTTCCTCAAATAAAGAGCTGAACACAAGCATAAACATTAATGTGATTTCCTAAACTTCATGAAATAATAGACGCCATACTATTATAAACAACAATACCATCACAAATACTTCTTATTGTGCTAACTTTTATGATATGAGAATTAGACCCGGTGGCAATAGGCGATCTTGACTGGCCGTCCAGATTGATAGTGACGTCACAGACATTGCTTTTCAGTGGGATCCAGCGCTAATTGGATGGTGCGCCAGGTGTTATGGAAACTCAATGTCGTGACGTCACTATCCAACTAGTTGGACGACCAAACTTGGCTAGTGCGCTACGCCTTACATCCTTGGTGGTCTTGCTCATGATCGAAGCTTAAAAAAAAAAAAAAAACAGAAAAAAAAGTCTACACTGCCTTGCACTGTGTTCTGGAAAAAATCCATGCCCCGTTCTAGACTTGCTCATCAATAGCTCAGACAGCTAGCGCGCGTTGCACAATACTCCACGATTGTCCTCCAGCCACCAAATTAGGACAATTAAGGAACCCTAATGCATGTGGGTTCTGAGACCCACATCGCAAATATTTTCATTTGAAAACTTCCCATTTACACGAGATCGCGGGGATTGCAAGCGCCCGGAGCGAGCATGGATCTGATTATAACAACAATTACTTAACCGGCTCAACAAACCTAACGCATCAGCCGGTCGTGGGTAAAATGCTGCTCACTCGTTTTGTTTCAATGGGGTTAATACGTTCAACGGTATTATCCCCTCGCTAACAGGGTTTGTTTGCAGAGTGCAAACAGTGTAGTTTTCTCAACAACATAATATTTGCACCCTTCGCGCGACGCTATATGGGAGAATGCAATGGATTGGACATTTTAAAAAAAATGAGTGGGGAATGAGACCTCACTGCGAGATGTATCGGCAAACAAGAAATTACAAATATACGAGGATGTATAGGAATTCATTGATGTTCTGGTAAGAGGCTTTGTTCCTTTGAGTACTTAATTCAAGATAACTTTGACAGGTGCAAACAGACAGAGGAATAAGGGGCGGGGAAGCGCAATCTTAAAGACGATGCTTATACCACGGCTCACCGCGAAAGGATGAAATGCTGAAATGTTGCAGTGGCCAATAAGCTGATGTTCCTGAAAATACTGGCAGGTATCATAGCCTCATCTTCACGTCTATTTATCTGCTATTTTGTAAAAGCGGTTCAGGTCGCTCGAGGCCAGAAGAAAAATACTGGTAATGTCCAAGCATTTTCAAAATGATTGCTGGTTTTTCTGAATGCGCAATCGCTTGATAGCTCATTATCGCAGTAATTTGTCTGTCTGAGTATTATCTATTGACAGGAAAAAAAAAAACATGCAAAGAAAGGATAAGTGTAGCGTGCTCGCCCATCTTGTGGTATTCTTTATCGCTAACGATCTCCTCGCTATGCAAACACTTGTTTGACAAGGACGGAAAGAAAGACAGAGAGAGAAAAAAAGGGGTGTGCTAGCAGTGATAGCTATTCTCTTTTACAAATTTGGACGCAGAGACGGCTGGAGATTATGACAGTGGGCGTGTCCGTTATATGGATTTCCCTTTCATCGCATGTTTGCAGGCCTTTTTTCTTTTACGGGCGATTAACGGGCGGAATTATCACTGACTGAAATCTTGACTAATCATCTTGATTGAACCATGGGAGGGTTCTAGAAGGGGTTTCTGTATAATTAAGTGGGCAGTGTAATCTTAATTGTGTGTTCGAGCAGAACATCAGCCTGCAGTGCTATGGGTTCATCTGGAAATACATAGTAGAAGGTTAGAAAGTATTGCTGCTGACAGTTAGAAAGGCATTAGGTACGAAGTGTTGCAAAACAATGACATTAGATACGGAATGTTGCAAAACAATGACATTAGATACGGAGTATTGCAAAACAATGACATTAGATACGGAGTGTTGCAAAACAATGATATTAGATACGGAATGTAGCAAACCAATTATATTAGATACGGAGTGTTGCAAAACAATGATTATTAGATACGGAATGTTGCAAAACAATGATATTAGATATGGAATGTTGCAAAACAATGACATTAGATACGGAGTGTTGCAAAACAATGACATTAGATACCGAGTGTTGCAAAACAATGACATTAGATACGGAGTGTTGCAAAACAATGACATTAGATACGGAGTGTTGCAAAACAATGACATTAGATACGGAGTGTTGCAAAACAATGACATTAGATACGGAGTGTTGCAAAACAATGACATTAGATACGGAGTGTTGCAAAACAATGATATTAGATACGGAGTGTTGCAAAACAATGACATTAGATACGGAATGTTGCAAAACAATGACATTAGATACGGAGTGTTGCAAAACAATGACATTAGATACGGAGTGTTGCAAAACAATGACATTAGATACGAAGTGTTGCAAAACAATGACATGAGAAACGGAATATTGCAAAACAATGACATTAGATATGGAAAGTTGCAAAACAAAGACAATAGATACAGAAAGTTGCAAAATAATGTCATTATCAGTAAAGCAAAGCAAAATTTCCATGAGAAAGACATTTTTTCTTTCTTTTCATTCAGTCTTTTTGCAAATTCTTAGAGTAGAAAGCAACGCTACTTTAGCCAGTGTAATCTAGATACAAATGAAAATCATTTGTTTCCTAAAAAAAAACAACAACACCACAGTATCATTTCGTCTGCAGTCTGGCTAATCATGACATCTTGACTGTTGTTTTATATTGATTTTAATCCTATAGCGCCCTACACTGTCCACTCTGGTAAAAAAAAAAGCAGGAAAGAAAGAGAGAAGGAACGGAACAAAACAAAAACAAAAAATTACAAAGAAAGAAAGAAAAAAAAACGAAAGGAAGAAAGAAAGACAGAAACATGTACCGGCACTATATTCATCACGACCGCATTTTCCGTACTCCCCCCCCCCTCCCCTCCCCACCCACTGTGAGAAAAGAGAATTGAAAATTTTTATATCACCTAACATGAGCGGATAATTATTATCAATGGCTTTGTTCCAGCACGCTGATAGTTCTTTTATATTTATGTTTACCAAGCACTTGCCGGAAGCTTGAAAAGACAAAAATGTGACGTTCGGGGATAACATTTTCACTACTGAGAGCCGAGAGCTGTTCCCGATTGGTGCAATTTTAGCTGCTCATTTCGCATCAACACACTTAAAGTAGTTCTGTCCGAGTGTGTATGCTTTGCTATAAAAGAGTTCGTGCAGATTAGATACTTCGTTATTGATTTCCATGAATCTGATATTGTTTAGACGTATCGATTTCTTTTGTTCTCATAGCTAAATTTCTTTGAAGTATCACATGATCTGACTGTTACAGGACGCCAGTAGCGATAATATTGTGGTTAAAAATAATTGCCTGGTGTTAGTGATATAGGATAAAAATCCGGACAACTGACCAAGAGGACTGAGTTCGAATACTGAGCCAGCTGCTGGAAGAACCGGTGATTTTCATGGTTTAATCTCCGTAAAAACTCGAAATGATCCCAGAAGTGCGAAACAAATAAATGTTTCAACTAATGGCAGGCTTATGTGTGAGTGTGTGGACCGATGTGTGTGTGTGTGCGGGAGGGAGGGGGGGGGGTTATGTTTGTTCTTGCACTAAGGCTGGCGGCGAACTGAATCTATTCTCTTCTGTGTCTGTTTTGTCTCACTGCACAAGATTTCTATCCAGCAAATTGACTCTAGACAGTTTTGCCTCCTCCGAACTCGTGACCCAGACGTGTTTCAGTCTCGCCAATGCAAAGGGTTCCGTTTGGCTCCATAGTTCACATCTTACACACAAAAAAAACCGAGACAAAACAGACTTGATTCAGTGCACCACCAGCCTAAATGGCTCAAATGACAACAGAATGACATATCTCCTAAGGCGTTCAACGACGGTCGGAAACCATAGCCAATGAAGACACGCCGTATGAAATAGATAGGTTTGATCTCCTCCAAGAAGACATGATTTTTAAATTTATTTTTTTTAAAATTCATATTTTAAGCTTGAGTCTGGCACCAATTCGTTTTTCACCATGAACTTTCTCCGTTTCTTGTTTTTTTTTGTCTGTCATTTTTTTTTCCCTCTGGAGATCGACATTCGCATCAGGTGGTGAGGATCAGAGAGGCTATGTCAACAGTCTTCATATTGATTGCACCGAACGCTCCGTAGAATAGTTACTAGATCCCCAGTGTCAGGCTAAGGTTTTCAGGTGTAGAAATATGCCCTGAGGGGCCAGGTCGATGTGTCATAAACGAACACCATTACAAAACACAGTGGCACCCACGAAAAAGACAAAGGTGCCATCTGAAAAGGATGATATCCTTTAGGAGACTGGTCCCATTTTCTTTCTTGTCTTCGGGGTCCTCTGGGCCGTTCAGAGAGACCAGTGACACTGATTTAGTTGAAGAAAGAAAGCGAGAAACCGATGGGCGTGCCAGTTTTTCACAGAAACCAAACTAATGCACGATTTGAAATTGATATTCGTTTTAAAATTTGGGATTAGATTAAATACTAATGGAAGCATTATATATTTACCATGTTTGTTTAGGTTGCAGTTGATGGCAAAAGTACACCAAACATCCAAAGACGCAGTTACTGTGCATATATTCAGATTTCATATTATTAGCGATATATTTTCTTCACGTATTTTGCTATTGAAATTGCAAACAGGTTTTTTCCCTGGATCTCAAGTAAACAGTTCCCTTGTCCAACAAGCGCTTAGAAATGAGTGACACTTCCTGCCACCAATCGTCTCTTGTGTTCCCTTTCGGCTCATCTCATTCTTTTTTTATTTTCTATATCCGCTGATCGATGCCCCAATCATGACGATAAATACTTCAGCCCAGAGGGAACACAGTAAAGGACAAGAAATGTCAGAATGCATGGACGACAAATTATGACAATGTACTACAAAATTTTTGAATGAAGAAACAAGACCAATGGAAATAACAAGAGGGTCTGGCAGAAAAAAAATGGGGGGGGGGGGGGATTGGTAAAGACAGAAAATATCTAAAGTCACGGGAAAATAATCATAACACTGTAGCATATTTTAACTCTCTATAGCTCAGAAACAGATTGTCCTATCAAAAACTTCTGAACTATGTAAATCTGATCTAAATAGTCAAACAGCTGCAAAAATGTTTTAAAAAATCGGAGTAAATTTTTTTTTTCTAATAAATTTGGATCTGCTTGAAAAGAAAGAGGGGCTTGAACCTCGGATAGGAGATGATATGTTTCAAATATGGCTTACTAGGCATTTGGGGGTTAATTTGAACCATAAGAAGGGCAGCAGTGGCAATTAGCGAGACAACATAATTATACTTGAATTATGAAAGTGGGTGAGTGGGCAGTGAGGGACATTAATCAGCGGACGGTAGAGAGATGGCGGCTTTTTGCATTCCATCTCTTCAAAAGATTTAACATTTTCAGATGAAAATATCTAAGTTTTCAAAGGTTAGGGAACTGATAAGTGTACTGTGTCAACATTTATTTTGATTGTTTCTTTTTTCGGAATCTCCCGAGTTCACGCAAAATGGCAAACGTCATGTTTATATTTTCTTAGTACATTTGCAGTGTCCAAAAAACTTGTAAAATACACCAATGGAAATTTTCATTTCTACAAACGTCTTCGATTCAATCTCAGCTGAATTATTCTTTGCCAATCGCGATATGTAAATTTGATTTTCCGCCCGACCATCATCTCATTTTCATCTTTGAGATTTCATGATTTTCCAATAAGGGTGGAGATGACGAGCAAAGAGGTCGAGGAAGCAGGGAGGTAATGTTTACTCTTTAGCTGTTATCTGCACCAGGAAAGAGCCTATGATTGGTTATCCGGGGAATCGAAAGTCCAAATCGGCCACCACCAGCGCGTCCTGACAGCTATCTAACACGTATATCTGAATTATAATTGTCCCCTGTAGTTTGTACCCTCGTTGCCCAGCCTCGTTGATTTAAGAGATAATGAGGCTTTATTCTATTTCAAGCTCTATTTCCCCCGTGTAAATTAGAGTAATAGTCTCGACTATTACATTCGTTTTTTTTTTCTATTTATTGTGATATCTCCTCCTCCTTCCAGCATCGCTTTACAGCAAAATCAAACAGACAGCTATTAAGCACTCCGGCAAATGTTTACAATCTCCGCCCAGATAGAGATGTCAAACATCAGTTCCATTCCCCATCGTTGCTAACGCACGGTGTTTCAAGTTTGTCTTTCCATATAATTCTGCCCGTCTCTGTTTGAGATATTTATTGTCTCCCAGCCATTCACCAGAGGTATTTTAGTGTAAGCTAAGGACTTGGTAGGATCGATGGCTAAGCGAATAATATGATAGGATATTAACCAAATGGATAGAGAGAGATACATCTTGTCATTCACAAAGGTTTATACCGAGCTTATAGACATGGCACTGAACGGATAGACTGTCTACCTTCCATTATTTTATCTCTTAAGAGCTGTCAGCCTGGAAATCTTATTTCTTGTTTACAATTTCAATTCAAAATGAAATGCAATTCTTTTATCATTGCACCTATTGAACTCGCAGGGTTATGAGTTAAACAGTTTGTCACATGAATCTTTATTGTCTTCTTCTTTTATTTCAATATGGCAAAAAGGAAGCAATTCCAGTCTCAGAATAATAGTCCCATTAGAAAATGACAAGGTTCTAACTCCTTTCCATCAACTTTTGAGAAATTGATGACTGAAGTTTCATGTGCTCTTAGCTTTTAGTGACTTTTTTTTTTTTTTAGATATACTTACAAATTATAGACCGAATCCGCTTGATATTTTGAGATACATTAGAGAAGGTCTGTGGCAGTAGTGTGCAGTGTGTGTAGCTCAGTTCAGCCAAAAAAGTGGAGATAGAACCTTGTCACTCTGTCATTCTAAGACGACAATATGTTACTTTGGGTATTAGGACCCTTGTCAAACGATTCCTACAGTGTGTAACAGCTTTTTGATTACCACAGAACACCGTAAAGCCATTCGGTAGAAAACACTGAGATCGAATAGCGGAGTGCCACGGACATCCCCAAAGGTGATCTCGACTCTGATTGAAGTAAAATACGCCTGAGACTTGAACCGAAAGGGACGAATACTAAAGTGTCACCATCACGCTGTTCTTGTCAGCTCTACCAATCCTCAGCGTATGACAGTTCTTTACCCAGCAATCTGGAACATCAGCTTGGCAGTTCCCATGGTAAGGGAAATCCGACCTTTCTTTTTCTGCCCACACTGACCTAAAATACAACTAGGATGACCTATTTTGAATGGGTCTTCATGCCTAATCAAATCGACATTGCGCTTATCGAAACGAGATGTCAGAGGGATAAACGGTTGTCGACAGTCAGGACAAATCCCACTGTTTAACCAAGCCTGAAACACGATGATTATCACTTAGAAGAAATAGTATGGTCAAAATACGAGCATGGAATGACGTCAAAACTACAGGTAATGAATGTGCTGCCGATGACGAATTTAACGTCACCTTTGTCTTTATAGACCCTCAAAGTTTCACTATAATTCTGTTGCGCCACAGAGGACAAAATTTGAACCGACTGACTGAAGTTAATTACAAGCTGAGAGAAACAGTTTTATACAGTATGAAGGAAGCTGTTGTGAGAAGTGACATACATGCACAGTAGAAAGCAATTTTCCTTGCCATTGATTAAAAACCACACAATAGACACTCAGTTGTCGACCAAGAATAGTGACAAAAGATGCTTCGTTCCCATGAGGACGGTTCACAGTTCTTTTCCTCGTCTAAAAACGCACAAAAATCGTGTTACGACCAATAGCTCTGGTCAGATTGGAATCTGTAAGGGGAACAGGATCAATACTAAGAGGGGGGTGGCCTATTTTCCCTGCCCTAACCATCAACGCCATCGTTTTTTATAATGCCCTCATTCCAGTAGAGCAAAATGAATTTGAAGAGACACTGGTCACCAGGCTATTCCCAGCCTGGGTCTTTAACAAGACTTCTTCCAGAAGACTATCAGGACGGTAAGCCGAATTAGATCGATGAGAAAAGTCTTTTCCCAAGTTAAAACACGTCGGCAGAACGTCATTCCCAATCTCCAGAGAAAATTAACGCTGGGTTAATCTTATCAGCCTTGTATCTACCCAAACAGGCTGAACTTAAACCATTTCACTATTTACCCACAAACAGATGACCTAAGTAATCCAGTCCAGACCGTAACATCCGTGCGTCACCGATAGGATCTTAATTCTGTCAAGCGGGTATTAATTATTGACACAGTCTTGTCAGTGGAGCTGATGATTTTCAGCTGAAACAGAAGAAAAGAGAAATCTTGCTCCACAGAAAAGAAGGTGGAAAAAAACAGTGTTAATTCCCTAGGATCAAAGTGTCCCGTTAGTGCCAAGGGAGTCTGGCTTTGAGGCTAATATTGGATTTATCAAAATAATCCTGACGCCGGCAAATCGATTTAAATTTTTAATTGTTGAGACAAAAAGACTTCTCACCAAAATAATGAACATAATACGATTAGACACATCAGAGCTAGTGGCGGTTTTTCAAAGACTGTCTAGGCTGCTCATGATTAAATATTCATTATCTCTAGTTATTTTCAGGCTTGGCCAAATGATACGAGAACGTTGATGAGTTGATGGTGCTAATCTTGAGCACGATTTATGCATTACACATCGTTTTCTCTAATCAGGCCGTGCATCTAATTGACCATTTGCTTAAGCATCAGTCATGGGTTTGACATGCACAGAGCTGCTCGGGCGTTTTCGTAGCACACATCAAAATCATCAGTCAGAGCTCGTCAGAGGCGGCCCAGAATGTCACTCCGACATTGAAGTATGAGTTAGAGCAAAGGCGACGGACAATTAGGAGGGAAAGACTTGTGGGAAATTTGCATCGAGCACCACGTGATTCATTCATCTCTTCCCCTCTGTAGGTCAAGACTTCTAGCAATCACAGGACTGGTCAAGCGGAAGCACATCATGGCCAGTCCAGGAAGCCTCATCTTGCATTCTGGCAAATGGGTCCCACGAGAGCGCGCCTAATTAGAGATTGGCTTCGCTGTACGAGTTGATCGCCCAAATAGATATTGGCGTTCCGACAGCGGCAACTGCCACTTGGCTTCGGTGTGAAGTAAGCACGCCGAGTGTTAGTTTAGTGAGAGGGCGGTCTGATAGATTTAAGATCTCTAGTCCTTTTCTAAAGGGATTTTTCGAGAGTTTTAAGAGATTTGCTGGCATCACGTCCTGGGGATTAATGATTCTGGGTGAGAACAAATGGATTTGAGGTTTACGATTACAGAAAGCAATAATAGAAATTTGACAATTGCTGGCACCATCGTTTCAGGACAAAGCAGGACACTGATGTCGTCAATTTGCTTAGTACATATTTGTTGTTGTTTTCTCTTACTTACATGAATTTTGAAAAGATGAGAGTTTGTGTCGCACGCAATGTTTGCTTTGAACAGCCGGTGTATTTTATTCAGGCACAGATGTGCTAGTAGAATGTGAATGGCGTAATATTAGGAAAGGGAAAGTATAAAAGGCGTAAATTCTACTTAATCTTCCACTTTGTCATTCAGTGGATTTCCTTCAACTTTCTGAACAGCTATGGGAAGAGACTGCAATTTTCATAGGTTTCTTGATACTTTGCTTCTTAAATAGTTTGTGGGATGCCCGGTGTGCTAGGATTCTGGTTCCTGTCATCAAATCAATTTTTAATAAAACCTCCTACCCATTCTCAGTTACATATACATTCCCTCCAGTTAAGCTCTTTCTGGTTAGTTAAATGCTGAGCCATTGTTGATTTAAATAAAACAGACACACTGTAATACATTAGCTTGTTACATTTACAGTTCTCGTACCAGGAACAGCATGTCCCATTGGTTTTATTTAACATTCTATAACAGGGTTGGTCAAACCTGGACTCGCGAGCCACTCTTTGACCTTCAGTATGCGGCTCGTGGAAATAATTATGTTAGCTGAAATGTAAATATTATTGTTTAAAATATCTTTGTTTACCCTTTTAGTTTTATTTCTGGCAGTCTAATTTTGCTACTGAAATGCAAATTCGCACGTTCTTCTTTGATATTCCCGGAGTTTATTACTGTACTTAATACCTTCAGTGTAATTAAAACAATTGTCAATCGAGATTTTGAAAACATTTTTTGGTGTATTATGTGTGTACTTTGATTGCTGACACTAATGCAAATCAGCAGTTTAAAAAATAAAAAGTTTAAAAAACTGCGTACATGATTAAATATTGTTGTATACATGTATTTTTTAATATTTATGTAAAAGTTTAATAACAAAATTCATAATTATTGTAACAATAAATAAATGTGTACAAATTTTGTTCATATCTCGTGGGTCTCGAACATCTGATGTGCATCCGTGTGTGGTTCTTACATTAAGCAAGTTTGGCCACTCCTGTTCTACATACAACGAAAAACTGAAAATTTTGCATCAGAGAGACAACCGGAGCTCTCTAGAGAAAGTACATCCCCGTCAAACTAGTGGCTCAGTGCAGCTCTTAATCTCTTCACAATCTATTGTATTCATTCTTTTGTTTTAATGATTTAATGATGTCATCATACCTTAATTTCATAGAAATAAGTTAAATTTACAGAAATAATAATACTTAATTATAATTTTTTTTTTCACTAGAATAAGTAGGCGTGGCATGGTCATGGTAATACCTTACAAACGAGGTTTGTATGTTTTTCGTGATCGTAGTAAGTGATCTTCGCATCGATACAAATTGCCTCATTCGAGGAGTTAAGTCCAGGAAGTGACAGATTTAGTATCACCTGCGCAGTAATCACTATCACGAGAAAATAGAGAAGACGTGGAAGACCTAGGGCACTGGTTTTCTGTCCAGTCCCACAAGGAATGGCACGCTTCAAGACGGCCCCCAGGCCATAATTGGCCGACTCTATCTTAGAGCACAATATAAAGATGTTTTATGACAATAAGGAGACTGGCCCATTTTTCTGAAAATGGCACTTTGTAATTGGAGCCCGGAATGAAACAAGACAATGTGGAGTGAAGAGTCTGACAGATATTCGATACGGCCATCACCCCTTTCATCATTGTTTTTGTTGCTGTCCTTGATCGATTCCAAACAAAAAGCATCGTATATTTGTCTCAATAACACTGTAAGATAGATGAACGGATGGATGGATGGATAGATGGATGGATGGATGGATGGATCGATAGATGGATGGATGGATGAACGGATGGATGGGTGGATAGATGGATGGATGGATGAACGGATGGATGGATGGATGGATATATGAATGGATGGATGGATGTGGGATGGATAGATGAAGGATAGATGGATGGATGGATGGACGGACGGACTCACGCAAGGACGGACGGACAGGTGGATGGATGGATGGACGGACGGATGGATGATGAACAATAAATGGGAGGATGATTGGATGGATGGATGGATGGCCCGACCAGCGAACGGATGGATGGATGGATGGATGGATGGATGGATGGATGGATGGATGGATGGAGAGACAAACACTGCCTGTGATTAAACTGAAAAATTCTGGGGTAGAGGGAGTGAGTGTTGGGGGGTGGGGGTGGAGAGAGAATGAAGAAAGAGACAGCAATGAGAAACCTGGACCAGGGTGAATAATGATACAGCTATGTAGAACACGGAAATAGCTGATTGGAACGGTTCTGTAAATCGCCTTTTGCAGCCGCGAGCATGGCAAGGATCAGTGGAGCAAATTACTAGAATTGGTTGTTCAATCAAAGGATGTTCACTCTCATTACAGGTTGAGTACAGAGTGAGCAGGAAATGCCAGGTCCCTCGCTGTCCCAGATTCTGAAGCTTTCATGTACGTATTCAGAGAGGGGATATATGCCAGAGGGCCCCTGGAATTATCTAGAACATGATGTCGTTGTATGTTCTGGCTGATGCTGATGCTGTCCTCTAGGGTGATGTTTCCTGTGATGGCGGAGGCTTTGGTGATGGTGTCGCGTTGATGATATGAGTAATGACTAAAAAATGTACCCATAAAGGAAATAGGTGGTTTAAAAGGATGGGAAGAAGAACTCAAACCTATTTATAACCTGGTTTCCGATAAAATTACAACTGCAACTACTTTTTAAGATAAGATGAGATAAGACGAGATAAGATAAGAATCACTTTATTATCCCGAGAGGGAAACTCTCTTCCACAGAGCGTTTAAGGGCACATACACGGTATGCACATCTTGCGCATCATTATATAAACGTGTTATCACAGCCCAATAAGCTCAATAACTGGTATACATGAAGTGACGTGGTAAAGAACCTTAGTGAAATTTGGGACACATCTAGCTGAAGTGTCTTGCTGAGGCGAATTGCGGGGAGCAAGACAATCTTTCTGTATCTTTTTTTAAAGGAGTATACGTGGAGGGGGCGGGGTACTGTTGTTATAAATGATGTTATTTCTGTTTTTAAGCGGATTTCTTGCACAGTTGTCCTGAAGTGAAATATGAAATCATTCAACACGCAAAAATCTGTTTCCAAATATCGTCGCCATAATGGCATAATTATGTTAGACTTAATTTGAAAGGCAACTGGCGGTTAATTTGCCTTCCTGAGCGTGAGGGCTATACGCCAACTGGAAAAGTAGTAATCCAACAGAATCAAAATGGCATAAGTCACCAAATTGCAGGAAAAGAAATAATTTTTTTCTTAATATCTCAGAAGTGTCAAAAATGCCATAAGCGTAGAGCAGTGACGATATTTCCTATTTTCATTCTGCTGTGCATTCTTGATTCATTTGAAATTCATGTACTCATTCTCTGTCACATACATTCCGTCCGCGGTTAAGTTCATTCAGTCTCACTGGCTACACTATTCATGAAAGCACACGCGCGCGAACTTTCATTTCTGACACGAGCTATTCTCAGTGATCAGTGTTTCAGACCTCGTTTGATGTTCCCGATAGCAAGAGTCACAACGTACACAATAATATTAAATTATCTAATGCACAATTTCTTTTGCAATTTCCTAATGATTCAATACAACGAAGAACCAGCCATGAAGTTATTGCGTTCAATGCAGTTTAAAAAACAACAACAACACAATAACACAAAAACATGAATTCACTCTATGGCATTTTGCTGAAGCCACGATGAAAAAAATTTATTCATATACATAAAATATTTTTGTAAAATACAGATTTTTTAGAGATTAAAGAACGCATACACAAAAAGCCGCCAGCATTCCTTCCTTGTCTTAACTGTAACATCCGCCGTCCACCAACGAACACCAGTTCCGCCCTTTGCTGTTATTGAATTTTGTTGGAGTAATACAAAACGGGACGAAAAAAAAACAACAAAAAACGAGTCATTATCTGTATCATTTTCGATGACAAATTTATAGCTTCATGTTCTCAATTTGACGATCCAGAAACCTCGGCCTATAATCAGCATATCTAAAGCGCATTTCTTCGTCAACGCCAGCGCTCCCTAGCTCGACAAGCCAGTCCTTTCACTGGTCAACCAATGAAAGATGAGCCCTTCATTTTGCCCGACCTCTAATTCCGGCCCGCTTCAAAAGAAGTGAAATCAGTATGTTTTCTGTTCTCCGCTGAAGCCCTGAACGCGGGTACATCCTTTGTACATAAAAACATTAATAATCATCATTAATTTTTTTTTTCTTTTTCTGCTGGGTTCTCAGTGTGGTGTTAACAAGTGGAAGAAATCTGAGCCGGAGATGGGTTTGCTGCAGGCTAAGTTATTCTCTGAAGTGCAGAATTTTGTGTGAAGCAGTTTTTCTACATCGACCCAAAAAAAAAAAAAAATGCAATTTGCTGATTCGCCCTAAATGTCATGAACTAAACAGTGGAAAACATATCATTTAGTGACACATTTTTGTTTCTGCCATCAATACTTCAGTCTAAAGGCATTTCGGTGCATTACTTTCTCCTAAGAGTTTATAAATATCTTCGCGAATATAAGTTTGTTGGGTTTTTTTCTTCCCTCTCCATGTTATTATTACCCTTTTTTTAAAAATCGAAATACTTTCACATACCAACTTATATTTTCAGATGTTTTGGGGGGCATTCTTCTTCAAAAGACATCTCTCCATTCAAATAACAATTGAAAAGCCCTCCGTCCACATGCCTCCCACCCCGTCGTCCTCGCACAGCCCAACTTTCCGATAAGACCATCAAACCTTTAAGCCCACAAAATCAAAAATCAATGCAGCAAACAAAATATTACCTTCGTGATTTTTAAAAAGCCAAAAGAACAAGCGAAGAGATGTGGGGGCTCAAATGGCAGCGGGTTCATAACTTCATGCCGGGCAACCGCAAGATCAAAGGGATGAACAGATAGATAGCAAAAGGTGACCGCGCACCTAAGAACAAGGCTTAGAGACAGTTTTGTTGGTACGGTGGTATACACACATCAATCACAACTTCAGAGGTGTTTCCGCCGTGAACAAATTCACCCGATCTTCAGTCTGTGGGAGGGGGAGGGGGGAGGTGGGGTGGCGGGAGCTGATATTGAAACGCGAACTGACATGATCATTATTTACATGAATTTAATACCGCAGTTACTGTAGCAGCTTCGGTTTCTATTGATAAATACATCTGCCATCGTTCGAGGCAACACCTGGGTTGTGGCTTTTGTAACACAACGTAACAATGCATAATTTTCCTATTACAATTCCTGTTTGTGACGATTGTGTTTGGCAATGAAAACGAAACGAAAGGTGGAACTCCAAGTAACCTAAGCAATCTCAGATTAAGCTCTAGGTGGGGGTCACTGAAAAAAGCAAATTATTCAACAATCCAGCAAGAAATACTACATTATAGGGCTCCTCTAATTTATGCTTAAGTTACGAAACAATGATTAAACGCAGACCTTTAAGTTACGAATGTGTTTCCGAGCTCTTTGTTTAAGATCTCAACCAACTATTAGGCTGTCTCCGCCCCCCGACACACTTCAATGTCTTACTAACTTACTAACTATCAAGAAATTAGCCAACCCACCAAATGAGTATTTGTGGACCACAATACCCATGTAACCAACCTCTCTGTCAGCATCAACTTTTCATTCAAGATTTTAGGTTTTTCGGGTTTTGTTAACTGAATGATCTTCATTCTTTTTCTTTTCTGGTTCAATCCCGTGACCCCAAATAGGCTTCTGGTAAACATAACAATGCCGAGCGTTCAGTTTCATTATATTTAATTCGACCTTTTAGTTTATCCTTTAGTGCTGTGTGGGGTCACGAGCACTGTGAGCGCTAGACAGATAAGATGGCGGAAAAATCAGCTAATGCTTTGGTTGCTGCCTGGGGGTCATGACCTTTTGACGCTGGGTGGTGAGTCGCTAAGGCAAGGCTGGAAAGAACCGGGGAAGACAATTACAAGTCCGGGTCCCCCACATGTCCTCGGGTGTCAGTAATTGTCTCGTGATCTCTGTCATTAGTTTACCAATGTCAATCAAAGATCTCGGGTACCCCCGCCACAGAGAGCAAGCAGTTTTTCTTATCAAAGGTTGGTTTGTTTTTTTTTGCTGGCGAGGAAGAGGCGTGGTTTCACCAGAAAGGCGAAAGGTGCCACCGGCGCTTTATGGTAGGAAATTATAATGGCCGGCATGAACGGTGATGAAATGAAAAAGTGTTATATCTCACCTTCGGGGCACCTAGACCTACTGTTATTAATACGACGATTACCAAGAAACCGTGGGTATTTGACACGGTTTCAAAGTAACAACTTTCTTCCGCTGACTTCGTTCAAAGGCCGGTTTCCTGACTGTCCGTTTATGTTGGCTGGCCGGTTATATTGGTAGGTAAGATAATATGGTGTACTTCTTAAGAAAAACTGGATTTTACTGTCTTATTAAAGGCTATCAATTGGCTCATAATAACGAAACAACTATGATATTATCCACGGGGTATTTAGAGAATCAGAGCACCTATCACTAAGTCGCTGACAAGATTAAGAAACGAGACTTGTCACAAATGATCTTCAACAAGACACGTTTCAAAGAAAATGGAATGAAAAGAAACTGAGAATTCGTAGCATTTCTAAAGGCAATGAATATCAATGCCGTATCAATATAATGTATTTCCTAACTGACTATATAATTTTAGGTGTCAGTGGCATTAATAATAACATACAACATTATTTCTAGGTATGACCATTCTGCCTCCTAGCTTGTGAAAATAGTGTGAGAGAAAAGATATGATTAATTTCACAAAGGAAACCAAGTCCAAAGTACAGACTGTGATAATTATTGTTAAGATAAGTTTTCGGTGACAGAGGGATTATTTCATTGAGGTAATATTTGCAAATGAAACTTCTTACGCGGGGAAATCTATCTTCACATTCTCCACTTTAACCATTTCCGATTAGAATGTATGAGAAGACACATTACTAGAGATTGCTTTCCAAGTGGCCAAAGTCAAGAAAGCAACAAGAACAACAAAGGGGCGGAGTAAAGAATGTGGATCCTGCTTGAAATATTTAGTACCACTGTAATGCAGCATTATTCATTCAATTCAGTGTCTTCTTGCTTTCTGTATTCTTCCAGTTGAAGAGCGTTTTTCCAAAACCGGGCAAGTTAAATTTTGCATCAGTTATGGCCCTTTTCAGATAATCATTCAAAATTAGTAGAAGACGCGGTGTAAATATGCTTAATGATATGTCCCTTCTTTATCCCGTGATATAGGTAAGACATAGCTAGTGTTCACTTAACACTTTCACAGTGCGCTAGTCTAATTTTGCATGACTATCTGAAAGGGGCCATAACTGACGCAAAATTTGACTGTCCCAGTTCTGGGAAATTAACGCTTTTCAATTCAAGATATAACAATAATAGTAATAAATTTTTAAAAAAATTGCCTCTTTCTCTTCATATTGTCATATCAGTTCTGTGTGGTTCTCAATATCTTTCGATTTCCTATCTTTTCTACACATCCTTTCATTATTTCCCATTCGTCTCCCTGTGTATCTTTGACTTCCCATCTCGCGTGCTGTCTCCCAGCTGACTATCATCTGTGTAACCCTGAACATTCGCTGGTCTCTCTGTCGCTGACTCGATTCCCTTCTCTCTCTTCTTTTTTCCATTTGTCTGTCTGCCTGCGTCTTCATTTGTCTATATTAAATTTTACAACTCCTATTCTGAGAGGGAACTTGCACATCCATGAAATCAAGCTACCATATATCATGTTTGTATTGAAATGATATCATTGCCAGGGGCTGTAGCACATCTCATTCTCACCGCATAAGTCAGGAAAATCTAAGAAAGGTCTTGTCTTTCTCTATACAACATGGTCGTAAAACAGTCCCGTAGGCTCCGCTTTATACAAATCTGTGACAATAGCACGTGGATTTATTCAAGGCGTAACACAAGGTTGCCAGCTTCGCAGTTGGCCAAAAGATAAAAACAGAGCCGAGATTAAGCTCTTGTTCAATTTTGGCTCTGTAATCTCTGTGTCAACGTGTGGCTGTTGTAAAATGCGTAAGACTTCCACGCACTGTGGACACAACGGTGTTAAAATGAACCCCATCTTGGCTTTTCATAGAAATCTATTTCTAAAAACAGCCTGTAATTTGAGACTGCCCCTTTTGTTTGCTCATTTGTTACTCTGTGGGAGTTCAGGCTGAGCGAAATGAAGATGAAATATTTCTCGTGCTTCAGGTCTCGTGCTGACATAATGACAGGGCTGTTTCAGAGATCGCCTAGAGCAAATCGGTAACTTCAACCAGAGAGTAACTTCTCTGACAGATTGCCTGTACTGTCTGGTGTAACTGCCTGAAATTTAGGTACATCAACATTGTGATAAATAAAGTATGAACACGTCAAAATAAAATTTTAAAAAACACGTATTCGAAACTTCTTTATCTATTCATTTTCAGCAAACTGTGTGGTGCTTAAAGGAAGGCGTTGTAGATT
This sequence comes from Onchidella celtica, assembly GCA_963931925.1. Classification (NCBI taxonomy): domain Eukaryota; kingdom Metazoa; phylum Mollusca; class Gastropoda; order Systellommatophora; family Onchidiidae; genus Onchidella; species Onchidella celtica. Next base: position 16,929,007 of record OZ007573.1, on the reverse strand, counting down.
TTTGTGCACATTTCTCTATATGCTAAAAAAAACAACAACATAAATTACCATGAACTTGAAATACTAGTATGCGGGATGCATCATACATGTCTAAATGAAATAAGTAAGATTGTTCATGAAACAATAAGCAATTCTTGGCGGACTGGAATCCAACTAAGGAAAGGGGAAGAAATACGAAGGACCGCTGGAAAGAAGAAAATTGTATTTTTGAACACGGAGGCCGTGATTAATGTAATTCTACCAGAAATAACCGGATATAACATAGATGAATATAAACAGTTGGACCTGAATAAATGACGCAAAAGACAGATTCGTCCAAGAAATCAAAATACGGAATAGACGCAAGGCGTAAAGAACAACAGCAAGAGCATACAACGGGAATGCAATCATTCTTCCTCTGTGAACAGTTACGTGCAGCGAACACTTTCTCAAAATAAAAGCGAAAAAAAAAAGCCACCAATGATATTAAAATTTTTCTCGCGACAGTTTCCGTTACCCCGTGATCATGAAGACAGAGAGCCAAAATGCGTGGACTGAATAATAGAAATAGTCCTACTACAGACTCAATAACCAATTTCAAACAATAGAGAACGTTTTTAACTGATGGTTGCATTATGCTGTGCTGTGTAGCACTGAAGTTCTCCATTCCAGATAAATCTATAGATTTTTTTTTAAATTCTTGTGTATGTTGTCGTTCCTCCTGTTGGTGAAGGTAATAATAATGTCCGTGTTACTAGAATGATCTGAAATATATATTGCTATTCATACAATAGCCAAACAATACTATGCAAAATACGTAGCAAACACCGCGGCAGAATCATACCTGGTATGTTTCTCTTTCTTCGTCTGTCTCTGATTTTCTCTGCCTCACTCTTTACCTAAACCTATCTTCAGAAGGGATAATGCTTCATGTGTCACAATTATTTTGCTTTTTCTCCTTTTGGGGGAGTGGGGTGGAGTCGGAGCAATCTTTTTCTGTCGAGCTGGGTTTCTTATCCACAGTTTCTGGAGATTTCCAGAAAGATAGAAACAATATATTGCCTCCGTGTTGTCCACTAAGCAAATTGTTGGGTTTTTTTTTTTTTCTACAGATTTTGCCGAAATCCGCTTGCTTGGGCTATATGGCTAACCCTTTTAAGATTACATTGTGTCCCCCATACAAGGAGAATCTTACTAAAGGTGGCAGTTATTGTACTCCAGACAAAACACATATTTAATAGAAACTGCACTCGATGACATTATCAGCTATCATGACCAAGTCTGAACTAGACCAAATCCCAGATGAATAATCTGCAGTGACGCAATGTTTGTTATCAATATGATTTGTTCGGTTGCACATGTCTTAAGCCGTGTCTGCAGTAATGGAACGCACTCACTCACACGATGCCTGACCTTCATAAATTCTGATCAGATTTGGCCAACGCAAGGAAGATTCTCTCCTTTATCGCCCAGGATGGAGCAAGCGGGCGATTAATGTGACTTATGAGGATGAAAAAAAGGCCCATGCCAACAAGCAGAGACACTCCTGCGAGTACTGCTGTACTGGGCGGTATTGACTCTCCGAAAAAAACTCGAATAACTGGGCATCATTTTGTACTTAACCCGAGAGCAAGTACCAGGAGAAAGAAAACATATAAGAAAAAATGGCAATATTGGCCAGCACGACAGTAACAAGATGAAATTGTTAACAAAAGCCTGTTGTTGGGGAACAGTGACCTAAGTAAAAAGCTAGATGGAGAAAATCCTGATTTGTGTTCCTGGCTCATCTACAGCTTACTGTGTAAAATACTGCTATCTCCTAACAACAGTTTTAACAAAATGATAACACAATAGATGTGTACTATGTTCCTGGATGTTGTTGTTTGTTTGTTTTTTTTTCAGTTTAAAATACAGTTTATTGATGAAACAAATAGACTAGCCAATAAATACTAGAGGTAAGTTATATATATATAAAAATGGGATCGTGTACAACTAAAGGGATATTCAGTTAAACCCAGTGGATCTACAAATTCACATACAGCCATTGAATAAACACCAAATGAGAAATATATTAAACTGATGGACCTTTAGAGAGAAAGAAAACTGGCACAATACATCTCTAAAAATTGTATAATATTACGTTGTATGTACAACGTACCAAAAGGTCTTTTAAAAAGATAGATAATCGATTTGAAAACATATATAAATATATAATGAATCCTGTATGTTGTTTTACTAATCGTGGACCGTAACGGGACAATGTCTAAACTGTTACACTCTTCATGGAATCATTTTGTTTCAAACTGATTTACCGTGTAAACAAGTAACATATGGCCGTGTGTTCAGTAACACCGTGTTTCTATGGGCTCTGCTCTTGTTACATGGGCCAAAAGATGTTTCATCTTGTCATTTGTTTTGGACAATGATAAATGAGTGCACAAATATAATTATTATGTTTGGACTCTCTTTTCCTGTGATATGGCAACCCAGCGGACAGAGTCTGAGGGCTTGGAGATGTGCGGGTAAAAATACGCCCCCATTCTAAGGCCCGACTGAGTGATGCCGAAGACGTTTTAACACTGACTTGTTCTCAAAGGATATTAATTAACGACCTTACGAAATCGATCAGTCAGATAGTCCGTTCTCAGATAATTTTCTAAGTTAATCACAAAATCTCTACTGGGCATGCAGCTCCAATACAATTTCTACACGCAACAAGACATGCTAAAATTCCAGTATTTGGAGGACACAGAATCCCAATATCAGAGCCAGGCAAAAAACCTGGAGTCGATTTGAGCCTTTTGCTAAATGGGGGGAGAAACGCGTGAAAAGCGACCTATAAATTACGGAAAACGGCATTTTCTATGCCATCACAAAATTGAGTAAAGCGGACCGGGTTTGGTAATAGAATTAGCAGGTTTCGGGGGTGTGGATCGATCCTCCACAGCAGGGGGTGGAGACCTCATAAATTAAACCGCTCTTTTCACATCCTTTAATTGGCATGAAATTGGAGTTTGTGCACATAACCGCAAGCATTTCGTTTTATTTTCATTCAGAAGAGATCTGACAGTGGATTTCGCTATTCGGCCACCTCGCGGAGGTTAATCGCTCTTGCAAATCAGATATTTACTTTTTATCTTTTGTTGTTTTGCGTGTCAGATCTTGCGCTATTTTGTTGGTGGAAATGCCATTCGGCAATTGGGAGCCAAAAACAAAAGAAAAAGGACAATCTGGCATGCCCAGCTGCATTGCAGGCTGTAGAATTGCACAGACAAAAATCTAGTAATCACAATTTCCGAAATGCCCCTCTGGCAGTTGAGAAAATCATTCTTCTTTCGCTTTCTCCCGTTGCTAAATGAGCCAGATTCTTTATGTAAATAGCCCTCTTCTCTCCTTCAGCCTTGGATTGTGTGCAGCCCACTTTTAAATTTGTAGGCGGGTGTTGACGGTGTGATAAGCTTCGATATCTTCATTTCTGATAACGCAGGGTGTCGTTGCGTAACTAACATTAGACAACGACACGTTTGTGCCTTCACGTGACAGGGTAGTATTTTTTTTTTTTACGTATTCATTACCACCTAACTACCCATAATATCCTGAATTTTGTGGTAGAGAGCAAACTGTCTACTACTGTGCGTCCCGCGAAGAACATAAATATGAGAAACACAAAGATTGGTAACTGAGACTACTCCATGAGGAAATGCGCTTTTCTCAATTTTGATTCCTTCAGACGCTAATCGGACCTGCAGTCAGAGGGAATCTTACTTGGGAGTGCATCGATTTGTTGAGAGAAAAGAAGTTGTAAACAATTAATGAAACAGCATGTTCTTATTCCCTGCCACTGACATGTTAAATTAAAGATTTGCATCAGACATTTCAGAAATGTAAAGTCCCAAGTAAACGGTTCATTTTCTTTAAGTCAAGCATTAACCTCGTGTCTTGGTCATTTCAACATTACTTTTGTCTGAGAATCTCATTTTTCGAGATTTCCAATTTATAACTTTATTTAAAATCAATACACTTTGTTTCGGGCTCCTCCAGCCTGAACGTCTCCAAACAAAACATTGCACAGCCATTATCTCGAGTTTCCGAGCCCTCTAAAATTAGAAAAGAAAGACGCCGCTCTCGGATCGGTGGTCACAGCTATGTAGAAAGATCGAAAGAAATCCCCACAAATGCAGAGCATTAAAATGAGTATATTTCCAACTTCAAGAGCATCCAGCAGTCTTAGCTCAATGTTTTTCTAATAATCGGCGATCTCCTTTTCTCAAGAATTTGAGTGGTCAGTGCTTCGGTCCTGCGCAATGCTCATCTTTTTCAATGCGATGAACTCGCTAAAACGGATAACTAGGGGTGTCAAGGGCCTGCTGCACATTTCCCGTCCTGATGAAATGCCTGAAACCAATTTTCACTACTGTAACTCGCAAGTCCAGACATCATAATCATTTCTGTCCAACGTGATGGAATCCCCAAGTTCAACTACTCCCGACATGTGCAAATTTGCCTTTATTTACAACATAGGGGTCGCCCAGGAGTAACTCTATAATCCATGATTATTATTGTCATAATTTATTGTATACAGTTTCTGCAAAATTAACTGAACTTTGGACGCGCCTAAAACAGGACATAGGACATTAATTTGGAAATAGGGAGGGAATACTAATGTATCCATAATATTATTAATATTTCCATTGTGGGCACCGCCATTGTTTCTATTCGCAAATTCAATATACACAGACAAGACATACATTGTAGTATAAAAGGCATAACTATAACCTTATATAATATAATATGATGGTGAAGATGCTCATGTTGGTTAATGAAAAAGACCATCCCCCCCCCCTCTTTCCCCTAACCTCGCTTTTCATTTTTTGTTTTTAAAAGTGGGGACCCATTTCATCAGCCGGGCTGGTAAAACGCCCCTGGTTTTTCAGTTTTTAACACTGCCAGATACTGATCAATTTTCTATGGTGCAATTTGCATTTCATGGCGTTACTGAAGCTGAAAAAGGAGTGTCCTGTGTTTAGTGCCGTCTCTGTCTCTACATTAACTCCCACTCCTTCGTCGTCCTAATTCATGGTGACAGAATAATACTTTTCCTCCTCTAGACAACATAATAATATACCATTTGTTTCGGAATTAAATACCATGATTTTTTTCACAAAAATATTTTATTTTCACACAGCCAATATTTCAAGCAAACAAGACTAGCCATTTTTGCACCTACACTAAGCACCAATCTTATGCTACCAACCATGATTATTAATATTTTCATAACATTGCTTTTTCCCGAGTATAGTGGATCAAATTTTATGTTTTCTTGTTTATTTATTCAATTTTTTGCTTTGTTTCGTTTTGTTTTATTTTCATTGCTGGGCAGTCTAGAAGTGTTTAGGTCTTTATTTTAGGAGGTTCGCAGCCAGTGGCATTTACGCCTCACTTTTCTTTTTTCTTGTTCTGGTTTCTGTAGGGGGGGGGGGGGGGGGTGGTAGGAGTTAGTTTTTTTAGAATTTTTCCCCCGGCATCCGGCCTTGTTCAGCCTGCTGTTCTGTTCTTTTAACTGCCAAAGTATCTTTAACGTGCGCAACGTGCGCATGGGCCCTCCCAATTTTTCGTCCTTATCCGAAAAGACTAGGTGCTCCATCCTACCTACCATAGTATCAGGGACAGGAATCACCCCCCCCCCCCAAAAAAAAATCCCAACATGCCTGCACCGAACGGGAATCGAACCCGGTACCTTCGGCATGAGAGACGAGCACCTTGTCTCTAGACCACCCTGTCTAAAAGTAAAAGCATAGAAAATGAACAAGATTGCCTGAGGTATTAAACCTGGGATGTTGTTAGAAGACCGTATTATTTAACATAGTAACCTATAGAAGAACAGCGAACGCAACTGGATATTTTCTCTCTTCGGCTTTGTCATTAGACCACGATGCCGTAATAACAGCCACAGTAGTCTTGTCTACAGTATCCGCCCTGCTCCGCTCCGTTGTTTTTACGGAAACTGACGTATGAAAAAATAAAACACTCTTTGCCTCTGTATACTTGTCCACGGCATCCGTTCCTCTCCGCACCTCACCGCTATAGACAATTTTGAGGACAATTTGTTCTCTGAAAGAAACTGGCTGGAAGAGGACAGCAAGGTGAAATCTGTTTTGTTGTTGTTTTTTTCCCTCCTTTGTGAAATTTTGTGTTTTGACTTGTACCTTCTTTTTCCCATAAAATGGCGGAATGGCAGACATCATGAAATGGAACTGGGCTGAAACACACAAGTTACAAGGAGCTGTTGGATCAATGCGGCCTTGACAAGAACGGCGTGAACAGCAACAAAAGTAAAAAACATGGAATAAAGGTTAAACCTCTCCTCAAACACTCCACTCCAATAAATGAAAATAAAAATAAAAAAAATAGGTAAGAGCTACAAGTGCACATAAAAGAACTGACTAACCTTTCGGTGTACCGTCTCTTAATAAGCATGCTTGAATTTTTGTGACATCTGTTCCTGCCGTATAATTACCGTCTGTCGTCAAGAGCACAGTTTTTACAACGGAATAACGTATTTATCAAAATCGGTTACAAGGTGTGTTATTGATTTATTTTGTCAAAGTCCTACCCCGTTTTTCTTTGTAGTTAAGTTGTCTTCCATTTCTCCATCTAACTAGTCGTCCACTTGTCATCCATCCATCCAGCTAGCCAATCAGCCAGTCATCCAACCATCCATCCATCCATCCATCCATCCATCCATCCATCCATCCATCCATCCATCCATCCATCCATCCGTTATCAATCCATCTATCCTTCCATCCATCCATCCATCCATTCATCTATTCACCCATCCATCCACCCACCCACCCGTCCATCCATCCATCCTCCCACCCACCCACCCACCCATCCATCCATCCATCCATCTATCCACCCATCCACCCATCGATCCATCCATCGATCCATCCATCCATCCATCCAGCCAGCCAACCATCCTGTGGAACCAGCGTCTCTTACAGGTACAAAACTAAAGGTCTGGACCATTATAGAGAATGTTCTACTACTTCCAGTAATTGATCGAATACTAAGTACAGTATATTGATCCTTCAACAAACCTGGACAACTATAATTTCAAAAAACACACAAAAAAACTACCATCTCTGACTTCACGGTCAGGAAATAAACACGGTTTGACAAAACAGTTACTCTTGTGACATTCCAGTTTTAGAAAATTATTGACTGAAGCCTCCGGAACACGTTCAGCTACATCCAAGTCTTCAAAATATGAGAAGAAACGATAAATAGAAAACAGAGAATTGACACTTTTGTCAAGAGCCTAACACAGCAATTTAGCGGGTCCCGTCTGGAAAATTGCTAGGGGCGGAGCCTATTTTCTGTGAGTCAAATAGCAGTTTAAGACCAAGAGCTCGCAATCAATGTGTATTTTCTCTCCGCTAAGGCGGTATCTTAAACACAAGCGGAATCTGGCAAGTACCCTCACAATTCCCCACCCCTCTACACACCTCTGTAAAGAAAAGTACTGTCATGACAGCTCAAATGTTTCTGTCATTCTCAACGATTTTTGCCAGTTTGTAGCAAAGTAATAAAAAGAAAGCATTGCAAAACACCTGTTGGGTGGTTCGTTACTGCCTACGTAGAAGCCCTACTGTGCCTGAGATTAAAAGTAAGTGTTGGAATACGGACTTTCACACTGAAGTTGCCTTACCATTTTGGCAACTATTAAGGCACGCGTATTGATATTATGAAAATTTCAACATAATAATTTTATTATTACGTTGGGGGCCGTATCCCCAACGCCACGTAATGCCATAGAATCTTATATCATTAAATACCCTACGAGGCTATAAATTTTCTTATATCACCGTACATTATACCTAATATATTTAATCCCTTTTTCGTACCTAAATCACTAGCTCTGAGTGTTTCTCTCCCTCTACAAGGTTGTCGTTGTCTGTTAGTCCCAAGTCGTTGACCTATTGATCTGTATTTCTCACACTATGAATCTCGCCTGTGTGTACGTCCCTTGATGTGTCTGATTGTCTTTACGCCCCGTGAGTCTATCCGTTTCATTAACTCCTGGCATGTGTTTTAGCGATGCCATTTGGAGGGAGTCAGTTCATAGTTTCCAGGTATTGGTTGGTTCTAAGAAGTGACTGATTTTTCTTCTTTTTTTTTCTGGCGTCCATCGCAACACTCCCAATTTATGATGAGTCATTTTTCATGAGACTGGTGTCTTTGCTAGTCTAGAGCAGCGCTGTGCTGTGTGTTTCAAATGACGCAGAACTGATCTACAGTGAAAATTGTTCTGAAAGCAGAGCTTAAACAGCATCAAATCATATATCTAGGCCAGGATTGTGTCGGAAGAGACTGTGGAAACAGAAGACTGGCAACAACGAAAAGCAGCAGCAGCCTGGAAGCAAAACATATTCAATGCATTCAGTGATAAGAAATGACCAAAACACGAAATGGCTATGACAAGGCACTGGACTGAAACCCACACCTTTAGATTTCCTTTGTTTTACCCATAGCAAGCCAAACGCCAGCCTGTACCATGCAATTGTCAAAGTGGTAATTCTCACAACAATAACAACAGCAACATTGTATTTTCCCGTTTTATAAGACATAAAGAAGTGTCTTGGAAGAATGAGATTACAGAACATCTTCACATTAAGAGAGAAGCCCTGGTTAAATAAGAGTTAATGTGCAAACAGGTTCTTCTATTTACCATTATATAACAGCTAAGTCATTACTAAGCCTGTTTCTCCGTGTCCCCTCTAGTGTTCAACACGCCTATAGCCTCTCACGGCAGATGCCCCAGCATTACCATCAGCAATCAGGTCACTCAGCCATTAACAAATGAACGCAGAATGCCATTCACATTATTCCTTCATCCTGAGCATCCGATAGCATCGCTGCCTTATCCTTTCTCCCACTAATTAGATTTCATAACTGACAATATCGCGTCCACAAGAAACCAAGCGAAATAGATAAATAGTTATTTTATCCCCCAAGTTCGCTCAAATGAGCCCGCATAATGTGAAAAAATAGCCGCAAAAGTTACTCCAGGGCTAATGGGATCATAAATTTGGGCATCGAAGGCTGAAGAATTATTGCAGTTTGGGTTCTTTTTGGGTCCCAAAGATGGTTTTATGGGTTCTCGGAAAGCTTAGCTTTGTACTATCAGGACACACCCGTAGGCCGTGTTACTGCATTGTGGATATAGGAAACTTCGGGAAATCGGAACTGTTACTGTTTTCATCTCGCTGTCATCTGGATTCTCATGGGCTCTCGAGACCCTTAGGCTTAGCTTAGTATTATCAGAACACACTTGCAGGCCGGTATACAGCATTATGGATATATGTGTCACGAGTGGAGTGAGCGATAGTTAATAATTACGGGGGGAAAGGAGGAGAGTAAAATTAACCCACGGCCCACGGGGTAAGGGAAAGCGTGCATGTGAGTTGGGGGGTCTGAATGAGGCGAGAGCGCTGTATTACTATCACTGCAAGTTAGAACGTCCTAAAGAGCGGACGCAAGAGAAAGCCCAGTGGGCGAACATAAGGAGAGCAGTCGGAAGACTAGTGAGAGAGTTTTTTCCAGTGATGACTGGTAGGTGAAACGATGATTGATAATTATGATTGATGTATTATATTCGTCTATTACCATGATGTAAATAAGTATATGTGAGGAATGTGGAAGTCCTTGATATTGGATATAGCAATGTGCGCCATGAGCGATAGATGAAAGTTGAGTTCATGGATTTGTAGCACGAGTGAGTATTGTGTACTACGATGGAGGTGTGTTACCGTAAGATGTTTGGTGAGTGAAATGTGAACTATTGTGTGTACGCTTCATGGGTTGTAAGGAGAGGTGGAGTGAATAGAAATGGTATGGTATTATACCAATGTAATGTTATTCTTGTAGGTGTCGGGGACGGGCCGAAGAGCCACCTCGGTGAGCACAGGGGATAGGCCAGCATAGGGCCGGAGGCCGCACATAGGCCAAGAGTGAGGCTGTCGGTGCAGGACAGTAGAGGCACATAAAGTCGTGGCAGTCAGGCCACGGACAGGGACGTAGATATGAGCGTGAATGTGATAATGTACTATTGCCATGTTGATGGGCTATTGAAATGATAATGTACTATTGCCATGTTGATGGGCTATTGAAATGATAATGTACTATTGCCATGTTGATGGGCTATTGAAATGATAATGTGCTATTGCCCTGCTGAGGTGCTAGTGGAATGCTAAGGTGTTATGGCAATAGGAAGGTGATATTGAGAGACTGCGGTGCCAGTGAATTATTAATGTGCTATTAAGACCCTGAGGGGAGAGGCTGAGGCCGAAGTGTCTTTAGGAAGTAACTACCGGGTTGTGGATCCGAGGAAGAGTGCATGTGGGAATAAGGCCGTTGTACGGCAGTTAAATTCAATAATATAATGTGTGTAATTGCGCTATTATCTGTATAATTATGTTTAATAAATGTGTGAGTCTGATGGGTTGTTCTGTTAAGTGTTAAGCTTGTTCGTTCGTGATTGTTATCCTGTCATAACTTATTACATCTCCCAGTCTGGGATTTGTGACAATATGAAACCTCGGAAAAACCAGAGCTGTTCTTCATCAGGGTTCACGTAACAAGAATTAAGAGAACCGAACTATAAACGCTTTGTTTCAATGGCGTCAGATGGAATCTTGAGAAGAAAATGCATCATTAATAATGTACTGCAATGGTACTCTGGCACTGTGTTAGTACTCTTTTAAAATCTACATCTAAATCCCCCATTTTACATCTCCCCTCTGATTCAGTCATCCTACTGGACAACCGCTTTCTTACGTTTTGCTCTAAATCAGTAATATCCACTCAATCTATTGAAAACTTACGGTCTCTGTATTATCTCTTGAAATTTTAATCGTAATATTTTCCTAGATACGATATAACTTATCTGCCATCAGCCGAAGCCATTGGATTATTATGTAGCTATGCACTGTTTTGTTTGGTTTTTCTTATTTCGTTGTTGCATTGTAGGAACGTGGCTTTACACAATATTTATCTTGTTGGGTTGAGTGCTTTCGGTTCATAAAACAACATTATTATGTACGCTGTTTACAATAAATATTGACGGCTCACTCCCTAGTCACAATGTCGATTTATATCTCTCTAGAGACAACAAACAAACTCTTCAGGGCAAAAACGATAAATGCAGGGCTGTAAAAGTGGTCCATTGTACGGATTAAGCGCCAAGCAGAATTATGTTTAATAGATCGTTAACTGCCAGCATCATTCTATTAAGCAGTTTGTTATAAAGAATATGAACAATGGAGACTCTCGTTTAATGAGGGTTGGACGTTTTGGAACTATTCAGGAGAAGTGGTTTTTTTTGTATCTCACCAAATTTCAAAAGCAGCGAGTTTGAATCTGGATGTATTTTTAAAACAGGTACATGTCCGAAAACATCTGTTTTATCATTGTGGCCTACGCGGCTCATTGAAAAGGAATTGGTGGCATTTACACAGTTATGTGGGTGCCTAATGTCTACCGTGAACATCGTGAGGATGATTGTATCGTTTTTGTATTATTTCGTACGCGAGACTGTGCTACATACAACTTTTTTTTTCTTTTTGCCACATTTTATCCTCGTTTCAGCGCAGTCGCATACGAGTGCATAAAATGACCACAGTTCAGTTTGAGGTTGAGTTTAAAGAAAGCACGCCGGTGCGATAACGGTCACATTGTGCTAGGAAGGGAAGATAATAGACAGAATTTAACAGAATGACAGGGCAGATGGAAAGGCTATCAGAAGCGTCCACCAATCACCCGCTCCAGGTCCAGCATCGCTGGCCATCAGCTCGAAACCACATTTCAGTCAGTGCCGTCTACTGTTCTTTTCAGATGTAAGAGCATAACAGGCTGGAAAGGAACATTTCGACGGTGAAACTCACAAACCGCGTAAGCCCAAATTCCATCGTTTTGAGAAAATCGAAAAAAAAACCAACCTGCTTGGAATTTCAAATACATGTCTTGATATTGTTTTTGGGTGTCTCAGACCCTCTGAATGACCAAACTAAATCAGGTCATCTAGCAATAAATTCACTGTCTGATTCATTTTGAATCGATCCATGCAAATCATATTATGCATTTTCAAAAACCATAGAAAGCCACGTGTAGAAGATAGCCTACTGACTATTACTTTCATTTTTAATTTTGAACTATGGCCCAGTAACAATGGCTGTATATGTATACTACCAGCTCTAAGACTATAGTCTTTCCGTTTCCTTTGGGTTTGGTTGTATTGTTTCCGTATTATTTCTTACTCAAGGCTTTATTTCACACAACTTTTACGATTTGACACATTTTGACTTCGCTTCAAACCTTGCTGCGAACCCCCGCAGATTGTCTGTCCTTTCTTTTTTTTTTTTAGGGGGGAGGGGGGGGGGGAGGTAAATGGTTATGATGGAGAAATGGAGTCAACAGATAATTTTCTTTGCAATAAAGACTCCCAGTGAGCTGTTTACTATGACCATATTCAAAGTGTGAATAAAACATTGTTCCCGACTGCGGCATTGCTAATGTCTTAAGCCTTTTAACAACTGAACGGGTTTGATGGACCAGTTAGTGTATCATTCTGTCAGCTAGCCAATTCCCCAAATTGTAATGACGTCCCAAGGGTATGTTTAATGATTATGTAATGTTATCTGCGTTAATTCACTTCCTACATTACGTCATGCTGTTGTCCTTTTTTGTTGTTGTTTTTGCTTGGGAAAAATTTTCTTCGGTACGAAAAATCGTTCCATCATTTTGTTGTGATGTTTTTTTTTCTGTCATTTTCGGGGATTAGAGCAAGGGAGCCGGCAGGTGTCTTTCTCTCCTTTTTCTTCTTCTTGTCTCTCTCTCTCTCTCTCTCTCTCCTTCTTTCTCTCTTTCTTTCTCTTTCTCTCTCTTTATTTCTCTCTCTCTCTCTTCTCTCTCTCTCTCTCTCTCTCTCTCTCTCTCTCTTACCTAACAAAAAGCAAATCATTATTTAGACCAGTGTTTCCCCTCTCGAATCTTTGTTGCTGGCCTCCTTGAAATGGAATGGTCCCAGAAATGTTAATCTTTGTCAGAAAATCCACCCGGATGTCACAATTTGTTGTTATTGTTGTAGTTCTCATTTTCATCAATAATGTGAGAACTTTCCCTTTGGCTCAGACCGGAAAAGTTGCAAAGAAGAACGAAAGAACTATTACAAAGCGGGAAAAACGACTTGAAATAATGCTATTGTTTTAGAATGTTTGCGTCAGTATTATGTTGTTTATTCTTCTCAGATATGATATGGCATTACTGCAATGGCCAATTGTTATCCACTCCCCTCTCTCTCTCTCTCTCTCTCTCTCTCTCTCTCTCTCTCTCTCTCTCTCTCTCTCTCTCTCTCTCTCTTTCTCTCTCTCTCTCTTTCTCTCTCTCTCTCTCTCTCTCTCTCTCTCACTCTCTCTCTCTCTCACTCTCTTAAACGAACGAGCCCTGAAAGACAATAGAAAAACAGTAAAATAACACCAAAGACCGCTCTGGGGAATTAAAGATGGCATATCGAACGATCTGCATTCGGAGCATGATTATCAGTAATAAATCTATACCCAGTGGTGTCATAACAAAATATCACACACGTAGCAGATCATGGGGATGACTTCATCAAATAAGCTCATTTGTAATCATGGCAATATCTAGTAAAAACAGAAGAGGAAGATGAAAAAAGAGGTTCCTATTTCCATTAAGTTCATAACATCATTAGCAAAATGCAAGGACATTTTTTTCTTCTTCTTCTTCTACGTCATCTCTCCCTTTCTCTCTCTATATCTTTCTATCTTCGGAGTGTGGTCTAGATGTCTCCTCTTGCCAAATGTATCGTAGGAGACAAAAAGGTCTCCCAGCTGTGATAAATCAGAGGTACGAATTGGACCAGGGACATGAGGCTAGGGGGCGGGGGCTTAGCTTAGCTCAGAAACGCCGAGAGGCGGAGAGTTTAAACATTAGAAAGTGGGTGCAGCTGGATGTGGACACCGTGCTGGAATAAGACATGGACTTTATATGCTGCAGCCCAGAGGCCTTTGCCAGCTGAGAGCCTCCAGCAATTAAGTAAAATTATAAATATTAAAACCTTATTTTCATTTTTAGGCTGTTGTTACTTGTACGTACGTAGGCGCTAAGGGGGCGTACGTGTACGTACCTATCGCTAACCCAGTCCCTTATCCTCAACCATAAATCTCATCTAATCGGTATTCTTGCCCCTTACCCTTTCAACCCAAATAAAGGGGGAAAACAAAAAAACATCTGAAAGAATGATTAATTAGAAGCAATTGAGGGGGGGGGGGGAGAGGAGCTCTCTAGCTCTGGAGTCACTAAAGGCTTTAAAATACGTACCCATGGTGCAAAAAAAGCTTGGGGGACGTACGTACAATTAACAACATTCTAATTTTTATTGTATGACGTGAACATAGAACAACTGGTATCGTTTTTATGAAAATGTTGGTTGGTATAATACTAATAATTTATATGACATTATGTTGTAGAAGCTGAATTAACTGATTTCAAGAGTCCGAAATAAGTGCTTTTGTTAAGTATTACTGGAGGCTTGGTAGTATCTGTAGCTCAGGGGCCCATAAAATCGTAATCCGGCCCTACGCCGACAGAGTCAGAAAAATTAGCACAAGGAAGGGGGAGGGGGAAGTTATTACACAGTGTGCACGGTGGGGGTTGGGTTCGGTTGGGGGGGGGGGGGATTGCTTCTGAATCATACACAAATCTACGAGTAAACATTAGCCATAAACCAGCTATACTGCATGAGCAGGTTGCCTTTACCCTTTTCACATCGTGTTTCTTTGAAGTCCATACTTATCCAATTACTTCCTGCTATCGAGATCCCCACTGTCCCTCCCAATCATCAGATATTGTTTCTACCCGCTCCCATTTTTCCAAAACCATTTAATAATAATAAATAATGAAAGTATTTGTGACATGACACACGAAGATCGCAACAGCCGTATCACTTTGTCCCAGAACTTGGTCAACACTGCACAGATCCCCAAAGAAAAAAAGGCAATCACTAGGCTTACCATCTGCCTTACCAGTTACTTGATCTCCGCCTCTGATGGCAACGGCGCGATTCAGATAACAAATGCCACACGAGCCGGCCATGGGACGTTATAACAAAAGATCAAACAGTTACGAGAAATGCGTGGCAGATGAGCCACATAGGCGGATCCTCCATATCCATTAAAGGATTCGTCTGGGTGGGAAATTGAGGGAGAGAAAAACCGGCCGAATATTAGAGCTTGATGACCAAGAGAATGGCAGATAGGCAGACAGAAATAGAGACAGACTGATGGACAGGAAGCATGCTGGCAAACTGACAGACAGATAGACGGATGGGTGGATTGACATACAGATAGACGGATGGGTGGATAGACAGACAGACAGATAAACGGATGGGTGGATAGACAGACAGACAGATAAACGGATGGGTGGATAGACAGAAAGACAGGCAGACAGATAAAAAGAAGGGAGAGAAGCATGCAGATAGATAGATAGATAGATAGATAGATAGATAGATAGATAGATAGATAGATAGATAGATAGATAGATAGATAGATAGATAGATAGATAGATAGATAGATAGATAGAGAGAGAGAGAGAGAGATAGATAGATAGATAGATAGACAGACAGATAGAGATAGATAGATAGATAGATAGATAGATAGATAGATAGATAGATAGATAGATAGATAGATAGATAGATAGATAGATAGATAGATAGAGAGAGAGAGAGAGAGATAGATAGATAGATAGATAGACAGACAGATAGAGATAGATAGATAGATAGATAGATAGATAGATAGATAGATAGATAGATAGATAGATAGATAGATAGATAGATAGATAGATAGATAGATAGATAGATAGATAGATAGATAGATAACTGTTACCACAATTGTCCTCGCTTGATGAGAAATAACTCCTCGCCCCATCAACTGTTTTTCCTTCCTCCATCACGACCAAGGTTTGCAGGACCTTGATGACATGAACTCCATGATCATTCAAAAAAAGTGACCTTTTAGCTGTACTATAAATAATTCATGCTGTATTTCCAACTTAATTAGATTCGCACAGACGAAAAACAAAACAAACAAACTATAAAGGGGGGGTGGGGGTGGGGGGGGGGGCAATTGCAAAGGACGCTACGGAAAAGCAGTGAAGAAAACGGGTGAGTGATGGTGGTGGCGTTTATTTTTTTTTCTTGGGGACGGGGGAGGGGAGGGGGGGGGCTGATAATTAAGAAGATTGGATGGCAAGTGATAGCACGATCTTGCCCCCTCCCCCCTCCCCCCCCCCCCCCACATCTCCAAAGCTCCCGTTCCGTTTTCATGTGTGTTTTGTTTTGTTTTGTTTTTGTTTTGACAAAATCGAGTCCCCGCCCCTGCCGCTGCATCTACGGGGGGACAACATTGGGGGGAAGCAAACTGGAGCAATTTGGCGATCCCTTTTCACGCAAACTGTCCCTGGTGCTTATAACATCACCATCGCCATGCCTGGATGCCAGACAATGAGGCGGTGCCAAGGAAATGATCTATTTTGGCCTCCCGTTTAGCGCTCTCTTTCTGTTTCTCTGTCTGCCTGTGTATGTGTGTGTGTGTGTCTCTCTCTCTCTGTATGTCTCTCTCTCTCTTCTTACCTCTCTCTCTCTCTCTCTCTATCCCTCTCTCTCTCTTTGTCTCGCTCACTCTTTCTCTCTCTGTCTGTCTGTTTCTATCTCTCTCTCTCTCTCTTTCTACCTCACTTTCTCTCTCTGTTTCTCTCTCTCTCTCCCTATCTCTCTCTGTGTCTGTTTCTCTCTGTTTGTCTGTGTTTCTCTCTCTGTGTCTCTGTCTGTTTCTCTCTCTGTGTCTCTGTCTGTTTCTCTCTCTGTATCTCTGTCTGTTTCTCTCTCTGTATCTCTGTCTGTTTCTCTCTCTGTGTGTCTGTCTGTTTCTCTCTCTGTATCTCTGTCTGTTTCTCTCTCTGTGTCTCTGTCTGTTTCTCTCTCTGTGTCTCTGTCTGTTTCTCTCTCTGTGTCTCTGTCTGTTTCTCTCTCTGTGTCTCTGTCTGTTTCTCTCTCTGTATCTCTGTCTGTTTCTCTCTGTGTGTCTCTGTCTGTTTCTCTCTCTGTGTCTCTGTCTGTTTCTCTCTCTGTGTGTCTCTGTCTGTTTCTCTCTCTGTGTCTCTGTCTGTTTCTCTCTCTGTTTCTCTCTCTGTGTGTCTCTGTCTGTTTCTCTCTCTGTCTCTCTGTCTGTTTCTCTCTCTGTGTCTCTGTCTGTTTCTCTCTGTGTGTCTCTGTCTGTTTCTCTCTCTGTGTCTCTGTCTGTTTCTCTCTCTGTGTGTCTCTGTCTGTTTCTCTCTCTGTGTCTCTGTCTGTTTCTCTCTCTGTTTCTCTCTCTGTGTGTCTCTGTCTGTTTCTCTCTCTGTCTCTCTGTCTGTTTCTCTCTCTGTGTCTCTGTCTGTTTCTCTCTCTGTGTGTCTGTCTGTTTCTCTCTCTGTATCTCTGTCTGTTTCTCCTGTGTGTCTCTGTCTGTTTCTCTCTCTGTGTCTCTGTCTGTTTCTCTCTGTGTGTCTCTGTCTGTTTCTCTCTCTGTGTGTCTCTGTCTCTTTCTCTCTCTGTGTCTCTGTCTGTTTCTCTCTCTGTGTCTCTGTCTGTTTCTCTCTCTGTGTCTCTGTCTGTTTCTCTCTCTGTGTCTCTGTCTGTTTCTCTCTCTGTATCTCTGTCTGTTTCTCTCTGTGTGTCTCTCTCTGTGTCTCTGTCTGTTTCTCTCTCTGTGTGTCTCTGTCTGTTTCTCTCTCTGTGTCTCTGTCTGTTTCTCTCTCTGTTTCTCTCTCTGTGTGTCTCTGTCTGTTTCTCTCTCTGTGTCTCTGTCTGTTTCTCTCTCTGTGTCTCTGTCTGTTTCTCTCTCTGTGTGTCTGTCTGTTTCTCTCTCTGTATCTCTGTCTGTTTCTCCTGTGTGTCTCTGTCTGTTTCTCTCTCTGTGTCTCTGTCTGTTTCTCTCTCTGTGTGTCTCTGTCTGTTTCTCTCTCTGTGTCTCTGTCTGTTTCTCTCTCTGTGTCTCTGTCTGTTTCTCTCTCTGTGTGTCTCTGTCTGTTTCTCTCTCTGTATCTCTGTCTGTTTCTCTCTCTGTGTCTCTGTCTGTTTCTCTCTCTGTGTGTCTCTGTCTGTTTCTCTCTGTGTGTCTCTGTCTGTTTCTCTCTCTGTGTGTCTCTGTCTGTTTCTCTCTCTGTATCTCAGTCTGTTTCTCTCTCTGTGTCTCTGTCTGTTTCTCTCTCTGTGTCTGTCTGTTTCTCTCCCTGTCTCTCCCCCCCCCCATCTCTGCCTCCCTTTCGTTCTCTCTCCCTCTCTCTGTCTGTCTCTCTCTTTGCTCCCCTCTCTCTCTCTCCCTCTCTCTCTTTCTCTCTCTCTTTCTCTCTCTCTCTGTCTCTCGCTCCAATTTTCAGACGGGTAAATATACAGAGGAACATTACAGCCTTTCACTGATTATACTGCCGGACGCATCATCTAAGCCATATTCAGATTCTGTAACGGTTCCTTCCAATATAATCATCGACACAGTCGAGTCGACTACAAGAGACTGAAGAGATTTGAAAAACCACAACCCTAACACTTAAGTCTCTTTTTTGGCTTAATTTCAATTTTTTTCCCCTGAAAAAATGCAAAACTGCTTTCATTTTTCCTTTTCCTTCATGTTCTAGTGTATCATTCAGTATTTATTTTTGCGCGAGGCTTTGCAATCTACAACCCTTCTTTTTTTGCATCATTTAGACTGAGCCCTAATACGTAAGCGTATTTACAGGTTAGCATATCTGCATACTTCTGGAGAAGACACTCTTTCAAAGCAAATTCCTGGGTGCAAATATCCTTATCCTGAAACTATCATTACAATCAAATGTCGGTCATTAATTTGATAGGAAAATAATGTTAAAATATCATAGTATCGACATCAAAACTGGCAGTAATCGAATTATTGGGACTCCTGTCCATTTTCCCAAAAATAATGATCCAGTCCATGCTCCCTGGCCTTATCTCACTCCCCAAATAAGCTCCCATCCTACCCATCCCCACCCTACCCCCCGTGTATTGATTGATGTGCTGGACGCTAGGTGTCCGTGCTGCAGAAATAAATAAGATTATGACGCTAACCTGATTGTCGCAGAATGTGTTTCCAACAGGGTTTTAAACAGCTGCACAGGGGGGTATCATAATGGTTGGGCCGTGAGTGTTTCTGATAATTCATTGGACGTTTAGTAGACATTTTTAATGACGAATACGTGGATCTGGCAAGAAAACAGGCCTGGGAGAGAGAGAGAGAGGGGGGTGGACAGGGGAGATTGAGGCTGAAAATTAATAAAACGGTTCTTGAACTTCAATGCCCACACAAAAAAATGTGCAATTGTCTATAAAGACATTGGGGGATTTTCGTTAGTTTGTGTGTTTGTGTACTAAACAAATAATTACGTTTCTTAATGAAACTGCGTGCCTGCGATCTGTTGTGGGTGATACCAGAAGAAAAAACACACGCTGTTCACAAGGCTCCTCACTTATACTTGTAGTTGTGTTCGTCTGTTTGTAGAAAGAAACCTATTAAACAACAAGGAAATCAAGAGCTGGCCTTGGGGATAAACATGTCTCAAAAAATGAAATGGACGCAATCGATAGAATTGGCCCTTTGAAAATAGAATTAAAAAAAAAAAAAAAGAACAAAAAATAATGACAGAGGAAACCAAACTACTCACGGTTCAGATGTTTGCATTTTTGTAAAGAAACATGCAACGTGGTTTTGATCAAGTTGTCTGTCACAAGACGTCTATTCAAGCTATTAACGGGTTTTCCAGATAAAAAAAAAAAGAACCATAAAAAAAAAACATTTTTTAATTGTTTTTTTTCTGAGGCCCTTGTAAAATGAGGGATTTGTTCAAATTCAGTGGAAACTGAGAAAAAACAAAACTGAGATAAAAGAAAACGTCAAATTTTGAAATGAAATTATGAGAGTACTTTTAATTTAAACAATATGCATAATGTCGTGTAGTTTGCGGTAATTTGGTATGCCAAAGCCCCAGGGTTTAGTGGCTTTCATTCCTACGCCCGTTTCCGTAGAGACTTGACATTTGTGAGAAGGAATATCATGCAAGCCTTGGCGACATGCAGTATTTCTCTCATCGATGATGATCAAGGCATGACTTGTGCAGAACATTGTGGTCTGGAGCGATCAGAACATCATTAAAGTTTCAAATTAAATTGAATTTTTAAAAACGAAAATGAACATACGTGTAACAAAACCCGGAAAAAGGCTAGACGAAATGTCTCATAATACATTCTTTAGTTTTCAGGAACAACAATTTACTGAATTCTTGAATCCGTATCTGAAATGACATAATGATGATGAAGAACCATTAGCGCATATTATACAAGCAGGAACGCTCTTTACGCTTGTTCCCACCTGTTGCCTGCATTAGAGAATTGGAATTCCTTGCCAAAAACAATGCGTCAGGTATGCCATAGACCCCTAAAGACACAATATTTGCAGAGGTAACGGAAATTCTGCGCCTAACCAAGCCATGACGCATATTATTACGCTTCCTGAAAACACTGCAGAGTTAACGACCCTGTTTGTGTGCCGGGAAAAAAAAAAAAGTAAAGAAAAAATATGAAAGAAAACAAAGGGAAAAAAACAAACAAACATTGATGAAATAACCAACAAATGGCTTTTGTCTTTGTGGCAGAAATTTCAAAGCAGGGGAAAGGTTTACGGCTTCCTTGATCAGTGCAGCGAGCTAGCGTGAACAAACAGAGAGCATTGCTTTTTTTTTTTTTGTCGTTGCCAATTCCGATATAGTTTACAGAGACCATGCAAAACGCTCCGAGGGCGAAATTATGATAGACTTTAAAAAAATGAACAAAAAAGTTACTCGCCAAAAACAGTAACAAGAGGAAAATTAATGTGTCGGCATGTCGTGAGTTTTAACTTGGCTTTGATTGAAAGGAACAATTATCAGTGTTAGCGATCCATGATGACAAAATAATGGTAGGTAAGGCGCCAAGGATGTCTTTTTTTAAATACAATAATTGACGGGTTTAAAAAAAAAGCACGCACGAGAATGTTGTAACGGCATGCCCCTAAACAATATCCTGTAACAACAAAAATAACAACAAAATGAATAGCAGGTGAACCTAAATTATACCCCTGACAATTAACATCACTGGGGAGCCACCACACATTGACAGTTTCCATCATGTACACTGTTTTCATATCAAAGCGCTGGGGAAAACTAGAAACACTGGTGGCCTTTTTGTTTGTTTGCATGTTTTTATATCATGTTTGACAGAAGCCATTAATAACTGATGAAGAGGAATGCTTCCTCCCTTTTTCGCCACCGTGGATAATATAATATTATAACTACAGGGCGTGCCGTTTCATTCATCAAGCAAGAGGTTTCCATCTAATTTCCCATTCTGTCGACCTGACACTTACCTTTGTCATACCGGAGACACAGAATACCGAGACGGACCATTCCTTCTTCCACTATATATGTCCACAACTTGCGCGCGTATAAACACGGTGAGTACTATTCACATAGCTCTGTGGCACTAGTCTTTTTCGTCCAATTATGAAGGGATGTGATGCCAATTGTTGCATTGTTGACATGGATGATGCGCGCTCAAGTCGGCCGACGAAATCTGGAGAATTGAACCGTCTCGGTATCCTGTGTCTCGGGTCGTACTGTCAAATTCTCAACTCGTTTTCGTCCTCTTTTGCAGGATACCTGAACTAAAACCTGAGTCACAAATTGAGATCTCCAGTTTCCGAAACACTTGGGATATATAAATTCAGTTATTACAATGAAAGTGGAAAGGTCTGAATCAAAAAAGAATTTAAACCAAAAAAAAAAAAAGGCCCCCACATTTCTTTTCTAATTCGGTCTTCCCTGTCTTGTCATCCTATTTTAATCTCTTCTTAATTTTTTTCTTATATTTTGTCTGTTGTCGCTCTGTCTCCTCCGACGTCTCCTGTTCTTATTCTTTTCCGCCTCTCACAATTTTTGCCTTCGCCTCTTCTTGGCTTTCTTCTGGCTGATCCGCTTCTCCAGTTTTTTCCCTCTCATCCTCCCACCATTTTTTCTTCTTTAATCCTCTCTTCCCACTCAAAGAGATTCCAAACACTAAAACAAAGAAGACTTCCATCTAACACAACAAATCCGAACTCCTTTCAGTGCTTCCCAGTGATAAAGATGCGTGGCGTCCCGATGAGGACTGTCTCGAGGGGAAAACACACTGTGCTCATTAGAAACAGACCTTGTTTATATAAAAACAAAAGGGCACAGGCAGTGAATGCCGAGGCGGAAGGTTGAGTAAAACATGTTTTACTGGCAAATATGACCCATGGGGAACGTAGACACGCAATGTGGCTCCCATTGATGCACATGTCAGCGATGTGGCCCCTATTCCTTTGGGTACAGATAAGAAAAGGAGCGCTGCAGAAATGTGTATGTAAAACACCGGTAAATTTCACGGATGTCCTGAACAAAGTGATTTGTGCGCTAATGGTGTAAATGGTCTTTACCTTTGCAAGGTCACAAGGGGAATTTCGTAACGCGGTGCCGCTGGAGTCTTTGTCTGGGTGGGAAAAACTATGCAGGTTCTTTGCAATGATCTACCTTCGCGCCAAACCCACAATGTGAGGCTTACCGTCCAGTGCCATTTGAAATTTTTGTATTATGCCTAGTACAAATGATCTTGACACGTAATTTCCATCGCAAAAGGGAAGCATTAAGTTTGAAAACAGAACTCAACAGGTTTCCGAACGTACCAAAATGTTCAAAATGTCTTTTTAAACCTAAACGGCAAGCACCGGCTTCCACCCTGTGGGCCAAAAAAATGAAACAAAAAATATATATATATAAACTGAAATACCTCAGAGGAATAGAGAAAATTATCCTGTTTTCATTTTCCCCTCGTCCAGAATGCTGTAAAAACTTCAAAAAATACATTTTAAAAAAGCAACCTTCCTAGCAATCCCCCAAATATGCCCAGAAATGTGGACTCTGAACCAAGGCAGATTTCTCGGTTATGTCCGTTCCCACAGCACTTCCCGTGTCTAGGAGTAATACCAGATGACTAAACACGCGGACGCATATTGGCTCCAATTCCATTCACATTGCACAGTCTGCTTTCAATGACAGGAGCTTGGCGTTTCAAAGATGGTGCGAAATGGAATGTATGCATAGAAAAACAAAATGGTTTACCTCCGTCTCCAGGCCTGGTCGCAGTTTTTGTTCCTTTGTTCTCGAGCCCACAGATCATGTTTTTGTTTGGAGATTATATTTGGCTCTGATTCCTTTCGATCGCGGAAGAGTCAGTATAAAAACAGTGGAGATAACTTCATAGTTTATTCTCAAATCTAAGAAGATCAGATATTGCTCTTCATCGTGATTCCACAGCAAACTGGGGAGTGGCGACATTCGTTTCATGAGGCAGTCCGGAAGTGAAGAAAGAGAGACAGAGAGGGTGGGGGTAGGGGTGCGGGGAAGGAGAGGTTTTCTGTTCATACTGTCATTCCTTGTTACTGCTGATTTTAAATTTATCTTTGTGTGTCGAGGGGAGTTGGTCCATAAAATGTCACGGTTCTTTGTTTTTTCAACCCATCAACGATGACACCAAACTGCCAATATAGCTATGACGTTTAGTTATTTACCCCTCAAGTGTGCATCTTTGAATCATTACAGTTTAACGGACAAAGAAAGAAACTCCTCGGCTACAAGTTCCAAAAGGAATCACAGAATAACAAGGCAGCATTGCTTTGAGCCGCTCCGAGGTGCTAAAAACTACCATTTGGAATCGGTTTTCTGACAGCTCTAAATACGCGCCTTCAAGAGGTCCAGAGTTCCCTCGGCAGCCGGGGAAATCCAAATTCTGGACTTGAGAATAGGGGGTGATTGACGGGACATATATCCAATTACAGCCAGTCACTCAAGCCGGGGCCATCGAGGGCTGATGATCGACACGCGAGGTCTCTAATTACGGCCAATTACAACAAGGGCTTTCCGGTGGGCGTCAACACAACTATAATTATTATTCTGCCCACATGCGGTATTATTAGAGAAAGTCAGTGATACCCCTTGATCCACATTTAGTAGCCTGTCAGACTGTCCTGTTATTGTTTTCTATTAAAGTTGATTAGGGTATTCTAATCGATATCACGGTCTGCATAGTCTGGAAGTGTTGTGGATGAGAGCACTGAAAATTGGCAGCAGGTTGGCTTGAAATATGTGACAAATTGATCTCAAGGTGTGATACACGATGTTGATGTTTGTTTGTTTTGTTGTTGTTGCTGTTTTATTTCATCGCTGTACATAGTACACGGTCTGCCAGACAGCCAAGTTCTGTACTTAAAATAATCATGTACGCCACATATCATGCTCCCAAACACACCTTAAAAAATAAATTGTATGCATTTGAATGATTAGATACTTGTGCATTGCACACGGTTTTTTGTTGTTGTTGTTTACTGCCCAAAAACAAGAACAGAACCTGTCATTTTGGTCTTCTCAAAACTGCATTTTTAAAAATTATGACACTGCTCTATCGGGCATGAAAGCAGACAGATATACTTAGGAAAAAATCTATGCTATTTCCATTTTGGTTTCAGTGACAGACTCATAGGTACGCATTTTTCTACTATATAAAACAAAAAGTAAAAGACAGCCTTTACGCGTAAGTAATTGACTGTTGTTCATCTGTCACGTCACGCCTTGCCAGTAGACAGTGCTTGGGTTGCCTTGAGTGACAAAATAGCATTTCCATCCAGCATAACACGCAATAATGTCGAGTGTTTATGTTATATCCAATCATTATGGGGCATGTAAAAAAAAAAAAAAGGATCACCCTGTCCAGTGAGCCTGATACAGACTGGACACAAACACGACACACTATGCGTACTAATTCCAAAAACTCCAGACTGTTTGGAATTGGTTCTTTCCATCTCGCCTTCGTCCGTTTTTCATTCCTTTTCCCTCTCTATTTAAAAAGAAAATAAACATTAACAAAAAATGGTTTGCTGCACGGACAGAAACTTGAGTAAAACAGGAAACGGAACTACGCCTCTGGGCCGAATCTTTTATGAAATTATACAACTGAAGTCCTTATTTCATATGATTTAAGACGGCTTAAGTGGAATTAAAATACATCTGAATCCTCCTCAATTCAGAACTACAAAAAATTCGGAAACTACTGGTGAACCTGAAGACGTCAAGACCACACAGATCGATAGATCTAAGCGAACCTTGATGGATAACTCCACGCCAGACTGCCCAGGTGATTGACGACAACGGAAAAGGCTTAATAGAAATAAATCTAAAACCACGATTACCAGTGGAAACTTTCAAAGCCCTGTGCTCGCAACATTTCTTCCTTCACGTGTCTGAGGAAACATTTTTGTTTCTAGTTTTTTGGAGGTTTTTGTGTCGTTTTTTTTTTTTTTCGCGCTTCCTTTCTGAAAAATCCCCCTTCCTTCTAAAATGTCTCCAGGGTATGAAAATATGAGACGGGTAGATTTGTGTGTATCGTGAGACACATGTACAGCGGATCAGTCTGGATTAGCTTTTTCTGGCTGTAGGTAAATGTATCGGTTGTTTTTCAAACTCATATCCATGTCTAAGATATCCTGAATAAACGCTTCAAATAACATGATACAGTGACAGAATAACATGATCTTTTTTTGGTATGCATACTATCATTTCCATAGGGAAGTGAGTTTGAGGTTGAGTTTGTGTTTTATGGCGCGTTGACACGATAACGGCCATGGTTGCGCCTTTCACGGTCCATTTGAGTTCTTGATTGATGTTTGGTATTCAGATCTTCATCCATTCAAATTTAACAAACAGAATTGAACAGTTCCGTAAAAATTTTTACTACATTGGTAATTTTCTCGAAAGTGGTTTTGTATAGATCTGAGAAGAGTTTTGCAAATGTGGGAAAGAAATAGATTTAAGAAACGTGACTTTGCAGTTACTAAAAGTGGGAGCTATTTCAAGCTTAGTCATCTAGGCTAAAAGACAATACTCCGGACCAGCTCATCTTTTCTTTCTCTCTTCTTGTTTAAAGCCATAGCGTTTCCACTCTTTCTCATGTATCGAGTGCTGAGCTGTCCCACAGGTTGCCATGCCATACATGTATTTCATGATTCCACAACCCGCGTTTCCCCCAAATCAAATCTACCTCCTGGCAAACGAAGTCAACACCGAGGATGATTCCAGCTCCTGGAAGCGTTAATTATTTCCCCACTTCTCATTCTGTACAGGAACCCTCGGAATCAATAACAATTTTCTTTTTTTAAACATTCTGCGCACCAAAATCGTTATCAAATCAGACCCAAACCCAGGGCCTGCAAAAGTTGCAATTTAGAGTCGCCTGTCTTGGGGAAAGCGCGTCGACAAACTCGCTTTGTGCACGGGCAGTGTTTTGATTTCCACGGGGCCCCACAACGGAAAGGGAACTCCCGTGAGACGGTGGCCATCTTGAGGTCGCTCCATCGCGCGACAGTGATTTTATTTTTTCAGTGCACGGCTTTCAGCCTGCTAATGGCCTGTTTAACACTTACTCGCCTTTCGCCTGAACAAAAACTTAATGGAGTTGCACCTTTTTTGAGCTGTGGCGCCGTGGCACACCATTTTCTAGGCAGGACCAAACAAGAGAAAGCTGACAAGGCGCTGGGCAAGAGCCGACGTTACAATACCCTGCATTTATTTCCTTGTTTGCTTTCACCTCGATTAAATTAAGACATTACCCCCGAGACCCCAAAGTTCCAATCTCATTTATTCCTCGGGTATAAAAGAGAAATGCTTTTTAGATTTCTGTACACAAAAGACACGAACCTGAAAAAGGGGGGGGGGGAGGGGAGAGAAACATGGGATGATAACAATGCTTTTGATTTTGAAGGCGTCCCAGATTTCTGATATTGATGGGAACTGGAAATTTAACAGCAAAAGCTATATTGCTTAGTAAATGTACAGTCTTCTCAAAAATGCATAGTAGGTGCGGAACAGTTTGAAAATTTACAAGCAGTAGTGAAATGATATTTAGTGTTTATATATGCTAGTTTGCTTGATTTTGATGAATTGTTTTCACAAACGTACTTACCTCTATGTGATTAAACTCTAGAAATCACAACTCTGTGATATGTTTTTCTTATGTCAATTCCAAGAACAGAGACAAAAACGAACAACAAGAATTAAAACCGAAGACAAACAAAATACTACAAAATAAATCGTTCAAAAAACAAAGAAATTTCAATTTCAGTGAATCAGATCATTCATTCCGCTTATGTATTATCAAGAGTATGTTCAGGTGGTTGGTAAGTTCTTGATTTGCTGCATTCTGTCCAACCAATAAATCAATGGAAAATGAAAATGTTATTGTTTGTTTTCTCTTTGTTCCACTGGCATGAAGCGCGGGCTACACCAGGGACAGACATGCTGAGCGCTCTGCCCGGTCTCCTTATCTTCACTGCTGCCTTCATTCAGCGGTTATCACGTTATTTTAGAAGGCGCTACCAAAATAAATATTTATTACACCCAGGTATCTTTGCGTGACTTTTCAAATACAATGAGCTTCAGCCATATCAGCAGAGGTTAAATATTTCTCAGTTGTTGCAGCAAACGTTCATCCACCCGGCATGTCGGGGAAACAGATTGATTAAAAATTTTGAAATATCTCAAATTAGTCATAACTTATGGCACATTGTCACACAGATACTTCAAGAAATGCCTCTTTCTCCTAAAATTTTTAAACACTACGTATGTACTTTGCTACTGTAGATGTCCATTTATTCCGAGACCAAAACACTAAAGTATCGTAGTAGCGAAGCGGTTTAAAAAGAACAAAAAGAAAACAAAAAATGAAATAAAGAAAACATAAATCAACACGTTTGAATGACTTTGTCATGTTGTCTTCAAAGATAGCTACCATGTGGTACAATACCCTGTGTCTCCAGCATGTCAAACAAGTCAATACAGACATTTTCGTGCGGGCCATGTTTACCAATGACGAGCAAAGGGTATTCAAATTTACCAAGTTTGGAAACCATTGAGTCCTCATCAACTGGCCGGCTAAACTTTGTCCTATCAGGGGCGAAAACTATTTTCCCTTGTGAGAAAGTTGAGACAATCCATACAGAAGGAAATCACCTTAGTTGTCCCAGCTGTCCAGTGGCGTCAAAATCACCCACTATTTACGCTATAAATTACAGGAAATAAATAAACACAGACTAATTTGGAGAATATATGTAAATGTAATCTTTTAAAAATGTCAACATGACCGTGGCAAAGGGGCGCCAGTTGAGGCCTGGCCGTAAACAGAGGTGCTTTGTCCATGTCAGTGTGTTCCCTATGGTGAGGCAGCATGGCCTGTGAAAACAAAACAGGCACTTGTCTGCAGGGATATAGCATGGAGATTAGGGCGCCTCATTCTAAGGCACGGGGATTCTCATCCTTGACGGGAGTGACACAGACGATATCCAGTGTTCCAGGTCTCAGGCGAAAATAATGAACCAAGAGAAGGAAATCTGTGTCGAGGTCTTTCTTTTTGGAGTATTCTGCCTTAGGCATTTGCACCTCTCTTTCTCCGGTTGTTCTTTTTCTTCTTCTTCTTTTGGTATTTGACATTTCTGTTCTCTTCTAGGCTGTCCTAGCCCTCAAAATGGCTCCCCATCTGGCTGCTTCATTGGAAGCGAAGCGAAGAGAGATGAGAAGCGAAAAGAAGCAAATTGGTCGTTCATTCTGTTTATAAAGCCCGCTATTCTCCCGTTTGGGACTGCACTGTAGCCCTGCCCTATGGTACATGAGACAGAACGTAAGAATCCTTGTACTGGACGTGATTCAAAAGAGGGTAAAATAAAAAACAGGGCCTCATTTTTTTAATCTCTGGAACGGGTGAATTTCAGCGCTGTTCATTATTGATAAGAAAAGTTTTTAACGCACAGTGTTTCCCTGCCCTATTCAATAGTTTAATGGGGTGTGGCTGTGTCGTATCATGTTATGTGTGGCCAATGACCTGTTCATATTAAATGAGCGTATCCGCAGTGCATCATTTATATTTTACGTTTCTATTCTTTGAACTCGTACGATTCATTTCGATACTCCGTTTCTGCCGTGTTACGGTAAAAGACTGTATATGCCAAATCTGGGTCAAATTCTGTTTTTTGACGTCATTATTATAGAATGATAATAATTTTGTGCTATACTTTTATTTCTGGATTATACTTTTGCGCGACCATTAGTTTCTTTTGGTAACCACAGAATGGATATTTAACAAAGAATAAAACGAAACATGTTCGTGTCTCCCACAAAATTTTGCTTTTTAGCGTGTACTGTCGTCGTGACATGGCAACGTTGAGTATCGAAGACTGATGAGATATGACAAGGATTTGCGCACTTTAGTACTGTACTTTGTTATGTTCAATGGTCACTTAGTGCAACTATGAAACAATAGAAATTGTTGTAAATCTATCGCCCCCAGCCAGACAGGTGATCATGTTTCTAAATTAAACCACTCCGCATTCTCTTACTGTAATACGAGCTCCTCCGGGAAAACTAATGGCCTGATTTTAAACACAAGCTGAGGTTTTGAGGCTAGAGTTCTGCTAGCACCTCTCAAATTTCAAAATTCATTCATTTAAATATGTGCCCATTGCCTTCCTAAACTCACCCTACGGGTTTGCAGTGTGTCGTGATGACATTCTTGCTAAGTTTTGGTATACAATTAAATTTCTAGACAGTACAGTCATGTAAATCTTCGCAGGATCTTGCCCTGGGAAGTCATTTTCTCTCTTTTAACTTAGTTCTATGCCATTGTCATGCTGTAGTTTCAAGAATATGTGCAAGAATTTAAATCCGGACTGCCTTAGCTCTCTGTTTTGGATTGGGACTACCCGTTGAGAACTTGTAGACCTGTAGTCCTTGATATTACTATGTAACTGCAGTTTCAAGGTGACAGCGTCTCAGTTCACCTCTTGCGCGTGCGGTAATCCAGAAGATCATAAGAAAGGAGTTATATGATGCTTTTGCATAACTAACATACATTTCCGTTTCAAAAAATGATGGCCAACAACAGAAATAATGCACTTTATGCATTGTGCATAGGGGATTATATTCGTCGCATACAGTCCTCATCGACATAGTTCAATTTAACATTCCGCTCAGTTACTGGAATAACTTCTCACCAGCGCCTGGCTCATTGGCGTCGCACTGAAAAAATGATGAAGCTATGTAAGCAGCCAAGAGGAACAGTAATCTAAGGCAAAGGACTTTACTGTGGTGTTGGAATCATTTTTTTAACTTTGAGCTTGCCACTTTTGCACAACAGTGCAACAACTCGTTCGATTCAGTGCGCTATCGACTGGTCTATTTCGAGCGAGGCGGTCATTTCTTTCATTATTCACATAAAAAGGAAACTTTGCCAGCATTTTTGTGTTGTTGTTTGTTTTTGTGAGGAATCCACCATACACTGGCAGCTCCACTATATTTTGTTACTACTCCAGATAATTTCACTGTTTTTTCTGTTTTCTGTGAGTGCACAGAATTCCTGGCATTTACCACTGAAATTTACTCGTCTGCGGTTTTGCACACCTTTTCACCTGAAAGTTGAAGTGTTTTAACTTACAGTAAAGCTATTTCGCCAGAAAAAAAAAGACATAATGACTTGATCAATGCTCTGCTCAGGACTGTAACCGTAGCAATGCTGTTGGCATGCTGCAGTGTTAACCCTCTGCTGTCCAGACATGGATGGTTCTGCCCAAAAATCTCCAAGCTTGCAAACTTGTTTCAAAAGAATCAAATGAATATGATCATCATTATCATCATCGTCATCATTATCATGGATATTTCTTGATATTAGAATGAATTCTACATAAAGAATGTCAGCAAACGTGTTTCTTTTTCTGCCGTTCTTTTTTTTAATTTTTCTCTTTTGTATGGAACGCTTGAGTACTTGGGGTTAAGACAACTGAATGGCCTGCAATTACAATGTGAACTTTTTACTGTTAGGATTTTCTTGAAATGAATTACCTTGTCTGTCTTTGCTCTGTCTGCTTTCTATAATTCTCCCATTTCACCTCTTGCGGGATTGCTATTGTCAGGAAATCTTTGAATTTCTCAATATCCGATGTTTCCTACATGTTCAACACTGAATAAAGTTCGATGCAAAAGTTGCTCTCAAAAATCTCCATGAAAGAGACATTTCGGTAAGAGCGAGAAATGACTTGGCAGTGAGAGGTTCATGCTGATCTATAGGGACAAAAATCCTGCACATACAAAAGAGCACGTCGAGCTATCAATATTTTTAACGTGCCCGCCACTTTCCCCTCCCTCTCATCACTCTGTTCTTTTTCCTCACCTTTATTTTTTATTTCCCTGGTTCCTCTCGTGAGATATTTTCGACATTCATTACTTTTATCATGTTGTCTTCTTTATACATCTCAGCTTTCTCTTGAATAAAACACGAAACTTAAAAACTGAAATTCTCTTTCGACATCTCAAATGGGTCATGCTCTTGATATAAATCCAAATCTCAGAAAATGAGTTCAAACTGACCCTTATCTTCGCATTGAATCTGAACAGGTTTTGTTTTTCTCAAAAGACGTATAATTGGGGTAAAAAATGAGAAGGACAAAAATGAATGGAAAGAATCGCTTATCTGAGCATCCTGTCAGAGACATGAAATCATATTGACAGCACTGATCCCAGAGAAAAAAAAAATCTCTTCAGAGATGAGGCGTAGGGGGGATCCCATCGTTGTGAGCAGGGCAAGCGACCTTGGGTAAATCTAATTTGCCTAACAAAAGCTCAGCGGTACATTGGCACAGCGCACGCGAGGGCTGAAGAGGACCAGATTAACCTTCTTCTTTCTATCACCGGACCATTTCCAGCGATCTCGCAACATCATTTTTGGTCTGGATGAGGTAGACCGTTGCTCCACTTCCGGTCTCTGTCCGCGCTTCTCTTCCGCGGTTAATTTGCTGGTCGATGCTGAAGGTGGACTAGTTGGTGTGACTACGAGCGGTAAGCCTGGATTTGGGGCCCGGACTTGCACGTCACATACTGTAATACAATGCTGGGATGGGACCCCGGGGAGTCTTTACTACAGAGTAACAGCCGTGGTGTGGCCATCTTCACTCTAGCTTGTGCTATTTGTTTCCAGCGGCCCTATCTGTCTTTTATCATTGTGCTTTTGGACGTCATATCCATCCATCTATCCATACATCCATCCACCCACGCACCCACCCACCCGCCCATCCATCCACCCACGCACCCACCCACCCGCCCATCCATCCACCCATCCATCTCTCTGTCTGACTGTCAGTCTGTCTGTCTATGTATCCAATGGTCTGATATCTCAGCGTCCCATCCAACTGATCAAAAGTGTCTCTCTTACAATAGAGAACATTACTGTCATGCTTGTATTTACGCTTTTATCACACCATTTCTCTCACGTGTAATACTTTTACTTCCACACCCGACAGAAAGGTTACTGGTTTATCCCCTTATTGCTGTTTCAAATACTAAAAATTACTACAGTAATTATAGTTCAGTGGAATACTGGAAGTACATTCAGTCCACACATGGTTAAAACGACATAGATCTACAATTTCTCTTTAATTTCTAATTCTCCTCTCGAGCCTCATAGAACCCGGGCACTGAACAGTTTTATGCCACAAAACAACAACAACAGCGAAACTTGTAGTTCAGTATACAATTATCTGTGTGAACCTAGGGCATTTTAACAGCAAGCTACAGTACTGTTGAGGGACTATTCACGCCCATTGCAGCGCTCACTCTCTTAGTTGCCAACATTCGCACAACCACTCGTCAGTAGTCTCGAGGGAAATAACCTCGGTCAAGTCAAGGCGGCCCTATTTCCTTGTCTAAAAAACTCAACTCGTGACAAAAATAGCAGGCCACGAGGTATAATGAACTTCGTATCCATTTGCTGCTGTTAGAGCCACAAAACGTGCCCCAGGAGCTCTTTGTCAAATCAGTTGAAGTATGAAGCCGCAGTGACGCAGTGCACGGTATAAAAGCTTCCTTGTGGAATGCTTTTATCGCGGGCATGGTTAAGGTCAATGTCTGATATTTTCTAAGATGCATGGCACTGAAGAGAGCTGGCTGGGAAAGTTGCTCTCATGTCATGATGCAAGACACGTCTCTGTAAAAAGTCACTAGGAAGTAGGAGATTAATGCCACCCTTTGAATAAAGTATTTTTTGCACATAAAACAATAACGAGCCCATCCAGTTTCTAGTGGTTTCATAGTTTTATTCACAACCTTTTAACATGGTTAACTCACCGAGTTCCAGGTCGATACATATAATAAAGTTTCCCTGTGAAACAGGTCTCTATCGCGAGCCTAGTTCTTGTTTGATCCAACTCAATTTTTCACACAACTGAGAATTTCGATGTTAAATGTTTGTAGCTTTAGTATTGTGAAACGGAATTAGACTAATCGGAACTGTGAAACAGATTGATACGTGCCACGGCTCATTTTAATCAAGAGTATACGTGTGCATTTGTTATACCATTTCTACAGATTAAAAGATATCCAGCTTTTCAGAAAATGGCGATCGAACAACCGAGAGCTAAGGTGGCGTTATGTACTTGTGTTACATCTTTGATCTAACAGACAGAAAACAGCACTCCTCCCATGACAGAAATTTACCAATAAAATTATCAACTAAATGTATCAGCAAGAAGGCTGGCATCGATAGGTGGTAAGTATGTACAGATTTAGTAACATCAACCAGAGAATACATTTAGCCATTATCTATTGGCCCCGGTCGTCATGACAGATTAGTACAGAAAATAAGCAGGTCTTTTTTTTTTTAAATTAAAAGAAACACCAGACTCCCCTAGGATTGTTTGTACGTGAGAAACTGCCGGAATCACCACCAATCACCCGGATGTCATTTCTTCTAAAGCAGTTGCTCATTTCTTAATTTCTGAAGTCCGTACCCACCATTAGGCTGTCTAACCAAGGCTTTTGTTCCAGATCCACTTCATTGTTGTCTGGCTGTCGGTGGCCGTGACAAACGATAGACAGATAGACAGACGGCGATATTTTCCTACTTTTCCTTTAAAACGGATGGCTTTTATCTATTGAAAAGCTATAGCAAAGGCTGTCTAACTGTTTCCTTTTATTTCCACGTCTCACGAGCCAGCGTCTCCTCGGGACTCATGTTTATAACTCATCGACCGTAAAGAAGATCGGAAAAGGCAATTCTAGACTTGGGAGAGGTCACGTGATTTTTTATTGCGCCGACTTCCGGTTGTGCAGCCAATCCTCACACAGGGGTGACACCACTGGATCTCCCGTTTAATGGCCGCTACCATTACTGGGATGAGGTACAGGGGTCGGAATTAGGTCATTACCACGCGCAACCTGACATGAGTAGCCCGTATTTGTTGGCATTTCCTGTTTTATGCAAGAGGTCATACGCGCGTGCTGTCGTTAATTTCCAGGGATCACATTGCATCATTAAAAAACCAAAAACAAAATTGCGCCAAGAGGGAGAAGGCAGCCTTATGGAGCGTTGAAAGGCTTGATAGTCAGGGACTCAGGACTTCCTTTCCTCTTTTCCCTCCCTCATCCCTATTGCTTTAATTACTTCCCCATGGCTCCTCGCTTACGCCCCTTTAATTTCAGGTCTTCTTTGCACACAGTGCCAGTGACCACGAACGAGTCATATCAGTGCGTTCTGTGGCTATGGCGGAAGTATTCGGAACGACTTTGAAACGTCTGACTGATCATTTGCATGATGTTATCGATTGCAGTGTTTGTCTGCTTCGTTTCACGGACATCGGTCCCTAGGG
Source organism: Onchidella celtica (assembly GCA_963931925.1). Lineage (NCBI taxonomy): Eukaryota > Metazoa > Mollusca > Gastropoda > Systellommatophora > Onchidiidae > Onchidella > Onchidella celtica. The sequence continues at coordinate 16,894,121 of OZ007573.1, read as the reverse complement.
GTTTTGATTTCAGGGCTGAGGGTCCCATAAAACTGAAATGGTGTTCTTAGGTCGAGACCCCCGCGGGAATATAGTGAAAAATACGTGCGGGTTCAATACTATTTATTTCCATAAAATATCACGTGAGTTTTCCCTGCATTATAAAAATAGAACTTGGAAAATACATCACAGCAAAGGCTGGTAGCGAAAAGACGCAAAGAAAAGACATTATTAAAAAGACATATAATAGGGATAGAGGTGATAAAGATTTGTCCCTTCTTTCATGAATGTGGCCGTTTCACTTGATCATTCTCTTTTCTTGAATTTGTTTTAGATTTAACATGCGACTAAATAGAAACAGTTTCTCATCGTAACTACAAACAGCAGGAATCTGCGACGGATGCCGACAGCAATGACAATCGTAGGAAGTCGATGCCATGAGACTAACACAGTGGAAGCTTTGCAACACTTCCAGTGAAGCAAATTAAAGCAAAAACGTATTTAAAAAAAAATTTAATTAGGGAAAAATGTTTGAATTTTTCCTCAGAATGAATTCTTGAAAGGTCGGCACCATATCTCAGTCTTCATTTGTCTTTCTCCGTACCATTCAAGTCCCGTCGCCCGAGGAAAGCAGACCTAGACATCATACAATTTGAAATCCACCTTTGACCAAGAGTCAAATTAGAATTTTCAATTTGTGAATAGTGTAATGTTACTGGAAACATCTTGGACACCCTCGGGCACATTCAATTCGACCTAGATATCTCTTTCTAATTTCCTTGTGGCTGGCTGAGTCTCCATTAAATAATTTGTTTGGATGTCAGAAGGGATAATTGAGATGGTAACTTTCATGTGGTCCACAGTCAGCCGTCTTTCAGATGAGCGAACATCTGAGGTTTCTGAAACAAAGAATGACACACACACAGCTCACCCCGGTGCCCCCCATCCATTTTTAAGACTGCGTTAATTACAGGCCTAGCCAATTCGTGGTTGTGAAAAAAATATCAAATTTGGAACTGATTTTGCCCCGATAATGATGAAAAATGCTGTCCAAAAACGGTTAAAATTGGTGTTCCCCTGAGGGGGGATTTTTGAAAAGGATTACACTGCCAAAAACAGTACCATCGGGTTTACTCAGCTGTGTTGAAGTAGAGAACGGAGCCAATGGCCTCTTAAATTCTTCCTATTCATGTGAATCACCAGTGTTTGGCCTTTCCAACACATGTGCCCTCGTGTTTCGCTGTTCATTTGTTATGGTTGTTACTGTTTTGAAGTGTGTTTCTGTGTCGAGACAATGTAAAGTGATTTATATAGACAGAAAAGATCCCCGCCGAAAAGGAAATAAAAAAAAAAAAAACTACTTTCGCTGGGAGAAGACGGAAGAGTATTGGCTGTATCTACATGTAATGATTATATAAACGTGTATGCATTTCACATGAGAATCAGTAAAAAAAAGAATATTTATTTCCTGTTTAATTTAGAAGGGACATAACTTTGTCTTCGTCATTGCCAAAGGCCAGAATTTCAACATTACAATGACGAACTATCAATCTGAAAATGGCACGGAACAGAATTTCAATTTTTTACTGTAATTCGACCACACAATTTCACAGCACTTAAAGTCAATTAAAAATTCAAATTGTAACACCTTATTATAATAAAGACTGCAGACGGAAGCACAGCGCTGCGAGGCAGGAAGAGAGAACAAAATATGGGAATATTTATGAAGAACAGCCGCAACTGAAGTCTCAGAATCCTGACAGTAATTGTGTCCTTGGTGGAACGATCTGAATGGAGAAAGACTGAGTTGCTTGCCAAAAACAAACAAAAAAGAGAGCTCATGACCACACATACTCGTACCTACAACAAGAATTAGAAAAGATTAACAGATAACTTAAATAATATCATGAAAGTAAACACTTTATCATTACTCATTCAACTGTCAAGCATCCTTAAGCAAGAAATAGATTAATAACAAATATAGATTAACATGGTATAGATAGCGATGTTATCGTTTATTTGAATTACTCGCCGAGTAGATCTTTAATACATCAAATACCTTTTGAAACCTCTGTCATGACAAATACTGAGATTTAAAGAAAAACAAGTTATCATGTTTGACCTAAAATCTTGTGTCTCTATGCCAGCAGATACTCTCTCTCTCTCTCTCTCTCTCGCTTTCTCTCTCTCTGTCTTTGAGAGACGGCTGACTTTGCCGCCTATAAAGAGAGTGATAAGAGAGACAGGGAAGCAGAAAAGACAGAGGGAGGGGGGGGAGGGGTGAGAGAGAAGGGAGTAAATGGACGGCACAGAGTTTTATGGCCCGTGTAGATTGATGACATGGAGATAACGTACACTGTATAGAACAGATAGATGTACGAGGTAAACTCAAATGGGACGGCGACATTGACACACGAGGGGAGACAAAGTGCATTGTGAAAATTTGACAAGAATGAGTGAGGGATTGAACAAAATGAGGGACAGAAATGGAAATTCGCCATTGATTCGTCTTAACTGCATTGCTTCATCGCGTTCTCTGATCTCATGAACATCGAAATGAGATTTAAAAACAAAAAACGTCTACATTTGGGAAATCGGACGAGTGAAGGCCATAAAATGCGTCCCTGGCTGTGCATGTGTTTAGGCTAAGGAGGCTATGTGCGTGCGATCTTTAACTCCCGAGTCTGAATCAACTTCAGGAATATTCCTGGCGTGAAAAATGGACTTGGGGTAGAGGATGAAGCAAGCCAGGCCGAGTATGCCAACAGAAAGAAGTAAAAGCTATTCGGAAAGATTCACGGCAATCGGTGAGTGCCATCGTAATACTTGAAGAACGCCGGGTTGTCTCTGTCAAGATATAGATCAGCTTCAAGGAACTATCAAACATTACGAAACAAATTACGATTTGTACGAACATTATTTCGTTTCTTATTGCTGTTTAATTATCATCCCAAGTATTGAAGTAATTATATTCCTGTAAAACAAATACATGCTCCAATGAGAATACTAAAAAATTAAATAGATAAGTAAATAATTTTTCCAGAATCTGCACCAAGAGTACCTTATCCTTGCACTTTCACTTAAAGTAAAAATTTAAAAAGTCTAAGAGCCTTTACAGTTCAATGTTCATGTATCTCAGCACTCAGTTTATGTCTTTCAATCGGTAACAAAAAGGGTGCATCGTGGTGATATTGGTGCATACTTTTGGAAATATACCTTCTAGTCGATGTCAGTGTAATTAAAGTGGAATGCACACATCGAACGTCTTTACAGGCTTGAACATAAAGTCTAGTCAGTTATCTCTCTAACCAAACGGTGGAATCCCCTTGCATTGCCTTATTTAAATCAGACCCGTCCGTCCTATGAAATATAAGTATTGTCTGTAAAGTATAAACTAAAACAGAGCTCATAACTGTGTGCAGTTTGATGCAATGAAATCAGCGTCAGTCCCCGACCTACAATAGGCTAACTGTTAATCAGTCACTTTCTTGTGCAGATCAAATCCACAGTTTTCGTGACTGTTTTAGTGATGACAATAATTCCACTATAAAGTGATTAGTTGTACAACATTTAATGTATGATCTCTTGGTAATTAAGTTAGGTTTTGATTAAAGGAAAACGCATCTCTAATTCCTCAGTACTCCCCGCTATGTTTGTGACTGTGGACTACAAGATTTGGACCAAAGATGCTGAAAATGAATGTGAAACGAAGAACTGAAGGAGAAAGGAGGAAAATTACGTAGGGTGAGTGAGAAAAGGCGATGTGATTACTCATCTTGCCTGGAATCTCTGTGCTTGCTTTCAAATCTGAGGATTATCCATCCATATCAAGGATGAACAATCCCTCAGATACTAATCAAGTTTCGACTACGGGCGAGGCACAACCCGCGAATTCTGGTGCTTGTAATGCGCGCGCGCTTCAAAACCAGGTCTCTATTCCCTGATTGGTTAATAAAATTAGCTTCCGTGGGGAAAGGCTGGCTCTAACAGGCTACTAATGCTTTTGTTTCCTCACCAAGATGTGAGCATGGCTCCACTAATGTCGACCCCAATTCCCATTATGCAAATTCGAAGACAGCATGTTTACTCCAGCGTTGTGAGCTAAATAGGTGAAGCTCGAGCCTGAAAACGTCAGCTCGTGAGATGGCATCCTTGATACCCAATGGCGAGTCGTTAGGGAGACGACACAAATTCGTATCTATGTGCCCTTGTGAGAGGAAAAGGACGAAAAAGTATCAAGTCACCCAAATGTCGGATCACAATTCATGAAAAAGAATTCCCGATCTATCTGATCGCTGATCATAATAATTTCTAATATACAATACCTTTGCGCACAAATGAAATCTGACACGAACTGTTATTTACCATCCATCAAGCAAACTTATCCTGGCGCTGGAAAGGAATCCTAATAAGGGAGCAAGTTTTAAAAGGAAATGGCAAAAAGTTGAAATGTGCATAATATCTCCAAATAAGTACAAAAACCTGAGACGAGAGAGACGAATATTTTCATTTCATGCCAAGCCAGATTTGTACTTCACGCCAGATAAGATTCTGGGGTTAACCCCCAGGAAGGCTCGAGTGTATCCCCATTATTGTTTCAGGATGTTCCAAGAAAACCAGGCCGGGCGTCTGAGCATTTGGTTTGTGAATACGCAATTTCGGGTCTGTTCTTATTGATAACAGTACGGTAGATCTACCTACAGCAAAATTCCTTGCAGAGTTCAGCTTGGAGATAGGATTCCGTCTTCAAGAGCATGTAATATTGACTTTAATTTTCGCATGAAATCTGTTTGTGCAATTTAAATGAGTACGATTTCCTAAAAAACGTCATGCAAATGGAATATGCAAATTTCGTAGGCTCAACTCTTAAGTTGGGAAAATACATGCTGTCCTCTTTCTTGCTGCGCTTGCTCACAACCTTCATCTCGTTATTTTCGTCTCATTATTTTTAAAAGCATATTTTCAATTCAATTGCCGATTTTTAAAATGCTTGCAACTTGTTCTGCTCTCTTACTACAGTCTAATTGGGTTGACGTTATAAACAAAAGGGCAAACATAAGACTGCATAACGTTTAGTATTTTTTTGCTTTATGACAGTCTTCCTATCTGAGTAACCACAGTCTCGGGTGTCCCAGGGGAAACCACTACCAAATCTTTAGTCTGAAGTCTGCTGGGAATGACATTTATGCTGTTATTCCTTCTTTTAATATTCAGACTTTGCTCCTAAATATTTACATCTTTTTTATTTTTATTTTTATTTTATTTTCAAACATGTCCATTACCTATAGTTTATGACAACCTAACCATTAATATTCCCAGGTACTTGGTCAACTAGTGCAGCAGTTTCTACAATATTAGTACAAGAGTTCCCAATATTACATCTTGCAAGAGGGTAGTTTTAAACTACAAATTTTGTCTTTTCTTGTCACTCTATAGGGTAGCTCGACACATTACAAAGCATGCAGACTTAAGGATAGTCTAGGACCAGATCGCGGTTTGGATTTCAGTTTCAGATTAAATTTTATAATGATTATGCTGGGCTGTCAGAAAGACAGATCGAGACAAAACTGATAACGTTTTACCAAGTCAAGTATCAGTAGAGTTAGTTCCATAAAAAGTTCTTTCTTTCTGTAAAACGCTAGCAACGCACAAAGCTCACACTTAACTGATTCACTCCCAGCTAGCTTCTCTCAGAGAGCAGTTGGGGTTCTCATACTGCCCTCTTTAAAAGACGGTTGTATGGGATCGCTAGAAAATTTAGTAAAATGCCAAACTATTGGAAATTTAAGAAGAAAATAATGTTTCAGGGGGATTTTCAGGTACTATTAGAAGTGAATGTTTCTCGGACGAACCGCTCAGAACGGCTTATTACTCGAAATGCTTTACTTCATCAAATTCATAAGTAGTCTTGATTTTTCCACATGTAGTATGCCACCATGACTGGAAATGGGCATCTCAGCATGTTTCTATCTTTTTTCTTGCTTTCGTGAGGGTGGGAATATATGAATGAATAAGAACACGTTGGGATATGGATACTGACTTGTTAGCTCTAGGCAAAACAACAAAACTTTCGAGGTCTAGAATTTCGCTCTGGGTGAAGACGACCACACTGAAGGAGGAAAACCGAAGCAAACGGAAGTTATTAAAGGGTGTGAAAAAAAGGTGAATAAGTAGCTTGGGAGAGTTCTCAGTATTATTTTGGGAGGGTAAAAATGGGGAAGAGACTAATAAGTCCTGTCAGTAAATAGAGGGTTAAAGGTGTGTATGAGATCCCCGACGAAGGAAACCTCAAAAAAGTACAAAAAATTACTCTCTTCCTCACCAGGCCAATTTTTCGCTGTAAGAACATATTAACGTTGTTCTGGCTTGTCATTTCCCACTAAATTACTTCCAAGAATAAATATTTGCACGGAGTACTTTACATATGCCTGTAGTATAGTACTGGGCAGTTCCTACGAGAAGCCCCGGCTGTAATTCCATCGCACATCACCTACAGATCTCCGTTAATAAATCAAAACCCAATCGGCTGTACTGCATTTCTGATCGAATTAGCGGTCACCGTGAGGCAGCAATGGTGAGATTATCGATGTATATATGGGAGGCATGAGGAAAGAGACACGAAACACCGATGGAATAGGAGGTATGAAGCTGGAGGGGAAGGAAAGGGAATCGGTAGAGAGGGAGAGGCTTGAGGCGCTTGATGGACAACTGGCCGAAGTGAATTGCGAGATTGCTATATACGGTCAAGAGGAAAATTGAGGCGCGCGCCAAATGATAGAAGACTCGGAGAGTGATGAGCAAGCAAAGGCTGGAGATAGACAGAACTCAGTGGATGGGAGAGGACCAGAAATGGTTCCCTGGGACTGACAGCTTTGAGTGAATGGTGGTGATGTGCAAGGGAGGACAGACAGACTTGGAGAGAGAGAAAGGGGAGATATATAATAATTATATAATGGTACATGAGAAGCCCAGCGCCATGAAGAGGGTTGCCACTGGCAACGTTCTTGTCCAAAAGCGGGTGGCTGACTGATTGAACAGCTGACACTAGGAAAGACAGATAATACAAATATCAAGCACAGATAGATAGATAGATAGATAGATAGATAGATAGATAGATAGATAGATAGATAGATAGATAGATAGATAGATAGATAGATAGATAGATAGATAGATAGATAGATAGATAGATAGATAGATATCATAGATATGATAGATAGATAGATAGATAGATAGATAGATAGATAGATAGATAGATAGATAGATAGATAGATAGATAGATAGATAGATAGATAGATAGATAGATAGATAGATAGAGAAAGCAGGAACAAATATGAAGATAATGCAATATTAGATCACTTTTAACCTAGTTCACTGCCCCTCACATCAACGCACACAGACAAGCCGCACAAAGCACAAGTTGAGCGTGCTTGTAGCTCACTGTGGTAAACTTGACAGACATATAGATATGAATGCAAATCAAAGAAGGGAGCCTGTCCACATCCCGATAGACAGACAGACAGACATTTAATGTACTGATACAGAATGTTGCTCGACAGACATTCACAGATCTCCATATTTGCTCTGAATACACCTCTACCCTTCACCGCCCCTTTTCTTTTTCCAAACTGGACCACCCTTTCATATTTATAAAGGTGGAGGGAAAGGGTATCTGGCTTCTTCATTCTTTTGATGGAATGATTGAGTGACGGAATTAGAGAGGACCCAGGGAAAGGAGAAGGCTCGGATGGGGTTGGTGAGAGAGAATAGGAATGGCGTAGAGAACAAGATGGGTTGGTGTTTTACCCGTGGGTGTCTCCTGGTACTTAGCTCAACTGCTACAGAGGTTTTCACGCCGTTCTCACACGCAAGGTCTCACAAGGCCGTACGCGAAGGCAATTATGACACATCCAGCTTTATCTTGCTACTCTATGAAGTAGATCAGTACCATTACTTTAGAAGGCACGGAAGAAAGACTTGAGGATATTCTATTTCTAAAACCAAATCGAGGTTTTAGTTTTCATTTAGATGGAACTTCGTAATACAATCTATCAGAAAGACAAGGTTGTATAAGGCAATCTTTGAAAATAGCAGAGCAAAAAGTACATCTATAAGGGCATAATAATACTTCAAGGCATGTCTATAATGGCGCTAATGGTGCCATACTTGTTCTTTGTTAGCCATTAGCAGAAAATGAATAATTTAATGCAGCCCATTTCGCTAAATCCATAACCTGCATACCTTTAATATCGTATCACGATGCCAGTCTTCCGGCCATTACGAAGAGACCAGAGTGTATCCAGCCCCCCCTTTTTTTACACGCTAAGCTGGTAACCTCTGAACTAGCAGGAAGTCCTGTCGGCACTTTCATCGACCAACACCCAGAAAGAACGAAAGAGGGGGGAAAAGCGAGACTGAAATCCCCTAATTTCAGGAATACTAACCCCATCACGTTTCTACTTTTTGAGTACAGTGAAGGAAAAACGACACCAAACTTGATTGAGGTCGCTCCTACTTTGAGCCAGGCTTATAAAAAAAAGAAAAGAAACGTTTCTATTTCTTTCTCTTTGTTTCCCTCATACAAAACAAGATCGAATTTGATTAAAATCGCACTCTTTAAAGCGTTTTAAGCCAGGCCTGATCTTCGTATTCGGAAAGACTTGGGACCCTCACATCACTAGGATAAATGAACTTCTGATATGACATTGCGGCGAGATAAATCTTTCTGTACGCAACTTGGTCTCTGTTCAGGTTCTACGTCAGAAAATTGCCCAGCCTATGGTCTTATCCCCCCTGATTATGGAAGTTGTCGTTTCTTGACGGAAAATCAAGGTTGATAAAGTTGTGGAAGGATCACGAGTCTGACTTTTTTTAGCATTCGTGATTTTGGTCACGTCATTAGTATTGAAGGAGCGGACCATAACAGGGCTGTAGTAGGCCGCAAGGAGTGGAGGGAGTGAATGACCATGCGTTCTGATTAGTGTTTGGTTTTTAAAATGTTTTTCAAAGCTTGTTTGCATGTCGATTCTTCTGTACATTTTTTCAAATGACCGTCAGACCTACAATAAACTTGAAATTGAACTTGAACTTGCTGTCGTTGAGGAGGTAATAGCTTTCGAGGGCAGCATAGTAAACTACTACAATCTGACTTTTCTGTATGTGCAAAAATGGAGATATTTGGTCTGTTTGTAACACTTGACGGCCCATGGGCTGTGTTACGAGTTGGCGTCAAAATCTGAAAACTAAGTGTTAAATAACGTTTTTAAAATACCGTAACTATTAAGTCTGGTAAAGAAAGTTATTCGGTTTTTTGCTTCTACTGAAAGTGTTTTAAAACCCGAATGTTTTCTACATCTGAAGTTATTCAGTTGTCATAGCCATGCTTTTTATCATCGCCTAGTGCAGAAATGTCGTGTTGTTGGTGTAAAATCAAGGCAAGTAACGTAATGGAAAAGGCATACTGGAAAGTTCAGAGAAAGGACGTACATGTACTCGTGATTTTGATCATGCCTTTATTGGCATTGTAAAAAACATGGGCCAAAGGCATTTTGATAGTATATTATTATGAGGCAACAACATAAGGAATGACGACCTCTCCGCTGGCCGCTGCCCGGGCAAAATTCTACATACAAAAAAATACTCTGTCTCTCTCTACCATAAAAACACACAGGAACAAGAACAAGAAAAATGAAAACAAAAAAAATTGAGGTGTAGATGCCAAGAGTAGTGAACCTTCCAAAATAAAGCTCTACATACAACGACGACCTCTCTATTCTCTTTTCCCTACCTTAATTTGAACAGCATTATGTCAAAGAAACTCGGACTTACAGTTTTCGGCGTATTTTTTTTTTTGTGTGTGTGTGTTTTCTAGGGTATGTTCATTTAAACAAAAAAAAAAAAAAAAAAAGGTTCATGAAGCCACAAACCTGATAGAACAAAAGATCGAAAGGGCTTAAAAATGCTCATGTTAAAATCTCTAATGGAGAGCTCGTCAGTGATCAATTCAACACCATGACAGGATGATCTTAAAATGATTTTTTTTTTCGCCTCTTTCTCTGTAGTTAAGATCTAATCCATTTCCTTCTTCTTAAGTTTTTGAAATTTCCAAACCTTCGAGTTTAGACACTTTAAAGGTTTTACATACGAGTCACTCAAAATATATAAATAGTAAAAACTGTTGAAACAGGGTAAATGCAATACTTTTACTGTCGTGCATGATCTTCGTAAAATTGCTTGTCTTTATAACTAAACAAATCTTGAAAACTTCGCTCACCATAAGTTTTGATGATGAAATTAATGTTCAAACCCAACAGCTTATTAGAGCAGTCATCTCATACCAAATGGGTTAATACGTTTTCGTTGTTAATGCTCTATCAAGAGGTAAGCATGTCCGGAATCTGTATGATAACAACGTAAACAAGATATAAAACAAATTATTGTCTCCCCGGTCTAATTTCTTACATCTAACATTATTTCTTTCCCTGTTTCATGGCACATAACAACACATAAAACAACATACATAAAAAATATTATGTTTTTTTTTCACGATCAAAGAATGCTAATAAAGGATTTTATCTCGCAGCTCATTATTGATTTCTCTTCATCAAGACAGAATCTGGAAGGCCTTTGATGACTCAGTAATCGTACTGAGGAATAAGAGGGTCAGGGAAATTAGATATTGTACATCAAAGACATTAATGGTTTTATGCTTGTAGCAGGGAATATATCGTATTCTCTTCTCCTTCTACAGCAGGGGTAATAAATTATGACAAAAGTGAGCGCGGGTTCATCAGTACAAATGAATTGAGAATTCTTGGGAGAGCCATCCCGCGGGATACCTTCGAAAGAACAGAATCCAAGTCAAGTTAGGCTGGTGGGGATCTGAATCGAGTCTGTTTTCGCTTCTGTTTTGACACAGTGTGTGAAGACGCTCTTTCCGCCAGATGACTCAAGACAATTTTGACGCCCCTGAACTAGTGAGACAGACTTTGTTTCAGTCATGCCAATGCGCACGGTTCCGTTATCCTGCATACTCCAGATCTCACACTAAAGCCGGGACAAAACAGAATTGACTCAGTGCGTCTTGTACACAGCATCCGCTATTTTTACGCAAAATAACCTATGAAAACGTAAAACACTCTTTGCCTCTGTATACTCGCCGTTATAGAGACAAAGACTGTTTTTCATAAGTCATTTTCCGTAAAAATAGCGGAGCGGATCCTGTGGACAAGACCGCTAAGTATTTCGGCTCTCGACTTCCCTGCTTAATTTTCAAACAATCGAGAAATTTCTACCCTTTCGCTACCGAGCCAGCAGTTCAAGTCAAATGCCATTCAATTCGTCGCAAATGTGCCTGTCTGATGATGCTATTCTATTTCACGTCTATATCGGCCTCCTCAAGATATTCCAGGCAGCATAGTCTGACGTCCATGTGGCGATCCATTTCAAAGTCGCAATTTCATCTCCTAGATCAAGAACTTAATGATAACATGCAAGACCACGTTCAGTGTGTCGGACCTGATGTTCCTCTCCTTGTTTCCATTAATCTCTATACCGCCGAAAAGTTAATATTCAAATTCGAACTCTTTGAGACAGGTCACAACCGTCTCAATACCTTTAGGATGAACGTGCTTCTCTTGTTAAGGGTCTTTGTATGATGCTTGTGTCAGCCTTATCTCAAACGTTGCAGAAACCCATCCGGTATGCTACATTTTGAATGCCCTTGTAAAATGCACTAAAGTTGTGCATTTTGTGAGAAAACAAATAAGATAAGATATAACTTGATCATCCTATTGCCAGGAAATTAATTTTGTTGTCACAACATCAGTAACAGTACAAGATTAAATACAATATCTAAGACCAACATGTCTTTAACGCATACCGCACACACGCACATTGCTCACACAACATTACCAGCAAATAAGAACATCACACACACACACACACACACACACACACTGTCAGAACAATCCATTAGGAAAACTAACAACAGCATACTACATCAGGAAACAATACTGCTTCGAATTGCGCATGGCAAAAAGATTGTCTATAGCGCTCTCTGTTTGGTTTTAAATACAGTATTCGTTCATTTCTTGGGATCGGACTATCTGATGGAACAAGGAGTGGGAGCCATCGTTTAGAATTGATTTTAGTTTCTGTTTGCACGAATGCATAAATAAGTTATCAAAGTTCATGTATCCATTAAACTTCACTTCTTACAATTTTATATAATAACTAGGGAGCAAATTACTGGCTTACAGATCTTCTATTATTATGACTGTCTTGTATCATGACACAGCAATATACGCTGTGAAAATCCCACCCTACCACGGCAAGATTGATTCTGATTAAATACACTATAACAACAGTCAGCGCGTTCATGACATAATAAATACATACATGATAACACAGTGTATTGTCAGCATTAAGGCAGCAAAGGCACGGGGGAAAGCATGGGAGTGTTCGCCCCGATGGGGGCAGGGCAAGGAGAGTATTGGAATAGGAATTAGTTACACAATCAGGTTCTTACTGTGAGTGAATGTACGGCCGTGATTAGATGTTGCTAAACGTGGATCTCTCAACGTTATTGAACTGATCAGAACTGATCAAAACTAAAAGAAATGACGAGCGAACGTTAAGCCTAATTGATGGGGCCCGAGGTGACTTACCGGGGGAGAGGGAGAGAGTGGGAAACGTGGATGAGGGTGTGGGAGATGGAAGGGGGGTGAGGGAGAGGGTCACAGGCAACGGTAGTTATTGATCGCTATCTGACAAGCTCTATCTATCTATCTCTCTATCTATCTATTTATCTATCTATCTATCTATCTATCTATCTATCTATCTATCTATCTATCTATCTATCTATCTATCTATCTATCTATCTATCTATCTATCCATCCGTCCATCCGCCCACCCGGTTGTCCGTCCGTCTGTCTGTCTGTCTGTCTGTCTGTCTGTCTGTCTGTCTTTGCCCTATCTCAAGTTTATTTTATATCATTATTATTATATCGGACTCTCCTGCCTTTCTTCACTCGCTACCCGGCACCCGTTACTATTTTTTTCACTAGCGGTGAAGGACGGAAGCATCATGTCTTTACCATTTATGAGGAATCAGCGAAAAAAAACGACAACACACACACACACGCCCCCCCCCCACACACACACACATACACAAACACACATACCCACAAATAATAAAAATAAAATCGACTGAAAAACCATTTCCTACCGAGCGAACGGCAAAAGTTATCCCCCACTGAGAAGATCCAACGTCGTTATAAAAATTTATCGAGCATCAGCGGAATAATAAATTAATGCATCAGTCTTCTTCCCCCTTTCCCATGGTCCACTTTTCCTCATCCACTTTGGTGACACCAAATTCCTGGCCAGTCAGAGAGGCATTAGACGGGGTCTAGACCAGGGATATTGCCTGTCGTCGGTTAAATAAAACTACGTCTTCTAGCTCAGACCAGGCATCTCTGGGTTATGAGAAAGTCTTTATGTCGGCATCATGTCTTCGGGATTCCAAACCCGCCCCGGCATGATGACCCTATAAACTCCACTGGCCACCCCGGGACAATTTGAAATAATAATTCCGCCATGGTGGAAGGGGACAACAAAACAAAACAAAAATGTTCCCCAAAGACGTGGGAAGTATAGTCAACGATGAGCAAGCAAGCCAAGTCCCTTCCCTCCATCTCAACCGCATGTTAGAGCTTCCCAATCACGTAAACTGGCTTATGGAAGACTTAGACTTTTATTCTGTTTTCTTTTTTCCCCAGAAAAGATGTTTTCCGATGGAAAAAAAGACTCTTTCATCTGGCGTAACAATGAAAGTAAAAAAATAAGTAAATCTGTTTCATGCAAAAACCAAGCTCACCATTTTTTAATACCTTCGTTTTGGTAAAACTGGACGCACACCGGCGCGATTTTGATAGGGACGTCATAACATTTATTTTCAGTGAGATCCTATACGTTGGCTGGTATGTGGGGATCTCATTGATACTAAAGGTCGTGACGTCGCTATCCAATTAGTTTGCCCGATCAAAATCTGCTAGTGGGTTGAATAGGCTGTTTCGTCGATCAAAGAGAGTGATTCATTTCAAAATTATTAATTAATAATTTGTTGTTTTTTTTAAATGTCATTGTTGTCCTCCCACTTCCCCTATGCCCCTTCCCATAACCCCTTCCCGGCTTTGCCCGGAAATGCTCCGGACTGTCTAATCTCACTATACTGCCATGTGCCCGAGACTATTCCGGGCCGCGCGCTCCGGGGCCTAGTTTGCAGGCATTTCTTGAGTAATCATAATTATGGAGACAGTTCCCGAATTATGATTGTTTTGTAATTGCTAGCCAGTTCTCCAACTTACTCGCGTCATTTACATGTATTTTGAAAGCGTGGGATTTAATATGCTGTGTAATTTTTTATTTTTTTTGGAGATTTGCTTGTTTTGTCCCCTTTTGCACCGGGCATGCGAGTTTAAATCTGTGTGGCCAGCAATGGGTTAAAGGCAGAAAAGTCACCATAATAGCCAGCCAAATCGATTCCCAAATCAAACTAATATAACATTTTTTATTGAGCAAAAAATCACTCTTCATTCATCTAAATAATATTAAAAACAACAGAATAAAACAAAATTAAAATAAAAAATCACACATCGATGGCAGAGACCGCAGATGGCCTTTGAAACAAAGTGGCAAAACAAATTGTGTAATGACTTGCAATAAAGGTCAACAATGCAGTTTTTTTTTTCATCCAGTAAAAAATAAATGACATTTCACGAAGGTCACCAAATGAATGTCATTTACGGCGTTTCATCTTTGCCGTTGGCACCCGGAAAAACAAGGGAAAAGGTAAGTACAAAAGGGTCTTGGGAGAGGGGAGGGGGTGGTTGAACTCGAGCATCATGATGTTATTTATCACAAAAACGTGTGCATGGAAGTGGAGGAAAGAAGGTCACACTGTGAAAGATACTCGGCAATAGGGAACGGGATTTAATGACCCAGTTACCATATTTAAAATTTACCGCTGACGTCATGGGTCATTCGAACTGTTCAAGGCGGTGGCTAAGCATAGTTGTTATGGACTTTGTAAGGGCGATTCGAGGCACAATATCAAGTGCACATGAAAAGTGTACAAAGTCCATAACTGTGTCCAACCGCCGCGTTGAACCGTTCGAATGTCCCGTGAGGTAAATCTAAATATAGTAACTGCGTCATTGAATCCCGTTCCCTATAGAAACTAAGATAATTATGCTCAATGACAACAAAGACAACCAGGCAAGTTAACAAAAGATGTTGTAACAAGCACGTACGTCCTCAATTTTTGCATTAGGGGTGCGTATTTTAAAGCCTTTTGTGACTCCACACTAGAGAGCTCCTCCCGAACGCTCTTTGACAACAGCCTAATTAATTATGATTAATTATTCTTTTTGATTTTTTTTGGTACCTTTTTGTTGTTGTTGTTGTTGTTGAAAGGGTGAGGGGCAGGGTTAGGGATTCGATAAGATTTAGTGTTGAGCATGAGGACGGGGTTAGGGATAGTTACGTAGACGTACGTGCCCCTAGCGCAAAACACTTAAGGTACAGACGCAATTAAAACAACAGCTGCTAACAAAATATAGTTTAGACGAATAAAGAGCAAGTTTAAGAAAAAAAAAATGAAAGATAAATAGATAGAAAGAAAACTTCGGAGACAATCGATGGGCCGTGAGATAATATAATTATGCCATCTAAACGTTATGTATCGCCATACCTCGGTCTTTAGTGTAAGCTGATTTCCAGTGCAATCACCTAAAACAGTTTACACCATCATTAAGAGGTATGAAAACACTATCTTTTGGATAAACACTCACTTTAATCCTCCAGCCTCTCTCTCTCTTTCTCTCTCTGTCCCGCTATCTCTGTATCTCTCTGTCTCTTCTCTGTGTGTGTCTATCCTGCACTCTCTCTCTCTCTCTCTCTCTCTCTCTCTCTGTCCCTCTGTCTCTGTATTTCTCTGTCTCTCTCCTGCATTCTCTCTCTCTGTCTCTCTCTCTCTCTCTCTCTCTCTCTCTCTCTCTCTCTCTCTCTCTCTCTCTCTCTCTCTCTCTCTCCACACAAAAAACCAAAAACAATAACCAGACAACGAATTCTTGATTTTGCTATTTTGCACCGTATTAGTTTTCTGGTATCTGGTCTCTCGAGGTGATGTCCAAGAATTTAACACATAAACCTCTATAAAATATATATATATGTATCAACAGGCGCTCACTTTAATAACACGCTGCAAACAAATCCTCTCCTTCAGCTTGTGTAGAGCACTCTGAAAAGCGCATCAATCGTACAACTGACATTGGACTGAATTTACCGTAATCTTAAAAATTCACTAAATGTCACAGGCAAATGAAGAAAAATAAAATTATCTAGTACAAATGCCCCACTATCTTATCCATTGTGTGTACGTCTCTTACAAACGCACTACAGTTTCCCTATATTGCTGAATTGCGATGTCCGGACGCTCTCATAACCTTTCAACAGTTTGACGAATACAATGCAATTCTATAACAACCCTCGCAAAATCAGTGACAATCAACGCCATATTATTTCTCTGCCCTCGACCCAACCAACAATCCCGTGAATACGTCGTTTCTTCAGAAATCTTTCCCTCGTCAGTTCCATTCAAAATCACACTCATCAAAACCCGTAACTTCTTTTGTCGGCAGACTATGTTACCGTTGGGGGTCATTCATATAGCCCGTATTCTCGAAGGAGAAGAGGGAGTGATTTTTTACCCCTAGCTTATGAAAGGCGTACATGGGGGAAAGAGGGGTCTTCGGGGGGGGGGGGTGAGGGGGGAGGGGGGCGGAACCCTAGGCATGATTTTCAGTTATGTCAATGAATCAGAAATAAGTACAATAGCAGATCTACTATGCAACTGATGAAACTTAAGCTTCAGGGCCCCTAATCCCGGAGGGGCCATGAAGAAATGTTTGTGATGAGTGAATGTTAGGTGTTGCCCTATTGTTGCTGATTGCAAAGGGGCCCCCATAACAGTTAAGGCTTCAGGCCCGCCACTGATAAGTAGGAAAAAGTATGGAAGGAGGGAAAGACAAAAGAAAATGAAAAGTGCATCAGAAATTCGTTCAACTGGGAGACAAAAGGGCAAATGAAACATACTGTATTTCTGATGAAACAGTCAAATTTGTTGGATTTGCCCTGTTGGAACCTCGTTAACATTGGCCTCAAATATCGTTGTTGGGGAACCGTATATTTAACATAGAAAGCTATAGCTGAGCAGTAAACGCCAATGGGTATTCCTCTATCTGGTTTTGTAATTCGATTCCTGCCCGTTTATCCATGATTGTAATTTTGACGCGGTTCCAATAGCCGACCGATGAAAGGCTCCATGTAAAATACTTTTTACAGTTTTAGATTATCAAGACATTACCGTCTACTTTCACCATTCTAATGGCTGTGCTTTCTTATATAGGGGAATTGGGGGTAGAAGCCTAACGTACACAAAGCGTACGTGAGGGAGGGAGGGTGGGGGTAAAAAAAAATTGCCAAGAAAGTCGAACGTACATACTTTAGGTCTGCCCCCTTAACAAACAACATAGCAGTAATTCTGCCTGGCCTTTGGGCTGCATTCAAAACCCTACGCGCTCGGTAATGAGAAAACAAGGCGTCGTTACTACGGTGGCGCTACTAGATAAAACACAACACAAACGGGGGGAAAGTTGAAGGTAATGGTCATGCTAAATAGGCAGAATCACTACACATTTACATAACAACCTCTTCGTCAAGCAAGGCAATCATTAAAAAAATGATGATGATGATGATGATGATAATAATAATGATCATAAAAATGCCGTCATCGATTGTCTGTTCTTGTGTCATACCAGTGGTTCTCAACATGGGCGAAGTCGCCAGCCCCACCCCCCATCCCGCGGCGATTTTCATTTCAAAGAGGCAAAAACGAAGAAAAGGGCGACAAAAGGGGATAAAAACGATGAGAAGATCGATTGAGGGCAGGAATGGCGAAAACATGAATTCAGGATTATTTGGGAGGTAAATACCGGGCAGCCACTGACTTGTTCAACAGTAGGCAGAGGTGGGTTTTATGAACAGAAAAGGGCTACTTTTTTGTGTGAGCATTTGATAAAGAATACTTTCTGTTTTATAATGAATAACGAACACGCCTACTGTCACTAACCCTTAGAATGCTGCTCACGACTGTAGTTGCGAGGGCCAGCCGACCGTAGCCTGGCGCTTGCGACTATAGTCGTTTTTTCCTGATCAGAATTCTGTTTTGGTATTTAGCCTAATCCTATGAAACTGCTGCAAACTGTACTATATCTGGCTAACATGATTGGAGCTGTTTTCTATTAGGTAGAATAAGCAAAAGTATCCGCCGCTGGGGGATCAGCAAGTGCTGAAAGAATCCGCCGGTCTAAGAGGGTTAAAAAAGTTTTGAAAAAAAAAATTAATTAACGTCACAATTTATATGTTGGCTGTCTGGTGGGATGTGTCTGTTGGGTTTGGGTAGGGATTTGTGTGAGTGTGTGTATGTGGGGGGGGGGGGGCGATGACAGAAAATTTGGAGTTCAAGAGGGCGATTGCCTGAAAAAGGTTGGGAACCACTGTGCTAGACGACTCTAGAAATCATTACAATTCACGTCAACTGGGACGGCCATAGACTTCCTAAAGCAGATTCGACCAGAACAATATAATAAAGGTTCATTATGGCTGCACTTTTTCTTTGTTGTTGTTATTGTTCATTTTTTTCCCCGCATTTTCTGAATTTCATGGCCGGAAGCGATGTTTGTTCATTAACTTGGAATGTGAAGCTTTTTTTTTTTTTTTAGAGAAAGTGATTGACCCAAAGACCTTGCACTATTTGAAGTTCTTGCTTCTCTGTGTGGTCATTAAAATGTAACTGGGGATTGGCTGGTGTTTACAGCTAAAGCTTAAAGGGAAAGGATTGGGGAAATGAGAGAGCAAGGAAAGTGCAAAGTGAGCAAAACAAAAAATGGACAAAAAGCGGACCAAAAAAAAAAAAACCCCACCTGATTATAATAAGAAGGATGGAGAGAAAGCAAGAGGAAATAAAAGGAAGCGGATCATAATGAGAGACTATAGTATGGCAAGGGGTTTAGAGACAGATAGATGAAGACAGAGAGGGGGAATATAGAGAGAAACAGAGACAGACAGACTGACAGACAGACAGAGGATATAGCGAGAAAGAGACAGACAAAAAGAGACACTAAGTAAGAGACAGAGAGAGAGAGAGAGAGTGAGAGGCAGCTGACGGAGAAACAGAAAAAGACAGACGGACACAAAGAGACACAACGAGTGAGATTGCGTGTGTGCCTACGTGTGTGTGTGAAAAAGAGAGAGAGAGAGAGAAATAAAAGTCGTGAAAATGTCATATTGTCTTACCTTCTTGAATGTGTACAGTTGTGGCTGCCCATGATAGGGCTCCGCTGCGTGTTTCCTGCCGTATGGGTCGATGAGATCATTGTTACAATTGGGCGTGAATCCTCCATTGCTGGTCTTAGGGTCTATAGACCCACCCCCACCACTGCCCACCCCACCACCACCTCCTTTCAATGACATGCTCCCAATTTTCTTCTCATCCACCTCCGTGGGAGTGACATCATCTACTGGCACACTCTGCCACAGCTGCTTGTCAAAGTGGCGACCATCACCTTGTTCCTGGACACCAGACACGCCGGCCGCGCGGTTGTTGTTATCCGGTCGACGCATCAGTAAGATGATGGTAACGATAATGATGGAAATGATAACAGTAACGCCGCCAACAACGCCGGCGATGATGATATATTTGATGTCATTTTCGTCCAAAGAGGATGTAGAATTGGTATCGTCCGTTCTCGTTCTCCCCATGCCATGCCCGTCTACATAATCAATCTGAACCATTAATACCGAATTTGCTTCCAACACAGGAATACCTTGATCTTTGACCGAAACGTTCAAATGGAACACGCTCGTTTGTAAATTAGACAATATCTCAGTATCATTCGTGAGTCTTACGATACCAGTTGAGGGATCGTTCAGTACGAATACTCTTTCGTGATTCCCGGACTTTATACTGTATTTAAGCCTGGCGTTTCTTCCAACATCGTCATCCGTTGCTTTGAGCTGAGCGACGAAAGAGCCTGGGGTGGAATCGGAACGAACTCTTACGGTTTGGTTTTTTCGTGTCGGAAAGACAAAAACCGGCCTATGGTCATTAGAGTCTATAACATGAATGGTCACAGTCGCCGAAGAGGATCTGCTTGGGTTTCCATTATCTTTGACTACCACTGGAAATTTATATAAATTCTGTTTGTCCTTGTCCAAGACGTTGGTGGTGCGAATCACACCGTTGGTCATGACAACAAAGGGAATAGGATTTTCTGAGTCTCTAAAATCTTCGTCGGGCATGAAGAAAGATACTTGTCCGTTGGGACCTTCGTCCCGGTCACTGGCCTCCAGAATGTCCACTTGCGAACTGGCTGGAAGTCCCTCGGCTACCTGAAATTCCATAGAAGACGTGAAATACGGAGAGTTGTCATTTTCATCTTCAATGTCCACCACGACTGAGGTAATCCCTGATCGCTGACCTCCATCCACGGCCATGACCATAAAGGAAATTTGCGACACGGTTTCCCTGTCGAACACTTGGCCAGCGGTGATCTCTCCCGTACCCGGGTCAATAAGGAACGATGACTCGGCTGATTCCATTGAAATGGAGTAATGCAACTGAGCATTCTCGCCCAAGTCTCTGTCATAAGCTTTCACAAACAATACATGCTGCCCTCTGATGTTATTCTCCGTGAGGTTTGCCCTGTATATCTGTTTCGTGAAGATAGGATCGTTGTCATTATCGTCCAGAAGCTTGATCAGAAACCATCCGTAGGCAGATAACTTTGGCATACCCCTGTCCTCGCAAACTATGGTCACGTTTACCTCCGATTCTGTCTCTCTGTCCAACTGCTGATTAAGCTCCACCAGAAAACCACTCCCTTCAAAGCGTCGGATTCTGAACATGGATGAAGCGCTGTAACAATCCACGATGCCGTTGGGGCCTTTGTCTCTGTCGTCGGTCCTGACGTGGGCTACGACAGTCTCCATAGGCGATGCCTCGGAGATGGTCAGGACGTTGCCCTCTGGGTTGGGGACTGGATTGATGGAGATTCGTGGAGGCGTGTTACCTACGTCCAAAATCTTTAAGTCCAGCACAGCTTGTGAAGCCTGCAGGTCAGAAGACACACATATGAAAAAACTAAAGTCGGGGACAATCATTACAGCGTGGGAAGTATGTGGTCAGAATATACCACAAATACCAAAAACTGAAATCCAGACAAACATTATTCTTTCTTTAACAACTTTTCATTCATTCTTTAGCTCTTCCCTTTTCCCCCTCCCATTTACAGATCAGATTTGTGGTAATTTTTCTTTCTTCCACCCTCTCTTGCCTTTTGATTCCTATAATGTGTCTCATCCTTAACCTTTCCATGCCATTGTCTTCACTTCTTAAAGACATTTCTTTTCTCCAGTAATTCAATAATCTATTCCTGTTCTTCATTTCTTTTTTTTTTTTTTTGTTGTTTTTAACTTTGCTGTCCATCAATTACTTTTCCTTTTAATTTCATCAAAGCACAACAGCGTTGTCAATGCCTCGGTCATCCTCCACCACAGAGCAAAGAAGTAGAGTCACTCTTTATGCTTCATAAAGTCAAGTTACATTAGTTTTCTTTTACACGCAATATCCCATTCAAGCCTCCGGCCAGAAACTGCCTCCCAATACTCCAGCTCTATAGTACCCATATTTGTTGCCTCATCCCTCACGTATGTATTTATGCCGAATAAATCTATAAATGTGTTTATAATTAGGTACCCATACGATTGTCGGCCGTGTAAGTGTTTACTTAGAAAACCTGTGTCCGTTATCTACCACAGATCAGTTCTCATTTCTGGGCCTCCAGCCAGTGTAATATTCCATTAAGTTTTAATACACCCTCTCTCTCTCTCTTTCTCTCTCTCTCTCTCTCTCTCTCTGTCTCTCTGTCTCTTTCTCTCTAGTATTCTATCAATTTTAAATAATATTCTCTCTGTATTTTAACCCCCCCCCCTCTCTCTCTCTCTCTCTCTCTCTCTCTGTCCTAAATTCTACTCAGGATATCACATTTCCCTTCCCCCCTCTCATTTTGTAAGGAAACTATACGCAATCAGAACTGGGTGTAAAAACTAACTCCCGCAGCACAACTAACCACAGTCTACACTCACCCTCGGTGGATTTCCTCGATCACTGGCCACCACAATGGTCTCAAACGTCTTGCCCGCCTCGTACTGTAGCTCACTCTTTACTTTGATCTCGCCGCTCTGGGAGTCAATATAAAAGAGGTTGTCCATTTCCGAGCTCCGAGCAGGGCTAAACTTGTAAGTCACAGCTGCGTTCATACCGCTGTCTGCGTCACTGGCCAAGACTTGCCCAACTACAGCGCCGATCTAAGGAAGTGGACAATAAAATACAATTATTGTAATGCTCTCAGTCACGAAATTTTTGCTGGTGTATTGAAATGTGAGTAGGCGACTGTGAACAATCTGTTGCTTTTTACGTTTAAGTGTATTGGAATTGTAGGAGAAAAATCAATGCTATTTCTGAAATTGTTTCCATTTAATTTCCTATTCTTGGTTGTTTTCAACTACTTGGCCGGTAACACTGAAAAAACTTTCATCCATCCATCCATCCTTTCATCCATCCATCCATCCATCCATCCACCCATCCATCCATACACCTGCTGATATTAATTCATATTGGTTTCAATGAATAAATACCGATGTCGATGTATGCCAATGTACTGCCAATGTATCGGCTTTGCCTTTATGATTATTTTCTCAGCAACACTCAAAAGAAAATAAATAATTCGAAAATGGGTTAAGTTAAATCATTAGCCCTGGATAGTAAATCTTGTCAATCAGGCTCACTAATTGTTGTTAATGTCATTCGCACATTTGATACTTACCTCTGCTTGTTCCGGCACGGAGAAATTGTAGACATTATCTGTAAATATAGGCGGGTTGTCGTTGGTGTCCGTAACATTGATGTGCACTGTGACATTCCCGGACCGTGGGGGATTCCCTTCGTCTTTAGCTACAATGTGTAACAAATAATGATCTTTTGTTTCACGGTCTAAAGGTTTCAGGGTCACAATGGACAAATCCCAAGTCCCATCTAGTTTCTTTTCGGATTTTAATTCGAACATGTCATTGTGTTCTGATCTCATTTCATATTTCCGGACAGAATTCTCCCGAGCTGTGTCTTTGTCTGTGGCCCCTGCAATTCTGAATTCGCTGTTTACATTGACGGACTCCGAAATGAATAAAGTCACTTCATCGTTGGGAAATCGAGGAGCGTTATCGTTGATGTCCTCAATGACGATCCTCACACCTACGATTTCGAAGAACTTGGACATGGACGACGTCACTGTAACTTCAAATTCAACATTGCAGTGTTCCTGAAATTGGCAGACACTTTCTCTGTCTATCATTGCCGTGGTGTACACCGCTCCGTTGTCACTGTTGATGCTGAACAGGGACGCCGTTTGGAGCAAGTTGTTCGGATTGAGGAACTTGAAGCTGAGACTGGACAGCTCCCTGGACTGGACTTTGTCCGCGATCCTAGCCCTGTCCCGGATACTTCCTACGTTGGTCCCTGATGGCATTTGTTCCTTGATACGAAACTCAACTTGCCCATACTGCTGTCCATTGCTGGATGGGCAATAGATCACGGCTATGATGGTCAGCACCCACCAAATGCAATAAAAGATCCGCATGGTCCACATTGTACCTCAGTTTTCAGTTTCTCAATCTGCAGAAATATCCTAAAGAGAGCAGCTGTCAAGACAAAGTCATTGTCCACTTTGCCACTATAAGATACTTTCAATAGCCGCCAAGAAGATACTTCAGGAGACACGGACAACCACTGACGAATAGTTTCCAGAAAATCTCCTAACCAAGAATTGTGCGTGGATATACACTCGGTCTCAGGGCAAACCGAGATATGAAATTATTCACTGTCCCAAGTCCATCTCATCGGGTTGCTGTGCTCTCAGTTTTGAAACGTCAGACAGTAATCTGAAACATAAATAAACATCAAGAATAAATGTGGGATTTGAGGCTAAGACTGCTGGCTCCTTAATGAGTCAAGTCTGTTTTGCATTGGTTATGAGTCAATGCGCGAGGTCTGTACTTCCCCCAGTTGATTCAAGACAGTTTGGCTCGCCCGATCTAGTGAGACCGACATTTCGGTCTTGTCAATGCGCCAGGTCTCATTCAACACTGTAGTTCACATCCCACACTAAAACCGAGACAAAACAGACTTGACTCAGAGAGCCACCAGCCTAAACATATTTTATTTTTGAAACATTCTGTGACTACCCACCCTTTTACTAAAGAACGCGTACATGATTAGACATTGTTTTCATTGGCGTCATTACTGTCTTTATCCGTGTTTTATGTCTCTGCGGGTACTTCTTTTTTTCTGTTCCATTCTGTGCCAGCCCTTTTAAATTTAACCTGATTTCTGGCTGCTTCCGGAGCCAACAGAGCCGATACCGCCCTCTCAGTGCGCCTCGCGTTACACCTTTCCCCATTACCGCTTCCTTTCTTTGATATTTGATGGACTGGCAACTTTTCCCCGGAGTCAACCGTATTAGAGGTTAACTTATATCGTAAAATCTGAAAGATCAAAAGCGCCGACAGGCCTTGGTCGCGCGTCCTTTTCGATCCAATTGGTGGAAATCGATTTCTAACATCGTAACGTTATCTCTTTGCGGGGTTTTTCCTCTCAAAATGAACTATTCCAGATAATAGCAAAGATAGAAGAAGCAGCTGAGAACAGAAGAGGAATTCTTACATGGAAAATTGCTTCCATAAAAACTATGGAATCAATTAATCAGAACTCCGTTAACCTGAATGCTAGCAATTTCTATGCCGCGATTGCAAATTATTTTCTCATGTGGATGTTTTGTGGAATCCTACAGTCGATCAAAGGAATACAGACTGAAAAAAGTTTGATCACTGGCGTATGTATTAAGCCCGTAGGTTTAAAAGAAGAAGAAATAAACGGCTCTTTTTGATGAAAGATGTTCAAAATAATGCTGCAATTTTATATTCAAGTTCTAGCTTAACATCGTTATTTATGTGCTCTCTTAAAACTTCGTGCGTTTTTCTTGTTGTTGCTTTTTTTGGAAGTGTTGGTTTGTTTTTATTCCGAGAATATTTCCACCCCTCAAAGAAACACTAGCATGTTAAGAAGAAGGAATAATATTATGGAATTACGACAAAAATGGTAATCTGTAGGCAGGTTCAATAGAGAAGAAAAAAATACTTCCATGTGATCCTTTTTCTTTTCTGAACAACTTTAATACAATGTATAATTCAGCTTCGTAAGTGCTTTGCGGACTTTGATATTTCCTTTGCAAATAATGTTTTTTTAATCGGCCAGAGTGTTTATATTATTATATTCATGTATTCTATAACTTGGATCTCTTCAGAGCTTCATAGATGACTCGTTGTTCATTGAAAACAATAAAAAATAATGTACATCTATGCATATTCTACACTGATCCTGTGAACTGTGAGCAAATGTTTGTTCAATGTTTCCGACAGTTTCATTGTTTTGTTCTGTTTTTCTTCTTTATGGTTATTTTATTTTGTCCCTTGCAGTTTAAATCAGAAATGAAGTGGGAAAAAAACAACCAAAATGGCATTCAGAAACTGCGTATATCCGGTTTGCCAATAACCGGGATGTACTACCCTAAGTGTGTGACTGTGGTTAACGAAGATGAGTAGTATGAGCTCAGCTTGACAGTACTTGGCGAGTAGAAAGTCTGAACCCTCTGGTGATGTCCTATCTTTTAATAACGAGTGGGCTCGGTTCAAGAAATAAATGGTATTCTCAGAGTTCGTTCCGCTTGTTGACATCAAACTCAAACGATGTTGGAGATGTTGTAAAGACGGGTCCGGTACGTTGTATACTATACATCTTTTAACATAACTTATTGTTGGAAAAAAGACGATGATAATAATGATCATGGTGGTATCGTCGATAATGCTGTTACAGAGAGACTCAGACAGATCAGATTAGGCGGCTGTTAGACCAGTACAAGTGAATGATACCCTCCAGGCCCCGCCCCCCCCCCATTTCTGCTCGTGGGAAAATTCTGACTTTGTTAGAACTTGTTTGTAGGAGCACAATTAGTGGTCTAGTCCACAGCATCGGCTCCACTCCGCAATTTTTACTGAAAATGGGATCTGACAAAGTAAAACACTCTTTGCCTTTGTATACGTGTCCACAGCATCCCTTCCGCTCTGCTCCTCACCGCTGAGGGGGTTTCGTAATCATTTTGTTGATTTAGTGTAAATTGCAGAAATACTAAAAATAACTTTTCTGGCCTTGAGTTCTTGTCATAACTGCAGACGGAGTGATAAATCTCCGTGTATCACTGGTAATGCATGGGTTCTTGAGGGTTTAGACCTCTCGTCTATTTTGGGGAACCTCCCGAGGTACTGAATCAAAAGATCAAATTTGGCCATCAATGGCTGTTTAGCCAGTCGATGTTTACGTAGACTTTGGCTGCAAACGGTGATAGCTTTAAGCCCTTCCTCTGTTTAACCGTCTATTTTTTAAGGATTTCTTTCCAACATTTTTTGTCCTAAAGCTGGTTTAATAGATGACAATCGACCAAATTCTTGCCGTCCCTTAGAATAACAAGGTTCTATCTCCAGCTTTTGGCTGAACTGGCTTTACACACTACTTCTACAGGCTTTCTCCACAGTGTGTCAAATTATCAAGCGATTCGGTGTGCAATTTGTAAGTACTCGTACTAAGTAAAAGAAAAAAAGTCGTTTCATCACAAGCTATTGAAACTTCAGTCATCAATTGCGCATAAGTTAATGGAAGGGAGTTAGAGCCTCGTCATTCTAAGAGAAAGCAATAGTAAACTGAGCCTAAAACCGATCTGGTTGGTTGTAAAAAGTGTTGTGTTTAAGATGGGCCTCTACTAGACATCACCATTCATGCATTTTTAGCCCCTTCTGCAAAGTGAGCACCTTCTGTTACATAAGCACTGTGTGGGGATGGAGATAATCCAACTGGAAAATTGGTAACACCAGGGCACGAAGTGGGAACAACAGACCAAATTGGAAGCTTAGTCACCTTGTTACCTTTCACAGTTGGCACAACAAGTCAAATAAAAACAACTAATACACGCACCAAAAAATTGCTGGAGCTAGAACAAAACTCTGCAGTTTGGCAAACATCTCAATACACTGATAGCTCAATGTGGCTGTAGGAACGATCATTGTCTACAAAAAGACAATTTGTCTTTGTTTGTTTGTTTGTTTTATATATTTTTTCTAAGGTTTGGCTGAAATTGTTTCTGTCTTTGGATCTCAACAAAATAAACATTGAACAGTATGTTGCTTGCTTTGATTATGGAATATATGTCTGGTAAGAAACTAAAAGAACAAAGTTTACAGGGCGATAGAAACAAAGGTTTTATGTGAGGATGATTTTCTATCTATCTATCTATCTATCTATCTATCTATCTATCTATCTATCTATCTATCTATCTATCTATCTATCTATCTATCTATCTATCTATATCTATCTATCTATCTATATATCTATCTATCTATCTATCTGTCTGTCTGTCTATCTATCTGTCTATTTATCTATCTATCTGTCTATCTATCTATCTATCTATCTATCTATCTATCTATCTATCTATCTATCTATCTATCTATCTATCTATCTATCTATCTACCTATCTGTCTATCTATCTATCCATCTATCTATCTATCTATCTATCTATCTATCTATCTATCTATCTATCTATCTATCTATCTATCTATCTATCTATCTATCTATCTATCTACCTATCTATCTATCTATCTATCTACCTCTTTGTTCGTCCGTCCGTCTCTTGGTCTGTCTGTCTGTCTTTCTGTTGCCTATCAGTTTGTCTGTCTGTCTGTCTATCTATCCACCATTCTATCGCGATGAAGATTGATCCTTTCCATTTAGTTTGAAAGGAAATCATAAACTTATTTTTCATTATTCTATTTCATTTTCCGAGGTACCCCGCCATTACTGTCTCACCGCCTCCCCCCTCCCCATATTAACGCCATGTCACTCCCATTTTTTTCCGTTTCTCTCCTGTCCTAACATCCCAGATCCTCACTCCCTCTCTATATATAAAAATTCCCCTATCTCCATGTCTCATTACGTTGTCGCAGCACCCTTCTCACCACAGTTTCCCAGCCATTGACAAGCAAACGGACACAAAACCCACGAAAAAAAAAAAAAAGACAAGACTTCACATGGAACAAAAAAAATCCTCCCTCCCCCACCTCCCAAACTTTCTTTTCGTTTTCGTTTTCTCTCTTTCATTTCAGATCGAAAACATCAGCATCGGAACCCCTGCAGAGAAACCACCGCCCGTCTGTCTGAGAGTGGAAAGGAGCACACACACATGCGCACACAACCACGAGCAGAGTTAGTATCCGCCAACGATACACCGATATCGACAGGGTACACAAATCCCCATTGGAGAAACACAGTGAATCAGTACCATCCAAATCGGTGTAATTTAGTATCGGTTTCAACCCGAAGCCGGGTACCATCGACCCTTTTTTGAAAAAAAAAAAAAAAATGTCTCCGCGTCTTGATGGAAAGAGATCACTGGAGGATGAAGCGCGCTTAACAGCCGTACCATCTCGCCGAAACAATATAATTTAGTATCAGTCCCAAAGAATATCTTTGGGAGACAAGTATTGATTTCGCCAGCATTTTTCGTTCTCTCGTTTTAGAGGGAAGAGGTAGTGCAATGGGCCAGCGAGAGAAGCGGCCATTTTCGTTCGCAGAGTGTTCTTCAAGACTTTATTCTGTAACCCATTTTACTTTTTGCCTTCCGTGTGGCCTCCTCTCACTGTCTCTTGCATAGCTAACTTCACTGTCACCAACACTCGGTCCCAGGAAGACACTCGTGTGAATGCCTGTACAATCGTCAAATACAATGTAATATAACATGCCCATCTTACATGTACATACAGTATAACACTTAGGCTATAGATACATTCCTCTTGCTTCTTCGACTACCTCTTCTGTCTTTCTTTCTGCCCGTGTGTCTTTCTGTCTGTCTGTTTCTCTCTCTATCTGTCTCTCCCTCTCTCTTCCTCTTTCTGTGTGGGTGTATTGTCTCTTTCTTTCTTTCATTCTTTTTCTCTTTTCCCCAACTCCCACCCCTTCTCTCGCTCTCTCTCATTCTCTCTCTATCTCTCTCATTCTGTGTCTCTCTTTCTCTCTCTCTCTATCCATCTATCTATCTATCTCTCTGTCTAACACTTCCGCAGCACTTTTCTGATCCATTAGACTATTTCACACAGTTTCCCTTGCTTTATTCCTTCCTCTATCTTCCCTCCCTATCTCCCTAACATGAATGCATTTTCGCCAAAATATTTTTTAAAAAACCACCTAGACTCGGGCACGGGTATTATCTATTGAACAAAAAAATAGAAATTGCAGACCCCCATAACAATAATGTATGTTATTATTGGAAACACCAAGCAGTGATTTTCTGACTGCCAGCAAGTCATCGTTCAGCGAATCATTTCCTCGTTCCAGCGTAAAAACAGTGCACTTTCTGTGACTTATGACACACATACGCGCATTACGCTTGCCGCTGAGGAATTTCTCACCCATACAAATTGGTTCAGAATAGACTTGTTTAGATTTTTGCGCTTCATTTGTCCGACATGTTTGTGCCACAAATCCGTGATAACTGATGCAGCACAAGCAGTAAAAAAAAACAAAAAAACTGGCTAGTTTATTTTTTTTTTTCTTTTTAATCTACGGGTTTTCTGGTGACTTTTTTTCCTTCATGTTTCGTTTTTCGTTTCATTGTTGCCCCTGCTATTTTGCCTTTTCTTTTGTCAGACCACATAAAAAGGAGACAGGCTGTACAGAGAAATCTCATTAGATTCAAGCTCATTTTCTTCTTTTCGCTAAATTTTTGTGGGGCTAAATTGAACTTTTGGAACCCAGTAAGCGATAATGTAGTTTTGATTTAAGAAGCTTTCCTTGTAAAGTAACATTATATTTAAGTACAGTTTCATCCTGTATGACAGTGGAGGGTACCTATCGGGTGATGGTGACCCTCATAGAATTATAAATAATATAGCCATCTCTGGAGCCTGAGATCCTATTACTTTTCGGGAGGAATTGGGGAGGGGTGGTGTTCTCGAATCTCACGCTCACTAGGTGGGAGGGGGGGGGGATTGGGAGAAGACTCAAATGAACAGGCCCTAATGACCTACATAATTGTCTAACTTCTTATCAACCCTCTAGCACGCAGTGTATCGTATTTGAGATGGGCCACCTGGAGCCATCTTTCATACAATTACTCTCCTATTATATTAACAAGCAATTTTTCCCATTGAATATTTATATTTTTGCATTAATTAAAATCAGTTGAGCATATTATTTCAGAAGCTTTGGGACTGGCAATTTTAGTTTGGGCACTAGCGGGTTAAGTCCAGTGTTTAGATCTTTATTTTAGGAGGTTCGCTGCCCTTGGCATTTACATCTCAATTTTTCTTGTTTTATATTTTTTGTTGTGGTAGGGATTCGTTTTTTAGAATTTTGCCCGGGCAGCGGCCTTGTGTGGCCTGCTCTTTCCAACTGCCAAGGTATCTTTAACTTGCGCAGCCTACACACGGGACCTGCGAATTTTTTTCGTCCTTATCCGAGAAGACTAGGTGCTCTATCCTATCCACCATAGGCTCAGGGCCCCGGAAATATCAGAAAAATCCCAAACTTCCAACATACTTGAGCCGGCCGGGATTCGAAACCGGTACTTTCGGCATGAGAGGCGAGCACCTTGCCTCTATGTCACTGTATCCCCAAAGTCCAGTACAATTCACATCTTGTATTTATTTCATCAAAGACCCTCATCTCCTCCTTTGTTCTTTCGTCACTCCCACAAACGAAAACACACACACACATGTACTAAGAAGCTTTAAAGGCCCCTGTCACACAGAGCTGCAGCCAAGGTAATCCGGGCGATTTACTCGGAAAGACGCACTGCACTTATTACCATTGAGCTCAGCAGGTACAACCTGGACATAGTGGCACTCAGTGACACCAGACTCCCTGATAGTGGCCAACTCAAAGAGCTCAGTGGTGGATACACCTTCTTCTGGAAAGGCAAGGGTGCAGTCGAACCGAGACAGCATGGTGTTGGGTTTGCAATTAAAAATGACCTTGTCAGAAACTTGCAGTTCATGCCAATTGAAATAAATGACAGGCTAATGACACTCAGGATCCCAGTTGGGAAAAGCCAGTCAGCCACCCTCATTAGCGCATATGCGCCCATCATGACAAACCCAGATGAAGCCAAAGACAAGTTCTATTCTGATCTAGAATCTGTCATATGCTCTGTCCCGGCAGCTGATAAGCTGATTCTCTTGGGGGACTTCAATGCTAGGGTTGGCTCCGAAATCTCAGCGTGGCCAAATGTTTTGAGCCCTCATGGAGTTGGTTCATGCAATAACAATGGGTTGCGCTTACTTACTTTGTGCGCTGAATTTGGCCTGTTCATTACCAACACAAATTTCAGTCTCCCCGTGAGAAACAGAACGTCATGGATGCATCCCCGCTCAAAGCATTGGCATCTCATAGACTATGTCATTGTGAGGAAGACTGACAGAAATGATGTCCTTGTAAAAAAGGCGATGTGTGGTGCCGAGTGTGGAACTGACCACAGACTATTGTTTGCAAGCTCAGACTAACATTGAGGCGCAATAGACGCCCTCAAGGGAAAGCGCCACCTAAACGCCTAAATGTTTCAAAACTCTGCTCAGCTGAGAAACAGAGCGAGCTCTCATCAGAACTCTCCTCAAAATTGGATTGCGTGACTTTTGACCATGAGAACGTTGAACAGAGCTGGACTGACCTAAATACGACTGTACACTCTTGCGCCAGCAGCACAGTTGGTTTTCCTGTCCGCAAGCACCAGGACTGGTTCAATGATAAAGATAATGAAATCAAAGTGCTCATCAAAGAAAAAAATAGTCTCATCCAAGCTCACTGTAGTGACCCCTCTTCCACAGCAAAAGCTGATGCACTGCGTGCATGTAAGGGTGTACTCCAGAAGAAGCTGAGGAAAATGAAAAATGACTGGCTTGAAGAGCGAGTAAGAGAAACTCAGAAATATGCCGACACAAACAACACTAGAAAGTTCTTTGAGAGCCTCCGAGCTGTGTTTGGACCATCCCGCTCTGGCACTACGCCACTTCTTGCGTCAGATGGTTCAACACGCATTGTTGAATTGAATGCCATAATTCAGCGTTGGGCAGAACATTTCGGAGGTGTGCTAAATCGGCCATCAAATATAAATACTGAGTCCATTGACCGCCTCCCTCAGACTCCTATTAATGCAGCTCTTGCCAAGCCATTCACAGCAAATGAGACCCGAACTGCCACAAATCAGATGTCCTTTAACAAATCACCAGGCGTGGATTCAATTCCTGCTGAGGTGTATGCCTTCGGTGGAGAAAAGCTTATTGAAAGGTTGACCGAGTTGTTCAATCATATGTTGAAAGCAGGGAAGCTGCCACAGGACTTCAAAGATGCTTCAATCATCCATCTGTGCAAAAACAAAGGGGACAGCTAAGTCTGTGACAACCATCGGGGAATCTCTCTACTTTCAATTGCTGGCAAAATATTTGCAAGAATGCTTCTGAATCGCCTTCTTGATCACCTCTCGACAAAGGACTTGCTTCCCGAGAGCCAATGTGGCTTTCGTAAAGAGAGGGGAACGGCGGATATGATTTTTGCTGCCAGACAGATTCAGGAAAAATGCATGGAACAAAATAAAGCGCCGTATATCACATTTGTTGACCTCACAAAAGCATTTGACACAGTGTGTCGTGAAGGCCTCTGGAAAATCTTGGCGAAGTTTGGGTGTCCACCCGAATTCATCACAATAGTGCGCCAGTTTCATGATGGCATGCAAGCTGCAGTCAAAAGCAACGGCAGTGTTTCAGAGCCCTTTGCTGTCACAAATGGGGTAAAACAGGGTTGTGTCTTAGCCCCAACTCTGTTCAGCATTATGTTCTCTGCAATGCTACAAGAAGCCTTTAGCTCTCCTCCTCAAGGGGTAAGCATCAAGTACCGAACTGATGGCAGTCTATTCAACCTCAGGAGACGTCAGGCAAAAACCAAAACCAAAAGTACTCAAGTCTGTGACCTACTATTTGCTGATGATTGTGCACTTCTGGCACACGATGAGGATAGCATGCAAAACTGTGTTGATAAGTTCTCTAGTGCCTGTGACAACTTTGGCCTCACAATAAGCACAAAGAAGACGGAAGTGCTCCATCAGCCTACTCCAGACGACAAGTATCCTGTGACCCCAAATATCAAAGTCCATGCCAGTCTTCTGAAGGTGTCGGAGAACTTCACCTATCTTGGCAGTACACTGTCTTCCGCGGCTCGTGTTGATACTGAAATTCTCTCAAGAATCAGCAAAGCCAGCTCTGCATTTGGCAGGCTTCGAAAGAGAGTATGGGATGTTGCCGGCATTCGCACAGACACTAAGCTGAAAGTGTACAATGCTGTGGTCCTTCCCACCCTACTCTATGGGGCTGAAACCTGGACAGTGTACCAATCGCATGCCAGAAAGCTAAATCACTTTCATCTGACCTGCCTTAGAAAGATCCTAAGGATCAAATGGCAGGATAAAATTCCAGACACTGAGGTCCTCAATCGTGCCAAGGAATTGAGCATCTTCTGCCACCTGAAAAAAATTCAGCTACGTTGGGCAGGACATGTTGTCAGAATGCCCGACTCCAGACTCCCTAAGCAAATCTTCTTCTCTGAGCTCTCCAATGGAACGAGGAATGTTGGGGCCCCAAAGAGACGTTACAAACACACTCTCAAGCAATCACTGAAGGCCTTTGCCATTGATGTGAGTGAGTGGGAAAAGCTCTCGCTTGATCGTGCAAATTGGAGGGCGGCCCTTACCAGAGGCAGCAAAGCATGGGAAGCTGACAGAGTCCAGCAGGCTATCAAAAAAAGAGAACGGCGCAAGAAAAGGTCCAGTGGTACTGAACCAACGGAGCACTCTTGTCATTTATGCGGAAGGGTCTGCAGGGCAAAAATAGTACTTATCAGTCACATGAGAAGCCATAAGTCATGAAAGAACAGTCTTTCCATTCTGTCCTCTGTGTCCTTTAGTTCTCTTTATTGTCCATGTGTTGAAATTCTCAACAATTTCTGTTCTTTATTCCTCTGGTGTTGTTAAGGTCATCATCATACCTGATGGACGAACTATTATTATTATTATTATTTATTTCATCAAAGACCCTCATCTCCTCCTTTGTTCTTTCGTCACTCCCACAAACGAAAACACACACACACATGTATTAAGAAGCTTTAAAGGCCCCTGTCACACAGAGCTGCAGCCAAGGTAATCCGGGCGATTTACTATCAAAAGCCGGAAATTAAACACATGCTCGGGTCTATCAGAGATGCCTTTTTCATCTTAAATTAACGTGAGTGGCTGGTTATGACCCATTTAAACGGAAATTAAATCCTTCAAACCTGCATAGATTTGGCATTCATCGACCTCCGTCTCCCCTTTCCTCCAACCTTTAAGTTGTTGGGGTTCTTTTTATTTTGTTGTTTTATTGCTGGGTTGTTGGGCTTTTTGTGTTGCCATTCGTCCTTGAACTAAATTGGGTTCCATTCCTTTCTTTCTGCTGGCATTTTTTGTCCATATGTTCCTTAATTTGGCATGTCTAGGTCACCCTGTACATGTGTGGATTTGTATCTGAATGTGTGGTAGTCTTTTGTGTTTTGCTAGACATGAAGTGGATTCCGGGTTCATTGATAGCTTTCCATGTAATTAATAGGGACAATTTAGGAAATCTTCAATGTGTTTTGCAAAATTATAGACCCAGTTACATGCCTCACGACAAAAACAGGTGCCTGCCTTTCTCTCCCCACCCCCTCTTCTCCCCCCCCCCTCCCTGCCCTAGCTTCTTCTGTTTAAAATCTGTTCCTCCGTCCGTCGTTTCCTCTTCAAGCTTAATTAACTTAAAATCAGATTTCCATTTGCCCTGGAACTGGAGCGAATTCGCTTGCAGGTTTTAATACATTGAGAATCATGATTTCGGAATTGTGTGCAATTTCATAGTCTTCTCTGAACCCGATTAATGTCTTTTTCTATTTGCATTATAATGCATTTCCAGCGTGTCTCTGCGTGTGTATGTGTAAGTGTATGTGTGTGTTGTAGTTGTTGTTTTTTATCTGCCATGTGCAGTTTGCCCCTTGAGTGTGTGTGTGTATGTGTGCGTTTAGTCTAATCTATGTTAATGTGTGGGTATGAATGTTGTTACAGTTTTGTGTGGGTGTGTGTGGTTTTTATTTTCATCAAGCAAGTGATTATTATTACAGCTATAATGGGCAGACTCAAGTCGGTTTTGACTCAGAACTGAACTTGCTTTGAATCAGTAGCGAGACAGACTTGTTTCAATTTTGCTAGTGCGCGAGGTCCCCAGTTAATTCAACAGTCCATGTCTCACATTAAAACCAAGGCAACTCTTGACTCATACGCCTCGATTCGTAAGCAGGCGAATTGCAATACAGAAGAAACACAAAATGGCCTACATCCTGGAGGTAAACGCGGAAATTCTATAAAAGAAGCAGGGGAACATTCGGTGTTCTTAAGAAAAGAAAGTGTACACATCTGTACGAGGGAAACTGAGAAAAATATACGGAAAGAGATATCAAGACTGAACATCATGGAAAAATGACGGTTTTCAAATGCTGAGTGTCCCGAATGTCTTGTGTCTTAAACATGACAGCAGTATTGCATGCGACATTTGCATCAAACAGCACCGTTTAAGCTCTATTTGAATCCACTCAGAAAGTCTGGACATGGTAGGAATATTATAGATATCATCCTCCTCAGGAACTGTCTGTCTCCTTATATGATACATGATGATGAGACTTTTAGCAGGCAGGAAAAAGACGACACAGGGTTCAGACTGCCACTGCAATAAGGAAAATATTGCATGGTAGAGAAAGAAGACACAGCAGAATAGTAAGAAATGATGGGTGCGTAATAAGGTATATAATAATACAAAGAGATTATTACGGCCAATTCTGGCAATTTTTGACCTTTCAGACTTCGTGCAATTTATCTGTACATCAGTCACCATTTCCTTGCAAAGACGGCCATTGTCCAGGTTCTGTTTTCCGGATATTGCTTTAGGCTGGAGGCACACTGAGTCAAACCTGCTTTGTTTCGGTTTTAGAGAGGTATCATACTAAGCCCTGTCAGATACAGTCAGATGCTGCCAGCAAAATAAACACCAAAGAAATGGTGGCAGAAGCTGAATGTGTCTGACCGGGCTTAGCATGATAGGATGTTCCCGGATTTACTAACAAAATATTAAAATTATGGCGTGCACTTCGTGTCTGCCAGCAGATGTGTCTGACCGGACTTAGCATGTTACCTGCCTAAGTGTGAAATGTAGGCAGTGCGGTTAAACAGGACTTCTGGCGCACTGGTGAAATCCAAACATGTCTGTGTTACTAGTTCGGGGGCGTCAGAATTGTCTTGAGACATCTAGGGGAATGAGAGACCTCAAGCACTGAATAAAAACAGACCCGAAACAGATTTAACTTGGTGCTCCAAAGGAACCGGAGGTTATCGTAGAGGTTAGGTGTTAGTAAAGATATTAGATACAATAAGATTAGATAGCTAGCGCGTTTAGCGGGCACAGATTTCGCATAGCCACCTAGCGGCGAATGCGCGGAAGTCACGAACAAAGCCGTATTTTACAAAGCTAATATACGGGAAATATTGAATTTTGTTCGCTATAGGCCTTGATATAGGCCACTTATTTTGTAATTATAACTTCAGTCCCTTATCTGCATCATTAATTTATCACTATATCAAGCATTCTTTTAATCCAGTGCACCACAGGCCCGCCCTCGATCAGCGTGCAGACTGAACTGTCCGCACGTTTTTGTTCTCAGAGGTGCGAAAACGGGAGGGTCTCATCTAATTGTATCTGGTGTATCTGGTGTATCTGGTGTATCTGGTGTATCTGGTGTTGGTAACAAGAATAGCGTTTCACCAATAAAGCATTCAAAAAACGTTTATGAATCAAACAGTAGATACAACGGAATCGTTATACAGAACTGACAATATAACAGAAGGGACAGAAATAATTATTATTACCATAAAAACCTGCTTTCCGTTTCCCATTCATGTATGTTATCCATCCGGAATAATCCTTTGGGATCAGAATGACCAGCCCCGGGTTTCATAATAACAATACAAAGGTAACGTCCTATAAGGTCGCATGAGTTCAAGGTTATTTGTCCATCCCCTTAAAAGCCTCTCTCCCTAGCCAGACAGCACAGTACTATAGCCATTGCCAGAGAGAAGACTATCTGATTAAGTCGGAAGCCGCGACAGGAAACAGCGAGTGAGTAACGAGAAATTAAACGGTGAGTAGGGCATAGTCAATTCTACTTCTCTGTCTTCTTGCCTCCTCTCTCATTTACCTTTTCCTTTGTTTTTACAACGATAGATTTCCTCCTTTCATTTCCTTCGTTTGTTTACGTGTAATTGTGTTTCTCCCTCTCTCTCTCTCTCTCTCTCTCTCTCTCTCTCCCTCTTCCCTCTTTTTTTCTTTCTTTCTCTCTTTCTTTCTCCCCTTCTCCCTTTGTCTCTCCTTCTCCCTTTCTCTCTATGAGTGTATGTGTGTCTCTCTCTCTTGCACTCTCTCTCTCTCTCACTCCATTTCTCTGTCTCTGTCTCCGACTCTGTCTCGCCCCCCCCCCCCCGGCCTCCTCTCTTTCTCTCATCCAATATCGACCCTTGAAAGGACCTTCTAAATGAAATACAATAAACCTGTCTGGCCATTCCAATGGCCGTATTTCTTTTCGTGTTAAACAGACAACCTTGATGCTTTTCTTTTTCACCCCCTCTCTCTCTCTCCTGCGCTACCTCTTCTCATGTCTGGCGCTGATCGTCAGCGAGAAAGAAAACATAAACAGCGACAAGAAAGACAACACCAATTAATGCAGACATGGTGGACAACAAGAAATACTCCAACAGTGCAAAAGCGAAACAGAACAAGACAAGAAACAAGAATCAAGAACGGAGAGCCAACAGCCTTAGGTCTGAAGGCCTCGAGAAACATAGATTTTCACAACATCCATGCTTTTCCCCCCTCCAACAACAATGAAATTGATATTTTTTAAAAAAACACAAAGAAAAGTTCGAAGTGGATCGAAGATGAAATGAGAATTCCCCATTTTGAACAATAGCTTTGGCACTCTTGTTGTTTCGAAACATGCAATACGTCATTTTTCCGCTCATGTTAACAGAAAGCTTTTATGACAGTTACTAGAAAGAAAAAAAAAGGAATCTGAGCATTTTATTTGGAATCATTTGCCTATGAGTAGATTGGAAGAAGCAACTCTCATCTGTCGAACATCTTCACAACATATTGAATCTGTATGAAAGAGATACAGTACTGCATGGGGGTCCTAGAAAAGGCAAGAGAACAAGAGGACGCCCCGATGGAGAAATGATATGGTGCAGACAGATGGACAGGCGTAGACACGAAAGATGAAAAACAGTGAAGAATGGAGATCAATGGCTGAAGGCTACATCCTTGCCGTGGACGGATGAGGCCAAACAACAACAAGAAGTGATACAGTAGATTCACTCCCATCATTTTTGTTTCTTTTTACCCACTCACTTACGCCCCACATATAACCGTATGACTACCTTGGCAAAGCTTAAGTCTTTATAACATTATTATCAATATGGCTGAAAGTCTGAAGAAGCATACTGTGCACGATTGCGCCATTTGATAGCCGGAGAAGAACTACAGGAAACTGTAGATTGAGAGAGAAGTGTATTGCCTTCCTCCTTTTTTCACTTTATCCCCATCAATTGAGTCTGCATCTTCCACCTCCCCAAGACAGCACGATTCTCACTGCAACTTCCGCACGGCAAGCCAGCGACATGTAAGAATCACATAATACAATGTGGGTCAACTCTTTTGACACTGAAGATTATACTTATTATAGATACTGCAGCCAGAGTGACTACGTGGTATATCATAATGATTGTTTTGTCATGCCACGCCTGTATTTTTTTTTACTGGAGCGACCGAGCAACAAGGCACAAGTTTTAGTGGCTTAGGGGTGAACCAGACCAAGCCTGGTGTCAGTGCCAAACTGTGGCTCGCCGCTTAACTATTATGCATCATTTCACAACACTACTCACTGCCAATACAGCGGCGGTTTGGGCAGAGAGTAGAGTCTAGTGTGATGAAAGATACTAGAATTGATAAGATGAGACAGCTAGTGCGTTTAGCGTGCACAGATTTCGCACCGCCACATAGCGGCAAACACGGAGAAGTCATGAAAAGTGCCGTATTTTACAAGGCCAAGTGAGGAAAATATTGAATTTTGTTCACTGTTCAGCTATCGCTATAGGCTTTGATTGACGTCACTTATTGTGGAATTATAACCTCAATCGCTGTGGGAAAACTCTGGCTTCTTGTTTTTGTTTTTTTTTCAGTCGCAGTAGCACTGTCATATTTTTGCATCACAAATTGACCATTATATGAAGCATTGTTTTCATATTGTGTGCCATGGACGTCGCCACCAATAAGCCCGCAAATTGTGTACACGGTTTTTGTTTTTTTTTAGTGGTGCGAAGAACACTGTGTCTCATCTTATCGCTTCTAGTATTTTTGGTGTGATCCATGATAGTTAAGTGGCAAGCCACCAGTTTCGGCGCCGACACTAGCCTTAGTCTGGTTGAGCCCTTACCCTTATTGAGGAAAATATCGGAATTGGAAAGAGCGCGGAAAGAAACGGCCTTGACACAGCCGGCAAAATGCAAAATTCAAATCACGATGCTAAACTGCCAGACACGGAAAATTGGATGGGCAAATAGAAACAGGCAACGAAACGAGGCAAAACTAGAATTCGTTTCTTATCTGAACTTCGCTTGCCACATTAAAACTTGGGATACTCAGATTCCCTTGTTTCATAAACTGTCAATTTTTTACTTTCAAATTAAATTTTGATACTCACTTTTCATACACAGTGCGTCGGGCGAGGTAAGATAGCTACTATTGTGGGCGGAGTGATAGGTATACTAACAGAAAGACTAATAGATAGATAGATAGATAGATAGATAGATAGATAGATAGATAGATAGATAGATAGATAGATAGATAGATAGATAGATAGATAGATAGATAGATAGATAGATAGATAGATAGATAGATAGATAGATAGATAGATAGATAGATAGATAGATAGATAGATAGATAGATAGATAGATAGATAGATAGACAGACAGTGAGGAAACGCAAATAGACAAACCGACGTGCGGACATGCGATGTGTACCAGAGCTACACTACAATGAATAAACAGGATCATTTTATATAATTTGGTAAAGAAAATCATCAATTGCCTACATTTTTTGTTGTTTGTTTTTTCGTCAGAATGGTTTCCCATCTACAACATAATGGCGATTTTAATGTCATACACAACGAGAGGGTTGCTGGATACGCTATAACAAAGTAGTTCTGAACTAATTTCTAGCTGAATAAGCACTGCATTTTCTACCTCATTAATTTTACATTTCAATGCTTTGATGTGACGTATGATCTGCCGGTATACTACATTCTAATGACTCCAGCTTTTACTTCGGGAACAGCCTCGAGCGTTCTTGGTTTCACTCTGTCGCTCCTTCTGACTTTTTTAAAGTCGTGTACGCTGAATGTAATGCTTGCAGTCTGTACATTCTCGCACTCATACAGGAATCAATTTAAACACAATTAAAATGCATCGCTGACAAGAGGCCGCTAGACATTGCCGTTATTTTCAGCATTGCCTTGAAAAACAGCGGTTCTCAAAGCATCAGGCCCCGATGGTGATGTGATACTGATGGTGGAAGCATTGTAGATGATCACGAAGATGGTGTCATATGGTGCTGGTGGTGATAATGACAGTATTGTTGATGATGAGGATGATAATGATGGTGATGAAGGTGCTGCTGATGATGACGTTTAATTGGTAATGGCGGTGGAGGTAGTGACAGCGGCAGTTGAAATGACGATAAAATTATTCTAGACTCTGGCGATGATTCTAGTTGTGATTGATGAAAAAGGCGACGAATTCGATGGCGGGGAGACAGAATTAGCTGGACCAATCAAATACAATTCATCCACACGAGAG
Source organism: Onchidella celtica (assembly GCA_963931925.1). Taxonomy (NCBI): domain Eukaryota; kingdom Metazoa; phylum Mollusca; class Gastropoda; order Systellommatophora; family Onchidiidae; genus Onchidella; species Onchidella celtica. The sequence goes on along the minus strand of OZ007573.1, from coordinate 16,852,803 downwards.
GTGAGATGTTCTTTAATAGAAACCACCAGAAAAAGCATGATCATCTGGCTAGACTTAAAGGTTTAGAAATCATTTCCCCATCAAGCTTTTTTCATCCGCTGCTGGAGGTCTGGTCCAGACAGGGTTAATGAAAGGAATTTAGAGCAAACTAATATTTTGTGTCTATTCCTAGATCCTACGTGTTGGTACATAATGTGGGTGTCGTACGGGTGTGAAATTTAACGCGCAGAACTGTCTGTAATTTGTCGATACTGACAGCTGACAGTGATTAACTGATCAGTGGGTCTATAGCTGTGTCGGGATTTCTAGCAGTATCTATCTAGGTCTGTCTATTTATCTATCTGTCTGTCTGGCTGGCTGGCTGGCTGTCATTTTCTATCTATCTATCTATCTATCTATCTATCTATCTATCTATCTATCTATCTATCTAATCTATCTATCTATCTATCTATCTATCTATCTATCTATCTATCTATCTATCTATCTATCTATCTATCTATCTATCTATCTGTTTCCTTTGTTTGTCCATCTATCTATCTATCTATCTATCTATCTATCTATCTATCTATCTATCTATCTATCTATCTATCTATCTATCTATCTATCTATTCTCTCTGTCTGTCCATCTATCTGTCTATCTATCTATCTATCTATAGATCTATCTACCTATCTATCTCTCTCTCTATCTATCTATCTATCTATCTATCTATCTATCTATCTATCTATCTATCTGTCTATCTATCTATCTATCTATTCTCTCTCTGTCTGTCCATCTATCTATCTATATCTATCTAACTATCTATCTATCTATCTATCTATCTATCTATCTATCTATCTATCTATCTATCTATCTATCTATCTATCTATCTGTTCCCCTTGTTTGTCCATCTTTCTGTCTATCTATCTATCTATCTATCTATCTATCTATCTATCTATCTATCTATCTATCTATCTATCTATCTATCTATCTATCAATCTATTCTCTCTCTGTCTGTCTATCTATCTATCTATCTATCTATCTATCTATCTATCTATCTATCTATCTATCTATCTATCTATCTATCAATCTATCTATCTATCTATCTATCTATCTATCTATCTATCTATCTATCTATCTATCTGTCTGTCTATCTATCTATCTATCTATCTATCTATTCTCTCTGTCTGTCCACATATCTATCTATCAATCTATCTATCTATCTATCTATCTATATATCTATCTATCTATCTATCTATCTATCTATCTATCTATCTATCTATCTATCTATCTATCTATCTATCTATCTATCGTCTCCTCCTCCCACATCGCTCTACATGTTTGTCCGGTGTCCCAACCTCCCAGCCTATCCAAGATTAGCAACATGACGAATCCATCAATAATTATGATGCTGTTACCGACGCTCTTGGAGCATGGCTCAGCGGTAGTGCTCAGCCAGGAAACCACAACATCAGTGCTAGACATCCACACGGAAGAAGGAAACGCCGAAATAAATGTCAAGATGTGGATTTGGGGATCAATTAAATTTCCCTCACGGCTGGAGACATGAGCTAAAGACGACGTACAGCATTTTCCTCTCTCTTATCTTCCCTCTTCCATAGAGTCCCGCCTGTAAGACGGTGTTACGTTTGTCACTTTCGCTATTTTTATTATCATGTTCTGTCCTTCGGACAGCATTTTTCTTTTCATGTCGCCAATGCTTAGAGTAGATCTCGTGATTACTTTGATGTGGGTCATGAATGATTTTCAGCAACTGAGATGCACTTTTAAAAATGTTGCATTTATAATCTTTTGAAGTTCAGCTGCCAATCTTCAGGCCAAATTCTAAGTGAGTCGGCATTGTTTCTTATCAACTATCTGTGAGTCTGTTTCTCAGTATCTATCTATCTAGCTAGTCAGCTGTCTGTCTGCCTGTCTGTCTGTCTCTGTCAGTCTCTCTCCAGATATTTAACGATCTATATATTTTATTTATTTTGTTTTTCTGCTTGCTTTGCCATAGCCCATTCGGTCCTGTTATAAAAGTCTGTTCCCATGGTGACATTCTTAGAAGCAAATACAAGCCCTGGCAAAGATTGTGAAGCACGCTCTTTACATTATTCATCTCCCCATCATCAGTTGACACGTAAAAGACGTGGACTCATCACAATGCTGTAACCATCACCAAGCCGCACTCACTACTGTCGGTGGGGGGAGCACAAGTAATCCAAGATGAGGAGAAATAATTATTACGCCCAAACAGATGTGTGGACAAATAATGTTTTGTTACTGCCATGACTGTTTCTTAGTGCTCTTGTCCCCAGCATCCGCTCCTCACCGCTAAAGAAGCAAAGAGTTTCTTTACTTTTTCATACGACATTGTCCCTTAAAAATAGGGCAGCGGAGAGGGTGTTGTGGACAAGACCGTTCACTATGTTGGTCCCGTAAGTACTACAGTATTGTGTGATGACCCACCCCCCTTTTTTTCCCCTTTTTGGGGGGGGGGGGGGGTTAAAATTCCAGACGCACTTGCAATTTCTAGCAAATAAAAAAATATATTAAACACTTTATTAACTCATCAAATAAGGACATGTTTTTTTCTAGTTTATAAAAGGCAATTCGCGACCTCAGTTCTTGCTTCTTTCAATTTCATTCTTTCCTGAGAAATTCGACGTTAAACGTATTAGTATTATGGTAAGGTTTTAGAATAAATCGGAACTGTGAGACAGCTTGATAAGTGTCACAACGCATTTTAAACAAGTGTCGAAGTGTGCGCATTTGCTATACGTCTTTTACATACTAAGGTAGCAAATTTCTTAAAGTAATACGTCGTTTTTTCTTTCTTTTTTTCTGTGGTAATTTATTTCTCAGCTAGCCAGACTTAAAATTTACCCACAGTTTATGATAAAAATAATTTATTGGATTTACTAAAGCTCAGAAATTGGACATTTCAAACCATAACAGTTCCGGCTGGTTTCGTTTTGTTATCTTTATCGGATATAATTTACAAACGCTAATAAATGTATCTTTCATCCATTAAACTTTATCTTCAGTCATATTATGACAACATGGCTTGCCATAATAATAATAATAATAATAATAATGACAATAATGCATAGCATTTATATGGTTCGGCATGCCGTTAACAACCAGGCTCTAAGCTCTTTGCAACCTTTATAATAATATCTTATCTTCTATCCTAAAATCATACACACATAGTCTGGGAAAGCAACTTGACGGACGTTCAAAGTGTCAAAAGTTGGCTCTCCAGCAGATGTTTAAAAGTCATAAAATTTTCAATCTTTTTCAAAGACAGAGGCAGAGAATTCCAAATCTGAGGCCTTTGAAGAGAGAGAGATTTTTCACCCATGGCCTTCAAGGACATCGTTTTAGTGTCTGCAGATGATACACCGATTTTGCGGAGAACTCTAGTTAATGAACATCTACAAACAATTACTTAATTAGTTTCTATTATTTTTCTCTTATCACCATTATTATGTTACTTACATTAATGAAAGTTTTTGGGATGAGGTACTGGCTATTGACCTTGCATGAGCTTCCATTCATTCACGAAGTATCACGCAGATTACTCACGGAGCAAGGCCATTGGTTCAATTGGTTCCCATTTTTTCCCCCAGTGATCGACCAAAAGACTGATTTTAAATAGAAGGAAGAAAGGGAACGGGAAAGGTTATTGATACTTGGGAACTCTAAGCTATGATTTGGTTAAAGCTCCTCGATTAACCTTTCGTGATCCTAACTGGCATGTACTGAAAGAGAATCGATTCCGGGAAAATAAAAGAGATGCCTTGTGGCCTATGGGAATGTTGGAAATAGGTGTTGTGATAGGCTGCCATTGGAGTGGGGGGAGTGTGTTGACCTTCAACCCTTGAACCGGAAGTGCTTCGGTGCTCGGAGGGGTAACAGAGGACACGCGAAAACATGAATAGCGAAAGGGGAGGTTACTGTGTGTGATTGTAGGCTGTGTCTAGGTGTGTGTGAGTGTGTGTGTGTGTGCGTATGTGTGCGTGCGCGTGAGAGTGTGTGTGTGTGTGTGTGTGTGTGTGTGTGTGTGTGTGTTCAAGACCAATCTCAGTAACTCTGACACCGTCCCATAATAATTTAGTGAACTTTCTGTTTTCTCACTTTCCATCTGAATCAACTATGAACTTCTCCTATTCCATATCTGTTTCCCTAACTCCCCGTCAAGGGACGTCAAGAGCCTAGTTTGTTTACCCCACGTGTCCTCAAGCTTTTTCAGACAATCGCTCCGTTAGGCTCCAAATTTCCTTTCATCAGTCCCTGCCCCTTTATTTTGCCCCCAAATACTAGTCTTCTCCATTCATGACTGTTTTCACGCACCCCTTATCGACCCATTTCGTTGTTTTCGCCCCCTCGTCACCCTTTTCTTCGTTTACGGCCCCCTGGAAACCAAATCCCCTTCCTCCTCCTCCCACCTCCCCCCCCCCCCCGGGGGCAATACCGCCCACGTTGAGAACCACTGGTTTACCAGATACCGACTCCGAAGACACGGGAAAAGACATTCATATGACATTTTTGGGATACCAAAAACAGCAAGCTCTGAACTGAACTGAACCCCTGCGAACCCTAGGGAAGGAAGGCTTTTAGAATTCGCTATCTGAGTGTTATTACACAGAGATCGGAATGCAAATGTTCGACCGTGGAAAAAACAATGAGACCGCCCATACATATGCAGAGTTAATTACGTACTCACTAACGAGGTCGCTAGCAGGCAAACACACGCGTCAAAACAACACGAAATGCTTGGTCGCAAGGCCAGAATTCCCATCTCCTCTGATTGATAACGATTTTTTTGTTTTTTAAACATGATTCATTTCCATCCAGTATGTATATATCAGTGCTGCTTGATACAGAGCCCATTTGCAAACTTGAATCGATAATAATTTGCTTACATTCTGTATCACTGCTTATATTCTGTATCACATTTGTGCAAGGATCAATAAAATCGACATGGTGATAGTTTTGTTTTTAAATTGTTGTTGTTGTTATTGTTACTGCTGTTAAATAATATTCGATGCCGGGACAAGAGGTGCTCATCTGCGATATTGAATCAGTTCATCATGTTATCCTCTGTGCAAAACCAAAACCAAAAAAAAAAAATGTAATCTGATTTCAGGATTATACGGCATTTTGCCGTCGCACTGCGGTTGTGATGAGCGTTTCAGAAGAAGCAGGTCAAAACGGCCATCAGTGCAAACTGGCAATTATTGTTTCATGTAGGATTTCAGTCATTCCATTTGGTTTCGTGTGATGGTTGCTGGCACTGTTAACTATTCCCTAGTCATAAAAGTCAAAATAATCATGGCAAAAAGAAAAAAAGTTGTATATAAATGTAGCAAAACCTCGCCTAAGAGATAACACAGAAAATATACAATAAACTGCAAAGAAAAAGAAAAGACAAAATATTTTTAAAAACTCAGAAAAACTGTGGGGTCGCAGCCAGGCTAAAAGCAAAGTCAAAAACTTGGCAAAAAGAAAAAGTTGTATGTAGCAAAGCCTCGCGTAAGAAATAGAAATAATACCCAAAAAGATACAATGAAACGCAAACTAAAAGGTAAGACAGAAAATGGCCAAGAATTCGGCAACAGCCTTTTTCAAGTGGGAACAAAAAAAAAAAGAAAAATGGAAACATTGAACAGATAAAAGACAAAAAAAAGAAATCAAGCTTTTTGGTAAACTAACCTTCTTCAGGAGAAAAAAAATTGTAACATGATGGGAAATAATACTGTAGAATGTTAGATCAATACGAGTACATGTACTTTGCAGTGACTTTGCTTCACGCCTCGCGGCGACCCCACAGATTTTCTGCGGTTTTTATAATAATATTTCGGAAATTTCCTAATCATAGAAGTTATATATATTACAGTGGGTTGGTTCTTTGCGAGAAGTGATTGCCTTCGATTTCATAAACAAGGAGATAATCGATCCTTGCAACTGAACCAATGTTACATCCCTTTGCAAAAAAAAAAAAGCAACCTATAATATAAAATACTACTTTTATGGGGATTTCTCATTCTATTTCTTGGTGTTTTGTTTTTATTCTGTTTTATTCACTAATGCTAGTAGTGTTTCTAACTTTCTGCAACACATGAAATGTTGGCATGTTACCAGATGTGAGCTGTTTACATACCTGTACCAAAGGTCCTCCCAATAGAAAACTTACATAGTACAGGTATTTCAGACATCACTAACACCTTCCACCTCTTCAAGTGCACCCAAAATTAATAATTAGTTTGTACGTTCAAGCAGCCTCCAAGAAAGATGATACGCCTGAGACGGTGGACTTTCGGAATAGAGTGCAGTTAAGAATAATAATAATGATACATAGCATTTATATAGCGCTTCATTCCGTTGACAATGGGGCTCTAAGCGCTTTACAACATTTATACCATATTAATCACACACACAAAACACAGGCATACCAGAAAGAAAAAATAGGTAGACAGTCAGAGTGTAAAAATATGACTCTTCAGCTGATGTTTAAAAGCCATTACATTTTCGGTCTCTTTCAAATACAGAGGCAGAGAATTCCAAATCTGAGGCCCTTGAAAAGAAAAAGATCTTTCACAAAAGGTCTTAAGGGACATCTTAGGAATTTTAAACTTTTTAGTGCCACTTAACAAGGAAATGGTTAGTTCGCAAACGTTGTTTTTTGTTTTTTTTTCGTTTTTGTCACTGCACAGGACTAGTTTTTAGAGATATTCCACTTAAAACTGCAATTCTTTTGTTCAGAATCCTACCTTACTCATGTACTAGTGCTCTATTAAGTCTTCACGGTTTTACATTTCAAGAACATGAATCAACTTGCACCAATGGACAGGATCTGTTGCGACATTCTTCTGGACAAAAATCTTCAAACTCTGAAAACTCTAACCTCATTTCGGGCACCGAGTCTAATTTTAGCTCTTCCGTTTATTTTTTTCCCCATCGAACCTCTTCAACTTGCATCATTTTTCTTCTTTTCTTTCCATTTTACAACTCGACTGACCGTTCAATAAATATGACAAGAGGGCAAAAATGGGGCGCCGAGTGCTAACTCGTCCATTTGGTTCGTTTCATTTTCCCTCTGGGACCTTTTCCAGCTACGTTTATTCTAGTTCTTTTCGTTCAGCAAACTGAAATGCGAACCAACAATGGAGAGACAAGCAGAAAATAGGTTTGGGTAACTTGACCGGGGTTTGAGTTGTGCGGTTCATTTTCTGCCTGGTTTTGCTACATGAGTTCTCTGCCATGTGTTTGATTTTTTGTCTGGGGGGAAAACCGATGTTGAGTGTGAGTGTGATGTGCCGGATTGGTGGTTTATCTATCTATCTATCTATCTATCTATCTATCTATCTATCTATGATTTATCTAGCTATCTAGCTATCCACATATCTAACTATATGGTTTATCTATCTATCTATTTATCTATCTATCTATCTATCTATCTATCTATCTATCTATCTATCTATCTATCTATCTATCTATCTATCTATCAGCATCTTTTTCGGTCTGTCCATGCATGTTTCAATCAACATCTTTTTCTGTCTATCTGTTTGTCCTTCTGTCAGTCTATCTATCCTCTCGAGGGTCCTGTCTTCACTGTCTAGATCTATGCATGTTTCAATCAACATCTTTTTCCGTCTATCTGTTTGTCCGTCTGTCTGTCTATCTATCTTCTCGAGGGTCCTGTCTTCACTGTCTATGCACGTATCAATCAGCATCTTTTTTTCTGTCTATCTGTCTGTCTATCTACTCCTGTGCACGTTATCCATTGTTTATTCACGAATCAACCCAGCCGCATCTGTTTCTGTCTGTCTCCTTGTCTGTCTGTCTTTCTGTCTATCTCTACTCGTGCGTCTTTTTTTCATTACCCATGCATGTATCAATCAGCATCAATTATTTTCTGTCTCTTTGCTCGCCAGCTAACTACCCATGTGTGTAAACGAGTGTCTGCCCATCTATCTATTCGCCTGTCTACCATCCTCGCTTTCACATTTCACAACCGAAACGAATCCCCCACCCCTTTTACCCTTCATGTACCTTCTTCTCCCAATTTGTCTGATCTTTTTGTGTCCATTCCGCTTTAACGATAATGCCCGTTTTAGAGCACAGTGGGAAAAATTATGGGTTTTGATCGTGGTTATCAAGATAACCGTGATAACTGTCTGCAGAAAATAGCACAAGGGGATATCCAGATAAGGAAAACCAAAAAAAGAAAATGCTAGAACACGGCAGAGGGGAGAAGGTTTGAAATAATAATGTGGTACCGGTAGTACTTTTTTTTTTTTTTTTGTCTTTTTTTTTTCTGAAACTCCTGGCATACTAAACCCCCGAGAGAGAAAGTGGGTGACCGAGTGATTTATCCAATTTTTCACAGTGCGTCCTTCTTGCGTATGTTTTAAACTGGCTGTTAAATGGCCTTTAATTGGACTTGAACTTGACCTTGAACCTACCAAGCCAGCATCCCTATGCCAATCCGACGTAGATTTGTATAAGATTTCCATAAGGCTGATAAGATTACAATTAGGAGCGAATTCCCTACATCAAATTAACGTCTGTGCTATGTGGTAACCACCGGATCTGCGTAGGAACGACGTCATTCCTATGTGTAAAACTTGACGTCAGTCCTGTGAGTGGGATTTCCTTATGGTTGCTGGCTGAGTAGTAGCAACAATGTAATCTTATGGTGTGCAAAATAGCAGCAATGGTTTTAGCTTACAAATAAAACAATACGTCATTTTCTGGGTTCGCAGAATTCGTTTACACCCATTTACCACCAAATCTCCATCACTCTGACTTCCCCTTTCCCAGATGTTTCTACGGTATGTTTGGAATTTTCGGCAATTTTCGGTGCCTGGGAACGAGATGGCCCAGAGGCAAGATATTCGCCTCTCCTGCCGAAGGTACCGGGTTCGAATCTCCGGTCGGCATGTTGGATTTTTTTTCGTGGGGGGAGGGGGAGGGGGAACAATTCCTGTCCCTGATCCTATAGTAGGCAGGATGGAGCGTCTAGTCTTCTCGGATAAGGACGAAAAATTCGGAGGGGTCGTGTGCATGCTGCATACGTTAATTTATACCTTGGCAGTTGGGAATCGAGAAGAGCATGCCGAACAAGGTCGCTGCTAGGACAAAATTCTAGAAAAGAAAAAAAAAAGACTAATCCCTACCACAACAAGAAAAATATACACAAGACAAGTGAGGTGCGAATGCCAATGGCAGTGAACCGACTACAATAAAGACCTAAACACCGGTGCCTGGGGCAGTGAACCGACTACAATAAAGACCTAAACACCGGTGCCTGGGGCAGTGAACCGACTACAATAAAGACCTAAACATCGATGCCAGTGGCAGTGAACCGACTACAATAAAGACCTAAACATCGATGCCAGTGGCAGTGAACCGACTACAATAAAGACCTAAACACCGGTGCCTGGGGCAGTGAACCGACTACAATAAAGACCTAAACATCGATGCCAATGGCAGTGAACCGACTACAATAAAGACCTAAACATCGATGCCAGTGGCAGTGAACCGACTACAATAAAGACCTAAACACCGGTGCCTGGGGCAGTGAACCGACTACAATAAAGACCTAAACATCGATGCCAATGGCAGTGAACCGACTACAATAAAGACCTAAACACCGGTGCCTGGGGCAGTGAACCGACTACAATAAAGACCTAAACATCGATGCCAATGGCAGTGAACCGACTACAATAAAGACCTAAACACCGGTGCCTGGGGCAGAGTAGGGCCCTGAAAACACTGTAGTAACCAGGCTCTGGCATTTGGCTGTGGCGGAAGGCCAGGCTTTGGGATGACACCGTTACTAAAATGTTTTTACAGGTTGGCGATGGTAAAATTCCCTGTTGCCTAGTCAAGCGTAAAGAAAAGAATACAAATATTACTGTGTACACATTGCTTCAGTTCTGAAAGTACGAGTTATCAATGCCGTGGTTTCAAATTATGTGTTTATAAACATATTTATGTTTATATATTTATGTGGTGTTTTTTCTTCATTTTCAGTTATTTATTTATTTTGTTATTATCTAATCATCTATTCACTTCTTTCTCTCTTTCTTTCTTCAATTAGAATAGAATGGAATGAAACAGAAGTGAATAGAATGGAATAAGATTGAATAGAATGCACTTTATTAATCCCGAAAGAAATTTGCTTCTGAAACATGCCCAAAAAACAACCAATGACAAAATATTTACTAATGTGTTCAACTTATTTATTTATTTAATTATTTATTTATTTATTCATTTACATGTTATGTAATGTGTCTATTCATTCATTAGTCGTTTTGTTTCTTTATTTTGTTTTTATTTTCAGTAGAATTTCAGTTACAGCATTCTTGCCATCAAACGTGGGTGGCTGTCTGGATGGGATGAGCAACTACCCTGGTGAGTTTTGCTTTTTTTTTTTTTTAACCCCCATGAAACGTGAACCAATCTAGTTACTGTTCCCCGGACAGCGTGACGTTCGTGACAAAACACCATAGACTCTTCCATTAGTTTCACCTGCTTATTAATAGACACGGGTAAATAACATGTCTCTCTGACCCCACTACACGGTCGATTCCCGGCCAGCCACGAGTTGATTCCTGCCCACGTTAGCATGCTTCCCCTTTATTTTATATGAGGGTAATCGATCTCGATACTTGATATGGGTAATCTATATCTATTGTTCGAAACAAAAGAGATGACTGTCCCCGAGTTTTTGTTAGGTCTGCTGGTGTTGGTTTCTGTTATAGAAAGGCTTGCTATATACACGGTTTTTGTTGATGTTGGGTTACCAAGTACGCCAACTAGTGTAAGGGGTGAAACAGATCAAGGGTGGCGTAGGCAGTGCCTCGTGTATTAGTATAAAGCATAATTTATGGGCGGTGCGCCACCAGTCAGGCCACTGTACCAGCCTTAGTATGTTTCAGGGGCTTGCTATTTACACGGTTTTATTTATTTTTTTTTGTTGCTTTTGGGTTAGTAGCGTGGTGCATTATTTACGGGCAGCCAACCACAGTCTGGCGCCTACACCAGCCACGGTCTGTTTCTCCCCTGAGGCTGATGGCATGCTGGGTCAAGTCTGTTTTCACTCGGGGTTCAGGTCTTTATTTTAGTAGGTTCGCTGCCCTTGGCATTTACACCTTAGTTTTCTTGTTTTTATTTTTCATGTGATAGGGATTAGTTTTTGGGAATTTTGCCCGGGCAGGGGCCTGTTCAGCCTGCTCTTTTCGATTTCCAACTGCCAAGGTAGGTGTCTTTAACGTGTGCAACGTGCACACGGGCCCTCCGAATTTTTCGTCTTTGTCCAAGAAGACTAGGTGCTCGATCCTACCTACCATAGGATCAGGAACAGGAAAATATGAGAAAAATCCCAAAATTCCAACATGCCTGCACCGACTGGGATTTGAACCCGGTACCCTCGGCATGAGAGGCGAGCACCTCGACTCTAGACCACCTTGTCTCCGTTTTCACTCATTGCGCAAGGTCTCTCTTTTTTTTTTCAGCGAGCTAAATCAAGAGAAGATTTTGGTGGGCCGGAACTAGTGAGACAGACTTGTTTTCAGTCTGGCCAGTGCGCGAAATCCCGTTCAATTCCATAGTTCAGATCTTCCACTAAAACCGAGACAAAACAGATTAGTCTCAGTGCCCCACCCAGCCTTATTTCAGCATATTGATGTAAAATCCCAGTATCGATAAGCACGATAAGCTGTATCAATTGCAAACTAAAATAGAGTCAGAAGCTCTACTACCAGTAACGATACTAGATAGAATAAGATGAGACAGCTAGCGCTTTTGGCGTGTACAGATTTCGCACCGCCACCTAGCGGCGAAGGCGCGGAAGTCATGAACAGTGCCGTATTTTACAAAGACAAATAGGGAAAATATTGAATTTTATTCACTGTTCAGCAATCGCTGTAGGCCTTGATTGACGTCACTTACTTTGTAATAATAATAACTTCAATCACTGTGGGAACACCCTGGCCATTTTTTTGTTTGTTGCAGTAGCACTGTCACAAATCTGCCCCATTAATTTATCATTATATTCAGCATTTTTTCATGCTATGAGCCATTGGCAGGCCCCCAATCAGCGCGCAAATTGTGCACACATTTTTTTTTTTTTAGAGGTGGGAAGAAGGGATGGTCTCATCTTATCGTTTCTAGTATGTTTTGCTATCAGCAATACTCAAAATGATAGTACAACAGCCTCGCTGATCACGGGTATTGATTAAAGCATTTCTTTGTGTCTGGCTTCCAGCTCAACTGCCGTGTATCTGGAACACGGTTCTTGACATGACCAATGTTTATTTGATGTGGATAATGAAACAGTTTGATGCTTTTTCTACCAGCTCTTCGCCCACCCCTCTCAGCCTCTATTCCTCATACACCTTCCCCCCTCCCCCCTCCCTCCCCCCGGTGCCGAAATTAACTTTTAAAAAGACGAATAAATTATTTTTCTAGGAGCCGATTTTTTCATTTGACAGACAATCGATACTTAGAGATAATGGGTGTCACCCACAATGATACTCGGACATATGATACTTGGTTTTCATTCAAAACCTTGTAATTCATTACATCCTTCAAATGAGCACAGCTATTAATTTGTTGACGTGGCAACGTTTTCACCATCGCATCAGTTAATCATCACCATGGTTACCCGTCACGGAGAATGTTAAGTTACATCCTTTATAAATGATAAATGAAAATGATACCGACTTAAATGAAACGCAGTTTATTTATTGTCTTTCACACTCCCGGAGGCATCGGTTACTGGCTCACCTTTATTTCTTTTTTAATCTATTTCTGAATCTGAAACCACAGGAAATGGTAAAGAGAAACTATTGTTTCAGTTGGCCACAGTTGGAGAGACATCGTGACCAACTAGTTTGTCCTTTTGTTTAGAGTTCTGGGGTGGTACATTAAGCGCGTAGGCTCGGAGGGAGGGTGTGGAAGAGAAAGGGGGGGGGGGTGGGGGGTGGTCCCCAGCCAGCAGTGCCGGATTCATCAGGGGGGGGGGTCCCCCATTAGGCTAAGTAGTGTGAAGCCTACGGCCTCAAAATCTAGAGGTGAGGTGGTGTGTGTGTGGGGGGGGGGGGTGGGGAGGCTCGCTGCCTCAGGCCAATCTGAATGAATTGTGACACGTCTAGCCTTTTTTTTTTTTTTTGACATAATATGATGTTACAATGCACTGTAGTTTCTGAACAAATACTTCGTAGTGCGGAATTTTAAACAGCTATCATCATCATTGTTGTTGCTCAAATTATTTTTAAGACACTTCCATCTTCCTCTAGGCGTGAGGGTGGGGGACTGGGAGAGGGCCTCACAACTAGAATCGCCTGGGGGTCTCTCTTCATCTAAATCCGGCCCTGGCAGCCACAGTTGTCTTAACGCATGGTCAAAGTGGGCAGTTGTCCAGGCGCCCCAAGGATTTAGCCTATTGCTTTGCCCAAGGACCTATAATGATGTCAAGACGGCCCTGCCCCAAGCGTATGAAAAGTGTACACAGTGTAGCGGTTGGGGGGGGGGGGGGGGGAGGTGAGGACGGGGGTGGTCTAGGGAGTCTATCTACGCTTTTCAGTTATGATGATTAAGTAAAGTGAAATGATTGGTTTTATACCCCCTGTAAGTTGTTGGATTATTATAAAAATCATGTTTCTAATATGGAAACGGTCAATTGTTTCATGCAGAATGCAGTTTTAAGGTTCAGAAGATCGAGACTTTATAATGGGCATTCAACTTTCCAATGGCTCTACGCTCGTACATAAAAAGCTGTACTCTGGTATGAAGAGGGTATCATACTAACCCTACAACGTCACAGCTAGTTGCCGCCAGCAAAATGACTGTAGGCTACACCCAAAAATGTAGTGGCAGAAGCTGACTGTGTCTGGCAAGGGTTAGTATGATAGTCTCCCCGGATTTACTAATAAAATGTAGAAATTATGTTGTAAACCTCTATGCGATCAGCTGACTGTAGCATTTCGGGCTTAGTATGATACCCGGGTAAGGCAGAATTGAGGAAAAGCGTAAGAAAATTGTATTATGGAGAGAGGGACAAGGCGGGTAAAAAATCGCCATTACAAAATGTACTTTTTTTCTCCAACACTCCTTCATCCAAAATGTCCATGTGATTAGCGTTCTGAAGAGTTGTTTGAAAGGTGTCGACTTATTCATAGACTTACAGCTGGTCTTTTTCCGAACGTACATTATTCTCTAAGATCGATAGTTCTCTGTCTTCGGCCTATGACAGGGGATGACTCAAAGTACAGCTATCTAGTAACCTCAATGAGTCAAGTCTGTTCTGCGTCGGTTTTCACGCACACTGAGATATACTTTAAATCAAGTATAGACGACAGACTTGTTTCAGTCCGACTAGTGCACGAGGTTCCGTTTAATTCCTTAGGCCACTTCCGTTTAACTCCTTAGGCCACTTCCGTTAACTCCTTAGGCCACTCCCGTTTAAATCCTTAGGCCACTCCCGTTTAACTCCTTAGGCCACTCCCGTGTAACTCCTTAGGCTACTCCCGTTTAACGCTTAGGCCACTTCCGTTTAACTCCTTACGCCACAAAACCGTGGCAAAACAGCCTTAACTCATTGGGCAATGGGCCCTAAAAATGAACTACCAATTGTCTCCTGGAAAACTACTTTGAAGTGTTTCTGGTAAACTATGGTAAAGCATTGCGTGTCATTAGCAAGCGCTCCAATAACCATGAGAGATCCGGGCGTTAACGTTAGTACATTCACGTAAATGAAGAAAATACTGAAAGCTAAAACAGAGAGGTTAACCATCTGGTGCCCAATGTTCTGTTCCGTATTTGAAAAAAAAAATTTCATATGATACGCTGGTATACAGACCGCATTGTGATTTAGTAACAAATAATTTTCTGGATAAATGCAGTCTTCAACTTTTTAATTATTTATTTACTTGATTATTTGAATTCGATTTTACATAGTCCGAGAATAATAAGTCAGTCTATGGACGATAAAGGGTTAAGAGAGGGGTCGGAAAGAGGAGGGAGGAGGAATGAAAGAAAGGAGGAGAGTAAAAGCCATGTTGATTTAGCAAAAAAGCCCTCGGGGAGGAATATTCGATTTTTTTCCCAATCCCCATGATAGCGAAAATGGTATCAACGAGTACCTTGTGACGTTGTGAGGGATAAAAGTGATCGGTTTAATGCCATCCATAAAGTACGTAAGTTCGATTTTAGTGATTTTTTTTATCCCCCCCCCCCCCCCCCAATATACGTTGTTCATACTTTGTCCTACATTGCACTGACTACTTTGACTCTTTTATTAGAACTGAAGAACATTCATAAAACCCGAAACACAGGATGCCGAGGGACGGTTCAATTCGTTAAATTCCGTCCGTCGACTTGCGCGCGTATCATCCATGTGAACGATCCAACAATTCGCACCACATCCCCTCATAATTGAACGAAAAAGACAAGTAGCACAAAGCTATGTGGTTAGTACTCACCGTGTTTATACGCGCGCAAGTTGTGAACATATAGTGAAAAAAGGACTGGCCCGTCTCGGTATTCTGTGTCCCGGATAAAACAAAACTTTCTATTTCATTACCACAATCAAAAAACATATATACACTCCCCGGACCAAACCCCATTCATATGCTAGGGCCATCAGCCCCCCCCCCCCCTCCCTGCCCTCTCCTCAGCTCCCCCTCCCTCCGATAGTACGTACTTTATCCATGGCCCCTTACTGACGGATGTCATCGTCAACTTACATCAGCGGCAATATCATCAACTATAACTTCAACCACAAATAACCCAACAGCAGCGACTATGTAATTTCTTTACAACAGAGTTAGAATGAACGAAATGACGCAATAAACATTGCAATAGAAGGAAATTACAACCCTAAATAACTCCCAGCTCAAATAAAACAAATAAACAGAAACCAATAAACAGAAAGCCGAAGCCCTACGTGGCTTATTTAGAAGAAATGGGGAAAAAGAACATAAAATTATGGGGACAACAAAATTATTCAATAGATTTCCCGCTGACAGGTAATTGCAAGACATCAAAGTTTAAAGAAGACAATAAAAACGAATTCATTTTGGCGTAAAATTTAGAATGTATCTTATCTAATGAACAGGTCCCAATATCTTTCATAGAGCCCGGTGGTGAAGAACTCAAACAAAGGGAATTCTTACAGTAAATGAGTTCATCTGTGTAACAGCATCTGTCTGTCTGTTATTGATCAAACAATAGCCTGAAAGAATTTAAATCCAGCTCACTATGTCAGCCGTGCTACGGAAAGAGCCCGTACACTCCAATCCAGAATAAAATGTACATTTTAAAGTTATTTTATAGAACGAGATTTGGTTGTATTTCTCAACCTGGCTTATGATTTTGTACCACTAAGGGTTGTATCATACTAAGCCCGGCAAGTTATAGCCAGTTCTTGCCTGCAAAATATTCACCCAAGAAATAATGGCAGACGCTGAATGTGTCTGATTGGGGTTAGTATGATAGGATTTTCCCGGATTTACTGAGAAAATATAAGAAATTATGGTGCGCACTTCTTGTTTGCCAGCAGTTGACTGTGCCGTTCCGGGCTTAGTGTTATACCCCTCTAATGTTTTCTTTTGGTTATCACAAACTTGAAATAGAACATATAATAAGGCTGACAGACAGCAACGCCAAATGTTTGGTTTCTGCCTTTTTTCATCTCTTGGAAACTTTTGTTTCTGGCATTTACAGTGTTTTCCCCTCCCAGGCAGATAACTGAAAATAATTGGGTCTTGATGACCTCACGTCTGAATATGTAGTATGGTCTGAGACGATATTATAAAACTAGCGGACATTCTGGTCTTCTATTATAAAAGAAGGCAACGAAGGACGCAGCCCTTTCGAGAAAGCCCGTTTGAGGGCTATGAAGGAAAAGAAGGCCATGGCTGAAGTCCTTTTGAGGGCTAACGCCAAGAGTAAAATAGACAAAAAACAAACAATCCAAACCAAGAAGAATAAAAACAAGAGATAGAGGATTATGAAGGAAAAGAAGGCCAAAACGAGGGCAAAAACTAGGCAACCCATTAGGGGGCCCTTTTGAGGGCTAAGAGAGCCAAGAGAACAAGAGAAACAACAACAACAACAACAACAACAAGAACAAGATAAAGAGATGTGCAGGCGCCAAGGTCAGACCCCCCCCAAAACATAATTATGTCTACTATTATAATACTTGGTAACCCTCACAATCATTTACTTTTGCTTACAAATTTCTTTGATGTGCACCCATTGTTCTGTGCCCAAACCATGTCTGGCATTACAATCTTAATAGCCATCCGAGTTGCAGGCCCACGAGCCCTCATGGAAGAATTGACATTTAAGAAACAAACTCTTTTTTTTTGTTTTTAACTTTAAAAAAAAACATGTAGCTGCTGATCCACACAGCGTTACTAATAATGAGCCATGTTACTCACGAGTCTCTTCTTGACATTTATAAATACAAATTATAAAGAAATGAAAACGGCTGTGAATTATAATTATATAATTATATGGTACTGAATAACATTTTTTCCCGAGAGATATTCTGGTAATACGCAGCAGGAGAATGAAGGCCTGGCGTAATGCAGATTTTAAGTGAAGAAAAAACAAACCACAATGGATTTCGTGTGCAAATAAAAAAGAAAAAAACTTTCGTCGAGCAGTTTTGCCATAAAATTGTTGTAACTCACATGCTGTAAAATGTTATATTATAAAGTCCTCAGCGCTCTCTCACTAGAGAAATAACAATGGCTAATAATTATGATTAACTTGACTATATTTTGGTTCAGTAGCTGATGAGCACTAGAATGAATACGAAATGCAGGTTTCTGGAAACTAATCCACTGAAAAAGATGAATCCAGTACACTGAGAACACATGTCAATCAGGACATACTCGAGCGAGATGGCGTAGTGAGGTTCGTCAGATATGTAGAAGTGGCACGTAGGATAAGTAATTAGATCATGCTGTATTTCAGTGCTGGTTCATTATGTGACATGCTGTTTTGCGATTGTTTGTACTCTTTTATGTTTAATGAATCTATCTATCTATCCATCTATCTATTTTGCTATCTATCTATCTATCTATCTTTCTATCTATCTATCTATCTGTCTTTCTATCTATCTATCTATCTATCTATCTATCTATCTATCTATCTATCTATCTATCTATCTATCTATCTATCTATCTATCTATCTATCTATCTATCTATCTATCTATCTCTCTAACTGTCAGTTTGCCTAGTTGGCTACGCTACCCGAAAGCTTTTAATTGTCCTCTAAACCCTATATTATCTGGTTACCCACAGTCTGTCGATGTTTTCTTTTCATTTTCAAATGACAGATAATGAATATAGATCTAGTATAATATTAATCTCACAACTCAGCGGGTACGGACAGGCCGGCTTTATTATTCACTTCCTATGTCCTCTTTGACACTCACCATCCCTCTGTATCAGGTCTCCTTAATAGTATTATCTCCTCTCCCAAATTCGCTCACCGCCTAGCATCATTGCCAGAGATTTCATAATTTCCTCCCAAATAACGAACATCACAGAGCCTGTTCCCTACCACATCACATACAGTGTCATATTACAGTCCATTCCCGTAAAATAACACAAAATTGCTGTCGCTATTACTCACTCCATTCACGAGCTTCCGCATACATAGAAAGCTCGCCTATTTCAACGTGTGAGGCCAATTTATTGTATGACTTAGTTTACATGTAAGCAGGTTAAAACAGAAATGCCATCTGGCATGTAATTGTTTTTCAGTGCAGTCGTTCTGTTTTTCAAAGGCCAGGAGAAGAAAAAAAAAAGGTCAAATGAAAAGTGCGGTGCGACTATTTGCGGCAATGTGGCCAAATTGCCTTTTGTTTGCACGGTGAGAGTTTTGGAGAGTTGCAATGGTTAGGTTTGGGATTACGTCTGGCACACAGGCCAAAATAACTTTAGTTTATTAGCAAAAATGACGGCAGTAACATAATTTTGCAAGTTGGCCACAGTTTGGTCGTATAAAAAGCCAGTTGTGAGTGTTTCGTCTACAGTTTCCAAATACTTGTGGTCTCCACCATAAACTTTAATAGGGTGATTAGAAATAGATTTGAACATGTTTTAAAGTGTTTTACTCAGTAAATCTATAACTTAATATGAAGATGAAAACATTCAAAATTTGATATCAGAAACTAGGTTACAAATAATGTGAACGTGTATGCTATGTGTAACTCCACGCGTGCATAGGTATCTGTACTT